>CM062290.1:405504235-406170436 GCA_031216915.1 Pictodentalium vernedei
TAATATGCCAATAAGCCTCCTTGGGGAAAGCACATGCAATAACGGTTATGTAAGGTTGATTTGATGTGTTTTGAATAACAATGTACTTTTAAGTACATTAGATGGTTTATTGCAGTGACAGGTTACAGTTACCCTTATTTCTTCTCCAACAGATATCATGAGTGTATTGGTGTCAAAGAGTAAACAAAGCTATGTTACTTATTGATAAACCAGACAATATTTAACAATTTAATCACTATCAAATTGATGCATGGGATAAAAGGGGTTACAGTGCAAGGGGTTTGTAAATATATTTATTCACCTACAATGTAGTATATGACTTTGCAGTGCATTCTGCATAGGAGAATATCATAGTTTCTTTCCAAAACACCACAGGGACACATACATCTTTATATTGGGAGACACTCTTTTGTCATTCCATGCTTCTTCTGGTGGACTTCTTCAAGTTGACCTTTGTTGAACTCCCCAAATCAAAACATAAACAAAAGAAAATGTCTGCTTTCAATCAGTGAGCACTCCACTTATAACATTTGGTCTCAATCTTTATTACTTTCATGAATTAGGAAAAGATTTCTTTGAGTATGTACTTCAATGTTTATAGAATACAGCTGTCATTTTATTTTGAGGTATTTTATTGTAAAAATTTTGTTCTCTTACTTATGCCATAGCAGACTTCCAGGTGGTGCTATTTACACATGGCAGCAGTTCCATGGCAAATTTCAGTTTCCACATGTTCTGTGTTTCATTCCAAGCATTTTGGTATATAATTTATTGGGGTTATTCATTTTGGGCCTTTTTTAGACTTGAAAGAAAATTACATAAAATTTGACCAAAGTTAGGTTGGACGTCCCCTTAATGTCTTGAATGAATTTGAAAGCTGGTATGGTTTGACCGTGGAGTTATGGCCCTTAATGAGTTACTTTTTGCCTGTTTTCAGCACCCTAGTGCAATAACTTGAACAAATATCAATGGATTTGATTTTTGTAGTCACAAGGCAAAGTTCACAGGAGTGTTACTATAAATAGAATTTGTATCAAACCGTGGACTTTAAAGTTTGAAGTCCAGTGCCACAACACCTGAGCCACCATACTCCCTGTGATCACAGGATCGTAAGTTTGGTTTTGGTTGACTCCAGATCCTCATTGATACCTATCGAAAAGGCTTTTTAAAAAATATTTCCTTGTTTCATATTGATTTTCCAGGTGTCACATAGAACTTATGAGTGCGTCAATGAAAAAAGACACTTTGATGCACTGAGATCCACAAGACATTTTGGACCTATGGCATTCTATTTAACATGGTTCAACAACATCGACTTTTTACTTGCTGATATGATTCAAAAAGATATGTAAGTATATTGTAATTCTGGCTTATTAAGGTAGAACCCACCTTGCATTATTAATTATTGCTGGCTGCTATTCATAAAATTAAGATCTGTGATACTGAATGTGTAAAATCAAGGATGAAGGTTTTACAGTTGAAACTAGAAGTCATGTCACTGTATTGTGCACTATTTTGAAGTAATAATGTGCTGAGTAAGTGCACTTTCATCCCTAACAAACTGCACCATTAGCATAACCCAATTACAGTACAGGGTTCATACAATCTTGAAAAACCCTTGAATTTGACACTTAGCCTTGAAAAGTCCTTGAAATGTGATTTTGCTTTGAAAAGTACAGTAGAATCCTCTTAATTGAATATCCATTTTTCCATTGAAAATTATTCATTTATCAGGAGTATACAATTAACAGGGATTTGGTCAGTTTCCTGTATTCTGGAGGTAAACTGAGCATTTATTCTATTATATCTCTGTCAAACAAGATATAATAGAATTAATGCCTGTATTGGATGTGGTGAGGCCAAAAAGGTCGATAAATAAGGGGAATTTGGTGCATGTCACAGTAATTTTTTCGACATATTACAATAATTTATATACAATTAACAGGAGTTTACTCTACAACCCATATGCAATTAACAAATCAAATTTGTACTGAAGGTATGGTAAATGGTTTTGTGTTTGAAAATTATATTCGATTAACAGGGATATACAATTAAGAGATATCCAATTAAGTGGGCTCTACTGTACTGGAAAAATGACTATTAACCTTGAAAAGTCCTTGAATTTTGATAAAACTTGGCAAGACTTGGTGTAAGTGGCTTGTCTAGCACTAGGTCAAGAAGTGCAAAATGATAAATATGAAGGCATCCATTCTGTTTGCAAAAAGGATGCTGATAATCAGACTATTGATATATACTGATACAGCCCCAAATAAAAACAGCTTGCCTAATGAAATTGGACGTTGTCCAATTTCATTAGGCAAACTGTTTTTATTTTTTGTTTTTTTGTTTCAATATTGTCATTGAGTTCTTGGACACGGCCTTGAAAAAGCCTTGAATTCAGACCCTGCCTTGGTGTATGAAACCCTGCAGTAGAAAAACAGTGTGCCCAACTCTGTTCAATTAACATAAATAGATATTAAAATTCAACTGCAGTTAATCTCTGCACCATATTCTACACTCCACTCCACTCCAGTCGATTTTTCATAATAGCACAAGAAACACTTGCAGACTTTCATCACATGGACCACTAGGAGCAACCTGGTGGTCCATGTGATGAAAGTTTGGAAGGGCTTTTTTGTATTTTGTCCTCAGAAATTGTAAATAATTGCCAAGTGAAAAATCTATCCCACAGAGATTTAGTAGTAATCCACTCCCAAAGTACTGTAGAGTCAATGTTTTTTCTGTTGCTCTGTTCAGTGTGTGTCTATACTACTGACCTTACTAATAGCACATTATATTTTGCATTGCAAAGAAAACGTTCTTATGCATTTCTGTTAGACTATGTACTTCATTTTCTGCAGTAAGGGATGTATTAACTAACCAGCATTTTCTGTGCTAATTTTGATAGAACTTCTAGTTTCAACTGTATTACTGTTCAAAGGTTTTTAGCCAAGATTTTATTGAATATAGGGGTAGCCTTTCAAAAAATGCCTGGTACTTTTATAATAGATTCTTCCCTCTGAGAAAGGATCCAGGGCCCATGCATTTGGGAAAATTCATGTGATGAAGGATTCCTTTATTGTAGACCTATTTTGTCTTGCTACATCCATTACAGGCATTTAATATATTATATATTGTTTGACTGAGCTCCATGAGCTCTGTGAAATAAGATAGAATAAATGCTCAATTTACCAAAAGAACACAGGAAAGTGACCAAATCCATGTTATTTAACTACTTCTGTTAATTGAATAATTTTAACTGGCAAAGTTCGCATTCAATTTATATGGTTCCTCCCCCATTGCTCGTGTGGGGGGCACGGAGACATTGTGTACTAAGGCGTAATGCATGTCGATGGTGCACCTGTCTTCAACCAGTGCTAAACCTACTTGTGTGGAGTTAGTATGTTGGGGTGCTGATAGTTGCTCGCCATTGCTTAGTGGTTCTCTCCGGGTACTCCGGCTTCCTCCACCCATAAAACTGTCGAGGTCATGATTAGCCATTGTGTAGAAATATGTTACCTTAAACACCAATAAATGAATAATAAATAACAAAAGACGAAACAAAATTTTTTAAAGGGGCAATAAGCTGCTGATTGACCCTTCACCCAACGTAACTGCCAATACTGGCCAGCGCTATTTACAAAAGCACCATTCAATTTTCATTATTTTTTAAAATTTTTCATCTCAAAAACATAGCTTATGACCCCTCATTGGAACGAGCTCATTCCAATGAAGGTCATAAGCTATGTTTGTGAGACAAAAAATAAAAATATTCAGTTATTCAAGAATTTTGTTTGCAAGTGTCATCTGCTTTTCGTGTTAGGTAAAGGGTTAAAAAAAAATATATCAACTCTTAGATTATGTTTGCAGAATGAGCAAATTGGAAATTTTGCATAACACTTGAACAATTATGCAAAATAAGTTAGCACAACCCTTTCTAAATAAGACAACCCCTTCTTCACGAGTCGATAGAAACATGTTTTTCACTTAGGGCTAAAGCTGTGCGGTTAACCGAAAATTGGGTTGGATTTTGGTTTTGTTATCAAAACTGAAGTTGTAACAATTATAGAAAACCTATCATCCTGGTTTCCAAATTCAGTGTTGAAAATCTCTAATCAGGTCTTCACTTAATGAACACCGTATATGTCCGTGTATAAGCTGCATCTTTTTGCTTGGAAAAATGGGACCAAAATTGGGGTGTGACTTATACAAAGGTAATTATTTTTCAGCAAGTTTTCAACAGCGATATGTGGACTGAAAGGACACCAGATTGGCCCATGTCGACAGTTTGTATCACAATGCTTCACCTGCTTTGAAATTTTGTTTATTTTATTTCACCTCTTTGTTTCTTATTTCTGTGTGGTGCATTAAACTTGATCACAAAATAAAATTTAAAAAAAAAAAAAAATAAAATAAAAATAGGAGATTATACTCAATGTGTTCTTGTTTTTTTTTTCTTGGTGACCTGGTGATTGGAGGGGTGGTGAACAATCTATGCCAAACGAGGTTTGAAAAGAAAACGTCAAAGTTATGAGACTGGTTACAAACTGAAAGTTATTGACTTTGCAGAAAACAAAGGGAACAGAGCGGCTGAGAGGGAGTTTGAAGTAAGCGAGAAATTAGTGACGACTGGAGGAAAAATAAAGATATACTCCTGGAAACCAGACAGGATAAAAGAGCAAACCATGGTAGGACTGCAAACTGGCACGTTAGAGGATGGCTTATTTAGTTGGGTCGAGGACACAAGAGCACAGGCTTTACCTGTGTCCAGGAATATGATCAGATTGAAAGCCCCGGAGCTGTCTACAAAGCTGAAGTGCACAAATTTCAAAGGATCTGCACGCTGGATCAGAGGGTTCAGGAAGAGACGTGGTCTCTCCCTGAGGGAGAAAACCAGAATATCGCAAAAAATGCCAAAGGATTATGAGGATAAAACACTTGAATTCCAACATTTTATAATTCTAATGAGAGAAAGGCACAATTACGAACTGTCTCAAATTGGTAATATGGATGAAGTGCCTATGTTTTTTGATATCCCACCAGAAAAGACTGTGAACAGAATTGGTTCAAAGACTGTTCAAATAAAAACTACGGGACATGAAAAATCCCACTTCACTGTTGTTTTTGGCTGCCTGTCAGATGGTACAAAACTGAAGCCCACAGTTATTTTAAAAAGAAAGAGAATGTCCAAGGAGAAATTTCCAAGTGGAGTAAATGTTGGCGTGCAGCCAAAGGGCTGGATGGACGAGAACGGCATGTTGGACTGGTTCAGTAGTGTGTGGGCTTGTCGGCCCGGTGGACTGTTAAAAGAAAAATCATTGTTAGTGTTAGATAGTTTTTGTGGCCATTTGTGTGAGAGTTTGAAAGAAAAAAGTAAGCGAGCGCAGTGTGATCAAGTGTGCTTCAGCCTTTAGACATGCATCTGAACAAGCCATTCAAGGGTAATATGAGAAAGAGGTGGTGTGAGTGGATGTGTGGTGCGGAAGAGAAGGCGTTTACACCGAGTGGAAATTTGAAGAGACCCTCGTTGAGTTTGGTGACAAAGTGGGTGAAAGAGTCATGGGAGGAAATTGACAGTGAGATGATAGTGAAATCATTTAAGAAGTGTTGCATTTCGAATGCGTTGGATGGAACGGAAGATGATAGAGTTGTAAATGATTGTGATGTGTATGATGATGGACTGAACAGTGACGAGTGGTGGCAGTTGTTTATGGAGAATGGTGAGAGTGACGAGGGGAGTGAAAGTGATTTATTTTTATTACCTGCGTCGCCATCGGCGAAGCAGGTCTAGTAACCGCTCGACTCCGTCCGTCAGTCCATCCGTCAGTCCGTCCGTCCGTCCGTCTGAAACACTTTTTCCGTCAAAGTTTTCTTGGCTTCTATGGAAGGGAATGATTTTATATTTGGTCTGCTGCTTCATAATGATGAGTTGTATTGTGTAAGCAATTTTCAGATCTGCCGTGCAGCCACTTCCTGTTTGCCGATACTTTGAAACCTTACTGTACCCACTGAACATTGAAATTTTCCGTCAAGGTTTTCTCAGCTTCTATGCAAGGGATTGATTTTATATTTGGTCTGCTGCTTCATAATGATGAGTTGTATCGTGTAAGCAATTTTCAGATCTGCCGTGCAGCCACTTCCTGTTTGCCGATACTTTGAAGTTTTACTGTACCCACTGAACATTGAAATTTTTCGTCAAACTTTTCTCGGCTTCTATGCAAGGGATTGATTTTATATTTCATCTGGAGCCTGATAATGATCAATTGTATCGTGTGTGCAATTTTCAGATCTGCCGTGCAGCCACTTCCTGTTTGCCGAATCAATTGCATGCAGCGATGCAGGTCCAGACCCGGTATTGGTCTTGTTCAACAAGTAAATAATTGTTATGCATTATTATCATTGTTCTTTGTGAAAATATTTTGTAATTTTCAACTCTTGATAAAAAAAAATATGGGACTTTGAGCTGGCGAAGGGCAGAGTTATCCTGTCTATTTTTGTACCCACGTTGTCGCACAGATATTTACATTCATACATTCGAGAATTTCCGTTTTTGTTTATGGAGAATGGTGAGAGGTGCGAGGAGAGTGAAAATGATTTATTTTAAGTAAATAATTGTGATATTGTTACAGTAATACCTGTCTTGGAGAGACCACCTGTCTTGAGAGACCACATCTGCCAGGCACTGATAATGGACCTGCTATGGGAGACCACCTGTCTTGAGAGACCACTGTGACCTGGTATCAACTTGTATTTTTATGCCAAAATGGACCTGTCTTCAGAGACTGCCCCTTTAAGACTGAAACCATGACAAAAACTTTTTACCTGTTGTGGAATTGGAATATCCATTGTGGTTATACTAACATAATTAGAAGTATTAAAACTCTTAATTGGGTTTCAATTGCTATTCAGTTACAAAACTCCTTAAAGATTGAGATGTTTTTATAAGACCCCTGTGAAAAGATTAGGATTATTGCTGAATAAACAATTTCATACATACCTGAAATGTGACAGATAGAAATAAAAATAAATTTGTGTTGAAAATCTTTTTGTAACAAACTGAAATGGACTGTTATAAAAATTATAAAAATAAATTAGTATTGAAAATCTTCAATGAAGATTTTCAACACTAATTTATTTTTATAATTTTTATAGCAGTCCATTTCAATTTGTTACAAAAACTTCATAAAAAGAATAACTACAAAGTAATTACAAAAATCCATTCTTCTCCATTTCTGAATTTTGTGGTTGGTTATTCACTGACTTGAGAAAACCTGAAACCTGTTATGAGAGACCACCTGTCTTGAGAGACCACTTTTGTGTGGCCCAAAGGGCGGTCTCTCAAGACAGGTTCCACTGGATATTATCCATGCATTATTACCATTGTGCTTTGTGAAAATATTTTGTTATTGTACTCTGTTATTGTTTTTTTTATTGATGCAAACAACTGAAATGTGAATGAACTGTCTTTTCTTTTTCATTCTGTTGCTTTCACCCTCAGAACGAAGTGAATTATTGAGTCAGCCATTTCACCTGACATCGAAACAGTCCTTCTTCAAATTACTGGAAAAGTCCCCCTCCCGCCTTTCCTGCACAGAAATAGTACAAAGTAGCTCCCGATTGCAGTTAAGTAATCATAAATTGTTGGCCTACCTGTTTCCAAATATTTTCTTATCATGCATTGAAAATCACTGCCGGCAATTTTCAACTCTTGATAAAAAAATATCGGACTTTGAGCTGACGAAGGGCCGAGTTGTCCAGTCTATATTTTTATACTGTACCAATGACCCAGACATAGCTGGTGCTAACTCTTAAAATATAGGGCCAAACACAAATTTTGCCCCCCAATCCCCAAAATTTGCATCTAAAACCAAAGAAAACATGTCCTGAATGGCCCTCCACACTTCACCTCTACTGCGCATGCGCAGCGTCAAGGACGTTCCGAAATTGGCGCCATTAATCATTCTAAGTTTGGCCCTTCATCAGTTAACATCTGACTGATCTTTGTGCTTGTAAATCTCAGTTTAAATGATGCCAGACACATAAATATTAGTGAAATGGTGATTCTAAGGAGGATAGAGAAGGAGGAGAGGATAAATGTGTGACAGAATATTATCAGGGCTGTAACTTAAAATTTTTTAATGAAATTATGTTAAGTTACCTATTTTCGAGGCAGCAGCCATTTTGTTGTCATTCTTGTTATTTAGTTACACTGATTTTTCAGTGTTTTCCCCTCTCCCTTTCCTTTAAGTCCCCTCTTGCTATTCTCCCATGCTTTTGGCATAGTTTCTGTAATTATTATTACTAAAATTTCTTGGGAGTTTTAGCTGAATAACAGAATGAATTCTGTTCTTTTCCCCATGTTTACATCTTCACCTATGGGTGGTTAGGCGTTGTGTTCTGCATCTACCATCTGATGTTCTGCAGTTTCTTCCCTGGAAGTCTCTGTTTTGCATCAGATAGTGTATTTTTGGTAACTGATTTCGGGCCTGGGTGCCTGGAGTCTTATTTTAGTGTTTTTACACTCATTGTTTACATTTACAACAGCCCTCTGTGTGAGGGGGGGATTTCTTGAAAATAATATCTTGATGTTAATTTAATCATAACTAGATACATTATTATTGTTCGTAAGTGTTACATAAATTGTTTAAAATATTTTAAAATTTTTTGTTCACACTTAGGCTTGGGATCCATTGGGGCTCAACGTTACTTTTCAGAAACTTGGGCTGTTCTGAAAAAATATTTTTTCAAAATATTTTGATTTCAATTATTTTTTCTATGTCAATGGATCATATTATTATTATGTATTTTGATTGTCAGGGGTTGGTGCGAGTACCAGGACTTTGTTTTCTTTTCACATTGAAAGGATTTTGATCAATTGTAATAAGAGGAAGTCTTCCTCTGACTTTTATAATCATTCTATATGTGGTCAGTGTACTCGCATTAACTCCTGTTCTGTATCTGATGATTTCGATGACAACATGGGAAGCGTATGTCACGGTATGTTAGTGGGGAATTGGACATTCCGGTCCTTTCCCCGCAGGGTCACTCTACTTTATCAATTTCTATTTCAGACGATCAAAATTAGGGTGATGTATCTGTGATGTCTTCCAACAGTGTGCCTCCGTCGTCACAATTAATGAAGGGCTAGCAGAAAAGTGCTCATGTAAATACGCCAATTGCCTAAGAGGACCCTAGTAGGTTCGACGACCTTTGACGTCTGCTAGCTCGCCCGGTGTAGCGTCCATTCATCGAATGGTTCGGCAGCCGGGTTCGTCCATTGCGGTCTAGAAGGAGTTTTGGGGTGATGCGAGCACTATAAATCAACCAAATGCACACCCAGTGACGGCGGATTAGAGGGAGAATGGAGGAAGCCTTTTAGTCCGGTTCATAGCTCGTTCTGGTCCATCCGGACGGCGAGCGAGAGAGGCCCCTCTCTCGTACAACAACATCTGGCCCCAGATGTTGTGGTACAAAATGTTTCGCATTTGGAGCATACGTCCGCCGCTCGGGACGCTCCGACATATAGTCAGTCCGGAGAGACTGTCAATAAGGCTTCCTCATTCTCATGGTAGCGCACATGACCGCTCTTGGCTACGTGACCTCGGATATCCAGTCAGCTTCGCCAGTCTGAGAATCATCGGCGACCAGGTCACACCATCCGGTAGCCAGGGACACAAGGCCTGCAGACTCCGGACGTTCGCATAGGAAAGTGTGCGGGAGTCAACGTACACGGAGCTTTCGGCGGCAATGCATCGTAAGACCGCTACTGCACAGGCCTCGGGGACGGACGTGCTATCCTAAATAGCACAGCTTATCGCAGCATCCCAGCAACAACTGAATCTGTCGCATAATGTTTTATCCGACGATGCTGGGTCGGGCGCTCCACGGAAGCGGGTACGGACGTCCAAAAATTTCATCCGGTCCGACGGGATACCCAAAGGGATTCGGAGGATTTCGAGCTTTCCCTTTCGGAACTACATATGCTGTTGTGTATGTCATCTGACTTGATCTTCTACAGGTTCTTTCGTCAGACCAGAATGCTGCGATGCCGGATAAGAAACTGATAGCGTCGGTGGACTTAGAAATTTTTGGTTCGGTTCAGGGACTTTGTCCCTCAGTTCCGACATAGTCCAATAATGTCACACAAACTTTTGAATTATTGAACGACGCTATATATTTATTATTATATGCTTGCTATTACCAAGCATTTCTGGTTTCTTGTTCGCAAAGTTACGGAGATGTCTTTCAAAAGTGTGCCTCTGTCGTCATAGTTAATGAAGAGCTAGCGGCAATAAGTGCTCATGGAATATGTCTATCGTCTACGGAGTGATATTCACTAGCTCACCCGGTGTAGCGTACATTCATCGAATGGTTTGGCTGCCGGGTTCGTCCGTTGCGGTCTAGGAAGGAAATTTGGGTGATGCGAGCACTATAATTACTTTAGTTCTCACCCAGTGACGGCGGATGGAGGACTGATCGGAGGAAGCCTGTTAGTCCGGTTCCTGGCTTATCCAGGTCCGTCCGGGCTGTGAGCGAGAGAGGTCCCTCTCTCGTCCAACAACATAGGGGACCGCATGTTGTGGTTCAGATATTTTACATTCGGAGCATATGTCCTTCGCTTGGGACGCTCCGTTATATTGACAGTCCGAGAGACTGTCGATAATGCTTCCTCATCCTCACAGCAGTGCACACGACCACACATTGGCTACGTGACCTCGAGTATCCGATCAGTTTCGTCATTCAGTGATTCCACGGCGAACAGGTCCGCCATCCGGTAGCCAAGGGACACGAGGCCTATACACTCCATTCGCTCGCATATTTGTAGTATGCACGGGGTAACGATCACGGAGCTTTCAGCGGCAATGCATCGTAGGACCGCTTCTCCACAGGCCTCAGTGACGGACGTGCTATCCGAGTTAGCACAGTTTTTTCGCAGCATCCCAGCAATCGACAGTTTCTTGGTCGAATCAGGAATTATCTGACGGTGCTGGGTCGGTGCGGTCCGCGGTTGCATCAGGTACGGACGACCGAACGCTTTATAGGGTCCGACAGGATGGCGAAAGGGATTCGAAAGATTTCGAGTTTTCCCTTTCGTAGCATCGGAAGCTGCCATACATATCTTCCGGCATTATCTTCCAGTGATTGTTTTTTCGGACTACATTGCTGCGATGTTGGATAAGAGACTTATAGCGTCATTGGACACGGAATTTTGGATCGGTTCAGGGACATTGTCCCTGACTTACCGACACAGTCCAATAATGTCATTAGAACATGTGTATTATTTATCGACGCTATATATATAAGCCTGCTACCAAGCATGATAGTTTAGTTTCTTGTCCGCAATGCTCATTTCTGCCTTTTTTCATTTATATGAATAATTTATTTTGGCAGAACAGGGCATACCGAGAGTTCATATGCGTCTAGACGGTGTGGTTAAAGACTGGAAATAATCTTTTTCGCCGTCTATGTCTTTTCCAACCACAATGTTGGAAACGATAATGATGTCTAATAGACTTAACTTAGATGCTTTATCATACGTAATCCACCTTACTGAGGCGTTATCATTACGTCTTCAAGAGAAAGAATTCCGGGATAATCCTCAATGTGATTTCTTTTGAGGGCAGTAGTTTGTTCACGTATAACTCTGCCCTTCAGTGGCTGCTTGGAGTTGGTTAGACGTGACGCAGCCCTAGCTACATCCACGCGCGTGGATAGTAAGGTGAAGAACTCTCTCAGAGTCGCTTCTCTTCGACGGCAACTTTTCAGCAATCCATGAATTGCTCGATTTACACATTCTCTTGTCTATCTAGTGTAGCAATAGATTCAGACTGGGGCAAACATTCGGTGGTTGACTCAGAGAGTGCCACTGCAGTTGCCGGATCCGAGTTTTATAATTATGACGGTTGCCAGTCAAACAGGTTGGGATATAATATTGATCCCAACGGATTCGAAGTGCCAGGGTCTTTGGGTTCCGCAGTCTCTAAGCAAGCACTTATCTTCCACGGAATAATGTTTTTTTAGGCTTGCTTTATGTCATTGGATGAACATTATTCAGAAACGCATGTCCAAATCCTGTCCGTAAATTCGACAGTAGTGGCGTATCTCCGGAACCAGGAAGGCACTCATTCGTTTCCGTTATTCAATTTAATGGAAAGAATCCTTCTGTTTGTTATAGTACACCAAGTTCTGCTTCGGTCCGTCATATTCCGGGTCGTCTGATTGTATTACCGGACTCTCGTTCACTTATGGGTCGCTTGTTGCCGTCAGAATGGACTCTCAACAAACAAGTATTCAATCAGATTTGCTATCAATGGGAGCGCCCAATGTTAATTTATTTACGACACAACTTGCTTGTCAATTGCAGATGTTTGTGTTTGCTTGTCCGGATCTCTGAGCTTATGTTGTTAACGCTCTATTGATCTAATAGGACGGAATGATAGGATATGCGTATCCTCCTGCTCTGTTGTTTCAGCAAGTATTACTAAGATAAACAACCACAATACATTTCTGTTGATAGCATCTCTGTCTTCACAGAGACCGTGGGTAAATTTACTCTGATGTCTACTGTGGGACTTAACGCGAAATCTTCCTCCATGAGAGGATCTTTTTTCACTGGGTAAAATCGTGTCATCTTTATCCCAACCTGCAAGGTCTCAACCTTCACGTATTCCGTTGTGTGGTCCTTATTGCATTGTAAGCATTGTACTGGACGAGCTTTGGATGCGATTTCTTACTATAGGAGAACCTCTTCTTCGCTATACTATGCGGCTAAAGTGGAGGCTCTTCCGTCGTTGGTGTAGGGATCACTATGTTGATATTGTTGATCCCTCCATACTAGTCATTGCAACTTTTTAGTATACTTGTTTGACAAGATCTACTGCAGCCTGTTATTATTAAGGTTATAGGTTTATGTTACCTCATACCTTTGCACTCTATGATAGTTTACAATTGAGTCTTATGTCTCTTTATCTAAGTCAGTAACTTTTCGATAAATAGACTTAGAATCATTAGATTAAATTCCTATATGGAATTTAACTTCGGTTCTTATTTAGCTAAGTAATCATTTGAGCCTCTGGAAACAGTAGTTTTCAAATTCTGACCTTTTAGACAGTAATTCTGTTGGCTTCTCTTTTACTGAAGAGTCAGTGAGTTTCATGCACTATCGGTGGATGATTTTCACTTTCGTAGTTTCGGAATCACTACTTCCTTTACTATTTAGGTTGGATTTTTGCATAAGAGTCAGGCTCCTAATTAATATCCGGAACCTATTGTTATTAAGGTCCTTCCGTCTTCGTAGGGGCATAGGCCTTTACACTGTCCGGTTAGAGTTTATGTATTTATAAACAGATATCTGTTTATTACTACGGGCGTAAGCTTCTTCTGTCTTTGATGCCTAATAGAAGGACGTTACGCTCCATTCTATTGCTAATGGATTCAATTAACTATCGATACTGCTTATGGTATATCATTGACTCAGCAGTTGTGTTTGAGATTTCGGCTCATGAAGTAAGAGTTCTTCTACATCTTGGGCTTACATTAATAGTGTCGCTATTATAGATTTTTGAAGGCTGCTCATTGTGCTCAGCCATCCACATTCATGAATTTTTATCTCAGAAATATTGAGTCCATTTCTGGAGGCCTCTATTGTTAGGTCTATTATCTACTGCTCAGAATGTCATTCACTTAACAGTTGCTACTATAGCTAGGTAGGCTGTCTGTTTCGGCAGTGACTCCATTCTGCTGCCCTCTTCGCTCTGGGCTATTTGACCCAGAGCAAGAAAAGGGGGGGGGGGGGGGGGAGGGTGTTCCCTTGGGTCACCTGTTTTACTATGAAAACAAGGGGATACCTCCTTTGGAGTTAGTAATTCTGAGCTGTTATTGGGATGGTTGTTTAGTGAGAAGTTTATGTTTTAAAAATTCATTCAGGTCTTAGTTTTTAAAGTATAGCTTTTGAATATAGCACGTGTCAACGGACATTATTATACAATCCTCAGACACTTTTAAGGAGTATAAAGAGTCTCTATTCTCTAGACTTACTTTAATTATTGGCTTACTTTAAAAATTATTAGTATAAGGATTATACTAGATATTAATAGAGTACATGGATGTATGATGCTCAATTTGGAAGGTGTTGTATCTTTCTAATTTATCATAAATAAGAAAGATACATGTAAGGCCTAATACTTCTTTTTCCCTAGAGGGGATGACTCTATTTTATATAATTGAGCGTATTCCATCTTGCTCTATGTCCTTGGCCCTCCAGCCTTTTTACTATTCAGCTATGTCTGGGTCATTGGTACAGTATAAAAATGTTGAAAAATTTATAGTAATTTAAATATTTTTTATACTTACCAATGACCCAGACGGGGATGGCCCTCCCAGGAGTTGGGAACTCTTACCTCCCCGCTGAGTACATAGCGCTTACCAGGCACTGGTTATTAGAATGATTAATGGCGCCAATTTCGGAACGTCCTTGACACTGCGCATGTGCAGTAGAGGTGAAGTGTGGAGGGCCATTCAGGACATGTTTTTTTTGGTTTTAGATGCAAATTTTGGGGATTGGGGGGCAAAATTTGTGTTTGGCCCTATATTTTAAGAGTTAGCACCAGCTATGTCTGGGTCATTGGTAAGTATAAAAAATATATAAATTACTATAAATTTTTTAACTTTCGTACCCACGTTATCGTGCATTTACATTCACACTTTTGAGAATTTCCATTGCATCCCGACTTCATGACTTATTTGTTCACACGTGCAATTCGTTTAAATGGCATGGGAATAAAGCCTTTTTCTTTGTAGTTTTACATTTGGATTTACCATTTGAATTCAACTTACCTCGTTCTTACCTGAACACATGCACCGGAGCATTCCTTCTTTTACCGGACTGAGTAATAACAAACACAGTTGACATATATCTTTTAATAAATATGATATATTGAATGTATCAATGAAGTACAGCCATGCTCAATGAAATATACAAACAAATATAATTTATAAATATACTGTAATCGGTCATCAAACCTCCCTGTTCAGCCCACAAGACTTCCAGTCCTTTAACCAAATTTACGGAATTGAAGTGTTTTAACATTTTCTAACCCAAATCGGGGGTGCGACTTATACAAGGGTTATAGGTGCAGGGGTGATATTTTGTATGAAAAGTAGGGTGCAACTTATACATGGGGGCGACGCATACATGGACATATACGGTAATGAGGGAAACAACATGAAATTACTTTTATTTTGAAACTTTAGAGTTGCGATACCCCTTTCTCAGAACAGCTACACTAATTGGAATATGCGTTCGAGCGTTGCATTTACCCGAATACTGTGAAAGCAGGTACAAAATTGACTTCTCATGCATTGGGTTTTACTTGAGTTGAATAAAGTTTTGAGTCATTAACAGTGTTAGAGACAATTCAAACTGGAATGTATAACTACAACACACATATAATTTTACAACGGACTCAAGGCAAGAAATAATATTTTTATACTGTACCAATGACCCAGACATAGCTGGTGCTAACTCTTAAAATATAGGGCCAAACACAAATTTTGCCCCCCAATCCCCAAAATTTGCATCTAAAACTAAAGAAAACATGTCCTGAAAGGCCCTCCACACTTCGCCCCTACTGCGCATGCGCAGTGTCAAGGACGTTCCGAAATTGGCGCCATTAATCATTCTAAGTTTGGCCCTTCATCAGTTAACATCTGACTGATCTTTGTGCTTATAAATCTCAGTTTAAATGATGCCAGACACATAAATATTAGTGAAATGGTGATTCTAAGGAGGATAGAGAAGGAGGAGAGGAAAAGAATGTGTGACAGAATATTATCAGGGCTGTAACTTAAAATTTTTTAATGAAATTATGTTAAGTTACCTATTTTCAAGGCAGCAGCCATTTTGTTGTCATTCTGATTATTTAGTTACACTGTTTTTTTTTAAGTGTTTTCCTCTCTCCCTGTCCTTTAAGTTCCTCCTTGCTATTCTCCCATGCTTTTGGCATAGTTTTTGTAATTATTATTACTAAATTTTCTTGGGAGTTTTAGCTGAATAACAGAATGAATTCTGTTCTTTCCCCATGTTTACGTCTTCACCTATGGGTGGTTAGGCATTGTGTTCTGCATCTACCATCTGATGTTCTGCAGTTTCTTCCCTGGAAGTCTCTGTTTTGCATCAGATAGTGTATTTTTGGTAACTGATTTCGGGCCTGGGTGCCTGGAGTCTTATTTTAGTGTTTTTACACTCATTGTTTACATTTACAACAGCCCTCTGTGTGAGGGGGGGATTTCTAAAAAAATAATATCTTGATGTTATTTTAATCATAACTAGATACATTATTATTGTTCGTAAGTGTTGAATAAATTGTTTAAAATATTTTTAAAATTTTTGTCCACACTTAGGCTTGGGATCCATTGGGGCTCAACGTTACTTTTCAGAAACTTGGGCTGTTCTGAAAAAATATTTTTTCAAAATATTTTGATTTCAATTATTTTTTCTATATTAATGGATCATAATATTATTATGTATTTTGATTGCCAGGGGTTAGTGCGAGTACCAGGACTTGTTTTCTTTTCACATTGAAAGGATATTGATCATTTGTTTTAAGAGGAAGTCTTCCTCTGACTTTATTATCATTCTATATGTGGTCAGTGTACTCGCATTAACTCCTGTTCTGTATCGTATGATTTCGATGACAATATGGGAAGCGTATGTCACGGTATGTTGTTGGGGATTTGGACACTCCGGTCCTTTCCCCGCAGGGTCACTCTACTTTATCAATTTCTATTTCAGACGATCAAGATTAGGGTGATGTATCTGTGATGTCTTCCAACAGTGTGCCTCCGTCGTCACAATTAATGAAGGGCTAGCGGAAAAGTGCTCATGTATATACGCCAATTGCCTAAGAGGACCCTAGTAGGTTCGACGGCCTTTGACGTCCGCTAGCTCGCCCGGTGTAGCGTCCATTCACCGAATGGTTCGGCAGCCGGGTTCGTCCGTTACGGTCTAGAAGGAATTTTGGGGTGATGCGAGCACTATAAATTAACCTAATGCACACCCAGTGACGGCGGATCGGAGGGAGAACGCAGGAAGCCTTTTAGTCCCGTTCATAGCTCGTTCCGGTCCATCCGGACGGCAAGCGAGAGAGGCCCCTCTCTCGTTCAACAACATCTGGCCCCAGATGTGGTACAAAATGTGTCGTGAGCGGAGCATACGTCCGTCGCACGGGACGCTCCGTTGTATAGGCAGTCCGCTGAGACTGTTAAGGCTTCCTCTTCTCGTCAGCGCACACGACCGCACCTTGGCTGCGTGACCGCCGATATATTACCAGCTTCGCCGATCAAGGATTCTTCGGCGACCAGGTCACACCATCCGTTAGCCAGGGACACGAGGCCTGCAGACTCCGGACGTTCGCATAGGAAGTGTGCGGGAGTCAACGTACACGGAGCTTCCGGCGGCAATGCATCGTAAGACCGCTACTGCACAGGCCTCGGGAACGGACGTGCTTTCCTTAATAGCACAGTTTATCGCAGCATCCCAGCATCAACTGAATCTGTCGCATATATTTTATCCGACGATGCTGGGTCGGGACGCTCCGCGGAAGCGGGTACGGACGTCCGAAAGTTTCATCCGGTCCGACGGGATGCCGAAAGGGATTCGGAGGATTTCGAGCTTTCCCTTTCGGAACAACATATGCTGTTGTGTATGTCATCTGACTTGGTCTTCTACAGCTTCTTTCGTCGGACCAGAATGCTGCGATGCCGGATAAGAAACTGATAGCGTCGGTGGACTTAGAAATTTTTGGTTCGGTTCAGGGACATCGTCCCTCAGTTCCGACATAGTCCAATAATGTCACACAAACTTTCGAATTATTGAACGACGCTATATATATTTTTATTTTATGCTTGCTAACCAAGCATTTCTGGTTTCTTGTTCGAAGAGTTATGGAGATGTCTTTCAAAAGTGTGCCTCTGTCGTCATAGTTAATGAAGAGTTAGCGGCAATAAGTGCTCATGGAATATGTCTATCGCCTACGGAGTGACATTCGCTAGCTCACCCGGTGTAGCATACATTCATCGAATGGTTCGGCTGCCGGGTTCGTCCGTTGCGGTCTAGGAAGGAGATTTGGGTGATGCGAGCACTTTAATTACTTTAGTACTCACCCAGTGACGGCAGATTGAGGACAGATCGGAGGAAGCCTGTTAGTCCGGTTCCTGGCTTGTCCAGGTCCGTCCGGGCTGTGAGCGAGAGAGGTCCCTCTCTCGCCCAACAACATAGGGTACCGCATGTTGTGGTTCAGATATTTTACATTCGGAGCATATGTCCGTTGGTCGGTACGCTCCGTTATATTGACAGTCCGAGAGACTGTCTTTAATGCTTCCTCATCCTCACAGCAGGGCACACGACCGCACATTGGCTACGTGACCTCGAGTATCCGATCAGTTTCGGCATTCAGTGATTCCACGGCGAATAGGTCGCGCCATCCGGTAGCCAAGGGACACGAGGCCTATACACTCCGTTCGCTCGCATATTGGTAGTATGCGCGGGGTAACGATCACGGAGCTTCCAGCGGCAATGCATCGTAAGACCGCTTCTCCTCAGGCCTCAGTGACGGACGTGCTATCCGAGTTAGCACAGTTGTTTCGCAGCATCCCAGCAATTGACAGTTTCTCGGTCGAATCGGGAATTATCAGACGGCGCTGGGTCGGTGCGGTCCGCGGTTGCATCAGGTACGGACGACCGAACGCTTTATAGGGTCCGACAGGATGGCGAAAGGGATTCGAAAGATTTCGAGTTTTCCCTTTAGTAGTATCGGAAGATGCCTTTCATATCTTCTGGCATTATCTTCCAGTGATTATTATTTCGGACTTCATTGCTGCGATCTTGGATAAGAGACTTATAGCGTCATTGGACTCTGATTTTTCGATCGGTTCAGGGACATTGTCTCTGACTTACCGACGCAGTCCAATATTGTCATTACAACATGTGTTTTATTTTTCGACGCTATATATATATATATACAAGCCTGCTACTAAGCATGATAGTTTAGTTTCTTGTCCGCGTTGCTCATTTCTGCCATTTTATCATTTATACAAATAGTTTATTTTGGCAGAGCAGGGCATACCGAGAGTTCATATGCGTCTAGACGGTGTGATTAAAGACTGCATATATTCTTTTTCGCCGTTTATGTCTTTTCCAATTTCAATGTTGGGAACAACATTATGTATAGTAGACTTAACTTAGACGCTTTATTATATGTAATCCGCCTTACTGAGGCATTATCATTACGTCTTCAAGAAAAGATTTACGGGATATTATTCTCAATGTAATTTCTTTTGAGGGCAGTAGTTTGTTCACGTATAACTCCGCCCTTCAGTGGCTGATTGGAGTTAGTTAGACGTGACGCAGCCCTAGCTACATCCACACGCGTGGATAGTAAGGTTAAGAACTCTCTCAGAGTCGCTTCGTTCTCGGAGGAGCTTCTCTTCAACGGCAACTTTTCGGCAATCCATGAATTGCTCGATTTACACGTTCTCTTGTCTATCTAGTGTTACAAGAGATTCAGACTGGGGCAAACATTCGGTGGTTGACTCAGAGAGTGCCGCCGCAGTTGCCGGACCCGAGTGTGGCTGTTATGACGGTTGCCAGTCAAACAGATTGGGATATAATACTGATCCCTACGGATTCGAAGTGCCAGGGTCTTTGGGTTCCGCAGTCTTTTAGCAATCAGTTTTCTTCCGCGGAATAATGTTTTTTAGGCTTGCTTTATGTCATTGCATGAACATTATTCAGAAATGCATGCCCAAATTCCTGTCCTTTAATTCGACAGTAGTGGCGTATCTCCGGAACCAGGGAGGCACTCTTTCGTTTCCGTTATTCAATTTAATGGAAAGAATCCGTCTGTTGGTTATAGTACACCAAGTTCAGTTTTGGTCCGTCATATTCCGGGCCGTCTGATTGTTTTATCGGACTCCCGTTCTCTTACGGGTCGCTTGTTGCTGTCAGAATGGACTCTCAACAAACAAGTATTCAATCAGATTTGCTATCTATGAGAGCGCCCAATGATGATTTATTTATGACACAGCTTGCTAATCAATTGCAGACGTATGTGTTGGCTTGTCCAGATCTCTGAGCTAATATTGTTAACGCTCTATTGATCTATAGGACGGAATGATAGGATACGCGTATCCTCCGGCGCTGTTGTTTTAGCAGGTATTGCTAAGATAAACAACCACAATACATTTCTGTTGATAGCATCTCTATCTTCACAGAGATCATGAGTAATTTACTCTCTTGTCTACTGTGGGTCTTAACGTGAAATCTTCCTCTATGTGAGGATCTTTTTCACTGGGTAAATCGTGTCATCTTTATCACAACCAGCAAGGTCGCAACCTTCATGTATTCCATTGTGTGGTCCGTATTGCATTGTAAGCGCTGTACTGGACGAGCTTTGGACGCGATTTCTTACTATAGGAGATCCTCTTCTTCGCTATTCTATGCGGCTAAAGTGGAGGCTCTTCCGTCGTGGTGTAGGGATCATTATGTTCATATTGTTGATCCCTCCATACTACTCATTGCTATATTTTTATACTGTACCAATGACCCAGACATAGCTGGTGCTAACTCTTAAAATATAGGGCCAAACACAAATTTTGCCCCCCAATCCCCAAAATTTGCATCTAAAACTAAAGAAAACATGTCCTGAGAGGCCCTCCACACTTCGCCCCTACTGCGCATGCGCAGTGTCAAGGACGTTCCGAAATTGGCGCCATTTATCATTCTAAGTTTGGCCCTTCATCAGTTAACATCTGACTGATCTTTGTGTTTTTAAATCTCAGTTTAAATGATGCCAGACACATAAATATTAGTGAAATGGTGATTCTAAGGAGGATAGAAAAGGAGGAGAGGAAAAGAATGTGTGACAGAATATTATCAGGGCTGTAACTTAAAATTTTTTAATGAAATTATGTTAAGTTACCTATTTTCAAGGCAGCAGCCATTTTGTTGTCATTCTGATTATTTAGTTACACTGTTTTTACAAGTGTTTTTCCTCTCTCCCTGTCCTTTATGTTCCCCCTTGCTATTCTCCCATGCTTTTGGCATAATTTCTGTAATTATTATTACTAAAATTTCTTGGGAGTTTAGCTGAATAACAGAATGAATTCTGTTCTTTCCCCATGTTTACGTCTTCACCTACGGGTGGTTAGGCGTTGTGTTCTGCATCTACCATCTGATGTTCTGCAGTTTCTTCCCTGGAAGTCTCTGTTTTGCATCAGATGGTGTATTTTTGGTAACTGATTTCGG
Organism: Pictodentalium vernedei; assembly: GCA_031216915.1. Classification (NCBI taxonomy): domain Eukaryota; kingdom Metazoa; phylum Mollusca; class Scaphopoda; order Dentaliida; family Dentaliidae; genus Pictodentalium; species Pictodentalium vernedei. The sequence continues at coordinate 405,525,540 of CM062290.1, forward strand.
GCCTGGGTGCCTGGAGTCTTATTTTAGTGTTTTTACACTCATTGTTTACATTTACAACAGCCCTCTGTGTGAGGGGGGGATTTCTAAATAATAATATCTTTATGTTATTTCAATCATAACTAGATACATTATTATTGTTCGTAAGTGTTGAATAAATTGTTTAAAATATTTTTAAAATTTTTGTCCACACTTAGGCTTGGGATCCATTGGGGCTCAACGTTACTTTTTAGAAACTTGGGCTGTTCTGAAAAAATATTTTTTCAAAATATTTTGATTTCAATTATTTTTTCTATATTAATGGATCATATTATTATTATGTATTTTGATTGCCAGGGGTTAGTGCGAGTACCAGGACTTGTTTTCTTTTCACATTGAAAGGATATTGATCAATTGTTTTAAGAGGAAGTCTTCCTCTGACCTTATTATCATTCTATATGTGGTCAGCGTACTCGCATTAACTCCGGTTCTGTATCGTATGATTTCGATGACAATATGGGAAGCGTATGTCACGGTATGTTGTTGGGGATTTGGACACTCCGGTCCTTTCCCCGCAGGGTCACTCTACTTTATCAATTTCTATTTCAGACGATCAAGATTAGGGTGATGTATCTGTGATGTCTTCCAACAGTGTGCCTCCGTCGTCACAATTAATGAAGGGCTAGCGGAAAAGTGCTCATGTAATACGCCAATTGCCTAAGAGGACCCTAGTAGGTTCGACGGCCTTTGACGTCCGCTAGCTCGCCCGGTGTAGCGTCCATTCACCGAATGGTTCGGCAGCCGGGTTCGTCCGTTGCGGTCTAGAAGGAATTTTGGGGTGATGCGAGCACTATAAAATTAACTTAATGCACACCCAGTGACGGCGGATCGGAGGGAGAACGGAGGAAGCCTTTTAGTCCGGTTCATAGCTCGTTCCGGTCCATCCGGACGGCAAGCGAGAGAGGCCCCTCTCTCGTACAACAACATCTGGGACCAGATGTTGTGGTACAAAATGTGTCTTTAGCGGAGCATACGTCCGTCGCTCGGGACGCTCCGTTGTATAAGCAGTCCGCTGAGACTGCTAAGGCTTCCTCTTCTCGTCAGCGCACACGACCGCACCTTGGCTGCGTGACCGCCGATATATTACCAGCTTCGCCGATCAAGGATTCTTCGGCGACCAGGTCACACCATCCGGCAGCCAGGGATTCGAGACCGATGGACTCCGGACGTTCGCATAGGAAAAGTATGCGGGAGCCATCTGATGCGGAGCTGCCCTCGGCGAAGCAGCGATAGACTGCGCCTCCGCAGGTCTCGACGCCGGACATTCTTGTGCACATAGCACAGCTCATCGCAGCATCCCAGCAGCCGACAGAAACGGTGTCGGATCGAGAATTATCCGACAGCGCTGGGTCGGTAGCCGGGGACTCGAGGCCTGCAGACTCCGGACGTTCGCATAGGAAGTATGCGGGAGTCAACGTACACGGAGCTTCCAGCGGCAATGCATCGTAAGTCCGCTACTGCACAGGCCTCGGGAACGGACGTGCTTTCCTTAATAGCACAGTTTATCGCAGCATCCCAGCATCAACTGAATCTGTCGCATATATTTTATCCGACGATGCTGGGTCGGGACGCTCCGCGGAAGCGGGTACGGACGTCCGAAAGTTTCATCTGGTCCGACGGGATACCGAAAGGGATTCGGTGGATTTCAAGCTTTCCCTTTCGGAACAACATATGCTGCGATGCCGGATAAGAAACTGATAGCGTCGGTGGACTTAGAAATTTTTGGTTCGGTTCAGGGACATCGTCCCTCAGTTCCGACATAGTCCAATAATGTCACACAAACTTTCGAATTATTGAACGACGCTATATATATTATTATTTTATGCTTGCTATCCAAGCATTTCTGGTTTCTTGTTCGAAGAGTTATGGAGATGTCTTTCAAAAGTGTGCCTCTGTCGTCATAGTTAATGAAGAGTTAGCGGCAATAAGTGCTCATGGAATATGTCTATCGCTTACGGAGTGACATTCGCTAGCTCACCCGGTGTAGCGTACATTCATCGAATGGTTCGGCTGCCGGGTTCGTCCGTTGCGGTCTAGGAAGGAGATTTGGGTGATGCGAGCACTTTAATTACTTTAGTACTCACCCAGTGACGGCAGATTGAGGACAGATCGGAGGAAGCCAACAACATAGGGGACCGCATGTTGTGGTTCAGATATTTTACTTTCGGAGCATATGTCCGTTGCTCGGGACGCTCCGTTATATTGACAGTCCGAGAGACTGTCTTTAATGCTTCCTCATCCTCACAGCAGGGCACACGACCGCACATTGGCTACGTGACCTCGAGTATCCGATCAGTTTCGGCATTCAGTGATTCCACAGCGAATAGGTCGCGCCATCCGGTAGCCAAGGGACACGAGGCCTATACACTCCGTTCGCTCGCATATTGGAAGTATGCACGGGGTAACGATCTCGGAGCTTCCTGCGGCAATGCATCGTAAGACCGCTGCTCCTCAGGCCTCAGTGACGGACGTGCTATCCGAGTTAGCACAGTTGTTTCGCAGCATCCCAGCAATTGACGGTTTCTCGGTCGAATCAGGAATTATCCGACGGCGCTGGGTCGGTGCGGTCCGCGGTTGCATCAAGCTACGGACGACCGAACGCTTTATAGGGTCCGACAGGATGGCGAAAGGGATTCGAAAGATTTCGAGTTTTCCCTTTAGTAGTATCGGAAGATGCCTTTCATATCTTCTGGCATTTCTTCCAGTGATTATTTTTCGGACTTCATTGCTGCGATCTTGGATAAGAGACTTATAGCGTCATTGGACTCAGATTTTTCGATCGGTACAGGGACTTTGTCCCTGACTTACCGACGCAGTCCAATATTGTCATTACAACATGTGTTTTATTTTTCGACGCTATATATTTATATATATATACAAGACGGCTACTAAGCATGATAGTTTAGTTTCTTGTCCGCGTGGCTCATTTCTGCCATTTTATCTTTTTTTACATATAGTTTATTTTGGCAGAGCAGGGCATACCGAGAGTTCATATGCGTCTAGACGGTGTGATTAAAGACTGCATATATTCTTTTTCACCGTTTATGTCTTTTCCAATTTCAATGTTGGGAACGACATTATGTATATTAGACTTAACTTAGACGCTTTATTATACGTAATCCGCCTTACTGAGGCGTTATCATTACGTCTTCAAGAAAAGATTTACGGGATATTATTCTCAATGTAATTTCTTTTGAGGGCAGTAGTTTGTTCACGTATAACTCCGCCCTTCAGTGGCTGATTGGAGTTGGTTAGACGTGATGCAGCCCTAGCTACATCCACGCGTGGATAGTAGGTTAAGAACTCTCTCAGAGTCGCTTCGTTCTCGGAGGAGCTTCTCTTCGACGGCAACTTTCCGGCAATCCATGAATTGCTTGATTTATACATTCTCTTGTCTATCTAGTGTTACAAGAGATTCAGACTGGGGCAAACATTCGGTGGTTGACTCAGAGAGTGCCGCCGCAGTTGCCGGACCCGAGTGTGGCTGTTATGACGGTTTCCAGTCAAACAGATTGGGATATATACTGATCTCTACGGATTCGAAGTGCCAGGGTCTTTGGGTTCCGCAGTCTTTTAGCTATCAGTTAACTTCCGCGGAATAATGTTTTTTAGGCTTGCTTTATGTCATTGCATGAACATTATTCAGAAACGCATGCCCAAATTCCTGTCCTTTAATTCGACAGTAGTGGCGTATCTCCGGAACCAGGGAGGCACTCTTTCGTTTCCGTTATTCAATTTAATGGAAAGAATCCGTCTGTTGGTTATAGTACACCAAGTTCAGTTTTGGTCCGTCATATTCTGGGTCGTCTGATTGTTTTATCGCACTCCCGTTCTCTTACGGGTCGCTTGTTGCTGTCAGAATGGACTCTCAACAAACAAGTATTCAATCAGATTTGCTATCTATGGGAGCGCCCAATGATGTTTTATTTATGACACAGCTGGCTAATCAATTGCAGACGTATGTGTTGACTTGTCCAGATCTCTGAGCTAATACTGTTAACGCTCTATTGATCTATAGGACAGAATGATAGGATACGCGTATCCTCCGGCGCTGTTGTTTTTAGCAGGTATTGCTAAGATAAACAACCACAATACATTTCTGTTGATAGCATCTCTATCTTCACAGAGATCATGAGTAATTTACTCTCTTGTCTACTGTGGATCTTAACGTGAAATCTTCCTCTATGTGAGGATCTTTTTTCACTGGGTAAATCGTGTCATATTTTTCACAACCAGCAAGGTCGCAACCTTCATGTATTCCGTTGTGTGGTCCGTATTGCATTGTAAGCACTGTACTGGACGAGCTTTGGACGCGATTTCTTACTATAGGAGATCCTCTTCTTCGCTATTCTATGCGACTAAGTGGAGGCTCTTCCGTCGTGGTGTAGGGATCATTATGTTCATATGGTTGATCCCTCCATACTACTCATTGCTATTTTTTAGTATACTTGTTTCACAAGATCTACTGCAGCCTGTTGTTATTTAGGTTATAGGTTTATGTTACCTCATACCTATGCACTCTACGATAGTTTACAATTGAGTCTTTTGTCTCTTTATCTAAGTCAGTTAGTAACTTTTTGATAAATAGACTTAGAATCTTTAGATTAAATTCCTATACGGATTTTAACTTCAGGTTCTTATTTAGCTAAGTAATCATTTGAGCCTCTGGAAACAGTAGTTTTCAAATTCTGACCTTTTAGACAGTAATTCTATTGGTTTCTCTTTTACTGTAGAGTCAGTGAGTTTCATGCACTATCGATGGATGATTTTCACTTTCATAGTTTCGGAATCAATACTTCCGTTACTATTTAGGTTGGATTGTTGCATAAGAGTTAGGCTCCTATTATCCGGAACCTATTATTTTAAGGTCCTTCCGTCTTCGTATGGGCATAGGCCTTTACTCTTTCCGGGTACAGTTTATGTATTTATAAACAGATATCTGTTTATTACAAGGGCGTAAGCTTCTTCTGTCTTTGATGTCTAGTAGAAGGACGTTACGCTCCATTTTATTGTTAATGGATTCTATTAACTGGCGTACTGCTTATGGTATATCATTGGCTTAGCAGTTGTGCTTAAGATTTCGGCTCATGAAGTAAGAGTTCTTCTACTTCTTGGGCTTACATTAATAGTGTTCTATTATAGATTTTTGAAGGCTGCTCATTGCGCTCAGCCATCCATTCATGAATTTTATCTCAGAAATATCGAGTCCATTTCTGGAGGCCTCTATTGTTAGGTCTATTATCTACTGCTCAGAATGTCATTCACTTAACAGTTGCTACTATAGCTAGGTAGGCTGTCTGTTTCGGCAGTGTCTCCGTTCGGCTGCTCTCTTCGCTCTGGGCTATTTGACCCAGGGCAAGAAAAAGGGGGGGGGGGGAGGGTGTTCCCTTGGGTCACCTGTTTTTACTATGAAAACAAGGGGATACCTCCTCCGGAGTTAGTAATTCTGAGCTGTTATTGGGATGGTTGTTTAGTGAGAAGTTTAAGTTTATAAAATTCATTCAAGTCTTAGTTTTTAAAGTATAGCTTTTGAATATTGCATATGTCAACGGACATGATTATGCAATTCTCACACACTTTTAGGAGTATAAGAGTCTCTATTCTCTAGACTTACTTTATTATTGGCTTACTTTAAAAATTATTAGTATAAGGATTATTGGATATTAATAGAGTACATGGATGTATGAAGCTCAATTTTTGGAAGGTGTTGTATCTTTCTAATTTATCATAAATAAGAAAGATACATGTAAGGCCTATTACTTCTTTTCCCTACAGGGGATGACTCTATTTTATTTTATTGAGCGTATTCCATTTGCTCTATGTCCTTGGCCCTCCAGCCTTTTTACTATTCAGCTATGTCTGGATCATTGGTACAGTATAAAAATGTTAAAAAATTTATAGTAATTTATATATTTTTTATACTTACCAATGACCCAGACGGGGATGGCCCTCCCAGGAGTTGGGAACTCTTGCCTCCCCGCTGAGTACATAGCGCTTACCAGGCACTGGTTATTAGAATGATAAATGGCGCCAATTTCGGAACGTCCTTGACACTGCGCATGCGCAGTAGGGGCGAAGTGTGGAGGGCCTCTCAGGACATGTTTTCTTTAGTTTTAGATGCAAATTTTGGGGATTGGGGGGCAAAATTTGTGTTTGGCCCTATATTTTAAGAGTTAGCACCAGCTATGTCTGGGTCATTGGTAAGTATAAAAAATATATAAATTACTATAAATTTTTTAACTTTTTAGTATACTTGTTTCACAAGATCTACTGCAGCCTGTTATTATTTAGGTTATAGGTTTATGTTACCTCATACCTATGCACTCTACGATAGTTTACAATTGAGTCTTTTGTCTCTTTATCTAAGTCAGTTAGTAACTTTTTGATAAATAGACTTAGAATCTTTAGATTAAATTCCTATACGGATTTTAACTTCGGTTCTTATTTAGCTAAGTAATCATTTGAGCCTCTGGAAACAGTAGTTTTCAAATTCTGACCTTTTAGACAGTAATTCTGTTGGTTTCTCTTTTACTGTAGAGTCAGTGAGTTTCATGCACTATCGATGGATGATTTTCACTTTCATAGTTTCGGAATCAATACTTCCGTTACTATCTAGGTTGGATTGTTGCATAAGAGTTAGGCTCCTATTATCCGGAACCTATTATTTTAAGGTCCTTCCGTCTTCGTATGGGCACAGGCCTTTACTCTTTCCGGGTACAGTTTATGTATTTATAAACAGATATCTGTTTATTACTATGGGCATAAGCTTCTTCTGTCTTTGATGTCTAGTAGAAGGACGTGACGCTCCATTTTATTGTTAATGGATTCTATTAACTATCGGTACTGCTTATGGTATATCATTGACTTAGCAGTTGTGCTTAAGATTTCGGCTCATGAAGTAAGAGTTCTTCTACTTCTTGGGCGTACATTAATAGTGTCGCTATTATAGATTTTTGAAGGCCGCTCATTGCGCTCAGCCATCCACATTCATGAATTTTATCTCAGAAATATCGAGTCCATTTCTGGAGGCCTCTATTGTTAGGTCTATTATCTACTGCTCAGAATGTCATTCACTTAACTGTTGCTACTATAGCTAGGTAGGCTGTCTGTTTCGGCAGTGTCTCCGTTCGGCTGCCCTCTTCGCTCTGGGCTATTTGACCCAGGGCAAGAAAAAGGGGGGGGGGGGAGGGGAGGGTGTTCCCTTGGGTCACCTGTTTTACTATGAAAACAAGGGGATACCTCCTCCGGAGTTAGTAATTCTGAGCTGTTATTGGGATGGTTGTTTAGTGAGAAGTTTAGGTTTTTAAAATTCATTCAAGTCTTAGTTTTTAAAGTATAGCTTTTGAATATTGCATATGTCAACGGACATGATTATGCAATCCTCAGACACTTTTAGGAGTATAAGAGTCTCTATTCTCTAGACTTACTTTATTTATTGGCTTACTTTAAAAATTATTAGTATAAGGATTATATTGGATATTAATAGAGTACATGGATGTATGAAGCTCAATTTTGGAAGGTGTTGTATCTTTCTAATTTATCATAAATAAGAAAGATACATGTAAGGCCTATTACTTCTTTTTCCCTACAGGGGATGACTCTATTTTATTTTATTGAGCGTATTCCATTTTGCTCTATGTCCTTGGCCCTCCAGCCTTTTTACTATTCAGCTATGTCTGGGTCATTGGTACAGTATAAAAATGTTAAAAAATTTATAGTAATTTATATATTTTTTATACTTACCAATGACCCAGACGGGGATGGCCCTCCCAGGAGTTGGGAACTCTTGCCTCCCCGCTGAGTACATAGCGCTTACCAGGCACTGGTTATTAGAATGATTAATGGCGCCAATTTCGGAACGTCCTTGACACTGCGCATGCGCAGTAGGGGCGAAGTGTGGAGGGCCTTTCAGGACATGTTTTCTTTAGTTTTAGATGCAAATTTTGGGGATTGGGGGGCAAAATTTGTGTTTGGCCCTATATTTTAAGAGTTAGCACCAGCTATGTCTGGGTCATTGGTAAGTATAAAAAATATATAAATTACTATAAATTTTTTAACTTTCTTAAACTTGAAACTCCTGTCAGTCTTGAGATAATTTATGCAAATAATGTGCATTCAGGAAATCAGTGTACATTACACATGTGCATTGCCATGGAAATGGAGGAGTCCCTTCCAACAATGATGAGTGCATAAATTAACGCTGTTGCACTGTATTCGCAGTTTATTTAGGCCTAACAAAATTAAAAATCTGTTTCTCCGGCCCTCCCGCATGGTCCTATTGGCTGCCACATGCTCTCTTTTTATAACCAATGTAAACTTAAAAAAATAAAAATTAAATGTTTTATGTCTGATATTTTATCCGAGTTAAAGAGATTGCTAAATTTGTCCCTAGAGTGCAAGAAGGCTTTGCAATGCTTTAGAATTGCAAAGCCTTCTTGCTCTCAAGGGACGAAATACACCACCACCCATGCTATTCCATAGATTATGAAGCCTGAAACATAAACCAAGAACATGAACTTTTGATGGCAAAGACATAATTACAGAAATAAAAAATAAAACGAAAAAAACGATCTACTTTGTGTGGCCTTATGTCAGAGACTTTTAGCATTAAATTAATGTTTCCAGCTGCAATTTAACAATAATTCACCATCCAGTATCCACTTCCTGCACTTCCTTCAGTTGGCATGGGATGAGTACATTAAAGTTTCGCAAGTTTCTGGAATCACAATGTCACAAGTGATTCCTAACGGAGCTTTCACTGCACGAGTGAAAAAACAGTTGCACAATTTAATTTTGCTTAACCCGGGGACGAGCATGACGCTCACTCATTCAGTTTGCTCACCTATGTGTTTGTGTGTGAAAGAGTAAGTAAAAAACCCATTGTAAGTGTAAAACATCAGAAGCAATGTAAAATTAAATCTCTAATCTGTAATTAAAAAAACTTGAACCCTTCACCTAACATGAAAAAACAGACAACACTTGCAAACAAAATTATTGAATAACTAATTATTTTCATTTTTTGTCTCAAAAACTTAGGTTATGACCCCTCTTTGGAACGAGCTCGTCCAAAGAGGGGTCATAACCTATGTTTTTGAGACAAAAAATGAAAAAAAATAATGAAAATTAATTGGCGATTTTTGTGAATAGCACAGGGTAAAGGATTAATGCAGATGTATTTTCCAAAGATATGACTGAGGTTTAATCCCGGGAACGAGGGTTTTCTGGTTCTCATTTTTGAAAGACACGATATCAGGAACTTTCTGGTTGTTTCTAAATATCAGTCCCTGTACCCGGAAAATTCATAGGACAACTGGGAATCTAAGGTTGTGTTGCATAACCTTTGATTTCCCATTCTAGTCTACAAATTTTCCGGGCATTAGCACTCATTTTCAGATCCGGTATCCCCGTGGTAACCCTGGGAAGTAAAGAATTGCATGTTTGCCTTAATAAACAAGCTCTGTTTTACTGGTAAAATAGGACCCAGTCACCAATGCTTGTGGTTGAAGTCCAGTAAAATGTGCAATATGATTATACAGGGACAGTAGCAACCAGATTCACCACCATGCTTCGGGTGTGGACATCTATTGGAGGTGCATGGCGGGAATGGTCGTGGTAGCTTTCCTGTTAATGTGTGTGGGGGTGGGGTGTGTGTGTGTGGGGGGGGGGGGGGGGGGGGGACCTGGTACGTGTATGTAGGCTCCCCAATCCGGAATACCTGCATGGGCAGGGTAAGGGGTTAATTGTTTGTTGGTGGAAACATCCATTTTGTGACAGAGTTATTGTGGTCAAATGGTTGGATGCTTGGCTCCTGCATGAACCGCACCACGGTGGGTGCGGACAGCAAATCACAGGGATCAGGAGGTTGTGGCACGTTAGGCTGGTCGAGTTGGGTACCTGTGGGTGTTGTATGCATGGACGAGCATGGCAGAGGTGCCATTAATACAATTTCAGATAACCTTTTGGTGGGATAGGGTGAGGGGTAGAATTGTAATATTTGTGCCTCACGTGGTACTTATGACCCTCATGGTATGGGTTCATACTCAGGGCTGAGGAAGATGATTGTTTGTAATGCACTGGTTGTGACGGTGTGCAATATTTTTATACTGTACCCTCAGGAGCGGAGGGTTTTCTAAGTGGTCAGCACTTGTCCTCCAATCCTGATTTGCATTGTTGAATGGCAAATAAAAATATGTTTAATCTAATCTAACCAATGACCCAGACTTAGCTGGTGCTAACTCTAAAATATTAAGGGCCAAACGCAAATTTTACCCCCAATCCCCAAAATTTGCATCTAAAACCGAAAATTACATGTCCTATATGGTCCTCCATACTTTTACCCCACTGCGCATGCGCAGTGTCAAGGAGGTCTCAAAATTGCCGCCAAAAATCATTCTTTGTTTGGCCCTCAATTCAGTCACAACTGACTGATATTTGTGCTTGTAAATCTCAGTTTAAATGATGCTAGATGCACAATTATGAGAGAAATGGTGGATATATGGTGGCAATAGAAGGTGGAGAGGAAAAAACAGTGGAAACAAATGTTCAGGGCTGTAACTTATAATTACTTTACAAAATTATTCATGTTACCTATTTTCGAGGCATGACCTTGTTGTGGTCATTTTTGCTATGAATGTTCCATTGTTTAATCAGTGTTTCCTCTTTCCCTTTCCTTTATTCCCCCTAGCCATTCTCCCATGCTTTTGGCTTATTTTTTGTAATGTTTATTACTAAAATTTCTTTGGAGTTTTGGCTTGGTAACAGAATTATTTTCTGTTTTTTCCCCATGTTTAAGTCCTCACCCCAGGGGTGTTTAGGCGTTTTGGTCTGCATCTACCATCTGATGTTGTACAGTTTCTTCTCTGGAAGCCTCTGTTTTGCATCAGATAGTGTTTAAATTGGTAACTGATTTCGGGCTATGTTTGTTTCAGTGCCTGGAGTCATGTTTCCGGTTTGTTGACACTTTTGCTTATGTTGACAACTGTTACTTCTGACAGTGATTACTTGTCTTCTGCTTAATTTAGTTCATAGCAAGATACATTATATTGTCCGTAAGTGTTACATTAATTTTTCAAAATCATTAAAAAATTTTGTCCACACTTAGGCTTTTTTGGGATCCTTTTGGCTCAAGGTTCCCATTGGGAACTTGGGCTCTAATGAAAATTTTTTCAAAATTTTTTTTTTTTTGAAAATTATTTTCTTTTGAAATGTTATAATGAATTATAATATATATGTATATTTATTTCAAGGGTTAGTGTGAGTAATATGATGGTGTATATTTTTTCTGGTTGGAAAAAATTTTCTTCATTCGTAATGCGAGGATATCTTCCTGTAATTCACAAGTTCATTGTGTTTCTTATAGTCAATGTAGTCGCATTAATTCTTGCTCTGTGTGTGTTGATTGATATGACATCGTTGGAGACGGGTGTCACAGTATTTTATTTGCGGTGAGGGGTCCATTATGGTCCTCTCTCCGTAGGGTCACTATACACTATCAGTTTCTTTTTCAGAATTCAGAGTGATGTTTCCTTGATGTCTTCAATAAGTGTGTCTCCGTCGTTGCAATAGTAGGGCTAGCGGGAAGTGCTCAAGGTATTACGACAATCACTGGGAGTTAGCTAGTTCTATCGAAGGCATTGTCACCCGCTAGTCCGCCCGGTGTTGCGTCCATTCATCAAGAAAGAATGGTACAGCACCCGGGTTAGTCCATTGCGCTCCAAAGAAGCAGATTGGGTGATGCGAGCACTATAAAACTTCAGATGTGCACACCCAGCAACGACGGATCCGAGGATAGTAAGGAGGAAGCCTGTCTGTCTGGTAGCGAGCTCGTCCAGGTCCCCCGGACAACGAGCGAGAGAGGCCCCCTCTCTCTTGCATCAACATCTGAGCCGTGATGTTGTATGTTGTTCGCTTAGTCGGAGCTTACGTCCACTCCTCCTGCTCAAGACGCTCCGTCGCATGACAGTCCGACACGGCTGCTATATTGGCTTCCTCATCCTCGGCAACACACACAGCCACACCTTGGCTATGTGACCACAGATTTCCAGGGGACGTTCGCATATTATATAAATGCAGGACTGAACGTCCCTGGTGCTCCTGCTTCGCCAACCAAGGAATACATGTCGACCAGGTCACTCCATCTGCTAGCCAAGGATACGAGACCTTTCCAGTCGGGACGTTCGCATATTATATAAATGCAGGAATGAATGTCCCGGGAGCTTCCAGCGGATATTTCACATAGGACCACGGCTCCACAGGTCTCATAGGGTAACATGAACAAGGTATTATTACCGTGAAGTCTTTGTAAGTGTGCTTCTGTTGTCACAGTCAATGAAGAGCTAGCGGTAAAGTGCTCATACAGATACGTCAATTGCCTAAGAGGTCCCAAGTAGGATCAACGGCGTTGGCATCCGCTAGCTCGCCCAGTGTCGCGACCATTCACCGAATGGCTCAGCACGCTATATTATTTAACTTGCTACCTAAATGGGCAGGTGAGGTTTCTTATCTGCAATATGTTCTACATCTGCCTTTCATCAATTCAACGAATATTTTGAAATGGCAGGACAGAGCAGTCTGTGAGTTCTCTGCGTCTAGACGACCAGGTCAGGACCTAGTATTGTTTTTTACTGTCGTCTATGTCAATTCCAACCACGATGTTGGAAATAACAATATCACAGCTTAGACACATCATCGTACGCAGATCACCTTACCAGAACGTTATCATTACGTCGCAAAGAAAAAGAATTCTGGGATGCACAATCTCCTTAACTGGTAGAGTGCTGAAAGCCCATATTTGGGCTTTATTCTGAAGTGCAGGTGCTGCAACTAATGGCTTCATATTCTATGGATGTGTGTCATATAATATTTGAATTGAAATTATTTAGTCTGTGAGGATTTACCTTGTTACAATTTATGAGAGAGTGCCACTAGGCACTCTCCCATAAATTGTAACAAGGCAAAGAGACGTGGACAAATTTGGATGACCAAAAATAATTTAGCACTCCACCAGTTAAGAGTTCTTTCGAGGGCCTCGCGTAAAACTCCGTCCTTTAGTGGGAATATGGAGTTGGTTAGACGTGACGCGGTCGTGGCTACATCCACACATGTAAATAGTAAGGTGAAAAACTCTCAGAGTCGCTCCGGTCTCTGGAGAGTTTTCTTCGACGGCAAGCTTTCCGCAGTCTATGATCAGTTAACTAAGAAAGCTTTAGACTTTCTGCTATTAAAATTCACTTCCATATAGTCGGATTCAGCAGAGAAGAGTTGGACAGGCACTTCTGGGACGAATACGTCCAAGGGAAGTTCCTATAAGGTTCCTATGTGTCCTCTAGGTCTTATTCTAGAGACCGTCAGGGTAGCGACTCATATAGCGGCCGTAATTACGGTCAGACGTCCCTAGGTCAACGGGGCGAGGTGTGGACCATGGAGGACATGGCTTCTCCTTCCACAAGCCTCACAGGATCTGGAGGTAATGGTTTTAACCTCTATCGTGTACTAGTGAGTGGAAGTCGGTCGAGTTTCTCAATTATTCGGGAATAGATTACGGACGTCCCTTGGATTCAAGGGGTGATTTCGATAGGACTAAATTGTTCCTCAAATGAAATCCTCTTGTCAACTCGGAGTCCAAGATGGACTCAGGTTCCGCCGAGTCAGTAGGATAGAGGCTCGCTTCCATTAGAAGTCTAGTCTCTTCTGGAATGATCGCGATGGAGATCGTAGAAATCCAGGAATTTCCAGGTTTCTACAACCATCCTTTTCTGGTTCCAAAAACCAGACGGCTCGTTCCTTTCACTCATTCGGAACTGGATAAACAAGCTGATCGTGGCTTCAAGTGTCCACCCGATCGGTCAGAGCCAGTATTCGGGTCTACGATTATGCTACATGCATAGATCTCAAGATGCATACTTTCACGCCATGGTACATCAGGCGTCAGAAAGTATCTTCGCTTCCTTATAGGAGTCAAATATCAGTTCCGAGCAATATACTTCAGTCTGAATCTAGCCCCCTGGGCCTTCACTTGAATAACAGACTCGGTAATGACTCATTTCCGAACTTATTCGTCTGTGATTACGTCGGCCTACCAGGACAACATTCATACAGGTACGGCAATGATTTAACGCTTCAGAACTATGTGCAGAATCTGCTTCTATTGCTCCGACGTCTCAGGTTTCTTAAGTAAACAAGGAGAAGTCGGATCTGGTATCATCCAAGTCATTCACCCACCGGGGATGAGCTTCGTTACGCACAACTTTTTCGTTCGTCTGCCGATACCCAGAACGAAATTATTCAGTTGTTGTGCTCTCTATTGTCTTCGCTCAGACAATTCTCAGCGAGAGATCTCATGAGACTGATACGTTTAGGCGGGACTGCCGCAATTTTATTCCGATGGGGCGGTTACGCATTGGTCCTCTCCAAATTTCTTTAATTAAGTATTGGATGGTGAAGATTCTTTCGCTCGATACGGACATCGTCTTGTCTAATCAAGTGAATAAGATATTCAGACTTGGGCAAATTTTCTGGGCTTAACTCAGGTAGTTCCACTGCAACTGCCGGATCCGAGTTTTACAGTCTTGACGGATGCCAGTAAACAGGTTGGGTTGTTTTCATTGAGCCCAACGGATTGAAGTGCCAGGGTCTTTTGATTCCGAGTTCCTTATCAAGCACTCAAACATCAAGTATGATGTCATTTTGGCTTGCGCTATGTTATTGGATAACAGAATTCAGAATGTTCATATGCCAATTCTGTCCGACAATTCGACGGTATTAGCGTATTTTCGGAATTATAGAGGCACTCATTCCATCCTGTTATTCATGTTAACGGAATGAATCTTTCGGTTGCTACAAGAACATCACGTTCTCCTATCAGTCTGTTACATTCCGGGTCGTCCGAACGTATTAGCGGGCTCCCTTCACGGAGGGGCATTTGTTGCCGCCAGATTCGGCTTTCAGCAAACAAGTTTTCAATCAGATTGCGACCATGGCGAGCGGCCAATGATCGACTTATTCACGACACATCTCAACAATAAGTTGCAGACTTGTATGTGTCATTATGTTTAGATCTTCGAGTGTTTGCAGAAAACGCTCTATCGATCTTGTTAGACGGAATAATAAGATATGCGAATCTTACAGCATTGTTGATTCAACAGATTTTGCTCTGGTGTAATTATTTCAATGCAAATTCTGTTGGTAGCTTCTCTAGCTCCACAAGACTGTGGACTATTTACTCAGGCGTCTGTTGTGGGACATGCCGTGGAAGCTTCCTCCACATTTCGGTCCATTCTATGGTCAGATGGATTCAATCTACAGTCAGTTCTGCTTATGATTTTTTCTTCATTCAGCAGTCTGTGTTTTAGTTTAAGCTCATGAAGTAAGAGTTCTTCTACTTCATGGGCTTAAGCTATTAATATGGTTATTACAGATTTAATGAGGGCTGCATATTAGTGTTAGCCCTCCATTTTCACGATTTTGTATCTGAGAATATTGAGTCCTTTTCTGCAGATCTACATTGTTTAGGTCTGCTATTTTTTACTCTGAAGGTCGTCTACTAAATAGTGGCAACTATGTTTGTATAGGCTTTCGGTTCCGGCAGTGACTCTGTCCTGCTGCCCTCTTTGCTCTGGAATATTTGATCAAGGGAAGGGTGGGGGGGTGTTCCTTTAGGTCATCTGCTTTATAGTGTAAAGCAAGGGAATACCTCCCTTGGACTTGGTAATTCCGTGTCGGTTCCGAGATGATTTTAGGGTTAAGCCTATGTTTACTCATCTGTGTAATATTTTTTAAGTGTTGCTTGGTGTGAAGCATTCATATATATCACGTGATTAATTGAGTGTTAATATACAATCCTCGAACACTTTTAAATGAGTATATAGAGTCTCGTTTCTCTAGACTCCCGCATTTGTTGGCTTTCCTTAAAAATATTAGTATAAAGGGTTATACTAGATGTTTTTAGACATCATTGATGTTATTGTGCTCAATTACAGAATAGTATTGTGTCTTTCTTTTTTGTTACAAATAAGAAAGATACATGTAAGACTATCTCTCCTTTTGTCCTTAAGGGGATAGGTCTGTTATGGGTAATTGAATCTATTGAATTTTCCTTATGTCCAACCTTTTTACTATTCAGCTATAAGTCTGGGTCATTGGTACAGTATAAAAATGTTAAAAAATTTATTGTTATTTATATATTTTTTATACTTACCAATGACCCAGACGGGGATGGCCCTCCCATGAGTTGGGAACTCATTCCTCCCCGCTGAGTACATAATGCTTACCAGGCACTGGTTGTAAGAATGATTTTTGGCGGCAATTTCGAGACCTCCTTGACACTGCGCATGTGCAGTGGGGTAAAAGTGTGGAGGACCATATAGGACATGTAATTTTTGGTTTTAGATGCAAATTTTGGGGATTGGGGGGTAAAATTGCGTTTGGCCCTTAATATTTTAGAGTTAGCACCAGCTGAGTCTGGGTCATTGGTAAGTATAAAAAATATATAAATTACTATAAATTTTTTAACTTTTATGGGAACAACAAGCCGGTAAGGGGTGTTTTGTTTGGGTTTGGTCTATGCTCCTTCAAGGGAGCTTGTTTTTGACAGTACCTTTCAGGTAAAGGTAGATGTTCATTTGTAAGGTGGGTACTCTTGAATAAT
Organism: Pictodentalium vernedei; assembly: GCA_031216915.1. NCBI lineage: Eukaryota > Metazoa > Mollusca > Scaphopoda > Dentaliida > Dentaliidae > Pictodentalium > Pictodentalium vernedei. Next base: position 405,542,221 of record CM062290.1, read on the forward strand.
GTGGTGGGCCCTGAAAAGGGTCGTTTGTTGGTGTAGAGTGGTTCTACAGCGATGCGCTGATCATCAGAGGCTGGTGCAGCCAAGTCAGATGGGGGCTTGGCTGCCCACTGGTCTATGTGGTAGACTATAGCCTTTCTAACGCTCTGGGTGTGTCTGGTGACCAATTCCCGGAGTTGCTGGTCAAGTCCATTCTGGTCTGGGATCTCAGTAGTAAAGGGCGGACGTATAGTACAAGTCCATTCCGGGGACTGGATGTAGGTTATCCAGTCAAGAGCGTGCTTGGTTCTCTGGTCTTTGAGTGCCTCTTTCCTAGGCTTGGTCTGATCAAGAGCAGGCATGATAATTCTTCTGCTGTTGGAGGTGGCCTGGTAGAGTCGAGCCGCCTATCGTTGTTCGAAGTTAGAGCTACATGAGGTTCTAGTAGGTCTCATGTTTGGATAGGTTATGAGAGCCATTAGAAAAATTTTGGTTCATATATGTATCTCGCAGACGTGGTAGAGAGAACATGTGCATAATATCATGGAATCAGTATGATAGCACGGTAATGAGCTTGGATGTGATAGCAAGCATCGAGAAATTGGTAATGCTCAAGACTGACACTAAGTAACTTCCAGAAAGCTGTGACGAAATTTGCATGTGAGGTTTTGAAAGCACGGTCGTCGTCGTCGTTGTAAACGTCAACTCATGTATCAGTTGAACTTCAAAGGTCAAGGACGGTGTTGTCAAGGTTGTGTTAGGTTGACCTCCGAAGGTAGTGTTTTGAAACACACAGACATTGTTGTAATCGTTGTATTTGGTATTCTACTGGGCTTTCAAGCTAGGTGTGAGGTGGAAGGGTCAAGCATTCCATCCAGGGAGGGAGTCATGGAGGCATTGGTTAGGCCTAATACCCACCGCCAGTAGGCACCCTGCAATAAATTGTAATAAAACATGAACAGAATCTTACTAACCTAAGGCATTACTTGCTAATGGCATGGTATGTTTTAAAAATAAAATACTCATGTTTCAAATCTCCTTTGTAAAATAAATTGGCACGCTACCAGTTAACAAAAGTATGGAGAAAAAATACTCCCATCACGCTGCATCACTGTTTCATTCTTGTCACAGTCTTTCGGTTAACCATTTACCTCTTAGGGTTACCACTGGGCTTCGAAATCCTGGAATGGCTTTAATTTGACTAAGCATCATTCAAGGCCTTGGAATTCTGGAAAATTAGGAGGCCTTGAAAAGCCTTGAACATTCACAGAATTAAATATGCAGACGAAGCATGTAATCATAACTGCATAGTTTTATGTTCTAGAGTTTGTGAAGGCACTGTCCTAACTAGGACTCTCTGGTCATTAAAACCCTCTCCCACTTCCCTTGTAGGAAAAAGAGATGAGGGGTTAATGCCAAGAGGTCCCAGTTTGAGCTCGTGAAGATTGTTCCTTGAAAATCCTTGAATTTGGCTATATTGTGGGGCCTTGAAAAATGCTGGAATATATCAACAAATGGCCTTGGATAGCATTGAATTTTATCAGTCCTTGCCTATAGGAATCCTACTATTGCAACAGCCTATTAACAAAAATCTTCATTCAAATTATATTACAGTGGAACCCTGTTAATTGAATAGCAATTTTGCTGATGAAAATTATTCAATTAACAGGAGTATTCAATTAACAGGGATTGTGCCACTGAAAAATGTATTCTGGAGATAAACTTCGCATTTATTCTATTATATCTTGTTTGACAGAGCTCATTGAGACAATTAACAGGTCAAATTTGTACTGGAGGTATGGTAAATGGTTTTGTGTTGGGAAATGTTCAATTAACAGGGTTATTCACATGTCGTGTATGCTGCCCATATGAACACAGAAATTGAGACCCCACTAATTACACTATGAGGTGGGGTCTCAAAACCCCACCACGTGACTTCAATTTGTCTATAATTAACTTGTGTTTTTTGCATGTGTGGTAATCAGGTTTATTCTTCCACCAAAAATAGTTTCAGTTCATTGTTGTTTAGTGATTGTTAGGTATTGCACTTAAGTATAAATTGAATATGTATGCTCCATACATGTTTTTTGATAATAAAATGCATTAATATGGCAGAAAAAACGATCAAAATATGGAGTTTGAATCGTGTTTTTAATCGTGCATGAATATGTCAAACTGTGTGATGGGATGTTCGGCTGACGTCGGTTTATCTTTTGATCTCTCAGTCACCGGCTCTTAATTAGATCAAATTTTTTCACTGTCAGTGAAAAATTACTTTTACTTGAAATATTAAAAAGATAGTTCAATATTTGAAAAAGTTATTAAAAGCTATTGGGATTCCGAATGTTGTTCATCAAAATCGATTCAGAACTTGAGGAATTACGAAAAAATAAATATTATACCGTACTGAAATCATGGATGTGAGTTGAAAAAATTATAACTTGACCAGCACAATATCTGGACATTCCCCCAACGGTCTTTTACCTAACTGTAGCTATTGACGGAGAAGAATCATGTTACTGGTACTGAATTTTGAATAAATTGTGGGTTGGGGAGGAAGGGAATCCGATTTAAGATTTTAAAAGTTAAGTTCAAAGTGGAATGTTAAAATGTACATGATGAAAGTGGAATTAATAATAATAATAATAATACATCACTAATATAGTGCCTATCCTATTAAAAGCCCTAAGCGCTTTACAAAAGAAATCACAAATAAGATACATAAAATCAATAAAGTCACCCTGTTTGTGTGTCAGCGAAGGGATAGCCTGGGAAGTTCCTCTGGTATAAGTAGGTTTTTTAATTAACATAAATAAACTACATTAACGAAAAAGGAATGCTTGTGGTGGCCCTGGGACGTTTCAGCCCAAGACGCTTCGGAATCCATATATTGAAGCACCTGCATGCACTAGCAAGGAAAACTGGCCAAGATTGGGAGGGGGGGGGGGGGGGGGGGCAGATGGGCAAGCAATCACTGATATAGGCCTATTTGTGCATGTGGGTTTATGGGAGTCTGGGGTCCAATTGCCTCGTTTTGGTGATGGGGAGGGACAGGGGGGGGGGGGGCACTATTTACTTCACCATTTAGGAGTGGTATGCATGATTGAATCTTACACTGCCAAGGCACTGACATTTTTGATGTGCTGGCAGCATGCAAAAATTAGGGGTGGCACCAGAAAATCTCCGATAGAGGAACTAAAATCTGCTGCCTGAAAGATCTATTTTAATTTTTGGGGTTTCAAGACATGTGTGGGGGGACAAAACCAAAAAATTATAATACGAAATTTTGGGGCATGTTTGAGCTAGTGTTATGATGTGTGGTGGTCTGGCTTGTCGATCGACATGTCATTATTTAAAAATAAAAAAAATATTATTTTCTGTTGATTTTATTAACATATGGTTATAATTATGATTGCTGAATTAATAAAAAGTAATTGAAAATGTTGATTTGTCTCTTATTTTTTCTCAAGCTTGTCATGTGCAGAGGTGTTAAAACAGATGTTGGATTGGACAGCTCTGTGCTTTGTCACGCCACTCAAATGTTATTTCACACCTTGTGCAAGTGGTAGTTTAATCTACTATATTTAATTAATCACTTCAATCCCGACTACTTTAATGTAGTAGTAGTAGAATATTTTATTTTAGTGTCACATTTCAATACACATACATAATATACATAAAGTATTTATAAAATATTTATATGAAATCCAGCCTATGAAGGCTTATGAGACACATTTTCATCAGAGGTAGGTCTTTTTTTTACAGTAGTTCATAAAAGAACCCCCCAACCCCCCAAAATCCAAAACCAAAAAACCAAAACACATGCACGCACACCAACACACACACACCCCCTTGCAGACCCCCCCCCCCCCCCACACACACACAGAGAGTAATATGCAGACATATCCACTTGCATATACTTTCGTGTACTAATTTTCTTTCACTTTTTCTTACTCCCCCCCCCCCCCCCATCACGTATATCTGTCTCTCTCTATCTCTTTCCCACTGAAGTGTATTCTCTCTTAGAATGGCACATTCGCAGATATTTTAATTCGGTATCTCCCTTTTATTCCGCCATGTATTTTTACATACACACAGGCTTAGCTATTATTATTTATTATTTATTAGGGTTTAATGACACATTAACGGCCAGGGCCACATCATGTCAGTGAGTTTTATGGGTGGAGGAAGCCGGAGTACCCGGAGAGAACCACCGAGCAGCGACGAGCAGCTGCCAGCTCCCCAACATCGTAACTCCGCACTGCAGCACAGGCAGGGTTAGATTGGTTTAAGACATGTGTACCATCGATGTGCAGTTCACCTTAGTACACAGCGTCATCGTGCCCCCATGTTGGCAATTGTGGCTAAGTGTCTTGCCAAAGGACACAACGCGGGAGCACGAATAAGTCGCTGAAATGGTCACCCATCCAAATACTAACTGCGCTCAACGTTGCTTAACTTCAGTGATCCGACGATAACCGGTTACCGCGACACCACCGCGCCCCCGGCTTAGCTATTTCAATTGATAATACAAATAACAACAATGTAGAGGATCGTTGAAAAATCTGCAAAGTGTACAAAAGTATGTACAAAACCCTACAGAATTGGATGAAGGATATTTGTTTCGGTATGCAAATATCTCCCGTCCACCCCCCACCCCTGTGAAATAATCATTAGTTTCTGTCATGAGTGAGATACTTTTTGGTATCCATTCAAAAACACTATATTTTCTTTTTACAATATCCTTTTTGTAAGAATCTTTAACTGCGTAACCCGACATGAGTAAGACAGGAAAGAGGATGGGCTGGTCGCAGGAAGCTTTTTCACCCCCACTTCCCACCCAAGAAAAACACGGTTCATCACGTGTTGGCCTACAGCTGTAAACAAAATGTGAAATTGGGAACTTCGTGAATATTAGTTGTTTTTCTCAGGTCTGGTTTATTTATTTCCTCGATCAAATCGATAGTCGCCATCTGCCTCCTCCAAATTCCAATTTTCATTTAAAATAAATTATCTACTACCAGGAACAAACGCAGTTGTCTTGTCAGTTGACGTCACAAGACAGTATTTATTAATCAGAAACTGACATGCAAAAGCAATTAAGCTAATCCTCAACGCTCGTGACCATGGCGGGTCACAGTGTTTTGAAAACTGTCTTCCACTGATCAAACACTGCGGTCCACTGGAACTGCACGGTGGAGAACACACCGTGGCGGCGTTTTTGTTTCAATCCACGTTGAACGTACTGTAATGTTAGTTATAAGAAACCAAATGAAGTTAAAAGATTAAAAAAAGACACCTCATTTATGTAAATATCTATGTGCAAAAAACAAACTTATTTATGTTAATATCTATGTGTAGTGTATTATGTTTCTATAGTTTATCGCTTGTTGAAAGTTGAAACACTTGAATGAAATAAAATATATCAAAGCCAATGTTCTTGTTATTGTTGCTCTGTTTTCAATGAAGATAAGTAATTAATTGTACACGCCCACTCATAAATAGTTCCTCTATAAATAGACAGCACTAATCTAAATTTAGCATCACTAACTAGGGTATCAATTGACCAGTCTCAATTGGGTACAGTCAAAAATGAAACTCCCCAAGAAATTGCTCAGATTACTATCCTCTTTCCTTAATGATCGCGAAATTAAAGTCAGAGTGAACAATGAAATGTCTGGCAGTGTCCCCCTTGAAGCAGGCACCCACCAAGGATCCGTCCTAAGCCCCCTCCTTTACATCTTCTATGTAAATGACCTTAACTTCTCCGAGGATCGTGTTCAAGTCTCCCAATTCACGGATGATAAGGGCCTCTGGGACTCTAACAATACGGCCAATCTGCTCCAAAAACCCCTGCAATGCGCTCTCGATGACCTAGAACAATGGTGTGCCAAATGGAGAATTAAGCTAAATGCCAATAAAACCCAACGAATCACCTTTACCTGCAAGAAAAATAAACATGATTTTGACCTAAAACTTATGGATAACACCCTCCCAGAATGCAAAGAAGCGAAATTCCTGGGCATCACCATTGATCAAAAATTGTCCTTTAACAAACACACCGACGACAGGGCGAAAAAAGCCACCAAACGCATTAACTTACTAAAAATGCTTAAGGGAACTTCATGGGGGGGCCAACCAGTCCACCCTACTCAAACTATACAAAGCCTTTGTGCGCCCAGTACTCGAATACGGTGCAATCATACTAACATGGGAAAACTCCAGAAGGTCCAAAATCACGTGCTTAGAGTTGCCCTCCGCGCCCCATGGGACACACCCATCAAAACACTCCACGATAGGGCCGATATCCCCACCATTAAAGACCGCCTAGCCACCCTGGTCGCGAAAAATCATGACCGGTTAGCCGAAAGCGAACTAATCTCCGAGCTTGGAGCCATTTGCGAAAGCCGACAAAAGCCCAAAAATTGCAATCAAAACTAAGACCGCTCGAATAAAACTAGGGAACGACAAGGTGAACTAACAGGCAGAAAAACAGCTTAACTGTGGCCCTCTACCAGAAAGGGCTGCCTTCACCTCCGACTCAAGTAAAATTACATCAGGATTAAATATTGTTAAAAGCTAAATATATAGGGAATGAGAAGGTGAATAAACAGGCAGAAAAACAGCTGAACTGTGGCCTTCTACCAGAAAGGGCTGCCTTCACCGACTCAACTAAAAATTACGTCAGGATTAAATACTGTTATAAAAACTAAATAATAAATAGGGAACGAGAAGGTGAATAAACAGGCAGAAAAACAGCTTAACTGTGGCCTTCTACCAGAAAGGGCTGCCTTCACCGACTCAACTAAAAATTCCAGCATGATTAAATACTGTTATAAAAACTAAATAACAAATAGGGAACGAGAAGGTGAATAAACAGGCAGAAAAACAGCTTAACTGTGGCCTTCTACCAGAAAGGGCTGCCTTCACCGACTCAGCTTAAGATTAAACCTTAAGATTGAACAAGTTGTGCTACTTTTATCTTTACAGTTTACATACTTTACTGAAAACTAATTCTACCTTCTTCTTTTAAACAGGTACACAGAAGATGCTTTTTGACCAGCACCACTACAGACAGTCTAACCGTTATGGAAACAATCACCGCCACGGTTCCTGAACATCCTCTGCTCCATCCCTAAAAGTGGTCGACCACTTTAGGGGAGGCGAGCATTGGTCCTGCGTCCTGCCTCTGCCCCTTTTTGTAAGCGCATTGCGCATCTTCTTGTCCCAACCCAATAGGATTACAATGCAGGCCTGCCCCCGAACCAGGGAAGTTTGGGTCTTCTTCTTCTTGGTGGTCCCCGAAAGGGGTTGTTGTTGTTTTCCTTCAAAGAGTCCAACCAAACAGAGACAGCCTGAGGCAGATTATACTTGCCAGTGATGGCCATCACTCATAATCATCCTCGAAGCGGCAGACTATACTTGCCCGAAAATCCAGATCGACTGCACCCTCGGGGAGAGGTAGTACCTTTGTGTGAGGACCCAACCTCTCACACTGGTCCTCACCCGAGGGTTCAACCAAGATCAGCCAAGAGACCATCACGACGCAACTGGTGACACCGGCCGGATACCTGAAGCAGTTCCTCCTTCAACACGCCTAGACATGTGAGAGTGAATCACCTACAGTCAATGAGGGTCGAAAGGGGCTTGTCCCCCATACCGTCCCTGTGTGCCTTCGGCGCGCGAAACCATTCCTTTCGGGAACAGTACACGTAATGAGTTAAGAGATATCCAATTAAGTGGGCTCTGTATTTGCAATAACTTTTAAAATACTTGGTGGAATGACATTGTATGTGGCTTACAAGTGCATCTTATTGATGTCTACCTCATGTTCAATGAAGTTGTTACTCCGAGTATTTTTATTAGCTCACCTGACTTCAAGTCAATGTGAGGTATTGCCATCACTTGGCGTCCATCATCTGTTAACTTTTGCAAACCTGGCTTCTTTGCAGTCATTCAGCCAAATTCAAACATTTATTGCACAATCCATCCCTGGGGTATACCCTTTCTATTTTGTTCAAATGGAGCGGCTGCCTTCTTCAGGCAATGATGTCAAAGCTTAAAATCTTTCTTCTCATGAACCACCAGAGAGATTGCCTTGATATATGGTATGTAACACTCTTTGGTGTTGAATATTAAAGTTTGTTCAAGAGAAGTTGGTAGATCAATATTTGGGGTCTCTGTGGGCACATACCCATTTTGGGCTTAGCCCAAAATTTATATTTCAAGAACTGATGGGCCTATTTGAACCAAATTTGGCATGTAGCATAAGTAGGTCCAAAGTACTTGATTGACGCCTGAAAACAATTTTTTGTTGCCCCGTGGGTACCCCAGGGGCTAAAAATAGAAAGAAATTCAAATGCCTATATTTTCCAAACTACACAGAGAACTGTTATTTGGTATGAAGCATCCTTTTGACTGGTAGAATGAATTTTTAAAAAATGGCCATCAGTTGTGTCAGGGTGTTCTGTAGGGGCATTTGAAAAAATGCTGAGTCAGCATATTTGCAAAAATTGAAAAAAGTGTTTTCTTCAGAACCACTTATCAGAATCTTTTGATAGTTGGTATACAACATCCATAGGACGGTCAAATACAAGTGTGTTCAAATCGACCCCCCTCGGTTCATATTTGGGCTCAACAGAGGAGTCTAAATAATTAACTTAGGGTGCTATGGGGAATAAGCTTTAAAAATCTTCTTCAGATCAAACAATCAGATTCTTTTGATACTTGGTATACAACATCTCTTCAGGGGTCAGATTGAAGTTTGTTCGGATTGAGTACCTGGGTTAATATTGGGCCTTCTTATGGAAGCCCGAATATTAACTTGATGCAATAATCTTTAAAAATCTTCTTCTTCAGATCCACCAGTCAGATTCTTTTGATATTTGGTATGCAGCATCACCAGGGGGGTTAGATTCAAGTTTGTTCAAATGGGATTCCTGGATGAATATTTGGGCTCTTTGTTGGAGCTCAAATTTTAACTTGGTGCAATATGAGAAAATTTCTTTAAAAAACTTTCTTTTTTTTAGACCCACTCGTGAGAATCCTTTTCTATTTGGTATGTGACATCTCTAGAGGTGTAAGATTTGAATTTGTTCAAAGCGACTTCCTGGGTTAATATTAGGGCTTCCTATGGGAGCCTGATTATTAACTTGGTGGAATATGGGGGATATTCTTTAAAAATCTTCTTCTTCAGATCCACCAGTCAGATTCTTTTGATATTTGGTAAGCAGCATCTTTAGGGGGGTTAAATTCATGTTTGTTCAAATGGGATCCCAGAATGAATATTTGGGCTCTTTATTGGAGCCCAAATTTTAACTTAGTGCAATATGAGAAAATTTCTTAAAAAATCTTCTTTTTTAGACTTGCTATTGAGAATCCTTTCATATTTGGTGTGTGACATCTCTAAAGGTGTAAGATTCGAATTTGTTCAAATCGAACCCTGGGTTAATATTTGGGCTTCCGGTGGGAGCCTGAAGATTAACTTTGTGCAATATGGGGAATAATCTTTAGAAATCTTCTTCTTCAGATCCATGAGTCAGATTCTTTTGATATTTGGTATGCAGCATCTCTAGGGGGTTAGATTCAAGTTTGTTCAAATGGGATCCCTGGATGAATATTTGGGCTCTTTATTGGAGCCCAAATTTTAACTTAGTGCAATATGAGAAAATTTCTTAAAAAATCTTCTTTTTTAGACTTGCTATTGAGAATCCTTTCATATTTACTATGTGACATCTCTAGAGGTGTAAGATTCAAATTTGTTCAAATCGTGTTCCTGTGTTATTATTTGGGTTCCCCAAGGGAGCCCAAATATTTATTTAGTGCAATATGGGGAATTATCGTTTAAAATCATCTCCTTCAGATCCAACAGTCAGATTCTTTTGATATTTGGTGTACAACACCTTTGGGTGGGTTAGATTGAAGGTTGTTAAAATCCGGTCCCTGTGTTAATATTTGGGCTTTTTATTGAAGCCCAAAGTTTAACTTAGAGCAATATGAGAAAATTTCTTGAAAATTCTTCTTCGGATCCACCAGTGAAAATCCTTTCATATTTGGTATGTAACATCTCAAGGGGTGTCAAATTCAAGTTTGTTCAAATCGATTTGCCTGTTTTTTCTTGGGATTTTTTTGTTGTTTTTTTTTTTTTTTGGGGGGGGGGGGGGGGTGGGGGTGGTGGCTAGAGAGAACCACTGTAGTTTAAAACAAAACAAAAGTTTCGTTCTGTTGTTGTTTTTTAATACTTCACAGAACAGAGATTGCTAGGAAGCTTTCCTAGGACCAGCAGAAATGAATGGCCCAAAAATGTTGCCTGTTGGTAGTGTCATGGCAAATAAAAAAAATTGCTCTTGCTGCTGATCACTTACTGATACACTCATCTCTTTTGGCAATTTGAGCCAGGTGAGCATTTTAGGTTCACTTGAGCCACTGGTTGGACTTATTGGCTTTTATGGACTTTGAATTTTTTCATTTTCACCCTCCATCACAGCTTAGGTATGATCTCAAATATTTTTTTTCTCCATTTTCCTCTCAAAAAATAGCTAATGACCCTCATTGGAATGAGCTCATTGAGTTAGTTCCAAAATGGGGGTCATAAGCTGTGTTTTGTTTAAGGCCAAAAAATTAAATTGTTTAGTTATTCTAGAATTTTTTTTTTACCAGTGTCTTCATCGCATTGTATTGACTCAAGGGTTATTTGTTGAAATTTTAATTATTTTTTTTTCTTTTTTGTAGGTTATCTGATGCGGCTGATCTTGTCAAACTCTATGACATCATACACAAAGACAGTGAGTCAGCAAAGGAAAATAGAAATGTTACTGATGATCTGCAGTATGTCAAGGTATTGTTTTAACTGACAAAATTCAGATCACATTCTCATTTGACCATATTCACATTCTCTGTTCTAGAGTCATTCCTCTTGAGTTTGTGAAAAATAGTATATTTTATAGTTTCAGGGTATTAAATTGAGTTAACATGAAGAATAGTGGAGTAAGTGGACCCAACAAATCAACAAACAAAAATTTTCCAACTTTTTCTAACTTTTCAGGGTTTATTACAGTCTTGGATGTTTTTTCTTTAACACTTTTTCTTAACAAATCAGTTGCATCTGCCTGCATAATATGCAACTTAAGCTGTTGAAAAAAAAAATTTCAGCAAAACTGTATCATGTGACACCTCATTGGAACAAGATCTTTGATCTCGTTGCAATGAGGGGTCACATCGTATTGTTTTGTTGATATATTTTGAAAAATTTGAAAATACAATAATTCCAGGAATTAATTTTGATATCATGTGCATTGGATAAAGGATTAAATTTTGATGAAAAAACAGCATATATACCCTGGTTTTCCAATATATTTGGGCAATTATTTTACCATTTATCATGAAACCATGAATGTCTGATCATGTTATCAGAATTCTTTCAAGACAACCTCTCAAACCTGTGACATTATGGTGAATGGCACCCCACCCCTTCTCCTTAAACCTCAGGAAGTGAATCAATGCTTATTTACTGTGGTAAAGAAGCTCTGTTCAACTGCTAAACAAAGACCCTTTTAGTAATGCTTGAGGTGGAAAACTCTTAACATTGGTATAAACTTGACTTTATATCCATATTGCTGTGACAGTTAATCATTGTGCAGAAAAACATTACATTATCCTTTACCTAACATGAAATGCAGATGCCACTTGCAAAAAAAATTCCTGAATAACTACTTTTTTTCATTTTTTGTCTCAAAAACATAGGTTATGACCTTCGTTGGAACAAGCTAGTTCCAACGAGGGGTCATAACCTATGTTTTTGAGACAAAAAATGAAAATATATTGAAAATTAATTGGCAATTTTTGAGAATAGTGCTGGCCGGTTTTGGCCGTTACGTTGGGTAAAGGGTTAAACACCAAAAAATAAATGGTGGACATCTTGTAGAGAGAATTAATTATCATTAGTTCAGTAAAGGTTTTATTTGGGTTGGCTTACCTTAACTTTTACATTACTAACCCGTTAAACACAGCACTGTTTTATTAACATATTGATTTACATACCTGTTATATAGAATTCATTATCATTAGTCCAGTAAAGGTCTGGTTTGAGTTTGCTAACCATAACCCTCACAGTACTGACCTAACTCGTCCAACCTACTGTGCCTTTATCAGTCCTGGAAATGAGATGGGTGCGAGTGCAATTTCTCCCGTCAACACCCATGATTTCTATTTTACGGGAGCTAAAAAATGCACTCGTTGAAAACTAATATATTGTGAGGGCATATAAATGTGTGTTGTTTTGAGAAAGCAGCACACTGTGGCCAGCGGCAAGTTACTATCATAATTCAGCAATTCCTTATACGTTTAACCCTTTGAACTCTAGTGGTATCTTCTAAGCCAGTTCAATTGCAGCAATTAGAAGAGTCCATATTCATTATTTGGGGTAGACCAATCACTATTTTCAATGTGCAGCCTCGGGGCTGCACATTGAAAATACTGATTGGTCTACCCCACACATTTATTGAACAGCCATCCTATTTAATGATGTTATGATGTATGATGTTCCTGGCTGAAAAATGGCCGCTTAGATTCAGAGGGTTAAGGTTTCTGGTGTTTGGTGACAGTATTCCCTCAAAAATTCATATACTAACATTTTACAGGTGCAGTTTACTCCCTTCTCTGACTTCACAGGAGCTCAAAACTGCACCCGTCAATTTTGTTCCTTTCCAGTACTGCTTTATATAACATATTAACATACCCATGATCCTTACCAACTTATCCCTTCAGCAGAAGCGATTCTCAAATTGAATACAGTTGCCTTCAGATAGAAAATTGGAGAACATGTTTGTTGAATTTCACTTTGTAGTCTTTGAGGAAGTAAACAGTCCTAATAGTTTCTTCATGTTTACCATAAATGGAGTTTACCTTTACCAATTTATTTTTAACTTCAAAAGGTTGTTTGCAATGACGAAATACAGCTCAGGGTAACTTTTTTCCCATACACGTGTGTATTGTCTTAAGTTATTCCTCTTGAATTTTTGCAAAATTGTAAATTTTATTGTTTTGAAAGATAAAGATTTCCCCCATAAACATTTAGAGTGAAGTGGGAGCAAAAAAATTAGTTTCCACATTTGGTAGGCTGCTCTTATGGTGAAATGATAAGTGAATTAAGGGATGGACATCAATGACAGCTGAACATGTCTGCAAAGCCATCATTAAGTTTTTATACGCCCGTTTTGAAAAAAACGGTCGTATTATGGTATACTGCTGTCCGTCTGTCCATCTGTCTGTCTGTCCGTCCGGTCACATGTCGTACGATAACTCAAGAACACTTTAAGAGATTTTCATGATTTTTGGGTAGGTGGTGTACATCGATGGAGGGAAGCTCCCTTTCTTTTAGCGTTGCCGTTCGATTAGTCATTCCAGAGTTATGGGACTTTATTACTTAGAAAATTGTTGATTTTTTACACGTCGTACGATAACTCGAGAACGCTTCGAGAGATTTTCACGATTTTTTGGTAGCTGGTTTATGTTGATGGAGGGAAGCTCCCTTTCGTTTAGTGTCGCCGTTTGATTAGTCATTCCAGAGTTATGGGACTTTATTACTTAAAAAATTGTTGATTTTTTACACGTACGATAACTCGAACGCTTCGAGAGATTTTCACGATTTTTTGGTAGGTGGTTTATGTTGATGGAAGGAAGCTCCCTTTCGGTTGGTGTTGCCATTCGATTAGTCATTCCAGAGTTATGGGACTTTATTTTTCACATGTCGAACAATAACTTGAAAATGATTAAAGCAATTTTCATGATTTTTTGGTTGCAAGTATATGTTGATAGAAGGAATCTCCCTTTCAATTTGTGTCGCTGTTCGATTTGTCATACCAGAGTTATGGGACTTTATTCATCAAAATATAGGCAATTTTCCACATGTTGGACTTGGAGCAATTTTCATGATTTTTTGGTGGCAAGTATATGTAACCTGACAAGTACACATGTATACTCATATTGTGTGGTTCCCTCTTGTAATTAATAATGGGCATATCATGCGCTCATGGCACAGCTGTTTATTTTCAAATGTTGTCTTTTCTATTCATGTAAGATGAAAGGTTAGGAGGAATATATTGTAATCCAGAATTTGCCCTTTTTTTTATACTTTTTGCTCTTAAACAGAGCATTCCTTCAGATCCACCAGTCAAATTCTGTTGATATTTGGTGTACAGTATTCTTAGAGAGGCCAGATTCAAGTTTGTTCAAATGAAGTCCCTGGGTTTATATTTGGGCTTCATATGGGGAGCCCAAAATTTAACTCGGTGCAATATCTGGGAATATTCTTAAGAAATATAATAAAAAAACTGCCCGCCCATATACAATTTTACAAAAAAATGGCATGAAAAACAGAAGTTCTCTTCTCTGTTACTTCTTAGTAGAATTATATATGTTCTTTTCTGTTTTTTTTTCAGAATTTCTTTAGAACCAGCTCTCATGGTGTGGCACAGCTGGAGTTAGCCATACAGATTTTTGAGGACTCCTTTCAGTCAAGAGCAAAGGAAGGAGTGATGTCATGAGGCTTTTGTGTACCCTTCCTCCAGTTTCATCAAAAATTGTATAGTTGAGGTTGATACATTCTAATTTTTTGCTAAAGTTGGGCTGTATACTATATATACCATGCTGGATCAGTGTCATGCAAAACTGATTCATCATACTGGACAAGTCCAAAGCTAGTGGGGGTGCCAGGGTGGGGAGCCCCCAGGGGCACTGTCTGTGTGAAATGTAATTTGCCTGTCAGAAAAATTGTTGGTCACTCCTACAACATTTCCTATGAAAGCCGCTAATTTCTTTTTCAACCCTTTACCCAACTTATCACCCGCATCCGCCAGCGTAATATGCAAATTCAGCAGCTGAAAAAATGTTATTTTTCAAAAAATTTAAACAAAACCATACCATGTGACCCCTCGTTGGAACGAGCTCCTCGAGCTCGTTCCAATGAGGGGTCACATGATATGGTTTTGTTTAAATTTTTTGAAAAAATTTAAAAAATGATATTTAAAATAATAAATTTTGAAATCGTCTGAGTTGGGTAAAGGGTTAAATTGACCATTCGGTGCAACTTCAATTTTCATTATGCAAAATTACTCTTATGAATCAAATATACCTTGTATGAAAACTCTCAATATAAGTATATGGTAGTCAAATAGCCATGTACAAAGAAATAATTTTGTGCATTATTATTGTTTTAACCCTTTACCTAACGAATCGCCCGCATCCTCCCACGTAATATGCAAATTCAGCAGTTAAAAAAGTATTATTTTTCAAAAAACTTCAACAAAACCATATCATGTGACCCCTCGTTGGAACGAGCTCAACGAGGGGTCACATGATGGTTTTGTTGAAATATTTTGAAAAATTTTAAAAAATGATATTTAAAATAATAAATTTTGATATCGTCTACGTTCGGTAAAGGGTTAAAGAATTACTTTTGTTAAACGAAAGTTAGTCTTTAAAATAATGATAGTAAACATATGTTTCCAACCTGTTTCATTTCTTATTTTTTTAAATGGTTGTGCTATGGAAGCCCATAGTTGACAGACATGTTAACCCTCCTGGTATGCCTAGCAAAATCCCATAAATTTAGCAAAGTTGCCAGGATCCCGGATGGGAGTCAATTTTTGACAGAAATCCCTGAAAGTAGTTCTACAGTAGAGTATTTTCCTGTTTTGGGACATTCAGTGTGAAATCATAGGTCTTTGAAAATCCGATCATAATGAAAGAAACAAAAAATATGTATACCACTGAATTATATTTAATTAAAGAGTTTTTTATTATAAATATTTCACTTATATCTGTTACATAAGTAACATATCTGTTCGTCATCAGAGACTCCAGCCACACCCGAGACACTATCAGTATCAGACAACTTGCCTGAAACTGAGCAGCTAGAGGCACAACATGCCAACATCATATCATGTCGGAAGAGAGCTGCTGATGGTATCATAACACAGGCTGAAAGTAGGGCCCTGCGAATCGGGAAATTTATGTTCGAATCGAATCTCGAATCGAATCGGGACTGATGTCGACATCGAATCGAATCTCGAATCGAATCGGGATAAACTCGAGAAATAACTATAACTGGCATTATCTTGTGCAGAGATGTTCGGAAAGCACTGCGAGGAGAGATCGTTGACATAACTTGACATTTGGCGTTGTTTTAAATTTCTTTCTCGTTGAATGGCCATCCAGATGTTCACTTGGCCCGACAATAAATTCAAGACATAAATATGGACAAATTAAGGTGTTACTGCCCAGAGACATTTAAGACAAACCACTAAATTGAAACATGAGACTTAAAAGCACAGATGTAATACAAGTGGCACATTAATTCCCATGGGTTGAAGTCGGCTACAGCCGCTAACTTCATGTACATTAGCATGCCTAAATACATTATTGTAATGTTTGGTTGTTTTTGTATTATCAGAATTTGGGTCTTGTAGATTTCGGTCCGTTCTCAACTCAATAACACAGTATACATCAAAAGCAGCGAAGGCGTTAAACTGTGTTTGTTTTTGCATTAGTTAACTCGAATAGTGACGCAGTGCTCATTCCCCATTATTGTGTTAGAAGATTCCGGGACTGGGAGCAGGCCTTAGGCCCATAGCTGGATATTTCGGTTGTATGGATTCCGCGAATAACTCTCACACGAATTCCTGGAAATCTATAAATAGCGAATTTGCGGTGTGTGGTTTTCTGGGAATCTGAAACTGAAAGTGAAACGACAGAATTTTGCAATGAATTTGACTATTTTCCTGATAGAAACCTTAAAACTAGAAGAGTTCGCTCCTTATTTCAACCGATGTCGACATTGTCGAACACTGATTCATTTTCCTCGAAGCTTCGTTTGACTAACGAATCGGCAAACTATTCGAGATCGATATATGAATACCAAAGCGATGTCGACATCGAATCGAATACTCGAAGCTTCGCAGGGCCCTAGCTGAAAGAATGATGAAGCGCAGTCGCGTTATCAATGTTGCTGCTAGCCCTGGAGACAATGTGAGTGTTCCAATCCCCATGGTTGACCGAGGAAAAGGTGACCCACGCAATATTATGGGTGTGATTCTTGATAGAAATGAAAGTGACATGTACAAGATTGGCGTGAAGGCTGGTGTTCTAAAAGGGCGATATGCAAGGAGTCAATTTGATCTTTGCCCACAAAAACTTTATAGCATGAATGACATTTCAACAGAGACAGAAATTGGACTGAGACAAGCGGTTCAGAAAGAATCTAAATGTGGTGGGCAAGGTTACACAAAGTGTAACTGTTCAAAAAGTGGCAAGCAGTGTGCCACAAACAAGTGTAAATGCTTCAAGTCAGGGGTGCTGTGTAACAGCAGGTGCCACAACAGTGTCAACTGCCAAAACAAAAATTGTTGATTATTGCTATAAACCTGTTTTTTCATACTTTACATATTTACATATTTACTACCATGTTTTAAATCTAATGGAAGGTATTTTCTTTTGTGTGTAATACCTTATGGCTGGTAACTGAAATGTTTAACGTTTTAATCCTATACCCAAGGTTAGTAGCAGATGAGAGTCGTAAAGAAATTTCTCGTATAACACAAATTTTCATTTGTTACTTCCAAAACATAGGCTGTGACTCCTCTTTGGAACGAGCGCGTTACGCTCGTTCCAATGAGGAGTCACAGCCTATGTTTTGGAGGGGGCTCTGAAAGGATACTGTGTCATCAGGTATATCCGGGTGTGTATGTGTGTGTTTTATCACAATCCAAACTTGGACCCAAATTACGTAATATAATGTTTGTATTTGGGTTTGGTTTTAAATTCGGTAGTATATAATTTGGGAGTTTTAAATCTAATGGAACTTCATCTCCTTGCATCATGATACGAAATAAAGTCAATTTATCATTAATGTTGTTCATGGTTTTTTTTATAAAAATTCATGTGAGTCCTGTTAATCAATCAGTCAATCTGTACAATAATTGGGCCAATTAACCAGGCATTGTGTACAATGCCTAGAAATTTCAGTCATTGTATACAATGACTGGGCTTGTTAGGCAATGTACACAATGACTGGTTATTTCAGTCATTGTACACATTGCCTGATTTTAGACATTGACTGTAACATATCCACGTTTTTTTTTTTTGTTTTATTGTCCCCCGACATTTTGTCAGAGGACTATTTGTAATCAGCTGTGTGCATATGTCTGGAGTGATAACTAAGGTTTGGGTTATCAAACCAAAACCAAATTTGGTATATGCATCCCCTACCCCAATGAGATGGTGAACTTCTAATCTGGGTTCGATCCAATAATTTATTTTGGAGTTATGCCCCTTTTTTGACCCTTTTCGCAACTTTGGAAATTTATTGTCCGATGATAACTTTAGTTTGAGTTATCAAACCAACACCAAATTTTGTATATAGGTTTGTGTCAAAAATACGCTGGTCAAGCTCAAATTTGGGTGCGGTCCAACCAATTTTGGCTGAGTTGTGACCCTTTTACCATTTTTTCGACTTTGAAAATTAGTTGTCCAGATGATAACTTTAGTTTGGTTGATCAAATTGAAACAAAATTTGCTATACGAGTTAATCTCAAGATTACACTGGTCAAGTTCGAATTTGTGCTCTGTCTCACCAATTTGGGCCAAGTTATGGTCCTTTTTCTATTTTTACGACTTCAAAAATTTATTGTCCGGATGATAACTTAAGTTTTGGTGAATCAATTGAAAGCAGTTTTGGAATATGAGTTTGTGTCAAGATCAAATTTGGGTTCGGTCTCGCGAATTTTGTCTGAGTTATGGCCCTTTTTCCAATTTTTTTACTTTGAAAATTGGATGTTTGGCTGATAACTTTAATTTGAGTTATTGAATCAAGACCAAATTTTGTACACAGGTTTGTGGGTTCAGTCAGACCAATGTTAGCTGAGCTATGGCCTTTTGTGAGAACTTGCTGTCCGGAGGCATAGCGCACACCTGGCGGTGCATTTGTTCATTTCTGTTTAGCCACGTGGTCAATTTACGAGTGCCGAAGTGAAAATAGCTGACATGATACATCACCTCTTGACATCCACCCTCACTTACATAATGATTGCAGAATGATTGCTGATGAATAAAATGTATGAAAAAGACTTAAACCATATATATATATATTTATTTAGTTCCCCTCTCCCCCTCCCCCTCCCCATAACCATCATAATTGTCAGTAGCTGGAAATTTGAAGGTATAAAATGCAATAGTTGGAAATTCAAATAAATCGATTTCCTTCATGTTTTCATCTTTTCAGACCAGTCGATTTGAAGTTTCAACCCGTAATCACAGTTTTCAATCGAATTCTCCAACTTTTCCAGTCAGCTGACAAAATCTTTAGAATTCATTGTTCCATTTCCCTTACAATGACTAGGCTACACAAAGACTATGGACTGACAGCTATTCAGTCAATACCTACTCCTTCCAACTGACTGGAAGTCATTTGGAAGGAGTAGATATTAGCTGAACAGGTGTCATTTTATAGTATTTTTGTAGCTTGGTCAGTGTAAATGGAAACTCATGGACATACAGAGGGAAATACATTTTTCTTGTTGAAAAACATGAATAGATTTAAGCCAGAGGGAGGCTTCAGACTCTATCTAAAGGGGTTCAACAATGAAAAATGAAAAAAGTTTCTCTGGAGGAGACCCCCGTCCCAACCAACAAGAGAGGGAGATACCACCTTGAACTCTCCTCAAGCAAGGGTCTGCAGCCAAATCCTAGTTAGAAATCTAACTGGTCACATAAACACCCCCCCCCCCCCCCCTTCCCCCAAAAGACCCTCTAGCTCTAGCTACATCCCTGAACACTGTCTGAAAATTTTAACTCTTGCCCCACCATGTCAGAAAACGTGAGATCCTAGCTTTGGGCCTGAGAGTGGGGGTTATCTCAAAATATGAAAAATACTCCTGCCTTTTATAGTTAAAAATACTTTAAGCAATAGAACTTTAACTGAAAATGACTGACAAGAAGAATGTTTGCACTCATTTCCATTCCACAGGCACTTGTCACTGGTTATTTTATGTAACAAGATGGCTGAGAGAAAATACCCCAGGTTGTTATGTCTGTCCTTTTCTTCATTCCCCCCCCCCCCCCCCCTCCTTTCCAGAGTTACCTTATCTGTCCGTCATTCCACAATTCTGTCTTTCCACCATTCCAAAATAACCATACATTCAGATAATTAGCTGATGTCTGGTACAGGCCTGGCATTCTTTAGAAGTGCAGGAGTGCTGCACGCCTAGAAAAAATTGAGGAGGGCAATTGTTTGCACCCCTTGATTTTCTTGACCTGTTTGGGACTGCCTTTAAAACTATTATCATTTCGTCCCGGAGTTCTAATGTGTTCTCTGTGCCTACTGGCACAGAGAACACATTGGAACTCAGGGAACGATTCGTCCATGTTGCATTGATTCGAAATAATTCATAACCCATTCTGTATTCCATTTGAATACATTTTGAGTGTAGAAGACAGTCACATAAGAATTGAATGCAACATTTTGAATAATGAGAAGTTGTGTGTGCCAATTTTTCCACTATGCAGCTGAATGTAGTACAATTTTTCAGTCACAATATTAGTACCTTGAAGTGAATATAACAAAAATAGCATACAAGTTTTTGCATTGAAAATTCCAGGTGCAATTGCACTCCCAAGCAATCTGAGGAGGGCAGATGATTTTTCCCAGAGTTATTGACCTTGAACTTAGTTTATGATGTGAAAACTCAGAGAGAATCAGCTTTCCAGATTTTCTTTCGCTATACATTCAAGTAATTGGCTGATTTCTGGTATGTGGCTTTGTGATGGGTGTCTGTAGCTGTGTAAAGCCATAGGAACATACGTGTCATACTGACACATCTTGTCATTACATCAAACGATCATTTTCAAGTATGTGTGTTATTTTCAACAATTTGACAAATAATGCATGAATATATGAATATGCCATGTCTTAACACTATTTAGTTGATAGTTAAATATACATTCCAAGTCTTTCTACTATAGAAAGATGAGCTATACAGCTGGACGCTATACCAAAAATTTGACCTGTTAATTGCATATAGGTTACAGAGCAAACTCCAGTTAATTGTATAAAAAAATGGGGTAACATATCCAAAAATTATCCTGATAATCACCAAATTCCCCTTATTTGTAGACCTATTTAGCCTCAGAACAACAATGCAAGCATTAACATCAAACAAGATATAATAGAAGAAATGCTCAGTTATCTCAAAGAAAACCAGAAAGTGTCCAAAAACCTATTAATTAAATATTCCTGTTAATTGTATAACTATCCCTGCCAAAGTGGTAATTCAGTTGACAGGGTTCCACTTATATGAAAAGTACCATTGAGTATTGGATATGATGTGAATAGTGAATACCATATGGATAACAAACTATTCCCCCCTCCTAAAAAAAATAATTGTTTATACCGATACTGAGTCTGAAATTTCATTCCTGTCCAGCTGACGAGCTCTACTCTTTGCTTAGCATTACTATCACCATTTTATTGAATTCTGAGAACTGATGTTACTGACAGGTGTATAAATTCAGCCTCTAAGTATCTTCAATGTTCTAGTAATGCCATCTCAATGATAAATCTTTAAAAGCAACTCAAATAGATATTCTGTACACTACATAGTATGATAGACATAGTGTAAATATCCGATTGACAACTGTTGTTTGTTGGTTGGCTGTCCATCTCTCGGCTGTATGCTGATTGTCCATGACATATTTATGTCTTGCAGTTTCTCAGACAATTATCTGATGTTCCTGATTTTCAAAAACAGGTGTATATATGAGGGCTAATACTAATGCTATAGCTTTTCAAATCTATTTGCAAAGTTTTTCAAGTGTTATTGCCATTTCATTTGCAGTCATAAGGTGTGTCTTGTCATTATTCAAACAATTACAATCTACTACTGAAATTTGGTATGCCTACAGTACGTGGAGGGTGTATTAGCACTAAATCACCTGCAGAGTGGAGATTCCACCCAAGCAATAATTTCAAATTTGTTGCAAAGCATAACAAGCACAGGCAAAGTTTCAACCCATGGACCACTGGGTTAAACCCAGAGGTTCATTGGCTGAAACATTGCTTGTGTTTTTTGTCCATATATACAAAATTTGAATGTTATAGTTTGGGTGATAACTCCATTCTGTGGGTGATTTAGTTACAATCCACTCTCCACGTACTATGTATACGTATATTCATGTGAGCTAGAGCTACATGCAATTTGAGGTCTGTCTGTCAAGAGTTATGACATTTTGAATTGCAATTTTGAACTACTTTACAACATGTCTTTGGACCACTCCTATGGTTTATTACCTGTGTTTCCACATGGGATCACCTCATTGAAAATCAGCTGTGGTATACTGATCATGTGTCACTCAGCATAAAGTCTTCTCCAAAACTGCTGTCCTGATTCCAGTAAACCTTCATGGACGTGGCAATTCAGTTTTATTAATGTAACCACAGGAGTAGTAATAAATAACTGATGCGAATGTAAGTCTATAGTGGGTTCTTTATTCTACACAAGTATGATGTTCAAAACACTGCCATGATAACATCTATCAAAATGAATTGAAAGTACACAAGGAACCCTGAAATTTACAATGAAATAAAATACCCTTGGGCAAACAACAAATATGCAGATAATAATTTCCAATAATTCACCTAATGCATTTGGCCACAATATTCTGAATTTGTTTGTCAACTACAAGTTGGTACACCCAGCTGGAAACAGCTTCCAGAGCTCTCTCCAGCTAAGTGTGACAACTCATGTTTGGCCAAAAATTAGTCCACCCATGTGACATAACTGACTGATGTACCGCAACATAATGAGCTCCAAAAGTTCATTTTGCTGAGGTGCAGCAGCATATGATGCAACCACCACAGACATCCCAATCCATCCAGCACATGATGTAACAATACTACTAGTAGACTATATATATATTGATAAAGTTACAACACACTCACCATAGTATAACTATGGATGATATATACACCTGTATGCCCTGATACAGTGGATCCCACTTAATTGGATATCTCTTAATTGTTTATCCCTGCTAATTGAATATAATTTCCCAACACAAAAAAACATTTACCATACCTTCAGTACAAATTTGACCTGTTAATTGAATATAAGAGATAGAGTAAACTCCTGTTAATTGATCAAAAAACTTGTGAAACATGTGGAGAAATTACCCTGACTTTGGTTATAGACCTATTTGGCCTCAGTACATCAAATACAGGTATTTAATCTATTATATCTTGTTTGACAGAGCTCGTGGAGCTCTGTCAAACAAGATATAATAGAATAAATGCCAAGTTTATCTCCAGAATACAGGAAAGTGACACAATCCCTGTTAATTGAATACTCCTGTTAATTGAATAATATTTTTATACTGTACCAATGACCCAGACATAGCTGGTGCTAACTCTTAAAATATAGGGCCAAAATTTTGCCCCCCAATCCCCAAAATTTGCATCTAAAACCAAAGAAAACATGTCCTGAATGGCCCTCCATACTTCACCTCTACTGCGCATGCGCAGTGTCAAGGACGTCCCGAAATTGGCGCCATTAATCATTCTTAGTTTGGCCCTTCATCAGTTAACATCTGACTGATCTTTGTGCTTGTAAATCTCAGTTTAAATGATGCCAGACACATAAATATTAGTGAAATGGTGATTCTAAGGAGGATATAGAAGGAGGAGAGGAAAAATGTGTGACAGAAAATTATGAGGGCTGTAACTTAAAATTTTTTAATGAAATTATGTTAAGTTACCTATATTTTTATACTGTTCCAATGACCCAGACATAGCTGGTGCTAACTCTTAAAATATAGGGCCAAACACAAATTTTGCCCCCCAATCCCCAAAATTTGCATCTAAAACCAAAGAAAACATGTCCTGAAAGGCCCTCCACACTTCGCCTCTACTGCGCATGTGCAGTGTCAAGGACGTTCCGAAATTGGCGCCATTAATCATTCTAAGTTTGGCCCTTCATCAGTTAACATCTGACTGATCTTTGTGCTTGTAAATCTCAGTTTAAATGATGCCAGACACATAAATATTAGTGAAATGGTGATTCTAAGGAGGATAGAGAAGGAGGAGAGGAAAAAATGTGTGACAGAATATTATCAGGGCTGTAACTTAAAATTTTTTAATGAAATTATGCTAAGTTACCTATTTTCGAGGCAGCAGCCATTTTGTTGTCATTCTGATTATTTAGTTACACTGTTTTTTCAAGTGTTTTCCTCTCTCCCTGTCCTTTAAGTCCCCCCTTGCTATTCTCCCATGCTTTTGGCATAGTTTTTGTAATTATTATTACTAAATTTTCTTGGGAGTTTTAGCTGATTAACAGAATGAATTCTGTTCTTTTCCCCATGTTTACGTCTTCACCTACGGGTGGTTAGGCGTTGTGTTCTGCATCTACCATCTGATGTTCTGCAGTTTCTTCCCTGGAAGTCTCTGTTTTGCATCAGATAGTGTGTTTTTGGTAACTGATTTCGGGCCTGGGTGCCTGGAGTCTTATTTTAGTGTTTTTACACTTATTGTTTACATTTACAACAGCCCTCTGTGTGAGGGGGGGATTTCTTGAAAATAATATCTTGATGTTATTTTAATCATAACTAGATACATTATCATTGTTCGTAAGTGTTGAATAAATTGTTTAAAATATTTTTAAAATTTTTGTCCACACTTAGGCTTGGGATCCATTGGGGCTCAACGTTACTTTTCAGAAACTTGGGCTGTTCTGAGAAAATATTTTTTCAAAATATTTTGATTTCAGTTATTTTTTCTATATTAATGGATCATATTATTATTATGTATTTTCATTGCCAAGGGTTAGTGCGAGTACCAGGACTTGTTTTCTTTTCACATTGAAAGGATATTGATCAATTGTAATAACAGGAAGTCTTCCTCTGACTTTATAATCATTCTATATGTGGTCAGTGTACTCGCATTAACTCCTGTTCTGTGTCGTATGATTTCGATGACAATATGGGAAGCGTATGTCACGGTATGTTATTGGGGAATTGGACACTCCGGTCCTTTCCCCGCAGGGTCACTCTACTTTATCAATTTCTATTTCAGACGATCAAGATTAGGGTGATGTATCTGTGATGTCTTCCAACAGTGTGCATCCGTCGTCACAATTAATGAAGGGCTAGCGGAAAAGTGCTCATGTAAATACGCCAATTGCCTAAGAGGACCCTAGTAGGTTCGACGGCCTTTGACGTCCGCTAGCTCACCCGGTGTAGCGTCCATTCACCGAATGGTTCGGCAGCCAGGTTCGTCCGTTGCGGTCTAGAAGGAATTTTGGGGTGATGCGAGCACTATAAATCAACCTAATGCACACCCAGTGACGGCGGATCGGAGGGAGAACGGAGGAAGCCTTTTAGTCCGGTTCATAGCTCGTTCCGGTCCATCCGGACGGCAAGCGAGAGAGGCCCCTCTCTCGTTCAACAACATCTGGCCCCAGATGTTGTGGTACAAAATGTTTCGCATTCGGAGCATACGTCCGTCGCTCGGGCTCCGACATATAGTCAGTCCGGAGTAGACTGTCAATAAGGCTTCCTCATTCTCATAGTTGCGCACACGACCGCTCTTGGCTACGTGACCACGGATATCCAGTCAGCTTCGCCAGTCAGAGATTCATCGGCGACCAGGTCACACCATCCGGTAGCCAGGGACACGAGGCCTGCAGACTCCGGACGTTCGCATAGGAAGTGTGCGGGAGTCAACGTACACAGAGCTTCCGGTGGCAATGCATCGTAAGACCGCTACTGCACAAGCCTCAGGAACGGATGTGCTTTCCTAAATAGCACAGTTTATCGCAGCATCCCAGCATCAACTGAATCTGTCGCATATTTTTTATCCGACAATGCTGGGTCGGGACGCTCCGCGGAAGCGGGTACGGACATCCGAAAATTTCATCTGGTCCGACGGGATACCGAAAGGGATTTGGAGGATTTCGAGCTTTCCCTTTCGGAACAACATATGCTGTTGTGTATGTCATCTGACTTGGTCTTCTACAGCTTCTTTCGTCGGACCAGAATGCTGCGATGCCGGATAAGAAACTGATAGCGTCGGTGGACTTAGAAATTTTTGGTTCGGTTCAGGGACATCGTCCCTCAGTTCCGACATAGTCCAATAATGTCACACAAACTTTTGAATTATTGAACGGCGCTATATATATTATTATTTTATGCTTGCTATAACCAAGCATTTCTGGTTTCTTGTTCGCAAAGTTACGAAGATGTCTTTCAAAAGTGTGCCTCTGTCGTCATAGTTAATGAAGAGCTAGCGGCAATAAGTGCTCATGGAATATGTCTATCGCCTACGGAGTGACATTCGCTAGCTCACCCGGTGTAGCGTACATTCATCGAATGGTTCGGCTGCCGGGTTCGTCCGTTGCGGTCTAGGAAGGAGATTTGGGTGATGCGAGCACTTTAATTACTTTAGTACTCACCCACTGACGGCAGATTGAGGACAGATCGGAGGAAGCCTGTTAGTCCGGTTCCTGGCTTGTCCAGGTCTCTCCGGGCTGTGAGCGAGAGAGGTCCCTCTCTCGTCCAACAACATAGGGGACCGCATGTTGTGGTTCAGATATTTTACATTCGGAGCATATGTCTGTCGGTCGGGACGCTCCGTTATATTGACAGTCCGAGAGACTGTCCTTAATGCTTCCTCATCCTCACAGCAGGGCACACGACCGCACATTGGCTACGTGACCTCGAGTATCCGATCAGTTTCGTCATTCAGTGATTCCACGGCGAATAGGTTGCGCCATCCGGTAGCCAAGGGACACGAGGCCTATACACTCCGTTCGCTCGCATATTGGTAGTATGCACGGGGTAACAATCACGGAGCTTCCAGCGGCAATGCATTGTAGGACCGCTTCTCCTCAGGCCTCAGTGACGGACGTGCTATCCGAGTTAGCACAGTTGTTTCGCAGCATCCCAGCAATTGACAGTTTCTTGGTCGAATCAGGAATTATCCGACGGCGCTGGGTCGGTGCGGTCCACGGTTGCATCAGGTACGGACGACCGAACGCTTTATAGGGTCCGACAGGATGGCGAAAGGGATTCGAAAGATTTCGAGTTTTCCCTTTAGTAGTATCGGAAGCTGCCTTTCATATCTTCTGGCATTATCTTCCAGTGATTGTTATTTCGGACTTCATTGCTGTGATCTTGGATAAGAGACTTATAGCGTCATTGGACTCGGATTTTTCGATCGGTTCAGGGACATTGTCCCTGACTTACCGACGCAGTCCAATAATGTCATTACAACATGTGTTTTATTTTTCGACGCTATATATACATACAAGCCTGCTACCAAGCATGATAGTTTAGTTTCTTGTCTGCGTTGCTCATTTCTGCCGTTTTATCATATATACGAATAGTTTATTTTGGCAGAGCAGGGCATACCGAGAGTTCATATGCGTCTAGACGGTGTGGTTAAAGACTGGAAATATTCTTTTTCGCCGTTTATGTCTTTTCCAACTTCAATGTTGGAAACGACATGATGTATAGTAGACTTAACTTAGAGGCTTTATCATACGTAATCCGCCTTACTGAGGCGTTATCATTACGTCTTCAAGAAAAGATTTACGGGATATTATTCTCAATGTAATTTCTTTTGAGGGCAGTAGTTTGTTCACATATAACTCCGCCCTTCAGTGGCTGATTGGAGTTGGTTAGACGTGACGCAGCCCTAGCTACATCCACACGCGTGGATAGTAAGGTTAAGAACTCTCTCAGAGTCGCTTCGTTCTCGGAGGAGCTTCTCTTCGACGGCAACTTTTCGGCAATCCATGAATTGCTCGATTTTCACGTTCTCTTGTCTATCTAGTGTTACAAGAGATTCAGACTGGGGAAAACATTCGGTGGTTGACTCAGAGAGTGCCACCGCAGTTGCCGGACCCGAGTGTGGCTGTTATGACGGTTGGCAGTCAAACAGATTGGGATATAATACTGATCCCAACGGATTCGAAGTGCCAGGGTCTTTGGGTTCCGCAGTCTCTTAGCAACCAATTTTCTTCCGCGGAATAATGTTTTTTTAGGCTTGCTTTATGTCATTGCATGAACATTATTCAGAAACGCATGCCCAAATCCTGTCCTTTAATTCGACAGTAGTGGCGTATCTCCGGAACCAGGGAGGCACTCTTTCGTTTCCGTTATTCAATTTAATGGAAAGAATCCGTCTGTTGGTTATAGTACACCAAGTTCTGTTTTGGTCCGTCATATTCCGGGTCGTCTGATTGTTTTACCGGACTCCCGTTCTCTTACGGGTCGCTTGTTGCTGTCAGAATGGACTCTCAACAAACAAGTATTCAATCAGATTTGCTATCTATGGGAGCGCCCAATGATGATTTATTTACGACACAGCTTGCTAATCAATTGCAGACGTATGTGTTGGCTTGTCCAGATCTCTGAGCTAATGTTGTTAACGCTCTATTGATCTATAGGACGGAATGATAGGATACGCGTATCCTCCGGCGCTGTTGTTTCAGCAGGTATTGCTAAGATAAACAACCACAATACATTTCTGTTGATAGCATCTCTATCTTCACAGAGATCATGGGTAATTTACTCTCTTGTCTACTGTGGGTCTTAACGTGAAATCTTCCTCAATGTGAGGATCTTTTTTCACTGGGTAAATCGTGTCATCTTTATCACAACCCGCAAGGTCGCAACCTTCATGTATTCCGTTGTGTGGTCCGTATTGCATTGTAAGCATTGTACTGGACGAGCTTTGGACGCGATTTCTTACTATAAGAGATCCTCTTCTTCGCTATTCTATGCGGCTAAAGTGGAGGCTCTTCCGTCGTTGGTGTAGGGATCATTATGTTCATATTGTTGATCCCTCCATACTACTCATTGCAATTTTTTAGTATACTTGTTTCACAAGATCTACTGCAGCCTGTTATTATTAAGGTTATAGGTTTATGTTACCTCATACCTATGCACTCTACGATAGTTTACAATTGAGTCTTATGTCTCTTTATCTAAGTCAGTTAGTAACTTTTTGATAAATAGACTTAGAATCTTTAGATTAAATTCCTATATGGATTTTAACTTTGGTTCTTATTTAGCTAAGTAATCATTTGAGCCTCTGGATACAGTAGTTTTCAAATTCTGACCTTTTAGACAGTAATTCTGTTGGTTTCTCTTTTACTGTAGAATCAGAGAGTTTCATGCACTATCGATGGATGATTTTCACTTTCGTAGTTTCGGAATCACTACTTCCGTTACTATTTAGGTTGGATTTTTGCTAAAGAGTTAGGCTCCTAATATCCGGAACCTATTGTTTTTAAGGTCCTTCCGTCTTCGTACGGGCATAGGCCTTTACTCTTTCCGGGTAGAGTTTATGTATTTATAAACAGATATCTGTTTATTACTATGGGCGTAAGCTTCTTCTGTCTTTGATGCCTAGTAGAAGAACGTTACGCTCCATTCTATTGTTAATGGATTCTATTAACTATCGGTACTGCTTATGGTATATCATTGACTTAGCAGTTGTGCTTAAGATTTCGGCTCATGAAGTAAGAGTTCTTCTACATCTTGGGCTTACATTAATAGTGTCGCTATTATAGATTTTTGAAGGCCGCTCATTGCGCTCAGCCATCCACATTCATGAATTTTTATCTCAGAAATATCGAGTCCATTTCTGGAGGCCTCTATTGTTAGGTCTATTATCTACTGCTCAGAATGTCATTCACTTAACAGTTGCTACTATAGCTAGGTAGGCTGTCTGTTTCGGCAGTGTCTCCGTTCTGCTGCCCTCTTCGCTCTGGGCTATTTGACCCAGGGCAAGAAAAAAGGGGGGGGGGGGAGGGTGTTCCCTTGGGTCACCTGTTTTACTATGAAAACAAGGGGATACCTCCTCCGGAGTTAGTAATTCTGAGCTGTTATTGGGATGGTTGTTTAGTGAGAAGTTTAGGTTTTTAAAATTCATTCAAGTCTTAGTTTTTAAAGTATAGCTTTTGATTATTGCATATGTCAACGGACATGATTATGCAATCCTCAGACACTTTTAGGAGTATAAGAGTCTCTATTCTCTAGACTTACTTTATTTATTGGCTTACTTTAAAAATTATTAATATAAGGATTATATTGGATATTAATAGAGTACATGGATGTATGAAGCTCAATTTTGGAAGGTGTTGTATCTTTCTAATTTATCATAAATAAGAAAGATACATGTAAGGCCTATTACTTCTTTTTCCCTACAGGGGATGACTCTATTTTATATTATTGAGCGTATTCCATTTTGCTCTATGTCCTTGGCCCTCCAGCCTTTTTACTATTCAGCTATGTCTGGGTCATTGGTACAGTATAAAAATGTTAAAAAATTTATAGTAATTTCTATATTTTTTATACTTACCAATGACCCAGACAGGGATGGCCCTCCCAGGAGTTGGAAACTCTTGCCTCCCCGCTGAGTACATAGCGCTTACCAGGCACTGGTTTTTAGAATGATTAATGGCGCCAATTTCGGAACGTCCTTGACACTGCGCATGCGCAGTAGAGGCGAAGTGTGGAGGGCCTTTCAGGACATGTTTTCTTTGGTTTTAGATGCAAATTTTGGGGATTGGGGGGCAAAATTTGTGTTTGGCCCTATATTTTAAGAGTTAGCACCAGCTATGTCTGGGTCATTGGTAAGTATAAAAAATATAGAAATTACTATAAATTTTTTAACTTTCGAGGCAGCAGCCATTTTGTTGTCATTATTGTTATCAAGTTACACTGATTGTTCAGTGTTTTCCTCTCTCCCTTTCCTTTAAGTCCCCTCTTGCTATTCTCCCATGCTTTTGGCATATTTTCTGTAATTTTATTACTAAAATTTCTTGGGAGTTTTAGCTGAATAACAGAATGAATTCTGTTCTTTTCCCCATGTTTACGTCTTCACCTATGGGTGGTTAGGCGTAGTGTTCTGCATCTACCATCTGATGTTCTGCAGTTTCTTCCCTGGAAGTCTCTGTTTTGCATCAGATAGTGTATTATTGGTAACTGATTTCGGGCCAGGGTGCCTGGAGTCTTGATATAGTGTTTTTACACTCATTGTTTACATTTCCAACAGCCCTCTGTGTGAGGGGGGATTTCTTGAAAATAATATCTTGATGTTAATTTAATTATAACTAGACACATTATTATTGTTCGTAAGTGTTGCATAAATTGTTTAAAATATTTTTAGAATTTTTGTCCACACTTAGACTTGGGATCCATTGGGGCTCAACGTTACTTTTCAGAAACTTGGGCTGTTCTGAAAAAATATTTTTTCAAAAGTTTTTTGATTCAATTATTTTTTCTATGTTAATGGATCTTGTATGTATTTTGATTGCCAGGGGTTGGTGCGAGTACTAGGACTTTGTTTTCTTTTCACATTGAAAGGATATTGTTCAATTGTAATAAGAGGAAATCTTCCTCTGACTTTCATAATCATTGTATATGTAGTCAGTGTACTCGCACTAACTCCTGTTCTGTATGTGTTGATTACGATGACAACATGGGAAGCGTGTGTCATGGTATGTTAGTGGGGAATTGGCCATTCCGGTCCTTTCCCCGCAGGGTCACTCTACTTTATCAATCTCTATTTCAGACGATCATGTTCAGGGTGATGTATCCGTGATGTCTTCCAAAAAGTGTGCCTCCGTCGTCACAATTATGTAGAGCTAGCGGAAAAGTGCTCAGGTAATACGTCAATTGCCTAAGAGGACCCTAGTAGGTTCGACGGCCTTTGACGTCCGCTAGCTCGCCCGGTGTAGCGTCCATTCATCGAATGGTTCGGGTTCGTCCGTTGCGGTCTAGAAAGGAGTTTTGGGTGATGCGAGCACTATAAACATCCATGCGCACACCCAGTGACGGCGGATTAGAGGGGAGAACGGAGGAAGCCTTTTAGTCCGGTTCATAGCTCGTCCAGGCCCATCTGGGCTGCGAGCGAGAGAGGCCCCTCTCTCATACATCAACATCTGGCCCCAGATGTTGTGGTACAAAATGTATCGCATTCGGAGCATATGTCCGCCGCTCGGGATGCTCCGTTATATAGGCAGTCCGGAGAGACTGTCAATAAGGCTTCCTCATTCTCATGTCAGCGCACACGACCGCACCTTGGCTACGTGACCTCCGATATCCAGTCAACTTTGCCAGTCAGAGAATCCTCGGCGACCAGGTCACGCCATCCGATAGCCAGGGACACGAGGCCTGCAGAATCCGGCCGTTCGCATAGGAAGTATGCGGGAGTCAACGTACACGGAGCTTCCAGCGGCAAAGCATCGTAAGACTGCTTCTGCACAGGCCTCGGTGACGGATGTGCTATCCCAAATAGCACAACTTATCGCAGCATCCCAGCAACGACAGAATCTCTGTCGCATAATATAATATCCGACGCCGCTGGGTCGGGACGCTCCGCGGAAGCATCAGGTGCGAACGTCCGAGAATTTCATTCGGTCCGACGGGATGCCGAAAGGGATTCGGAGGTTTTCGAGCTTTCCCTTTCGGAACAACATAAGCTGCTGTATATGTCATCCGACTTCTTCTTCTAGAGGTTCTTCGTCGGACCAGAATGCTGCGATACCGGATAAGAAACTGATAGCGTCGGTGGACTTAGAAATTTTTGGTTCGGTTCAGGGACATCGTCCCTCAGTTCCGACACAGTCCAATAATGTCTCAGATACGTTCGATTTATTGAACGACGCTATATATATTTGTTATATGCTTGCTAGGTACAAGCATATCTGGTTTCTTGTTTGCAAAATTACTGAGATGTTTTTCAAAAGTGTGCCTCTGTCGTCATAGTTAATGAAGAGCTAGCGGCAATTAGTGCTCATGGATTATGTCAATCTCCTAAGAGGTCCCTAGTAGGATCGACGGAGTTGACATTCGCTAGCTCACCCGGTGTAGCGTCCATTCATCGAATGGTTCGACAGTCGGGTTCGTCCGTTGCGGTCTAGGATGGAGATTTGGGTGATTCGAGCACTATAATAGACTTTAGTACACACCCAGTGATGACGGATTAGAGGAGAGATCGGAGGAAGCCTGTTAGTCCGGTTCCTAGCTCGTCCGGTCCGTCCGGGCGGCGAGCGAGAGAGGTCCCTCTCTCGTGCAACAACATATGGGACCGCATGTTGTGGTACAGACATTTCACCTTTGGAGCGTATGTCCGCCTCTCCGGACGCTCCGTTATATAGACAGTCCGAGTGACTGTCGATAATGCTTCCTCATCCTCTCAGCAGCGCACACGACCGCACATTGGCTACGTGACCTTGAATATCCGGCCAGCTTCGACATTCAGTGATTCCATGGCGAACAGGTCACGCCATCCGGTAGCCAAGGAACACGAGGCCTGCACACTCCGGTCGCTCGCATAATAGAAGTATGCACGGGGTAACGAATACGGAGCTTCCAGCGGCAATGCATCGTAAGACCGCTTCTCCACAGGTCTCAGTGACGGACGTGCTATCCAAAATAGCACAGCTTATCGTAGCATCCCAGCAAATGACAGATTCTCGGTCGGATCAGGAATAATCCGACAGCGCTGGGTCGGTACGCTCCGCTGTTGCATCAGGTACGGACGACCGAATATTTCATAGGGTCCGACAGGATGGCGAAAGGGATTCGGATGATTTCGAGCTTTCCCTTTCGGAACAACAGAAGCTGCCATACATTTCTTCCGGCAGTATCTCCTAGAGGTTGTTCCGTCGGACTACATTGCTGCGATGCTGGATAAGAGACTATAGCGTCATTGGACACGGAGTTTTGGATCGGTTCAGGGACATTGTCCCTGAGTTGCCGACACAGTCCAATAATGTCTTAGAACATTTGAATTATTGAACGACGCTACATGTATATATATATAAGCTTACTATCAACATGATGGTATAGTTTCTTGTCCGCAATGCTCTATTCTGCCTTTCGGGAATTCGAGGAAATAATTGTTTATTGGCAGAACTGGGCTTACCGAGAGTTCCTTTGCGTCTAAGACGGCGAGACTGAAGACTGCTAATTATCTTTTTCACCGTCTATGTCGATTCCAACCACGATGTTGGAAACGACAATGATGTATAATAGACTTAACTTAGACGCTTTATCATACGTATACCACCTTACTGAGACGTTTATCATTACGTCTTCAACAGAAAGAATTCCAGGATATGATCCTCAATGAGATTTCTTTCAGGGGCAGTAGTTTTTCCATGTATAACTCCGCCCTTCAGTGGCAATCTGGAGTTGGTTAGACGTGACGCGGCCCTAGCTACATCCACACGCATGGATAGTAAGGTGAAGAACTCTCTCAGAGTCGCTTCGGTCTCGAGAAGCTTCTCTTCGACGGCATCCTTTCAGCAATCTTGAATTGCTCGATATACACGTTCTCTTGTTTATCAAGTGTAACAAGAGATTCAGACGTGGGCATACATTCGGTGGTTGACTCAGAGAGTTCCACTGTAGTTGCCGGATCCGAGTTTTTCGATTATGACGGATGTCAGTCAAACAGGGTCGTCGGATCGTATTAGCAGACTCCCTTTCACGTAAGGGTCGTTTTGTTGCCGTCGGAATGGACTATCAACAAACAAGTATTCAATCAGATTTGCTATCAATGGGAGCGCCCAGTGATAATTATTTGCGACACAACTCTCCAATCAATTGTAGACGTATGTGTCTCCGTGTCCGGATCCCTGAGCATATGTACTTAATGCTCTATCGATCTAATAGGACGCTATGATAGGATATGCGTATCCTCCATCGCTGTTGATTCAGCAAGTACTGCTAGAATTATTCATTCACAATACAATTCTGTTGGTAGCATTCCTGTCCCACAGAGACGGTGGATAAATTTACTTAGATGTCTACTGTGGGACTTAAAACTTCCTCCACGAGAGGATCTTTTTTCGCTGGGGAAATCGTGTCAACTCTATCACAACCCGCAAGGTCTCAACCTTCACGTATTCCGTTGTGCGGTCCTTCTTGCATAGCAAGCACAGTATAGGACCAGCAGTGGACGTGATTCCTAACTGTAGAAGGACCTCCTCTTCGCTATACTATGCGGCTAGAGTGGAGGGTCTTCCGTCATTGGTGTAGGGATCTTTATGTTGATATTTTTGATTCCTACATACCAGATATTGCAAACTTTCTAGTATACTTGTTTGACAAGATCAACTGCAGCCAGTTACTGTTATAGGTTATAGGTCTATGTTATCTGATACCTATGCACTCCATGGTAGTTACAATGGAGCCTTATGTCTCTTTATCTAAGTTAGTTTGAAACTTTTCGATAAGAGACCTAGAATCGTTAGATTAATTCCTATTCGGAATTTAGCTTGGGTTCTTATTAACTAAAGCAACCATTTGAATCCTTGAGACAGCAGTTTCAATTCTGGTCTTTTAAGGCAGCGATTCTCTTAGCCTTCTCTTCTGCTGAAGAGTCAGTGAGCTTCATGCACTATCGGTGGACGACTCTCACTTTCGTAGTATCGGGAACTCTTTTACCTTTACTACTAATGTTGTATTTTTGGATAAGAATCAGGCTCCTAATGATATCCGGAACCTATGGTTTTTAGGTCCTTCCGTCTTCGAGCGGGCATAGGCCTTTACTCTGTCCGGATAGGCCTTTATCTATTTATTAACAGATCTCAGTTTATCAGTAGGACGTAAAGCTTCTTCTGGCTCTGATGCCTAATAGAAGGGTCATTACGGTCCATTCTATTACTTAATGCATTCAGTTAACTATCGGTACTGCTTAGGATAATCTATCCTTAACTCAGCAGTCTGTGCTTAAGATTTCGGCTCATGAAGCAAGAGCTCTTCTACATCTTGGGCTGACGTATAGTTTTGCTATTATAGATTAATAGGCTGCATATTGGTCTCAACCATCCACATTCATGAATTTTTATCTCAGAAATATTGTATCCATTTCTGGAGACCTGCATTGTTTAGGTCCATTATCAGCTGCTCAGAAAGTCGATCACTTAACAATTGCAACTATAGCTATGTAGGCTTTATGTTCCGGCAGTGACTCCGTCTTGCTGCCCTCTTTGCTCTGGGCTATTTGACCCAGGGCAAGAAAAGGGGGGGGGGAGGGTGTTCCCTTGGGTCACCTGTTTTTATTATGAAAACAAGGGGATACCTCCTCCGGAGTTAGTATTTCTGAGCTGTTACTGGGATGGTTTCTTAAGTGAAAGTTATGTTTTTAAATTCATTCATGTCATAGTTTTAAAGTATAGCATTTGTATATGTCATGTGTCAAACGGATGTTATTATACTATCCTCGGACATTTTTTTAAAAGAGCATAAAGAGTCTCAATTCTTTGGACTAACTTTATTTATTGGCTTACTTTAAATGTAATTAGTATACAAATTATACTAGATATTAATAGAGAACATGGATGTTATCATGCTCAATTATAAAAGGTATTGTGTCTTTCTAATTTGTCATAAATAAGAAAGATACATGTGAAGCCTATTTCTCCTTTTCTCCTACAGGAGATGAATCTATTTATATAGTTGAGCTTATTGGATTTTCCTCTATGTCCTGGGCCCTCCAGCCTTTTTACTATTCAGCTATGTCTGGGTCATTGGTACAGTATAAAAATCTTTAAAAATTTATAGTAATTTATATATTTTTTATACTTACCAATGACCCAGACGGGGATGGCCCTCCCAGGAGTTGGGAACTCATACCTCCCCGCTGAGTACATAGCACTTACCAGGCACTGGTTATAAGAATGATTAATGGCGCTAATTTCGGGACGTCCTTGACACTGCGCATGCGCAGTAGAGGTGAAGTATGGAGGGCCATTCAGGACATGTTTTCTTTGGTTTTAGATGCAAATTTTGGGGATTGGGAGGCAAAATTTGTGTTTGGCCCTATATTTTAAGAGTTAGCACCAGCTATGTCTGGGTCATTGGTAAGTATAAAAAATATATAAATTACTATAAATTTTTTAAGTTTCATTGGCAAAGTAGCTATTCAATTAACAGGGTTCCACTGTATTATCATAAATATACATGTACTATGAAATATTAGCAACAATGTTGACCCCAAAATAAATACAAACATTCCACAGCTAGGTGAAATAAGTTAACCCTTGTGCTGAAAACAATTAGTATTTCACTTTGTACTAAATGGAAAAATACAAAGTAACAACACTAGAGAGAACTCTTGCTAAAGCAATCGCTCAGTCTAGTGTTGTAAATAACAGCAGGCTTGCATACAGCATAGCGGTTACCAAGTCTTATTACCTCACATGTGTCTACAGGAGTAGACTAGCACCACATAACTTATTACCTCAAATGTGTCTACAGGAGTAGACTTGCACCACATAACTTTCCAAGAAATGTAAATTGAAAGTACCCACACATGCACCTGAAAATATTAATGCTTACTACAACACATTCACCCCACAATAAAATATTCTGAAACAGTCCAGTGAAAATAGATATATTTTCAATGCCTACCCTAAGTGTGACAAGTTCCTACTCAACAAATCTATGGCTACCATTTTCCTATTCTGGCTGGATACCTACATGATAAAGGAGAATCATAGGAGTGGTGGGCAAAATAAATTATAAGAGCTGAAATTAAAGTGGCATTTTCACAGTGGCGAGGGATCAGCTGTGGTCGCCTGAGGTAGACTACAGTTGATCACTCACAATCACTGAGAATAACTAACTCATCAGTACAACAATGCTGGAAAAGATTCCAAAATTACAAATCAACCAAATATGACAAAATTTCGAAGTACACCCATATATATAGACTAGAGGAAAAAAGAAACAAAAAAATTTTTTTTGGTTTTAAATATTTCCTCCACCCGTAAAACTGTCATGGTCTCGATTAGCCATTGTGCATAAGTATGTGACCTTAAACACCAATAAATAAATAAGTGAATCAGTAATGAAATTAAAACTACTAATAACCAAGAAATATTATGATTCATGGGAAATTTACCAATTCAAGTGATCCATTCTATCAATTCCCCCACTTTTTGTTAAAACCAATATTAACCCCTAATATATTACTGCCACACAGTTCCCTCCCACCGAAAAATGTCGTCCCTGACATCTACCTAAAATTTATTTACTGGAAATTAAAGATAAAATGGTGTCACACAATTAATCATTATCACTTTTACCATCAAAAAATCCCTCATTAGATAAAGCTTTTAAGGTGCTATAAAAAAATGTTTTCCGATTTTTTATGCATTTTGTTCAATTTGGAGACAAAAAAAAAAAAAATTTATAGCCTGAAATTTTGGGTCAGGTTTGGACTTGGGACATTTTGGACCAAAATTTGGAAAAATAAATTAAGTTTTTAGCTCAACTTGACAAAGTCAAGCTGAGCTATTGCCATCACTTCTCGTCCGTCGGCGTACATACGTACGTTAGTATGTTAGTACATACGTCCACAATTTCCTTTGGCACACCTCACAGGTCGCATTTATGATCAGATTACTTTGAAACTTGGCAAGCTTGTTTGGGGTGACCTCTAGATGGGAGCTATCGATTTTCTTCAATTTCCGTCAAAAAATGTTGCCGCGGCCAACGTTCTTAGAACTTAGTTTAGTCAAACCACAATATTTCCCTTTGGCACACCCTACAGGGCACATTTATGATTTGATTGCTTTGAAACCTGGTATGCTTATTTAGGGTGACCTCTAGATGGGAGCTATCGATTTTCTTCAATTTCCGGCAAAAAATGTTGCCACGGCCAATGTTTGTAGAACTTAGTGTAGTCAGACCACAATATTTCCCTTTGGCACACCCTACAGGGCACATTTATGATCAGATTGCTTTGAAACCTGGTATGCTTGTTTGGGGAGACCTCTAGATGGGTGCTATCGATTTTCTTCAATTTCTGTCAAAAAATGTTGCCGCGGCCAACGTTCTTAGAACTTAGTTTAGTCAGAAGACTCAATATTTCCCTTTGGCACACCCTACAGGGTACATTTATGATCGGATTGATTTGAAACCTGGCATGCTTGTTTGGGGTGACCTCTAGATGGGAGCTATCGATTTTTTTCAATTTCCGTCAAAAAATGTTGCCGCAGCCAACGTTCTTAGAACTTAGTTTAGTCAAACCACAATATTTCCCTTTGGCACACCCTACAGGGCACATTTATGATTTGATTGCTTTGAAACCTGGTATGCTTATTTAGGGTGACCTCTAGATGGGAGCTATCGATTTTCTTCAATTTCCGGCAAAATATGTTGCCACGGCCAACGTTCGTAGAACTTAGTTTAGTCAGACCTCAATATTTTCCTTTGGCACACCCTACAGGGCCCATTTATGATCAGATTGCTTTGAAACCTGGTATGCTTGTTTGGGGAGACGTCTAGATGGGAGCTATCGATTTTCTGCAATTTCTGTCAAAAAATGTTGCCGCGGTCAACGTTCTTAGAACTTAGTTTAGTCAGAAGACTCAATATTTCCCTTTGGCACAGCCTACAGGGCACAATTATGATCGGATTGCTTTGAAACCTTTCATGCTTGTTTGGGGTGACCTCTAGATGGGAGCTATCAATTTTCTTCAATTTCCATCAAAAAATGTTGCCGCAGCCAATATTCTTAAAACTTAGTTTAGTCAGACCACAATATTTCCCTTTGGCTCACCCTACAGGGCACATTTATGATTAGATTGCTTTGAAACCTGGTATGCTTATTTACGGTGACCTCTAGATGGGAGCTATCGATTTTCTTCCATTTCCGTCAAAAAATGTTGCCACGGCCAACGTTCTTAGAATTTAGTCTAGTCAGACCACAATATTTCCCTTTTATACACCCTACAGGGCACATTTATGATCGGATTGCTTTGAAACCTGGCATGCTTGTTTGGGGAGGCCTCTAGATAGGAGCTATCGATTTTCTTCGGTTTCTGTCAAAAAATGTTACCACTGGCAAAAAAAATGACATTGATCTTCAATTTTGCCATTTCATTTATAACTTACCAAGTTCAAGTTTGTCAAGTTGAGCTACAGTGTCATTGACACTTTCATTTATGCATTTTGTTAAATTTTTGAGACCAAAAAAACATTTTTTAGCCTGAAGATTTTGGGTCCGGTTCTTTTCAAAATCGAGTTCCTAGATGAATTAGAGTGCTTTTATGCAAAAAGTTTTTTACCCTATGTCTTCCCCTCCCTTCCATATCTGGGGAGTGTGGGGGGGAGCAGTTATATGTAATAAAATGTTTGGCTGCAAAATATATTTTGAAAGATTTAGAGTGATTTTATGCACCTCCCCCCCCCCCCCCCCAACAAAAAAAAACCTGTCATTATGACCACCAACCCCACTCCCCACCCGAGGGGTCAATTAAGCAGAGGAAAGAAAATGCTACAAAATGCATTTTGAAGGAATTAGAGTGAATTTATGTAAAAAAAAAAGGATCCCTTTAATAATTTCATGACTTCATTCCTCTGAAGTGTTACTGAGCCATGATTAGCTGAATGTGATCCAAAATACTTCTTTGAACAACTTGTTTAAGAAATCTTCGTCCTTGGATGGGTGACCATCTGAGCGATCGGTTCGGACTCCCATGTTGTGTCCTTGTCCACATGGGGGCACAATGACGCCTTGTACTAAGGCATACTGCACGTCGATGGTGCACATGTCTTCAACCAATCTAACCCTGCCTGTACTGCTGTGCAGAGTTACGATGTTGGGAAGCTGGCAGCTGCTCATCGTTGTTCAGTGGTTCTCTCTGGGTACTCCGGCTTCCTCCACCCGTAAAACTGTCACGGTCATGATTAGCCATTATGCATAAGTATGTGACCTTAAACATCAATAAATAAATACATAATAAATTAAGAAGAAATTTTCAGATCCACCAGTCAGACTCCTTTCATATTTGGTATACTATAATATCTCGGGGTGGGTCAGATTCAAGTTTGTTCAAATTGGGTCCCTTGGTTAATATTTTGGCTCACTATTGGGGCCCAAAGTTTAACTCAGTGCAATGTGAGGACATTTCTTTAAAAACCTTCTTCAGATCCACCAGTTAGAATTTTTTCATATTTGGTATATCTGTTTGTTTTGATTTTATTGTTTTTTAACCCTTTACCTAACATGAAAAGCAGACGACAGTTGCAAACAAAATTATTCGACAACTAATTTTTTTCATTTTTTGTCTCAAAAACATAGGTTATGACCCCTCTTTGGAACAAGCGTGATGAGCTCTTTCCAAAGCGGGTCATAACCTAGGTTTTTGAGACAGAAAATTAAAAAAATAATGAAAATTAATTAAAGATTTTTGTTAGTAGCGTTGGCCGGTTTTGTCCTTTACGTTGGGTAAAGGGTTAACCCTTTACCTAACGAATCTGCTGCATCCGTAATATGCAAATATACCAGTTAGTTGAAAAAATATTATTTTTCAACACATTTAAGCAAATCTGGTTCCAGTTAGGGGGTCACAGGATATGATTTTGGTGAAATTTGTTGAAAAAGTTTTCAAAATGATATTTAAAATAATAAATTTTGATATCGTCTGCGTTGGCTAAAGGGTTAAATGCATGGTATATGTCGTGGGAAACTCATGTATTTCCCAACTGATCGAGCACATTACATTGGTGGAACGTAATATTTGCAGGTGTTATTACTATATAGTGTCGGGGGCAAGGCACTTAACCCTGATGTCCACATGGGGGGATGATGACGCCGTGTACTAAGGCGTACTGCACGTCGATGATACGCATGTCTTCAATCAATATAAGCATGTCTGTGCTGCAGTTCGGAGTTACGATGTTGGGGAGCTGGCAGCTGCTTGTCGTTGCTCGGCGGTTCTCTCCGGGTACTCCGGCTTCCTCCACCCATAAAACTGTCACGGTCATGATTAGCCATTGTACATAAGTATATGACCTTAAACCCCAATAAATATATAACAATAATAATAGTGTCAGTATAACACCCAAGAGTTGCGTTAGTATTCATATTCGATCTTGCACACCGGGCATATTTTCAGCCGAGAAGCGCCATATTAATAACCACTTCCCAGAAAATAACGTTGTCTTATGACGTTTGTGCCAGGCAATAATTATCAGCTGACACGTGCTTAAGAGATGAATATGCATTTTTTATGGGAGGGATGTTGGCTTGGATAACTTTTTTGGATTTCAATTAGTTCATCTCCTATAATATGGATTTGTACTTAAATTAGGGATAGATGTATTCTCTTCAATGCATTTGTAATCGGTATGGCAGTACATTTTTTTTTACGACACAGATAACCGAGGAAGGAATCTTGTTCGTGCACTCTCCAAATTCGTATTTGTGGGAATATGATTTGTGTGATTGCAAATTTTATTACACACTAAAGTATAGATTATCGAAGAAATCGCAGAA
Organism: Pictodentalium vernedei; assembly: GCA_031216915.1. Taxonomy (NCBI): domain Eukaryota; kingdom Metazoa; phylum Mollusca; class Scaphopoda; order Dentaliida; family Dentaliidae; genus Pictodentalium; species Pictodentalium vernedei. The sequence goes on from CM062290.1 coordinate 405,584,546, forward strand.
AGACAGAAATCGTATGCCCCACTGTGAAGATATAGAAATTTTCACTTTCACGGTGTCAATCAAAATGGCGGCTTTCAAAGCATCACTTCAAGGTAAATACGAGTCAAATTATCACTGGAAATGATCAATTTGTTCTAAAAACGTATAACGAAAAGTAAATCTAGTGTTTTTGAGTGGATACCGATTATTTCCAGCAATAATTTAACACGTATTCACCTTTAATTGATGCATGAAACCCGCTAGTCCAAACATGGCCTTAGTCCGTAATATAAGTAGTTGGTTTGGGGGAACCGTTCCAGTCGCCACCGGGCCAGCTCGCCACCAAGCACCTGGGCCAAGTCGCCACCGGGCCAAGTCGCCACCAGAAGTTAATAGTATGACATGCAGTGATCAAGGTTATAATTACTTCACTAAGGTGATAATTACTTCACTAATTGATTTAGTCGGGATTAGGGACGGGATATATTATCGACAAAGAAAGCCACTCCAAAACGGAGAATATTTCTACTCTCTGATCTGGTGAGAGTTTCTGTGTTTCGACTGAATTGAAATGGGCGAGATATAAGTCGGTGATGGGACGCGGGGCGATGGCAAATTGGGGTAAAAAATAAAGAGAATACCGGTACAAATCTATTAATGTTTATTGGTATATAACAACATAGCATAGCACATAACATACAATATGCACCGATTAACAAAATAAACGAAATTGGAAATATTTATGGAAATAACCTCTTAATAATAAATAATAACTTTTGTGAGGTTTTATAAACCAAAATACGTCTAATACAAATCAAAATAAAAACTTCCACTTGTTTGATGTATTGTGCTCAGTGTTACAAAAACAAGGGAGTGCTTTGACCACCTTGATTGGTGTTCTTTTTGTTTATACAGGAGACAGTATACAGTACAAACAAACAGTAAAAACAAACATACTTTAAAGATTTCAAAGACATTCACTCTAAACTTCTAGAAACAACAAATGGAATAATATCATCATTTTTGTCTGTGATCAAGTAGTAATGAGACGTATAGAGTTTTTGTGTAAAGCTATTCGAAATCGTATTTGTGGATTTTTAACGGATTCTTCATTCTTTAAATGTATTTTTTCGGATTATTTATAAAAAACGTGAGTACTAAACCTATAATAGTGGTCATCAAAGTGGGCCAAGTCGCCACCAGAAATCGGGCCAACTCGCCACTGGTGGCGACTGGACCCGTACCCTTTGTTTGGTACGTCCTTTCAAAGGGTATCAGGACAACTCATACCCACGGCAACTCGTACCAGTCAAGTCGTACCCAAAATTGGACGACTCGTACCCATTTTCGGCTGGACAACTCGTACCCACAATTGGACAACTCGTACCCAAGATTGGACAACTCGTACCCACAGTTGGTCAACATGTACCTGGTCTTTAATTGTATGGGTGAAGGCGAATATTGGCTGAAGGACTTGAGAAGATGAGTGTCTGCTTTCAATGGGTGTGCATAAAGGCAAAAACTTTCCATTTTTAGCATTTATCTCAGCAGAACAGTCTGAACAGACTTCGCCGAAAGTCAATTTCGCCGGTATGAACATTTCATCAAGAGAGCAATTCGAAGGAAACAGGAAATATTTAAATTATATATTAATACAGTGGTGTAGATACGGGAGACGACCCCCGTCCCCACTCCCACCCCCAAATCGGGTAATTTTTGGCTCTTCGTTAAACGTTTGAGGGCTTTTCTACGTAATATTTTGTTGTTCTGGTAGTCATACCCAGCAGTTCACGTGTTGCGGGGTTAACGCAAAATCAGATGCGATCGATCGGGGCTCATTCCCCCACCCTACCCCACCCTTTCATTGGTTGAAGGATTAACGCGATGACGGACGCGATCGTGGCCCATCAGAAGTCCTTTCCTGGTCAAATTACATCTGTGCCAATTTTTGTTTCGATCGGTCGAGGCACGAGAGTCAGGTGCCTAGAGAGAGAGAGAGAGAAGATTCACTTTTATTCACATTTATAGTCTAATTGCAAACCTTACAAAAATGCTAATTATCATTCAATTATCATGATTGTCATGGAAGATAATTGTTAGAAAAACACACCTCCCAACTGGAAGATTAACTCAATTGGCGATAATAATATGCACAGATAATTGGAAGAAAATTAAACACCAATCGACTATAGGGTAATAGACGATAGAAAATAATTCTTCATGATCTCACACCTGTCACTGCCGGGTAAGTCTAAATTAAATGACTGTCGAGTTTTCAGGTGTGTCGGTGTTGACCATAAAATTTCCGACAGAAATCAGTTGATGCGAGCTGGTGGACTCAGAGAGAGATGTATTAGAGCTTTTTAATTGGATTTTTTTTAAATGAACATCATTTGTGATCTTCTTGATTCAGTCTATCACTGGTCATTGTTTGCCGTTTTTCTTCCGAGCGGGTAAATGTGCTACGCTTCAAGTACAAAATCCGACTGGACTCTCAATTTACAATGAAATCATTTCTCGCCTGACCGGAGTGGCGCCTCACCAGTGATGTAACTTTGTCACACGAAAAATAATCTGAAGGTGGAGAGTGGCATTATTAATTAGGAAAGGCAAGAGTTAATGCGACGAAGGCTATGGTTTTCACCCTGATAATTTGCGGAGCCTAGGCATATAGATGCGAGGCCTTTTAGTTTTTTCCAGTACTCTATTTCCCAATATTGAAGCACAGAAACCAGTTGTCGGGGCTGGGGGGTGTCATTCACCCCAGTTCTCGTACAAATACGATTGCAGACTTTCAGGAGCCACTGGTGCCTGCTATCAACAAAGTACGGTCAATGAATATGTTTCCTGTTCTGTGTATCACAGCCGTCATTTAGACGTAAAATTTGTGTATATTTCATTCATATTCATGGAATATCTGACGAAGGAATTTCAAAGTTAACTGATTTCCATTACTATTATTACACCTTAAACGGATCAAACAAAAGCAAAAACCCCGCTTCTATAGTTCTTATGCTATTACCGGCCTTCGCCCATACAATTAAACACCAAGTACAAGTTGACCAGCCATGGGTACGAGTTGTCCAACCTTGGGTACGAGTTGTCCAATTGTGGGTACGAGTTGTCCTGCCGAAAACGGGTACGAGGCGTCCAATTTTGGGTACGACTTGACTGGTACGAGTTGCCGTGGGCACGAGTTGTCTAGAAACCTTTCAAAGGACGTACCAAACCAAAAACTTATATTACGGAGTTTCAAGCCATGTTTGGACTAGAAACCCACCAGCTGAATCAATTCGCAAGATGCTATCTGTTCCGAGGATGAATCAAATCACTTCTGCGTATCAATGATTCAATGCGCTGTTTACTTTCGTGCATCAATTCAAGGTAGAAACGATTGGAATTATCAGATTCTTATAAAAAGCGTATAATCATCATGTCTAGTAAACAGAAAATCTAGTGTTTTTGAGTGGATACCGAAAACTCACTTGTTTCCGAGACAAACGGTCATTTTCGCTCGCGCACGCGCTTGCAAAAAAATAAACATTTGTCTCGGTCACTAATGAGATATTTTTCGGTATCCACTCAAAACCACTAGATGTCCTCTATTTATTTTTAGCTCAACTTTGGCGAAGCCAAATTTGAGCTTTTGTCATGGCCCGTCGTCTGTCTGACCGTCTGTCCGTCTGTCCGTACGTCAACAATTGGATACGGCTCGGGCTAGAGGCCGTATTTATGAACCGATCTTTACGAAACTTCTTGGGTACCTTTGTTATGACCGTGGGACGAGAACGAGTGTTTTTGGGTGCGGTCCAAAATTCAAGATGGCCGCCAGCTGCCATTTTGTACCGACGATGCAGAAATCTTTTTTGTACAGAACTTCCATATGAAAGCTCTGCTGATTTGAATAATGTTTTGTATGAATGTTTAGTACCATGGGATACATCACATATAATACGGGTTTTTTTCTCGTGCGTAAATTGTGCAAATTAGACTAATTTTGATGTTTTTTTGTGTTACTTTCAGCACTGTAAGTGCAAATGCCAATACGCCTCGGGCTAGAGGCCGTATTTTTGAACCGATCTTTACGAAACTTCTTGGGTACCTTTGGTATCACCGTGGGACGAGAACGAGTGTTTTTGGGTCCGGTCCGAAATTCAAGATGGCCGATGGCAGCCATTTTGTACAAAATTAGGTGCAGTCAGATTTTTGCACAGAACTTCCACATGAAAGCACTGATTTGAATAATTTTGTGTGTGAATGTTTAGTACCATGGGATACATCACATATAATACGGGTTTTTTTCTCGTGCAGAAATTATGCAAATTAGATGAACTTTGATTTTTTCATTGCGACTTACACACAGTAAGTACACATGTCAATACGGCTCGGGCTAGAGTCTGTATTTATGAACTGATCTTCACGAAATGTCTTGGGTTCCTTTGTTATCACCTTGGGACGAGAACGAGTGTTTCTGGGTGCGGTCTAAAATTCAAGATGGCTGCCAGTGGCCATTTTGTACCGAAATTAGGTCTAATCAGTTTTTTGTACACAACTTCTATACGGCTCAGGCTAGAGGCCATATTTGTGAACCACTCTTTACAAAACTTCTTGGGTACCTTTGTTATCACCGTGGGATGAGAGCGAGTGTTTTTGGGTGTGGTCCAAAATTCAAGATGGCCACCAGCAGCCATTTTGTACCAAAATTAGTGCAATCAGTCTTTTGTACAGAACTTCTGTATGAAAGTTTTGATTTGAATAAATTTTTGTATGAATGTTCAGTAACATGGAATACATCACATATTGTAAGTTTTTTTTTTCGTGCAGAAATTATGCAAATTAGATGAACTTTGATTTATTCAGTGCTACTTACACAATGTAAGCACACATGTCAATACGGCTCAGGGTAGAGGCTGTATTTATGAACCGATCTTCACAAAACTTCTTGGGTACCTTTGTTATCACCTTGGGACGAGAATGAGTGTTTCTGGGTGCGGTCCAAAATTCAAGATGGCTGCCAGTGGCCATTTTGTACCAAAATTTGGTCCAATCAGTTTTTTGTAACAAGTTCTATACAGCTCGTATTTATGAACTGATCTTCACAAAACTTCTTGGGTACCTTTGTTTTCACCTTGGGACAGGAACGAGTGTGTTTTGGGGTGCCTTTGTTATCACTGTGCTATGAGAACAAATATTTTGGGGTTGAGTCAGACCCACTCTGGGACTCAAAGATTTATTTTCTAGTTTAGCATCTGTCTGTAGCCCACCTTTACAATACTTTACCTATACATTTGTTACAGGCAACGGTCAGTATTTATGTACAGACCGTTACAATACTTTATATGTACCTTTGTTATCAGGTCATTACCTAGATGTTTGTCATTGCTGTGTCACATACTATACATGTACATGTCTTTGTCTTGACAAGTTGAGCTACAGTGTCATTGACACTTTCATTGACTCATTCGAGCAGATTTAGATCCGGTCATCTTTGGGGGAGGGGGACATAAAAAAATACAGGAAGATATGCCAAAACTTTGCCCCCGGCCATTTTTGAGACCATAAAACTTCTCTTCCTAAGAAGATAAAGTTCCAAATGCTCCTGAATGTTAAGTATTAGTATTACCACTCAACCTATAAGTTACTAGTCGATTAACATAAGTTTTGAGGCCCGTTAAAACTCCATAATTTCAGTGACGTCATTCCATGATCTAATGAATTACTCCCATTCGGATGACGTCCCTTTGTATTTCTGAACTGAACTCGAACGCACGATCGAAACAGAAATATCGAACCGACTTTAGTGATTATTTCTTCCAGCAATTCCCTCGTGTGGTTAGCTGTAACAGGGAGTGGTAATAATAGTAATAACATGGTTGTTGTCAGGCATCACAAGACTTCGTCTCGGGCCTTCAATAAACCTTCGGGCTGTTCATCACTGCTGCAGGACCGCTAATGAACCATAATGCCCTCCAAAATCATATTATTGTTATATTATATATTGTACCTGTAATCAATATAGATTAATAGATTACATCACGAAAGAGATTAGTTTTACACTTCAGCTCATATTTCCAAACTATCACCTATTCCATGCATTGCTTACAAAAAATGGATGAGTTTTCAACATTGCCAAATACTATCAAAATGATTGAAATGTCGCATTCAATCTCCAGCAAAAGACTATGTTGGGCTCCTTTCTAGTTAGTATTGATAACATTACCAATCTCTGACGGCATTGAATTGTCTTCGAAGCAATTCCCAAAACAATATAAGCCGAAGTGCATGCTTGGTTCAGCAGCTTTATTTCTTGCGAGTAAATTTTATAATAGCTCGATAGGGCTGTAGAAGTTTTATTGGCTGTTTCATTGTTCTTAATTTTAAAAAGACTTCAGTACCACCATTATCTCTATTAGAAAGGCTGAGAGATAACGATTTTAGCATTTTCTGAAAAAATGAAGTTGTTGTCTATTGAAAGCTCGAATATTAATATCCTTACCTAATTTCTTGTCACTCCCTTTCTTTTTGTGACATAGTTCTCATTTGAATAGGTTCAGGCAATGAGTACAGCAAACAACCAGATAGTCTGGGAGCCGTGCGATCGAACCTGCTTTTTGTCAGATGAAGTCTTTTCTCTGCTGTTTCATGTAGCCTGCAAGTAGTTCAATAAGATTCAGGAAGGAGCTCGTTGAAAAAGTCAGTGAATACTACTCACGAAGAGAAGAAGAAAATGTTCTGCTCGGAACTGTTTATAAGTATCTTTTTAATATTAGTTTTTATTTCAGGGAAGTTTTTATATATTTAGTTTTGCAAGTGTGTTTTGGGAGGATCGTAGGGTGTAATAAGGAGATTTAGTTGAGAGGTTTTGCCAATTTTGCCGTTTGTTTACCTTAGTTGCCTTTTTTTCGTGTGTGTTTGTTGTCCTGGTGTTTTTGTCGTTTTTGGTCATTGGATTCTGTATATTATTTGTAATCATGAATGGTAAGTGTACGACGGGTGTTCAGACGGAGGTAAGTATGGGTGTTAAGGGAGGTCTGAGGGAGGTGAGTCGAGGGGTGCAGGTGGGGGAGAGTGAGGATCCGGAGACATGCAGACAGTGTAATATGAGGTATGGTGGTGGTCGGTCAATGGAGAGTAGCGGGGTATGTGCGAATTGCAGGGATATTTTACAGTTGTTAGAGAAGTGTGTTGGATTCGAGCGGGAGATTGCGGAGCTGAGAGGGAGGTTGGGGAGGGCCGGTGTATCTGAGTTACCCCGTTGAAGGTTACCTACGATGGCGAGGTGGAAGGTGGGTGGAAGGTCGTTGTGGACTCAAGGAGGAAACTGGGAAGCAGGAAACGTGGGGGAATAATGCTTGATGTGAGGGGTGTAACTGAGGAGGGGGGTTCTAGTAGGAAAATTCGGAAGGTGGCGTCAGGTCAGGGCTGCGTCGAGTCCGGAAGCCAGAGTCGGCGTAAGGCTGCCAAGGTTGCTAGGCGGTGTTTAGGAAACAGGTTTAGTGTTTTAGACTCTGATACCCCTGGGGACGAGAGTGAGGGGGAAAGTGTGGGGGTGAGATGGTTGTTGATGATGATAGGCCAGTCGGGGTAAGGAGGGCTGTCAAGAGAAAGAGGGGGCCAGGAGCTTGCAAAACGAGAGGAGGTGCAGATGATATAGGAACTGGGGCCAGAAGAAGAAAATTAGTTGTAGCGGGGAGCAGCATTGTACGTGGGATTGACAATGTAGTTTGTGGTCCTGATAGTTCCAATCGAACAGTCTTGTGCATTCCGGGGACGAAGGTGGAGGATCTCAGGGACCGGGTAGATGGCATTGTGGCAGGGTCAGGACCGGAACCGGTAGTGGTGGTCCATGTGGGGACCAACAATATCAGGGAGAGAAGGTCAGTAAGTTTGGTGGAGTCGTATAGAGGCTTAGTCGGCAAACTGCTAAGTAGGAATGCAAGGGTAGTCGTATCCGGGGTCCTTCCTGTCCTCGGAGGTGGGGACGAGCGGAACTCAAGGATTTTGGCGCTAAATGAAGAGTTAGAGGACTACTGTGTTGATCTGGGAATGCCCTTTATCGACCATTGGGACACGTTTTGGGGCAATGGGAGCATGTACGGGCGTGACGGGCTGCATCTTAGCAGGACGGGGAAACGGGTATTAGGGGATAAATTCTACGGGTAGCAGAGCCTTTTTTGGAGAGGAGCGGGGTGGGAGGCCAGAGGCAAGTATAACTAGAGTGGATATAGGTGGGGTGAACAAGAGTGAGGGGGACAGAATAAGTTTACCAAGACTAGCACCGGAAAACAATGGGCCCAGTAGGCGGAAGCCAATGAACCTCGGTACCCTGAAAGTGGGTTATAGCAACATCCAGGGTCTCCACCGGAAAGTAAGTGAAATTGCTACATTGATCGAGGCAGAGGAGTTTGATGTCATGGGCTTAAGCGAGACGTGGGTAAGTCACGAGGAACGGGTAGACCAAGTAAGCGGGTTTGTGTGGATAGGTGTAGGGCGAATGGAAGGCCAGAAAAAGGAGGGAGGGGTAGGCATGTACATTAAAGAGGATTTAAAACCGTCGCTGATTACAGATCTGGAAGATATCATCACCTCGGCTGATTTGTCAAAAGAAATTGGATGGGTAAAGATCAGCCTGAGAAACAAAAGTATTGCCCTTGGGATTGTGTACTGTGCGGTGGAGGGAAGTAAACCCGAGTGGAATGACTCGATATACTCAACACTAAGGTCCAATATCACTGAACTAGAAAACAGGGGGCTCGGTATAATTCTGATGGGCGACTTTAATGGACACATAGGTGACAAGGAAGAAGGCATAGAGGGTGGGGACAAGAAAGTTAACAGGAATGGAAGGAAGCTGTTGAACTTCACAAATGAGCTCGGTCTGAAGATTCTGAACAGGGACGCTAGATGTGAGGGGAAATGGACCTGGGAGAGAAACGACAGAAAATCAATAATTGACTACATTCCCACAGATATGAATTTATGGAGGGAGGTGATAAGGGTAGAAGTGGATGATGAGGGCAAAATGGAGTTGGATAGTGATCACAGCTTGATTACAGTGACGATGGGGGCCAAAAACCTGGAGAAAAGGAAAGGAAGCTTCAAGGAGATTTGGGAACTCAAAAAGGATGCCGACTGGGCGAAGTTCGAAGAAAAACTGAAACCAAAGCTTGCAGCCGTACACAAGGGAGGTAGTGTCCAGAAGATGGCCGGCGCCATAGTTGCGAGCCTAGTGGAGGCAGGGAAGGAAAGTGTAGGAAAGATTAGGGTGCCAACACGGGAACTTGGATACAGAGTGAATGAAGAACTGAAAAGGGCCATAAAGGTTAGAAAAGCTAAATGTGCTGCATACAGGAGCAGTAGAAAACTTAAGGGGGTGGAAAGCAATGAGGCCATGGTGGCAAAGTAAGAATACCAGCAAGCACGAAATAAAGTAAACAAGATTAAAGACGACAACCGGAGAGTGCGAAATAGCAGTCTTATTAGGACGATAAGAACGACAGGGGGGTCGAGTTCGAGCGTATTTTGGAAACGGGTGAACAAACGTAACAAAGGGAATAACCAACAGAGCATTAAAGTAGATGGCAGAGTTACAGAAGAGCGAGGTCAAATCGCATTAGAACTAGTCAAGCACTGGGAAAAGGTAAACGACAAGCGGTGGGGCATGGGGAACCCACCGGAGTGTCCGAACCAGGTCGAGGAAAATCTCTCGGACTTCGTGTGCAGCGAAATCAAAACTGAGGAGGTGCGAAGGGTGATCTCAAAATTGAGGAATGGAAAAGCGGGAGGGGTGGACGAAATTCCTAACGAGTTTATCAAAAAAGGGGGAGAGGAACTCTTGGAAAGCCTAACTGCCCTATTCAATTTAGCCATAGAAAAACAAGAGGTCCGAAAGGAGTGGAGGGAAAGTAAAGTGACATTTATTCACAAAAAGGGGAAAAAGACGTCTTGGATAACTATCGAGGGATCTCTGTCAGCAGCAACATTGGAAAAGTATTTTGTGAAGTCCTGTATGGGAGATTAGAGGAGGTGATTGAGGAGAAGGTTTTTTTGAGAGAAATCCAGAATGGCTTCAGGAAGGGAAGGAGAGTCACTGACCATCTTTTCACGCTATCCCAAATGATAGAATCCGCGAAAGCAAAAAAGAAAAAGATGTTCATGGCCTTTTTGGATGTTATAAAGGCATACAATAGAGTATGGAGGGAGGGCATGTGGCGCAAGCTGAAGGCTCTGGGCTTGGGGGGCGAGTTTGTTGGGATTATGAAAGCATTATATAAAGATATACAGAGTGAACTTAGCCTGAGTAACATTACAACAAAACGTGTGCCTATGGAGATAGGCCTAAAACAGGGGTGTATCCTTTCGCCAATTCTTTTTGCATTGTACATGAAAGGTTTAGGAGATGAACTCCTGCATAACGACGAGGGGGTTGCAGTTGGTGACTTGAAGATCCCAGGGCTATTTTTGCAGACGATATTGTGCTAGTGTCAGAAAGCGAAGAGGGGTTAGAGAAGATGCTGGGAATTGTTGGGGAATATGGGAGCAAATGGAGACTCAAACTTAATGAAAGCAAGAGCAAAGTTATACCAGTGGGCCGCAAAGTGGACCCCACTCGAAGGTGGAGAGTGGGGGAGTTCTGAAGTCCGGAAGGTAGCAGTAGACTTCTTAGTGTAGGAGAGACTAGTGACTATGAATACCTGGGGGTAAATATAAACATCACAGGAAGAGGCATCTACCGAAACCACACAAATAAATTGATTCTGAAGGGGAAGCGAATCCTTAACCAAATGAAACTTATAGGGAGAAACAGTTTCAATAAGGTTTTCGTGGGGAAAACCATTTGGGAAATGGTGGGTCTGCCAAGTATAACATACGGTACGGAAGTTGTACCCCTAAACCAGACAGCTGTTAAGAGCTTGGAAATCCTGCAGAACGATGCAGGCCAATGGATAACAGGCTCGAGTAATGCCGCAGCACTAGAAGCAATAAGGGGCGAGCTTGGGTGGGTGAGGATCAAGGACAGGATAGACCTATTGAAACTCGGTTATCTTAATTATTTGGTAAATCTCCCCGATAGCCAATGGTGTAAAGTAATGTTCCTGAGAACTTTCAACTCAAATATCAAGACGGGGTGGATGGTCCAAGTGAAGGAGCTAGTAGAAAACTACTCAATGGAGATCTCGGACCTTGACGTTGGGGCAAACCAGGGCAAAAAGATCGTCAGAGAAAGGGTCATGGAGGATTGTAACCGTAATTGGCGAGAAGGGGTCAAATCAAAGAGATCTTTGGGTGGCCTGCATGATAAAGAGAAGCCTGGTTTTGAAGAGAACCTTGATGGCACCTTTGGGGGGTCACTGTTGTTCAAGCTGAGGTCGCGGTCCCTGGAGCTGAGGGGAAAAATTGGGAAAAACAGTGAAAAGGAGTGCCAGATGTGTAACGTGGGCGTGGTGGAGACCCTGGAACACTTTCTTATAGAATGCCCAAAATACCAGTCTAAAAGAACAAGATTCACGGGGAGTATAATGGAGAAGTGGGATGGGAGAATGAAGGACATGTGGTTAGGGAGCGACTCAAAGGAGAGGGTTAATATACTAATCGGAGAGATTGGGAAGAATGGGGCAAGGGATGTCATCAAGTAGTTTGTCTCCGAGTGTTGGGAGGAGAGAAGAAGCGCGGGAATAGGGGGAGGCAGTTGGTAGAACATGGGTAACCAAGGCCTTCTCATACGAGAACCGCGACAAACCAGCGGCCACCCGAAGTGTTATTATTATATGAGATCCCTTGGGTAACTCAAGATATTAACGCCTTCATGTCTAAGTGCCCAAATCATGAAAAAATGGGAACTTCCCATAATTTCATGGTGAATACTCAAATCAAATGCAACAAATTTGCTGACTAATATTTATTCACGCAGTACTTAATGTACATTCAAATATGATTCAAATTTGAAAAAATAACCTTTTTTTCCTGATCCAAATCAGTGAATGTAGTATGTAATGTGGTTTTTTGCCTCCATCTGGGAAACCTCGGGAGTGACGTCATGTCACGTTACCCAGTGGCGCCATGTTGGATTGTCATGGAAGCCCGCATGGGCGGTCATGTTATGGCGTAATTACCATAGTGATACATGGTATCAGTGTGCATGCGCAGCGCATTTTGTTAGGGTGATAAGAGTTTCCGTCGTCCATTTTGTATACTTGATTTCTATGGTAGCACGTGGTTGCTATGAGCCTGGAATGCTTCTTAAAGAACAGAGGTATGTTTGTAGGGTGTGCTACATTGAATGGGAATAAATCTAATTACCACAAACAATCCGACAATTTCCGCAAATCACAAAAACTATCTAAAATCATCGAAATGGACTTGGCAAAGCCATCACCTAGAGCTGATAAGAGTAGCAAGTAATGCTATAAGACGCGTTCCTTTGTATAAGAGTCAATCTAATTACCCAAATAGACACAATTGTTTATGTGGCTTGCATTTTTCCTCAAATTCGCGGTTTCCACCTGTTATTCGGATTCCTTGGGAATCTCCATTTTGGGCATATAAGAGTAGTCGCGTAGTGCTATAAGGCGTGTTTGATTGTATAAGAGTCATTTTAATTACCCAAATAGACCAGACATTCACTCCAAATCACCAAAAAGTCTAAAATTACCGAAACAAACTTGTTAGGCTTATAAGGGTAACACGGAGTGCAATAAGGATCGTTTCTTTGTGTGCGAGACCATGCAATGACCCAGAATCCTAACTTTTCTGCCTATTACAGACGCTATTCTAGCTTAATCTCTCCATTCTTGTCCTATCCTGTCTATGTTATGACTTCTATCTCCTTATAAAATATTCTGACTTCTCTTTATGAAATATCCTGACCTCCCTTGATGTGTTTATGTGCTTGTGCAATGTGTCGCAATGTGTACACATTTCAGATAGCACATAGGCACAATCTGGATGTGCCGATATGTACTTGTGTGCTTATGCACAATGTGCGATTACATAGGCACATATGGGTATTTGAGGATAGTTGTAAGATACCTCTTTGCAGGATATCTATCTGAAGATATTTATGGATACTAGTACCTGTTTGGTCCGACCTTCTGGGCCATCCCACACCCTTCATAGCTCCAAGGCCACCACTTGTCCGTGGTCACCACCATCTGTCGTGTGATCCAATACTTTTGTATTCACCCCACACTAGTATTCTACCAACATTGCAGTCTTGTACCATTACTACTGATTTTTAGCGCTACTACAAGCTTAGTAGCTACCCCAAACATGGTGCCACAGGATCACGTGACATGATTTCACTTCCGCGGCACCCCATGGTGGGGGACGAAAACCACATTACATACTGCTAGTGAATTTCCACAAAACGGATTATACTTTTCAGAAATCAACATTTTGTGGACCAGAGTAAATGAAGAGAGAAATTTAAAGAGCAATGTAACAGTGACTTGGACGAATTTTGAACGCTTCTTAGCCCGTATCTATCAACCCACAATAAGCATGTATCAAATCACTTTTACGTACAACATAGTGACCCAAAACATGTCCTTGCCCAAAATTTGAAACGAGCAAGGACAAGTTCTGAAACCTACTGACACATTGTGTTGTACTGTTTCGTGACACATATTAAAAACACTGTAATTCTGATAATGGCCAGGTTCAGACAACATGGGTCTTGAGCATCCTATCCTGAAACATTCACAAAACATTGTGCAAGCTAAGCCTTTAACCAAGAACTGCATTTCTTGGTGTTACAAGGGTTGGGAGCGGGGGGGGGGGGGGGCATTTTTGCAGTCGCATCTGATCATCTCCAAAATGTAGCATGAGGCAAGTGTAGCGTTTTCTGGTAGATTTGTTGGTCTCAGTGACCCGTTGTTTGAATTTTTTTTTCCATCCAAATTCTTATGGGTTCAGTGCAGTGCAGTGGTTGATTTACATTGAGGGTTCGCCACAACATTGCCTGGAAGTAGGCCCTCTTCACATTCTCAGTCGATGCTTCTCGTTGGCGGAAGAGCACCTGGTTTGGTGCTGCTGTATGCAGTTTCCATTCTTTTCCACCATACAAGCAGCTTCGTGTGTGGCATGTCCTTGCTGTCGTCTATGCCGTTACAGGCTGAGATGAAGCCAGTGGATTGTTTAATTACTTGGAGCGGGGCATCCGCATTGCCTGTGATCGATAATTCATATCCACCTTTCAGGGCTTTCATCATAGAGCCTTTTCCACACCTCGGTGGCACATGCAGGTAAACGTTTTTTTTTTTTTTTTTATAATTTCCCGATGCTTAGCGAGTGTCCACTTTGTGACCACTTTTGCCCTTTCCTTGCTTGGGGATTCCATGGCCATTGGTACTTCCCGTCTTGCCAATTTGTAATGATGATGAAGCGAAACAAACCCATCCGTATCAACAGAAACCACAATGACTTGATGGGCTTTTCCAGCACACTCCAAGACTTGTTGCACAATGATGATATCACTTTGTTCGTGATGAGGTTCTTGATTGTACTCGCTCCTTTTTTCTTCCTTCTTGATTTCGATGGGACAAGAGTCGTCACATGTCACAACCGACTTGTGTTTCTCCGTGCTCCGTTGATGAAAAATCCTGTCTTGAGTCTGTTCGTCACATAATATTCGGATAAGCTGTTTCTTGTTATCAACAGATTACAAGAAAACCTTCTTGACTGGAAGCTTCGATGTCCATAGCAGATGATGTTTCCTGCTAACCTCCGTCTCCATGCCATCCCTCGTGGCGGACTTTATACTGCACTCATGGTACCTGGCAAAGGGGATGTAGACGTCCCTGTCTGTTAGGTATCCGCTTCTTGGAATTCGCAATGAAATCGGCTACTCTGCCATCTGCTGGCCAGTGGATGGTCCGAAGAAGGACTGCTCCGTCTATGACAGTGGCTTTTGCATCACCAGCCTTCTTCCTGGAGCTTTCAACCTGGGGTGTGGACTTTACTTTACAAATCCACATTTCATCCGTCGTGAATATAGCGGTTGTGACAGGTGCAAGTTCACAAGAAAGGGCATCCTTCACGCCAGTATCGCGGTCATTAAATAACAATGCGATGACCCTTGAGTGGAGGGCATTCAGATCATAGACTTTGGAGTCATCAGCTTGGAAGGATTTGCTTGTTACTGCCATAATCTCCACTTTCGAGGATGGTGTTGTAAAATCCTTCAGGCCGGGTCTTCTCAAAATCTTCTAACGTTACCTTTCCAATGTTCTCGACATTGTCTACGTTGACAGATTTTGAAGCTAGTTTAACACTGATAAAGTTGACAGTACCCCCTCCCCACACACACCCTTGGATGTTTCTTGGGGTCCAACGGATGAATGCATATTTCGAGTTTCTAAGTCCAGCCCTTTCCTTGGCGTCGGCTTTTATCCTTGCCTTGGCCTTCTCCTTGTGATGGAGTTATACTGTGGTGGTATTCGTCTCCTCCTCTTCTAGGTTTCTCATATCTGACTCGATCTTACAGCAGATGGGGCGGCCCAATGCCCACATCTTCAAGGCTTCTGACTTCAGGGTTACTCCGATGATTCCCCCTGCTGTATCACCGTATCTCGTGAACGTTGATTCTAATTCTATAAATTGGTCGCTCCACAAGCCGTTCCATGTTCCGCGAATGTGTCATGTCCTATGTTCCCCTGGAGAAAACGCCTATGGACACGAAGGTGAATCTTCTCCATGGAAGGAAGGTGGTAGAGACCATATCTCGCATAATTTACATGGCCGGCAGCGAAGTAGTGAGGCAGCATCTTTCGGAATGTGGCTAGGTGGAGAAACCAGTCACCCTCGCGTTCACCCTTTATGTTTAACACTATCAACAGTATCGGCTTCACCAAGACATCAACCATCAGTTTGACAGTCCTGCTCAGGGTTGCAATTTGATCCAAGGCTCTCATCAAGTCATCCAGTTTCTCGAACTAGTGGTCCGTTATCAAGCTCTGAACCACCTCCTCTGCGATCATCTGCAGGCCACGTACATTCTGTGGAATACTGTCCGACATCTTTGGAACCCCTCCAAACACTTCTGAAAGGACAACAAAACTCATCAGTGCATACATTCTTCCAGGACGCAAGTATATCTGTATTTTTGTGGTTGTGTCCATAACATCTGCACAACGACCCGATAGAGCTGTTGGCCGGTATCAAATGTAAGCTTTTGTATCCTAACCATGGCTGTGGACATTCTATCAGGATTGGATGGCTTCATATTAATCGGATGTAAGTAGAGTGCTGCCGTCTTGGCTGTGGGAGATGGCCCTGCTCCCTGCTTTGTTTCGCATTGTGCCCATGAAATTCTGGGCAGCTATCCTTCGTAAGAATATTCTGTAGAAAACTAAAGTCGGCCTCCGATGATCCCTATCTATAATCGCTTCGTGAGCAAGAGACTTCAGGGAGGGGACAGCCTTAATGGCTCCATGATGTAGCATTGGAGGCTGTTTGGGACCCTGGTATCTGTGGATGTCAACGTCGTATGGGACCTCTGGGCAATCTTTTAGGATTTTCTTGATTTTTGGATTGGCTTCCCCCTCTCCCTCTGTGGGGTCAAGGTGTACTGTGTGTGAAGGACGGCAAGTGAGTGCCTACCGTTCTAGGGGAATATGCCAACATCCATATTATTCACAATCCCTTAACCAATACCATCATAATCATTAAATATGCCGGACAAATTTAAATCTGCTACTGCTGCTTGAGAAGCAGATTTCTTGAACTGTCGGTACTCAGTGTTTGAACTACAGACGCCATTTGAATACACAATGTTGATAAGCTTCTTGGACTCGCACATTTTCCTACTAGGTCTACTGTAAACTAGTTACAGGGGACTTGACAATACTGGTGATAACTGAACCAATTAGCAATGCAGGAAGGGTATTATCAAGTTTTGGGGGAACCCTTGCTAATAACATCAACAGAAACTCACTGACTCTTTGATGAGGTCCTTATTAATGCTAATGTTGTAGTGTTCCTTGTCAATGTCAATGTTTTTCACATCTTGAAGGATTCGTTTACTGACTTTCGCTACAAAAGTCTCTGTGTCACCCTCTGCGTTATCCACAAATCAGAGAGTCTGTGAAGCACAGCAACGAAAGGCAATTATATAAGCAATGCCATGGAAAAACAGTACTAGAAGATCATTACCGAATATGTCCTGGAGTTTCCACACGAGAGTCCTGTTAGACTGCTAGACACCAGCAAGCTCTGAATGAGCTTCCAACGGTCCTACAGAATTCCACATTCGAAACCGGTCACTTTTCAGCATTTGAACAACTCGTCCACTGAGTTCCAATGTGTTCTATGTGCCTGCATGCACATAGAACACATTGGAACTTAGGGGACGAACTGTCTGCAAAGGAAGATGTTCATCAGCGTTCTGTTATTCCAAACTAATACTGGCTGCCCCACCTGGAAGTGATCTGAAAGAGTCACATCTTAGTCTACAGTCAATATGGTGTCGGGCATCTGCTACATGCAGATCACTAAGCGCCCCCTCAACAAGACGCTGAACAATTTTTGACACGTCATCATTTCGCTTTGCTCAGGATTCTATATATAATAGACTGCTTTGTAACAAAATCTCGAAAGAGGTATGCAGCCCTCCACCTGGAAGGGTGCTTCTTGTCCCTCTCAACATTGCACGCTTCTTTCCAGAAAAGACAGTGCTTCCGAAAACTGAATGTTTCAGCGGAGTTTCCTGAAATGAACGCCTGGTGATTTTCTGGGGGGGGGGGGGGGGGGGGGTGGGGGGGTGGGTACGGGGATCACTTTCTCCGATACCGCGATGCTTGTGATGATCAAGGGTAGTCTTTGAGGTGTAAAATGAAACTCAGCTTTTGCCGTTTCAAAGTGAATTCATTGTTCTTGTCTGATGAGTCTTCAAGCTCAAAGTATGATTTTTCATCACCGTATATCTTGCTTAACCCTTTACCTAAGATGAAACCCAGACGACACATGCAAACAAAATTCTTGAATGACTATTTTTTTTCATTTTTGGTCTCAAAAACATAGGTTTTAACCTCTCTTTGGAACGAGCTCGACGAGCTCGTTCCAAAGAGGGGTCATAACCTAAGTTTTTGGGACAAACAATTAAAAAATAATGAGAATTAATTAGCGTTTTTTTTTTGTGAATAGCGGTTTTGGCCGTTACGTTGGGTAAAGGGTTAACCGGATAATGTTCGTTCTTCGGACGGCTCATGCGCGGATCAACTGCTTGCTCCTTCTTCGTATGATAGTTAAACTTCCAACTCATGTAGCATTCCTCACGATCAGGGTCAATGAATGCCATTCCTGTAAAAGAGGTTAATCATCAAACTATTGTGTTTAAAATGGTTTGCGCATTCCCTACAGTGCGAATAACCATAAAACAAGTATATTAGAGCCTTTGATGAACATATTTTGTGAAGAAACGAACAAAACTCCCGTTTGTCAGGATTTTTGGCGTGTCGGACATAAAGAGGTAAATGTCTTAAATTGCCCAAGGGATCTCATCGGGCACCCTCCTAAATCTTAATGAGCTACCCACAGGCTACAAGAAAAAGCAAAGAAAAAACATTAGCCGACAAAACCAGGTTCACCAAAATTCAGGTATTTGGCTCCCGGACTAAGAGGTCGTGTGCAGGGGCGTAGGACGCTTATAATATTGGGGACGGGGGGGGGGGGGGGGGGGGGGCTATTGTAAACAGGAGCTTGTAGGGGATAGCACAGTCGCCTTTGGCGGCCCGCTCTGCGTAGCCAAGCCCCGGAGAGAGTGTGGGAGGGGGATACCAGGAAAGTTTGTGAAATATGAACTACTGAGAGCTCATTTCCCTGCTTCTCAAGTGAAAAAAATCAAGGTATCATTGCTGTTAATTTTTGGTGTTTATCCCTTTACCTTCTCTCCGGGTACTCCGGCTTCCCCCCACCCGTAAAACTGTCACGGTCATGGTTAGCCATTGGGCAGAAGTATGTGACCTCAAACACCAATAAATAAATAAATAAATAAATAAATAAATCCCTTTACCTAACATGAAAAGGAGACGACACTTGCAAAAAAAATTCTTGAATAACTATTTTATTTTTTTTTTTTTTTGTCTCCAAAACATAGGTTAAGACCCCTCATTGGAACGAGCTCGTTCCAATGAGGGTTCATAACCTATTTTTTGAGACAAAAAAATGAAAAAATCATGAAAATTAATTGGCGATTTTTGAGAATAGAGCTGGCCGGTTTTGGCCGTTACGTTGGGTAAAGGGTTAAAGGAGGATGTAAGTCAGAGAGGAAGATGTTGACCTGTCAAATCAGTCAGTGACATCGGCTACCAACTTTTCTATGCACTGCAAATGGTGTAGATCATACAGTTTTTATGTGCGCCTGTATGATGTAGAATATGCAGATGTATGTGGTTATTTTCGTGTAGATACTAGATATGATTTACAAAGTTTGGGGATCTTTTTTTTTTGGGGGGGGGGTAAATACCACCCCCCCCCCCCCCGGTTCATACGCCACTGGTCTCGCGCGTTGAATTCATTATCTTAATATGCTAACTAATGGGAGAGCTGTGGCTCAATGGCTACTGCATTGGACTTCAAACCGAAACGTCCGAGATTCGATCCACACCAGGGGTAACTGCCTTGTGTCCTGGGGCAAGGCACTTAATCCCGATTGCCCATGTGGGGACACGGTGGCGCCGTGTACTGAGGCGTATTACACGTCGATGGTGCACCTGTCTTCACGATGCTAAGTCTGCCTGCGTGGAGGGTGGAGTTAGTACGTTGTGGAGTCTTGACAGTTGCACGTCACTGCTCAGTGGTTCACTCCGGGTACTCCAGCTTTCTCCACCCGCAAAACTGTCCGACACAAGATGTCCCTGGTTTGTCGAAAATGTCGATAAACTCCAAGAAATGAATAAGTAAATAAAATTTCTCTGATGGTAAATGGTTCTTGTTGGTCTCTAGGCCTTTGGATGAGATATCAACCTAACAGTAAGAGTGAGTTTGTGTTGTTGATCTGAAAAAAATACAAATCCGTTAACTGGTAGAGTGCTGGAAGCCCATATTTGGGCTTTATTCTGAAGTGCAGGTACCACAGCTTGAAGGCTCATATTCAATGCATGTGCTTTGTATTATGTTTGAAGTGATATTATTTAATCTGTAAGGGTTTGCCGTGTTACAATATATGGGAGTGTGCCCATAGGCACTCTCCCATAAATTGTAACAAGGCAAAGACATGTGCACGAGATTTGCTGGTCAAAAATAATTTAGCACTCTACCAGTTAATCAGATGGCGTTGGTTATATATATTTTGCAGTTTTAAGCTGGAACGTCTGAAAATATATACTGTTATTGTTATTTTCATTTGTGCAAACCAGACAGGCTTTTTAAATTATATTAATTTGAGTTTCAATACGGTTCAGTCCGATTCATCCCATGTTTTCTCCAGCTAAAGTACTTTAGATGTTCTCTAACGATTATTGTCTCTCATTGAACAGGAACCATTAACAATAAGGGGTGATAAAATGATTAGCTACTGCCTATTAATGGTCTGTATTGACCTACAATTTAATCAACTTTATTAAAATGCCGAATTTTGTCCTTAAAAGAGAATTTTAGGGTGAAAGTAAAAGATTTACCAGAGGGTATAAAAATTGTATCCCGCCTTCTCTGATTCATGTACCCACCCACCCCGGCATAGCTCCCTACATTTTTTACTGCCCATTCCCGGAATGTATTGTGACGTGTGCACCAGGCAAGTATCAGCTAACACGCCCTTAACAGATCAACATGAGTTTGTTTATCGGTGGTTTATTTGGTTGGATAACTTTTGGATTGCAATTACTTCATCACTTATATGGATTTTTACTTAAATCATTGCAGGTATCCATATATGTAGTCTCTTCAATGCGTTTGTAATCGGATTGGCAGTACATTCTTTATAACTCAGATAACGGAGGAAGGAATTTCGTTCTGTACTCTGCATATTCGTATTTGCACAAATATTTGTGTGATTACGAATTTACAACCACGTACTGTAAATTTATCTTTGACATATTTGACCAGAAGAAGAAGGTCATATACTTAGACGAGCGCTATGTGGATGGCCTCGGCGGGTGGCCACGGAACAGACATCATGTCACGTGTCCCATTGGAGCCATGTTTGGTTGGCATGGTAACCCACGTGAGTGGCCATGTTGTGACTTTATTACCTTAGTGATACATGGTCTCAGTGCGCTTACGCAGCGCGTGTTGGGGTGACGCATGTTTCCGTCGTCCATTTTGTATACTGCAGGCCTCCATCCTCGTTTCTATGGTAGCACGCGGTTGCTATGCGACTCAAATCCATCTAATAGGACGGGGGTATGTTCGTCGGGTGTGTTCGATTGAATAGGAGAGGATCTAATTACCCAAAATAGACCCGACATTCACTCCAAGTCACCAAAAACTGTCTAAAAGCACTGAAACGACCTTGGCGAAACCCCGTTTTGTGGTTATAAGAGTAGCATGTAGTGCTATAAGGCGCGTTCTATTAAACCGGAGTACTTTTCTGGTTCGGATTTCCCCAAATCCTTGTTGACACCTCAGTCGCAAACAACCCAAGTTTTACCTGCTCGGATTCCTTTGCTTCTGCATATCCTGGTCTATTCTCTAGCCTATTCTCTCCATTTCGTGGACTGTCCTGTCTGTGTTATGACTTCCCTAGCCTCCCTATAAAGCATTCTGACTCCCCTAGATGAGTTTGGTGCCCGTGGTGACCTCCATCTGTCGTGTTGTTTATTTTATTCACCCAATACTTTAATCTTATATCACCCTTGAAATGTTGTGCTATTACTACCTTGTGGCATTTGTATTGGCTACCATTATTCATTATTGTCTTACCAATACTGACTTGTAGAACTTCAACAGGCGTAGTAGCCACCTCGATTCTGTCTCGACATCTGCCATTCGTCAAATATTTTATAGGCTCAATCAGATCGTACCATTCATCTAAGTGGTTGCCTTGGAGCTAAGCAAGGTGTGAGGTGGTCTCCAGTATACAAAATGGACGATGAAAACACGTGTCACTCTAACAACACGCGCTGGCACGTGCTGCGCATGCGTGCTGGGGCCACGTATCACTATGGTAATGCTATAACAACATAGCCACACACGCGGGTTACCAAGGCAACTCAACATGGGCCACTGAGTGACTTCACTTCCGAGGTCATTCAAATATTACTCGTCCGGGTACATGACATACTACTAGCAGCAGATTTAGATTCGGTCAGGTTATTAATAATACTGGGAACTTGACTGGATATTTACAACAAAAAGACTTGAAGGGACAAATGACAATTTGCATCCATACTCATACAGAACAGAGCAGCATTTTTGAAGGTAACACATATTAGAAAGAGGGTTTCCTTCTGAACACACTAAAAGTCTCAGAAAGAGAGACGCAGTTCCATTCCAACACGCATACATTACATGGCGTTCACACAATTCACATTGGGGAGAGTGGAGGGGGGGGGGGGTGTCTAAGGATGTGTTATTTTACTGCGAGTGTTAGGACCATATTGTACGGAGCTCTATTAAATTTAATAGCGTGAAGAAATAAACCCTTTTAATAATGTGAAAAGTTGATAGACAATCATATAATCGGAAAATATTTTTTTACATAAAACAACTCTCACGCATAGTACGTCCATTCTTTTTATAAAGTAGGATTTCTTTGAAAGTATTTTTCATTTGTTTTTTTTTTCTTACCTTTTCTAAAAAAAAAGCAGAGAAGTAAAAAGAAGACAGTGAGTAAGCCATTGGGCACACTTTTGACATTCCTACATTCAACACTGAAATGTACACCAAAGTGCCTTCCGTGGGTATCAATTGGATTTCAGTATTTTGCAAGTTGTGCGCAAATTTTTAGCTGAGAGAAATAAAAGAAAGGATAAAGTGAGGTGGCTATTGGGCGCACTTTTTATTTAACAATGAAATCCCCATGGGATTTTGGCGTTAATAAAGTGCGCAGGTGTCTTCATGGGCGTCTTTGAGGATTTCAGTGTTAAATGACTTGCGATCAAGTGCCTTCATGGGTGTCAATGAGGATTTCAGTGTTAAATGAAAAAGTGCGCCTAATAGCCATCCCGAAAATTGGGCAGTGCTTGTTTACGATTTTAATAAAGTTCTGTTTAGCTCGTAAAAATAGGGTTTTTTAAAACCAATTTTGGGGGTGGAAGTCATCTAAAGTGGACAACATTCATTTAAACGATTGGCGAGTCTCAACTGTATTCTCGTGTTGTGGTCGCAATTTTAAATAGCAACTTCAGGTGTTAATTGCGCGGAATTGAAGAAGTCGGGAGAGTAATGGCGCTGAACTGTGAAAATTTCCTGCCTTGACAAGTCTTTAAAATGGTTAATTTAATAAAAAAAAAATTAGAAAAGGAATACTTCGCCGGTCAAATAACTGGTCAGGAATCAAATTTGACTAGCAGCCCCATGCCAGATTGTCCAATGTGGTTATAGACCAGTTATTTCAGCAGACGTTTCGCCGCAGAAATAAGAAAAAAACACCATAACGACCCCCACCCCCTCCCCACACACACACACACACACACAAACGGAACACCTCAGTCACATATCACATTAGAGGGGAACGCAAAAACAGAGGTAAACTCCTAATAAAATAAAGTGAGAAGGAATTTTATTTATTTACAGTGATTTCGATATTTTAATTGATTCGTCCTGCAATGACATTCTTTTGATTGATTTATTAAACAAGCGGAAATTATGTACAAGTTATGAGGTGATGACGTTTGATCCAGGGACGTGGCTACAGGCTTTCAATTAGGAGGTGTAGGGTAGTTAATTTCTAACTAGGGGGGGGGGGGACGGGAGGGGGGTTTCCCCCCTCACGGTCCCTCCCCCAGTTGGAAATTCACTACCGACAAAAAATTAAAAAATGAACCCATGAAAGGGGGCACCAAATTGATTCTAGTAATTGAAATGCCAGCACATTTGTGATAGAATTATCAGGTTATTATTATTTGGTATTATTTTGAGAATTAAATAAATGCTCAAGCTTAGAACTTTCAATTCACACGGTCCTAACATTAAATGAGATCTTACGCAGGATCAATTTTTGATGTTTCATCATTTTGTAACTGTGAATGATAGAATTAACTCAGGACAACGATTTTACATGATGTGATTTTCTTGAAGTGCATTTCGAGGATTGTTTTTTATTACGATAAGTCAATGTACTATAGAAATCTCGTGCCGATTGACATCATACATACTTATGAAGCTCGATATTGCGTACACTGTAGTTGTAAATAGTAACAGCTGGAATTTTTCCCGATTTGAAACCGAGTTGGGATTTTGGGAAGTAAAGGAGACATCACCAAAGAAGCTCTAAAATCCAGATGGTTTAAATTTACAACTACTCATGACGTGCCCTCAGAATTTTCCAACTATAGGAAATTTGTTTCATTTAAACAGGTGACGGTCAGTCAGAAAATTAATTCAGTTTTCAAAAGCAGTCACGATGTCACGGTGTGTAGATAATAGTAAAGGTCGTTCATAATGATGTGCAGTTCGAGGAACGAAGTAAGTTTCTTATTGCATCAGTGCTATCATCTGGCTTCAGTTGTAAGATGACAATTGCGTACGTCAGTATTGTACCAAGTAACTGAAACAGAAAGAAAAGCTTTCAGAGAAAATCAGCTGACAGTGACAACCCGAATGCAATTAAGAAAATTTAGTATCATGTTGGGTTTACAGCAATGGCGTAGCTAGGGATGACTGGGGGAAGGGGAAGCCCCCTCTACCAAAATGTCCACTGCCGAGCCCCGAACGATTGGCCCAATGCAAGTTTCACATATCATGGAGCCCAAAAATATGTTCTCCGATATAGGGCTGAACACGTTACAAATGCCTCCGATTCGCCCTAAGAGGACTGAATTTTGCAAAAAAACATTTTCGGGGGCTAGTCCTAACTGGGACCCTCCGGTCGTTATCCTGTCCCCCACTTCCCCCCTGTCCTTTCTTCGACTTCAAGCATCTTCCAACACGAAGGCCAGCCTTCGGGTTGGAAGATGGGTGAAGTAGAAGAAACGGACCGAAGCGTCCCACTGTGGGATTATTTTGCCAAATGTTGCTTGGATCTGCAAATAAAATACTACAGGAATGCCTGTATATTGACGGGTTTGCGTGTGCCCATTTTAAATCATTGTGCAAGTTGTAACCGCGCAACATGACTGTGTAAAAAAAGGGGAGGGGCAGGTGTCCCCTGTGCTCCCCTGGTTCTGCTGCCTCTGCTTTAGAGAAGAGATTATTGCTGACAGTGGTGGGGCTATGAAGGGGGCCCAGTCCCACCCCCACCCCCACCCAAATCTGAATGTCCACTCCCAATTCAAACCCCATTTCAACCATTTCACCCTTCTGTCGAATGTAACACCCAGATTGAGGCAAAAACACTGATGCGTTGTTTGGTGTTTAGGAGCCTTCATTAAAAACTTCGTTCGGAAATAATTCACTAACACGACTCCGAAGTTAATATGCTCTATTGTCATGGTCTGAAAACTAACTAGTCATATGTTTATAAATGACATTTCCTAGCTTCCATTCATACTTATTTTGGTTTCCGTACGATAATGAGAAATGGACGAATATTCTTCACGTTTGATGTGCAAGTCATTTATGACGAAGATTGAGAGAGAACACCGGCAAGCAGATTTTCGTGACATAGTCACTGACACCATATCTGACATTTGGAGCCTGGGTAACTTGTGGCTGAAATTCTGAAGCCTTGCATATTTCTGAAACTTCAAACAAACACAAATCCTTTATAAGATCTGTTTGAGAATCTGTTTCTCATTAGAACGATACAGGCATTAGTATGTCTGTCCACACCACAATTGCCTTGTCTTCATGACACAGATAATTACCTCAAGTTGTTCGATTTTTTATAGGAGTATCTTTTGCAGTTTTTGGCGTAGGCTTGTCACAAAATGGGAGGGGTGTAAAGACATAAACTGGCGTAAAAACGTCAAAAATAAAGTTAAATACAAAATTCTAAAGCAGGTATCTTTTTTTTTTTATTTTTTTGACCTCTACAACATACTAAAATTTCATATAAATCGGAGAAACTTTAATTTTTCGGACGTTGACGCCCTGACCTCAGCCCAACGTCAGCCCAGACGAATTCTCCGTCGGTTGAAATCCGATTGCATTTTAGATATGATTTTTTTCCGAATGTGTATTCAAAATTTCGAGTCAGCGTTCAACTAGCAGTCAGATATTTTAAATTATTGTGATGAATTGACAGTAACATGGTCTGAGGTTTGCGGCTCTGACGTTTGCGGCTCTGAGCTTATGTTCAACCAAACAGCACTGGATAAATAATCAATAAACCAGATAAACTCAATCCATCTTAGTTCAAATCGTAAATTGGTTTGTAATTTGAACAGCACTTCATTCGGGACAACGTCTGCTGCACGTGTGAAAAATGAAGCGGCTTTGCCAGTCACTCCGTTGATGAGCAATTACAAAACGGGCGACGTCATTTCAAGTATTTCGCGTTGTGACATCAGACGGTGACATTTGCTACTGGGGCCGTGAACATAAAAGAAACCACTCCAGCTCTCGTCCAATTAGAGGGCGAGGATTTTACTCTTATTGGAACATAATCTATCCAAGCAACTCTCTTTATATGTTGCTGGAGAATTCACAATCTGAAAGACATTCTGTTATATTCAAAGAAGCCTAATGGTTCATCAGTGATGGCGGCCCTTTCCTTATGTCGTGTTAAAATGCAGCAGATGTTTCAGAAATTTTAGTATATTGTAGAGCTCGAAAAATTAGTAGATAGCTGGGGTTCTTTTGTTTTTCATTTTAACCCTTTACCAACGCAGACGATATCAAAATTTATTATATTAAATATCATTTTTTTTTCAACAAAACCATATCATGTGAACCCTCGTTGGAACGAGCTCGTTCCAACGAGGGGTCACATGATATGGTTTTGTTGAAATTTTTCGAAAAATAATATTTTTTCAACTGCTGAATTTGAATATTACGCGGGCGGATGCGACCGATTCGTTGGATAAAGGGTTAACGTCTTCCAATCCCTTAAATATAAAGAAAAGTTTAGCCTATTTGCTTTATACTTAAGGGATGGGGGCGCAGTGGTGTTGCGGTAACCGTTTCCCGTCAGATCACCGAAGTTAAGCAACGTCGAGCCCTTTTAATCATTGGATGGGTGAACGTCTGAGCTATCAATTCGGACTCCCGCGTTGTGTCCTTGGGCAAGGCACTTTTAAAACCCCGATTGTCCACATGGGGCACGATGACGCCGTGTACTAAGGCGCACTGCACGTCGATGGTGTGCATGTCTTCAACCAATCGAACCCTGTCTGTGCTGTAGTGTGGAGTTAGTATGTTGGGGAGCTGACAGTTGCTCGGTGGTTCTCTCCGGGTACTCCGGCTTCCTCCACCCGTAAAACTGTCACGGTCATGATTAGCCATTGTGCATATATATATGACATTAGACACCAATAAATAATAAATAATAATATTATACTTAAGGGGTCGTCCAACAACACTTTGGTAATTTTTAAAAAAATTTTCACCAGTGCCCAAAATACTGATAAAAGAATTAAACAAAGTCATATTATATATCAAAATAATGACTAGAGTACAATGAAACAGAATATATTAACTTTTTCACGACAAAAAAAAAATGTTTACGATTGTGACGACAGACAAGCTTCCAAAGAAATAAGTAACAAATTGCAAAAATAACGAATAGATCTGTAATTCCAATGACAAGGTTTCGAATAAATGACTTCGAACTCCAGACTCGGAGAAAGCACATTTTACCTTTTCGTTTCCGATGTGTTACAAACGCCCCAACAAAATGTGTACGAAAAAGAAATAAGCCTCCATTTGAACTCTATTTGAAAACCATGTCGGTCACATGACGGCTTGTAACCACATAAGGCAAATCGTGAACTTTGCCAACATATTGTTTTCAGAGATCTGAGAGCTGCAGAAACGGACACATTCTTCTCAAATCTGCAAGGCGATGGATTTGAAAACACGCAATACATTCACGAGGGTAAGTTGCACTGACAATCCCATTAACGCGAGATGGAGTCGAAGTAGAAGGACAACTTTTCAGTTTCCTTACCCAGGGATGCCATTTTTAGAAATGGATCACTACGCCTCTGTTCCATAATAATATAATTTGGTTGTTGTCGATACGTAAAACATTAAACTGGATAAATAGGTTTAAAACAGGGGCGGCAGAACCGGGGGGAGGCGGGTGGAGGGGCTTCAGCCCCTCCACTTTTTTGCCGGGCCATGTTTTTTTGTATGCATATATTTTAACACAACCAATGACTGGTGAAACAAGGGGCGGATCCAGAGCCTCCCCATATTTTCGCCAGCTATGTTTCTCTCGTACTGGTTCAGTTTCGATGGATTTCGGATCATTTTTACAGACATACAAGTACCAAATCCACCCCAGACAAGATAATCCATAGAGAGAATAATTGATGTAGACGTCTGGTAAAGCATACAGTTGAGGTCTATTTATCAGCTTTGGTCGTTACAACCAAAGCTGATAAATAGACCTCACCTCTATGCTTTATCGACGTTTTTTAACGGCTCTCAAAGTGTGAAATCTTTCAAATACATCTCCTGAAAAATCTCAAAATATCCACTCAGATGCCTTGAAATATGAAATCGGTGCCACCGAAATTGCAGGTCAAGATTCTATCCACAACGTCAACATTCCCTCGTGGTTAAAACCGTTATGTCTCGATACCAACCGCAATACCTTGCAGTGATTGGTCAATGCCTCGTTGATTTTATTTTACGTCGCCGGGCACGCGCATATGTCTACTGGCAGCGATTCTTATGTCCACTGTCAAGGAAAGCGTCTCGTTGCCACGAGCAACGGTTCATCGCAATGTCTTTTTTCACTTGAAATCAACCGAGACAAATACATTTAACTGAAGTTAAATACACACAAAAGTACCGTTATTACGTACAAAAAGATTAGTTATGTTAACATGGGTAATTATTTATGAAACCGATTAGATTATAAGGTCTCTTTTCATTAATTTACTGTAACATAAACTGAAACGAATCGAGAGCATCTCGCCCCGTTCATTGCGTTGGTAAACATTGAATAAAGGGAAATCACTCCAGTCTGTATTGATAAAAGTTAACACCTTACCGAATCAACGTCTGCTTTTTTCCAATTCAATTTTACTTATGTAAGAACGGGACATAACGTTATTCTGTTTGTTGACAGGGGACATGGTCTCACGTTCCCTGCATGAAACATATATCCACATTTCATGCAGGGAACGTGAGACCATGTCCCCTGTCAACAAACAGAATATCTTATAATATTACCGAAATGAGGCCCGAAAGATTATGAAATTATAGATAAATTAAATGGTTTAGTTCGCGCCTTTCATTGACTGCCTGTACAATTGAACAAATAAGCTATTATTGTTAAAAAGTCGGCCGGTTCTAACAACAGTCCACCTTCCCAGAAACGTACTACAGGAGGACGATAGTTTCAAAACAAATTATGCCAAGCAAAGCATAAAATGAACAATCGCAAACTCTAAACCAAGTCACTTGGTCAATACAAATGTTC
The DNA here is from genome assembly GCA_031216915.1 of Pictodentalium vernedei. Lineage (NCBI taxonomy): Eukaryota > Metazoa > Mollusca > Scaphopoda > Dentaliida > Dentaliidae > Pictodentalium > Pictodentalium vernedei. The sequence goes on from CM062290.1 coordinate 405,614,157, forward strand.
TTAATGTGGGACTGTTAATATTGATGGTTCTTGCCCCGAAATGTATGGAGTTGACCCCTGCAGAACTTTCTTCATCAAAACAAAAACAAAACAAAATGGCAGCATTTGGGAATTGTAGATACCATGGATTGGCTTTCGTGTCACTGCTCGTTTTTCTCAAAAGATTTCTCCGAGTCTGTACCAGCAGGATTACAAAATACAACCACTCAGGTATTTTAAAGTGGTTTGTTTTGTCAAAATTTTGGTCGTTTACTTATGCCCTAGCAGACTTTCAGGCAGTTCTCTCAACCAACCGACAACAGCTGTATAGCAAAGTTCAGTTTACACATGTTCTATGTTTCTTTCCAAAACATTTTAGTATATAATTTACTGGGGTTATTTCTTTCTAGCCATTTTTGGACTTTTGAGAAAATTTCCTGAAATTTTACCAATGTTACGTTGGACGACCCATTAATTAAAATCCCTGTGTTCTTGAGTGCAGTTGCGCCCTATTAATACAGGACACGCTTATGAAACTTACCACACCTATTTATGATCATATCATGTTGTAAACCTTAATTTTGTCATTTCAATTTGATACACCCGATGACAACAATGCCAGTTTTACTCTTTTTCTATACATTTAGGAGCTAAACGTCTCTTGTTTCATTAGACATTCGGGAATTTGACTATAAAAAAACCCACTTGTTAAAGAGACCTGATGGGGCGAGTTAACAAATTGTTTTCCATAGTCAAATTCCCGAATATCTAACGAAACAAGAGACGTTTATCTGCATTGCAATTCCTGTCATCGTTAGAAGTGGACAAAAACCCAAACCCGATTTATTTGATGACAAAAAATAAAAACTAGACCTATTCGTAGGCACAGCTAACGAAACACTCCCGCAATCTGCAGGCCAACCCAAAATGAAGAATGTTATCAAGTCATTTTTAAAAATATGTTAGCACATTGTATAGGTGCTTCATTTTGACACCCAGGAAAGGGAAGGAAAATAAAGTGTCACCACACGGTGACACAAAAAACCCCCACTTATTTAACGATGCAGGCCTGACTATAGGTGATGCAGTTTTTGGGTGTATACAAATATTTGGTCCATAAAGGGCAATGACTCCGGCAACAAAATTTCGAACGACACCCGCATTTCACTATAGGTATACAGCAATAGGATACACTTGCATACCAAATATCAAGTCACTCAACCAAGTACTTTACAAATTATTCATGATTGCATTTCGGGACAGACGGATGGATGGACAGACGGACGGCGGAGGGACCTTATACTGTGGGTAGACATCAGTAAGATAGAGTTGCACATCAAATATGAAGTCATTCCATTGAGAACTCTGCAAGTTATTCATGAGTTAATTTCAAGGCGGATAAATTCTAAGTTCATAAAGGGCAATGACTCTGGCAATAAAATCTCGAACCACACCTGCATTTCGCTATGGGTTTACAGCAAAAGGATACACTTGCATGCCAAATATCAAGTCACTCAACCAAGTACTTTACAACTTATTCATGATGGAATTTCGGGACAGACGGACGGACAAGGTAATTCGTATCTGCCCCCGCTGGGGGTATACAAATGTCATTTTCGTTCTCGGTCTATTTGCTATGATCGCATTTGCGAGGTGTACTTCGAAGCACGGACGCTGACAACCGTTGCCGTAGAAAACAACTCAGGAGTGTGTTCGATCTGCGATATAAGCGGTTTAGCGCCGTTGCTCGCACGTAGCGTGGATACAGACATGTTCTAACTGACCCGCTTCCGGCAATTGGAGCACGGAAAGAGTGGATTTACCTGAAATCAGAGCGCGGAGCCGACTGGCTCTCAGCCAATCAAATTACGAACAACGAGGTCGAATTTAACTGACGAACTACATAAAGAGTAATCACTTGACTGGACTTGTCACGTGAAATAATTCATGAGAGGTGAGGGAGATTGTACAAACACGAGTGCGCGAATGCGCACGAGTGTTTTACAATATAGTCCCTCGCCTCGAATGAATTATTTCACGTAACCAGTCCTGTCAAGCGATTACTCTGTTTTTTTTTTACTTTTCATTATTAAAGATAATTATATTGTTTAACCCTTTACCTAACAAAACCGACCAGCGCTATTCTCAAAAATCACCAATTAATTTTTATTATTTTTTTCAGTTTTTGTCTCTAAAACACAGGTTATGACCCCTCATTGGAACGAGCTCGTCGAGCTCGTTTCAATGAGGGGATCATAACCTATGTTTTTGAGACAAAAAATGAAAATAATAGTTATTCAATATTTTTTTTGGAAATGAAGTCCCCATTACACCCACGGCAAAGCATCTTTGTTTGCGCGCATGGAAACATGACACAATTGTAGATTGCATAATTCAATTGTGAAGTTATCGTTTATAATCAAACCCGGAAAATCCAGTAAATCACACTTTGGAAAGTAATAACATTTATTTTCAACCTCGTTTTGAGCAGTAGTCTTTTGAATTTTCGGGAATATAATCTCCGCAAGAAACTATATCTAAAATATGTGGTGCTCCCCAAGGAAATCCTCAACCGTTATAGCGAACGCTGAGGCGTCGTCATAGAGGATCATATGGTCAAAAATTAAAACGCGTCGGATTTTTTTTTAAAATTTAGTATATTATAGCGCTAACAAAATTACGAGATAGCTGGTTTTCTACTTTGTATCTGCTGCCATTTTGACGTTTTGGCGTCACTTCAAAGTCTAACCTATTTTTGACATATTTCTTTAACGATTTCTCTTGTATGCTTTATTGAGTGGCGTAGTATGTAAAAGGTGACAGACATCTCCTCATTACTGGGCGCTTCAGTGTTGGCCGTGCTTCGCTGGATGACTTCTGGAAATTCGCTTTGCGATTTGAAAACCATCCCGTAGATTTTTTTGGCACTGTTCATTTATGAGAAGTCAAGATTTAGTGTTATTATAAATCACAAAGACACGTTCTGCACTGCCGGCCGTTTGCTCATTGATGCGTTTGAGTCGGTAGATTGGTTAAGCAAATATACAGAATTCCAGACAGAGACTTGTACATCAAACTCCATGATAGTAGACTGGAGACAGGGTTCAATTTTTGGTCCTATCTTGTAGGAGTCAATAGCCTTCCTCCCAATACCGCAAGTGAAATCAGCGACATTTTTAATGTCTCAAAATTACCCCTTTCCACCTCTCAATGAACTAAAACACAAATACATACAGGTAATGTGATATATCGAAACAGCGGAAAAATAAAATCGAGTCCTATTTCTCTAAAATGTCGGAATCAGATACACTTGCAAAAACAAGAGATCCGTATTTTTCTACAGTCGATCTTGCACTGTTTGCACGTAATATGACGTCTGGAATATTGAAGACCACTGCGATCAGGGTATGCTTGTGACAGGCCTGGCTGCAAATCTACAGGTGTTAGAGGAAGGAAATATCACAATTAGATGCACGTAGATATGTTGCAGTGCTGTATGCAATTCCCGGTTCTATATCCGCTGGAATCACGGTAGTTCACGACGTCAACAACAAAGACGAGAAAAGGGCATATGAAAGTTCTATCTCCTACCTTCAAATCTGTATTCACTTTACATATAAACTGTTTAATATGTGTTTACCCCCCCCCCCCCCCCCCCCCCAGCCACAAAGTTTCGAACAGCCAATCCACGAATGCGATAAATGCATACTTAAAACGCACTTCGTTTTGACGTTAGTAGCGTGTTATTAAAAAGTGATATATTTCTGACAAAAATCTTCATTACTCACTGGCCAGCGATCTGGGTATCTTTTTTTAAAAGAAATGACCGAATTGTCAGTTTAAGACGCTCAAAGAAAAACTGTTCAACTCCAACCGTCCGGCCCTGTATAAAGGTGGGAGCGATTGAGGCGAACAGTTCATCAGATAGACCGAAATAATGCCAAACTAGGTAAGTGACAGGTTGGTAATGAGTGGAAAAGTCATTGCATTGATAATAAAGCGGGGACAAATCGTCCTCTCGGTTTTCACGCAATCCACGGTGCCCTCACGTGGTCTCGGCACCCGAGAAAGATAGAAAAATGTGGGGCACTATACTATACTATACTATACTATACTATGCTATGCTATGCTATGCTATGCTATGCTATATATGCTATACTATACTATACTATACTATACTATACTATACTATACTATACTATACTATACTATACTATACTATACTACACTATACACTATAATATACTATACTATACACTATACTAAGCTATGCTATACTATACTATGATATACTATACTATGCTATGCTACATATGCTGTACTATACTATACTATACTATACTATACTATATATGCTATACTATACTATGTTATGTTATACTATACTATACTACACTATACTATACTATACTATACCATACTATACCATACTATACTATACCATACTATACTATACTATACTATACTATACTATACTATACTATACTATACTATACTATATATACTATGCTATACTATACTATGCTATACTATACTATGCTATACTTTTTTTACTATGCTATGCTATACTATGCGATACTATACTATGCTATACTAGACTATGCTATGCTATACTATACTATACTATACTATACTATACTATACTATACTATACTATACTATACTATGCTATATATGATGCTATACTATGCTATGCTATATATGCTATACTATACTATACAATACTACTACTATGTTATACTATACTACACTATGCTATACTATACTATACTATACTATACTATACTATACTATACTATACTATACTATACTGTACTATGCTATACTATACTATGCTATACTATATATACTATGCTATGCTATACTATACTATGCTATGCTATACTATGCTATACTATACTATGCTATGCTCTACTATACTATACTATACTATACTATATATACTATACTATACTATACTATACTATGCTATATATGCTATGCTATGCTATATATGCTATACTATACTATACTATACTATTCTATGCCATATATGCTATACTATACTATACTATACTATACTATACTATACTATACTATACTATACTATACTATACTATACTATACTATACTATACTATACTATATATGCTATACTATGCTATGCTATATATGCTATACTATACAATTCTATGCTATGCTATATATACTATACTATACTATACTATACTATACTATACTGTACTATACTATATACTCTACTATACTATACTATATATACTATGCTATATATACTATACTATTCCACACCACACCACGCTATACTATACTACACTATACTATAGTATACCACACCACACCACACTATACTATACTATACCACACCACACCACATTATACTATACTATACTATACTATACTATACTATACTATACTATACTATACTATACTATAGGGCTGCAACGATATGCTTCCCTAACAATACTATATATTTCACTATTCAATCTGCACGCTACGATATGTATCATGATACACATGATCTCTCATGCCATCCCAGTACAACTATCAAATACTTTGAACAACATGTATTCATTTCCAGTAACTTCGTTTTATTACAAATCTTTGAACACACTCTTTAAACAATATGTAATTTCTCAAAGTGCTGACCATTGGCATTCATTTATTTCAGGTTTAGATTCTATGACCCGTTTTCCGGTGTCTTTCCCCTCAGAATTTCAGAAAATATGTTCAAACAATTTAATCCCTTATATCTTGTTTGACAGAGCTCTCTGAGCTCTGTCAAACAAGATATAATGGATTTATCAAATAAATATTTAGCAAATTAGAGGGAATTCACCAACCTTTGGTTAACTGAATAATCCTGTCTTAATGGCCTACTTAACACTGTCAATGCTGGTATCCAAAAAACAGGGTTTCACGGCACAAGCTTTCAAAATCCAAGAACTTGTTTTGCCTGTAATTATTTATATTTATTGTATCTCGACACTCATTGAACAACGATACGTATTGAATCGTAAGCAATGTATCGCGGTTCGGGCGTATCGCGATTAATCGTTGCAACCCTACTACACTATACTTTATCATACAATCAACATGTATTTTGTCTGTATTAACCCCGAAACTGTCGTGAAAATGACACCCTGATACAGATGTTTCGAAAACAAGCACGTTCCTTTCGCGTGAGTTCCATTTTTTTTCTTTTTGTTCATCCGTACGAATAAATAGTTCGTTATATATTCGTCTACTTATCCCCAATATATTGTAAGATAAAATGATTATTACCATTATGTGGATGTACAAAATATGTATCCAAGTCGAGCTCCAGGTTCTAAGGGCAGATCACGACGAGTCGAATTACCATTATGTGGATGTACAAAATATGTATCCGAGTCTAGCTCCGGGTTCTAGGGGTAGATCACGACTCGTCTTCGACTTAGAACCCGGTGCTCGACTCGGATACATATTTTGTACATCCACATAATGGTAATAACCTCTACATAATGGGAATAAATTTCCAGGTGGTAATGCGGCGAGCTACCGATTTACATAGCACAATAGTGAAAACATGATGAAAGTAGGACGAGGCACAAAAATGCAGCAAGAAAGAGAATAGATATATGCTACATGAGCGTCCAAAGTAAAATTGGAACAATAGCTTTGTTGCGATTGAATAGCACAGTCCGGGCAATACGGGTTATTATACTGTATTGTCTGGGAATAGGATGATATGAACATAGAAATGAATCTTTTTTTAAACATGCTTCTAACATGCTTGCCTAATATCTCAACACTTTGTTCTCTCTATCATTCCTCTCAATTATAATAGATTCTAACATAATTTTCCGGCCATTAAACTCGTATTCTAGTTACGGCAACGCATGTTCATTTAACATTCTGGAAGTAGGCCGACGTTGATGTATTCTTGAGCGAAATAATAATCGTCAATAGCGATTCAGGAGGCGAGGGATGAAATTGCTTCATATCACTTCATTTAATAATGAGTTTTGGGCCATTATTTCAATAAAAATCTTGTTTTAGCGGTGTCCTCATTTGAAGCGTTATTTGTTTCTCAAACCATTTTAGCATTGCATCTTTAGTGGGTTAATATGTGGTCATGATTAGCCATTGTACAGAATTATGTGACCTTAAACACTAGTAAATAAATGAATAAATAAATAAATAGTGGGTTTATATTAAGTGATAACTGGAATCTTCATATCGTCTTCGGCAAGCGCTGTGAAATCCGTTACTTATTCCCAGTTCCTTATTCGACTTTCTAAATTTAGCAGAAATTCGAAAAATAAATGGCCTTCTTGGGTGGCGCCCTAAGACACAGGACTATTCAAACCCTGGGGTTCACCCTCCCACCCCTTTTTAGGGGCCAGATTGGACCCTGAAATTGACCAAATGGTCAAAATCGTAATTATTGACGGAAATTCGCGGAACAAACGGCCTTATAGGGTGGCGCCCTAAAATACAAGATTATTCAAATCCTAAGGTTCACCCTCCCACCCCTTTTTAGGGGCCACATTGGACACTAAAAGTGACCAAATGGTCAAAATCGTAATTATTGACCGAAGTTCTGCGAACACACGGCGTTATAGGGTGGCGCCCTAAAATACAAGATTATTCAAATCCTAAGGTTAACCCTCCCAGTCCTTTTTAGGGGCCAGATTGGACCCTAAAAGTGACCAAACGGTCAAAATCGTAATTATTGACCGAAATTCGGCGAACACACGGCGTTATAGGATGGCGCCCTAAAATACAAGATTATTCAAATCCTAAGATTCACCCTCCCACCCCTTTTTAGGGGCCACATTGGACCCTAAAATTGACCAAATGGTCAAAATCGTAATTATTGATGGAAATCGCGGAACAAACGCCGTCATAGGGTGGCGCCCAAAAATACAAGATTATTCAAATCCTAAGGTTCACCCTCCAACCCCTTTTTAGGGGCCATATTGGACCCTAAAAGTGCCCAAATGGTCAAAATCGTAATTATTGACCGAAGTTCTGCGAACACACGGCGTTATAGGGTGGCGCCCTAAAATACAAGATTATTCAAATCCTAAGGTTCACACTCCCACCCCTTTTTAGAGGCCAGATTGGACCATAAAAGTGACCAAATGGTCAAAATCGTAATTATTGATGGAAATTCGCGGAACAAACGACGTCATAGGGTGGTGCTCGACAATACAAGATCTTTCAAATTTTAAGGTTCACCCGCCAACCCCTTTTTAGGGGCCATATTGGACCCTAAAAGTGACCAAATGGTCAAAATCGTAATTGTTGGCCGTAATTCGCGGAACAAACGGCGTTATAGGGTGGCGCCCTAAAATGCAACATTATTCAAATCCTAAGGTTCACCCCCACCCCTATTTAGGGGCCAGATTGGACCCTTAAAGTGACCAAATGGTCAAAATCGTAATTATTGACGGAAATTCGCGGAACAAACGGCCTTATAGGGTGGCGCCCTAAATGCAAGATTATTCAAATCCTAAGGTTCACCCTGCCACCCCTTTTTAGGGCTAGATTGGACCCTAAAGGTGACCAAATGGTCAAAATCGTAATTATTGACGGAAATTCGCGGAACAAACGGCATCATAGGGTGGCGCCCAAAAATACAGGGTCATTCAAATCCTAAGGTTCACCCTCCAACCCCTTTTTAGGGGCCATATTGGCCCTAAAAGTGACCAAATGGTCAAACTCGTAACTGTTGGCCGTAATTCGCGGAACAAACTGCCTTATAGAGTGGCACACTAAAATGCAAAATTATTCAAATCCTAAGGTTCGCCCTCTCACCCCTTTTTAGGGGCCAGATTGGACCCTAAAAGTGACCAAACGGTCAAAATCGTAATTATTGACCGAAATTCGGCGAACACACGGCGTTATAGGGTGGCGCCCTAAAATAAAAGATTATTCAAATCCTAAGGTTCGCCCTCTCTCTCCTTTTTAGGGGCCAGATTGAACCCTAAAAGTGACCAAACTGTCAAAATCGTAATTATTGACCGAAATTCGGCGAACACACGGCGTTATAGGGTGGCGCCCTAAAATACAAGATTATTCAAATCCTAAGGTTCACCCTCCCACACCTTTTTAGGGGCCACATTGGACCAAACAAGTGACCAAATGGTCAAAATCGTAATTATTGACCGAAATTCGCGGAACACACGGCGTGATAGGGTGGCGCTCTAAAATACAAGATTATTCAAATCCAAAGGTTCACCCTCCCATCCCTTTTTAGGGGCCACATTGGACCCTAAAAGTGACCAAATGGTCAAAATCGTAATTATTGATGGAAATTCGCGGAACAAACGGCGTCATAGGGTGGCGCCCAAAAATACAAGATCATTCAAATCCTAAGGTTCACCCTCCAACCCCTTTTTAGGGGCCACAATTGACCCTAAATGTGACCAAATGGTCAAAATCGTAATTGTTGGCCGTAATTCGCGGAACAAACGGAGTTATAGTGTGGCGCCCTAAAAGGCAAGATTATTCAAATCCTAAGGTTCACCCTCCCACCCCTTTTTAGGGGCCACATCGGTCAAGCGTTGGAAAAACAATAAGTGTTTTTTTATCTGTAAATGACCACTTGATGCACATTGCTTTTCATCGTGTCCATCATTATTATCTCGGATTGTATTATGCAACTGAAACCCAGTGATAGAGTTCAAGATTTTTGTTGAGTAACCAGACGATTGTTACGAAATAGGATTTTGTAATGATTGACTTATAATTGTCATTGAAAGATGAAGTAGTTTTATTTTTACTCACTCACACATTTTGTAATTAGCGATAATTTTAGTTTTGATGCCGAAATATCGTCACATCATTCAATAAATTGCTAACACTGATATATACATCAATCCCTATGTATGAGCTTCCAGTGGTGGGCCATGAAGTGATGGGGGTGGGAGAGGGCAGGTGGACCCAGGTGCAAACTGCCCCTTACTGTTTTTGACCCCATCTTTCCTCGGGAGGCGCCAGAATCGATCTCAGAGCTTCAGAATTTGAAATGTCAGACTGCACTAAGTTTATATAAAATGAAACAAACTTATCACCCAGAAGTAATTTCTTTCACTTTATATAAGGTTAGTGAATTTTGCTCCCTAGAGTGCCTACCCGTTGTCTCTGGACACTTCGGCTAGTGTCCAATCCGTGTACATCTAATTTTCTTCTTTATATTTCTTGCCCAGTTAGCACATACGGTTACCATAGAAGCTGATTTTTTCTTCTTTATATTTCTTGCCCAGTTAGCACATACGATTACCATTGAAGCTGATGTCTTGGCGCAATCCTTACTACCTTTCTCTCACAGATACTGGCACAGATTGGGCATGAAGTAATTGGTTCTTGATTCCCCTCGCCCACTATACATATTGTGTATGATACACAATAATGTGTTTAGCAGGAGACTGGAAATAACAAACAATGAATTGTGTACGATATAACACTTTGCCTCCCCCCCCCCCCTTCCAAAAAGTGCTACAAGGTATTTCTCTCAATTCTGCCTTAGTCTCGACAATGCATTTAAAAGAAGACAATGCTATTTTTCGGTAATATTTCCCTGTACTTTTCCCGTTGTGGTCTACAGAAATCAGTCGCCTAGCCCAAATGGAGCTACACACACTAAAATTACTTCATATTGAATCTTAAAGCACGGAGTTTTGCAGAATGTTCTGTTTGGTCTTCATGCCATTGCCTCACCTCCCTACTTCCCTGAAGGGAAGTACGAGGAGTGGAAATGACCGAGGTCCTAGTTAGAATTGAGGGGGACCTTCGAAATCCCACCGAGTCTTTTCAAATATCAAGGTTGCCCACACACACACATACTTTAAGAACGAAAACAAACTGGCTAGCCCCCACCCCCACCCCCACCCCCCACACACACAGACAATTATAAAATCCGGGCTACGCCCCTGCTATTTTGTATTTAACTATTTATAATCGATTTCTCTATTTTCGAAATGGGGATGTGGGGGGGGGGGGGGGGGGGGCAAGTTCGATATAACGCTGACATATTTCGAAGAACTGACCCATGGAATTGGGCGTATCCCCCCCCCCCCCCACGGTTGAGGGTCTGAAGGCCCCTCTACGTATATTTTTTTCAAATTCTGAAGCACTGAAATCGATTCTGCTTCCTCCTGGGAATGATAGATGTTAAAAATAGTAAGTGACAGTTTGTATTTGGGGGTAAGTGACAGTTTGTATTTGAATTGAAGATCCCCTCCCGTCCCACCACTGGGAACTCACACACAGGGATTGGTGGAGTGTGCACATGGGGTCCCAGTTATAATGGCTCCTAATGCTTTGGGTGGGTATCATTGGGATATCAAGAATAAGCAGAAAGATAGTGCTTGAAATACATGTATATTGTTACTGATAAAATAAAGAATAAAAAGATTAAAACAGCTATGATAGTGGACTGTTTTTAGTTTGAAAACTAAAAGCTATCTAACTGTTCAGGAGAGTTGTTTTGATTTTAGAAGGGTTTTGTAATATGTTTTAACTATTGTTATTTTATGTACTTAGCAGATGCCTCTCTTACGTTTCTCACTGTTTGTATCATTTTATTTTTATGTAATTTATTCAGTAAAACAATTTTAGAATTCTTGAACTTATCTTTCCTTTTAAAGTTTTCTCAATAAGTGAAGGGTGGTGGAAATAAATGCATAATGGGGACGGGTCAGTGGGTGATCCCATAGTGTCAGAACGCACTTGTTCCAGTCGTTTGTGTTTTTCCTCCCATTTGCATTTCTCAGAGATGATTATATTATTAAATACACAAAAATATATTATGCCGCAATCAACTATTTTAACAAGATTATCACCCACTGAAGGTTGAATATGGCTGGAACAGCTTTGTTTCGTAGTAGTCAGAGTGGATTTCGACAATGATGGACAACCCGATAGTACAAATTAACTGAGGTATGCAATCAAACAAGGTTCATCAGGCTTTATGCGGATTGATTCGGTTGAGGGGGTTGATGTCGCCTTACACACAAATATCACTCCATAATAACACTGATCAGCAATTATTTATACCTTCTTCAGATACTAAAGCTCACTTCCATAAATGAGTTGTTCACCCGACAGTGGCCGATAAAAGCCCAACCCATAACTGATATTCCAACCTATCTGCTTATTGACAGACATGTACCAACACTACAAGTAATTATACAAGTAAATAGGTGAATAAATATGTTTTTGGTCAGCATATGCCAGACCAGAATATGATATTAGAAGCACACGCGTGTGGTGATGGTCTCTGAAGTTGAACACGTCTATAGTGGATGCTTCATATTGGACTGTATCTCTATTTTTACACAACACAGCTTGGCGGATTTATTAATTGTCCCACTGAGGTGTTCAATGTTAGCAATAACTTAAGCAAATCTGTAACGCCAGATCATGGGTTTACAGAAGGATGCAATCCAGAAATGACCACTGTATGTGTTCCATCGGAGAAGACTTTCACTGTAGATAATGCCTGCTGATATCCCCCGTGTCCGGTTTTGTCAGCCCCTATCAACACATAACTACCATTTTAAAGCCCAGATAGAGGTACCAAAAAAGGTTTTCTATCGGGCCAGTTGAACTGTCAATCGCCTCTATTCCAAAGGGGTCCCCATCAACGCCAAGAACATCCAGCGATGATTGCCAAGTATAGTAACTGTTTCTAATATACCCATTTGTGTCTTTGATGTTTTGTAACTGGCCCTTTTGGAAGTCTTAGTATGGTCCTAAATGATGTCCGATCGGGGCACCCGAGATGTCAATCTTTTTAGTCCTCGCTGCCTCTCATAAACTACAAAATATCTAGCTCTTTTCACAAACTGTGTTGATATTTTGTAACTGACCCTTTTCGGGGTCTTAGTAGGGCCCGATATGGCGTCCGATTGGGGATGACGTCGTGTCAATTTTCTATTCCTCGGATGCAATCTATCAGCAATAAAATATCTGATGATTTTTACCTATTTTTGTAACATTTTACAAGTGGGCGATTCAGAGCTTCAGTAGGGCCCATAAATAGGGTCGAAGGATGAACCCGAGGATTTGAATAATCTCGTAATTTACGGTGCCACCCTAGAAGGCCATTTGTTCTCAATATTTCAGCCAATAATTACCATTTTGACCGTTTGGTCACTTTTAGAGTCCAATTTGGCCCCTAAAAAAGATCGGGAGGGTTAACGTTAGGATTTGAATAAGCTTCTTTTCGGTCGCCACCCTATAATAATAATAATAATAATAATAATAAATACAGTGCCGTGAATCCACCTAATTGCTCCCAGGCTTTACACCAACAAAAAAAAAGAAAAGAAAAAAAAAAAAGAGAAAAAAAAAACGCCGTTTGTTCGGCAAATTTCCATCAATAATTATGACTTTGACCATTTGTTCACTTTTAGGGTCCAATCTGGCCCCTAAAAATGGGTGGGAGGGTGAACCTTAGGACTTGAATAATCTTGCATTTTAGGGCGCCACCCTATAAGGCCGTTTGTTCCGCGAATTTCCGTCAATAATTACGATTTTGACCATTTGGTCACTTTTAGGGTCCAATGTGGCCCTAAAAAGGGGCTGGAGGGTGAACCTTAGGATTTGAATAATCTTGTATTTTAGGGCGCCACCCTATAACGCCAATTGTTCTGCCAATTACGATAAATAATTACGATTTTGACTTTGGTCACATTTAGGGTCCAATGAAGCTCCTGAAAAGCGGTGCAAGGGCGAACCTTAGGATTTGAATTATCTTGCAGTTTAGGGCGCCACCCTATAACGCCGTTTGTTCCACGAATTTCCGTCAATAATTACGATTTTGACCATTTGGTCACTTTTAGGGTCCAATATGGCCCCTAAAAGGGGGTTGGAGGGTGAACCTTAGGATTTGAATGGTCTTGTATTTTCGGGCGCCACCCTATGACGCCCTTTGTTCCGCGAATTTCCGTCAATAATTACGATTTTGACCATTTGGTCACCTTTAGGGTCCAATCTGGCCCCTATAAAGGGGTGGGAGGGCGAACCTTTGGATTTGAATAATCTTGTATTTTAGGGCGCCACCCTATAAGGCCGTTTGTTCCGCGAATTTCCGTCAATAATTACGATTTTGACCATTTGGTCACTTTTAGGGTCCAATCTGGCCCCTAAAAAGGGATGGGAGGGTGAACCCCAGGGTTTGAATAGTCCTGTGTCTTAGGGCGCCACCCAAGAAGGCCATTTACTTTTCGAATTTCTGCTAAATTTAGAAAGTCGAATAAGGAACTGGGAATAAGTAACGGATTTCACAGCGCTCTTCGGCTCATAGTTACATTTTCGAAACTCGTGCAGTGTATTCGGTCTGTACACTACCAAGGCAAGCTCTCACGCCACCAGTCTAATTCTGTTCGGAATTCACAGCTGTTATGAGCTGTTTTGGGCTGTTTGTTTTCCCACCTTTCGTGGAAATTTGTGTGCAGATAACCGCTGATGTAATATGATGCCAGTTTACTCACAAACATATACAGATATTTTTTCGTGCTTCAGTTATAGATATTTCAATCAATAAGTATTTAATTCGCATTGAAAACATAAAGAAAATAATACAGATATTAATTGTGTGGCGAAATTGTGCAACTATGGCTGTGGTGAATCTCCATTACTAATGTTAATGTCATCAAACATTCTGTCAACGTATGTCTCGATGGGCAAAATTTCTCGCGTTCATTCGAAGAGAATTAAAGTGTATGGTATTTTTAATTCAGTCGTCTGGAATATATCAGTTGGTTTCCTTTTTCCGACCAACTGAATATTCCAGACCAGTGTATCTAAACATAAGCCATGAACTGTAGAAGGGCAAGACTGGTTCCAGGTCGAAACAGCGTCGAAAGGCTCGGTCCAGACAAAGCTCTCAGGTCCCCAGTTCTATTCTATAACGAGTCCGGCGCTATTTGTTTATCCACTTTTCGCTGAATTTGCGCACAGACTACTGTTGTTTTTGTACAGATATTGTTCTGTGCGAAAGTTATAGATGTTCCAATCAATAAATATTTATACGGCATTGAGAACGGCAAGATATTGACATAATTGATGGAACAATGCGGCGTAATCATATATTTTAAACTACAAGTGAGTCTTCATTCATTAGTTTTTAGTTCACAAACATATATAACAGTAATGTAATGTCATTAACCCTTTGATACTTTTGTACGTTTTATGACGTACGAAATCAAACAGCACGTTGATACTTTGTGGTCATTTGTTTTGTTATTATTGTTCGATTTTTTAAAGTTTTAACCTCAAATTCTTATTTTCTCCCGAATAGTGATCAGTGATAACCGTTGAGCCAAATGTTATCCGCAGCTTAAAATACTAATATAATCCTGCTGTCAAGACTTCTTAACTGTTGAGTGCAAGAAGCCACTATCAGGGCTTTCAAACAAAATGAGGATACCAGAGCAAAAGCCAACACTTCCCTTGCTTATATTTCATATTCAGTCAAATACTAATAATATTTTGTTTATATAAATTTGTTTTGTTACAAATTATTGGAGAGTTTCTATTGGCTGAAACAATTGCTTGTGTTGTTTTGTCGATGTGTACACAATTTGAAAGTTATAGCTTGGGTGATAACTTCACTCCGCGGGGGATTTAGTTACAATCTATTCTCCACGTACTGTCGCATTATCCTTTGCCTTATTTAAAGAGTTATTTAACTCATCCATAGAAAAAGGTTAATTGTAATCCTCTAAATTGTCAGAGTAAAATATGACCTTTTCTTTTTCCTGTTGTTGTTTGATCTTATCAAATTCCAGATTACAGTTTTCAGACAGACGACGAATGTTTCGAAAAAGTTGAGGCTAATTTGTCTCTTTGTTTTTTTTTTTTTACAGGGTTGGCTGACTTAAATCAATCGATTTAACCCTTTACCCAACGCAGACGATTTCAAAATTTGTTATTTTAAATACCATTTTTTTAATTTTTTCAAAAAATTTCAACAAAACCATATCATGTGACCCCTCTTTGGAACGAGCTCGACGAGCTCGTTCAAAAGAGGGGGTCACATGATATGTTTTTTTTTTTACATTTTTCGAAAAATAATATTCTTTCAGCTGCTGAATTTGCATATTACGCGGGCGGATGCGGGTGATTCGTTGGGAAAATGGTTAAATCATTGACTTAAATCATGATTTATATGAATGATTATTTGAAAAAAAAAATAATAATCCCACTTGCGGCAACCGCGTTGTGTCCTTGGGCAAGACACTTCACCCCCATTGCCCACGCGGGGGCAAGGAGACGTTGTGTACTTAGGCGTACTGCACGTCGATGGAGCACTGTCTTCAACCAATGCTAACCCTGCCTGTGTGGAGTTAGTATGTTGGGGAGCTGACAGTTGCTCGCATTTGCTCTGTGGTTCTCTCCGGGTACTCCGGCTTCCTCCACCCGTAAAACTGTCGAGGTCATGATTAGCCATTGTGCAGAAATATGTGACATTAAACACCAATAAATAAATAAATAAATTTGAAAAAAAATCATTGATTTGAATAAAAAACTTACAAATTGTCAGGAATAGTTTCAAAACAACTTGGGAATGAGCTGAAACAAGATGGATACATATTAACTGTTGAAATACAGTAATTAGACAGTGTTTATGGCAGTTATAACTAATTTTTGAGTTGAAATATACATCCCACTGTGTCTTGACAACTGGAACGTGCAGTAGATTAGTTAAAAGTTTCTGAATAAGTTTTATTAGTTTTATAATTTTCAGTTAATATGAATGGAATCAAATTAAAAATTAAATTAAAGAATTTAAACCATATATATGATAATCTTTCAGTAAACCCAACAAAAGTACTAAATCAACTCAGAGAACAAGGATCGGTGATTGAAGAATATTGCAAGTAGAAAAAAATGAATTTCAAGACGCCATCTTCCTTCAAGCAATGCTGTAACAATGAGAATTTCTAACTTTCAATGATTTCCCTCCATTCCCATCTATGTTGTCTATGCTATGCCAAATGTTTTCTGCAATTCCTCCCCTCGTGTCACCCCAAAGACCCGAATTGGGTAATAGGTACATGTTTTTGTACATGTTTTTGTATCAGTTGTCTGTGTCGCTTCTTTAGGTAGCCTTTGATACAAACTGTTGCCAAATACAGTTTATACACTAAATAAAAGTCAAATAAATCGATTTAAATAAAAACAATCGATTTTTAAAAAAAAAATTGTAAAAAATCAAAAAAAATAACCAATCCTGTTTTTCGATGTATTTAGTGTGTTATGTTGTTTAAATCATTTTTCAAATTTTGTCAATGGATGTATGCTGGTTAAAGTTAGAGACATACGTTTATCAAGAACTTTCCTTTTTTTGGTTTTAAAAGTCAATTTTTTTTTACCGATTTAAACGCAGTTTGTCCAAATTGTGTGGTTGGTGGCTTATTAAATTCCCGTTCTGTATTCTTGCGATTCTTTTTAGCCTGTTTGCAATCATTATCAAACTGTGGTTCCCTGAGGCGTTTAGGATTTGCCGAGGTTTTGGGAATAAATGTGTTTGTAATGTCAAGCAACTCTTTAATGAAAAGTTCTATTTGGTCAGCACTTTTCCTAAGATTTCTCCCATGTGAGACGTTCCGAACAGAGCGTTGAGAAAGTTTCCCAGTCAGCCTTTTTAAAGTTTCACTGAGGCACCCTCTCATCGTCTTCCAGAACTGCTCTCTCCAACTCAATTGGAAAGTGGTCACTCACGCACAAGTCATTTTCTACCTTCCAAGAAAAATCGAGGAAAATACAGGGCATGCAATTGCAAGATCAGATGTTGTGAACGAACCAGATGCGGAATGCAGATAAGTGTCAGACCTATCATTTAACCCGTTACCTAACATGAAAAGCAGACGACACTTGCCAAAAAAAAATTCCTCGTTCCAACGAGGGGTCATAACCTATGTTTTTGATAAATAATGAAAATTAATTGGCGATTTTTGAGAATAGTGCTGGCCGATTTTGGCCGTTGCGTTGCGTAAAGGGTTTACAAACACAAGCCATATTTTGTAAAAAAATCTTTTACAGTTTTACCTTTTACATCTTCTTGATTGTAGGAATTGCCCCAAGGGGGAAGGGGGGGGGGGGGCATGTGCGTTAAAATCACCCAACAAGATGTATCTCGTCTAAAGATCATTCAGATTTAGGGGTTCACTGGGTCAAATGTAAATAGAACACAACGTAACTGTCCTTTTCTGGAGTTGCGCGCACAGCTACAGCCTGTACGTTTGTTTTTAAATTTTCAGGACTGTGAATAATGTCATTTCTAACAGACAGACGTTCTACGAACATGAAGATCATTATCGTCTACCTAAGCGTTGTACAAAGAATAATGTTTAATAGCTAAATGATCTTGAGATTCTGGTTTCTTTAAAAGAGTTTCCCTCAGGCAAAAAGCAGTGCTCAGGTTTATATTTTTGGATTAGAAGGCCCAGGTCATTAAAATTCGCCCTGAAACCTCACCAATTCTGTTGTATTATATTGATTTTGTTTTTATTATTAATATTTAGTTGGGGATTTTGATGGTGGACGTATAGGCGAAATAGCCCGGCAGATTTTTTGGGTGATTTATTTCTCGGTGACCTATTTTGAGATTTCGAGCGTACAGTACGTGGAGAGTGGATTGTGACTAAATCACCTGCAGAGTGGAGTTATCACCCAAGCTATAACTTTCAAATTTTGTACATATCGACAAAAAACACAAGCAATGTTTCAGCCAATGGACCTCCGGGTTTAACCCGGAGGTCCAATGGCTGAAACTTTGCTTGTGCTGGTTATGCTTTGCAACAAATTTGCAATTATTGCTTGGGTGGAATCTCCACTCTGCGGGTGATTTAGTGATAATACACTCTCCACGTACTGTAGTTGCCCGAACATTTCGTCGCTGCTGTCAACGACGTCCATCAGTTCAAAACCCTCAAATCTGTTGCTGGCAACCGGGTCTTGAGGAGCTTTGGGTGTTCGGTTTGATAACTGTTTTGTTTTTGTTTCTCTGGTTTCTTTTTTCCAATTTTTCTTGTTTTCTTCTCTGACTCAAATTTGGCTGTTGCGATTGTTGTGTTTGTTCTGGCTTCGATATTGTGTCGTCTTTTTTTCTGCTGTCTGAATTACTGTTTTCCTGTTTTGTCACGTCAGGTTTATATTTCTGTTGTTCGTTTTTTTGTTTGTTTTGTCTTGGGTGGTAGAATGTGTTTGTGTTGACCTAGGGTGGGTTTGATTATTGTTCCCTATGGTAAAAGCTTGTAGCAAAGTTTGAATCGTGCTTCCAAGCCAAGTAAATTCAGGTTGGCATGCAATTTATTGAGTCGATCTTTTTTTTCTGTTTTAAAGCTGAAGCATAAGATGGCATTGATGCATTCATGTCACGCATTGATGTTACTGTGTCTCTGGCCTCTTTAGAACTAGCCTTTTTCTCGCATTTTACTTTCTGTATTAAGCCTTTCTGACTTCTATATAGGGCAATCTTTAAAGAATGACATAAGATTGCCCTCAAAGTTGATACGATCATATGTCGTTTCACATGGTCCTTCATGACTTTTTCTGCAAATGTAACATATTTGGTTGCCTCGACGTGTATTCTGCCCATGACCATACTTTTGGCACCTGAAACATCGAAGTGGATTTGAAATGTACAAATCCACTCCAACGTTCCGGTAACCAATTTTGAGATCTTTAGGAGGTCTTGTGCCATCAAAGGTGCATATGTAAGTATCGGTTTTAATTATTTTGCCATCTTTTTTTAATTTCCACCCCTTTTACTGCAGGTACTCCTTGTGATTTGAATTCCAGAGTAATTTCAGTTTCGTTCATGCCCGCCAGTTCTCTAGTTCTTATGACTGGTAATCTTCTTTTACATCAATATCGATCAGTTTTTAATGTGCATAAGGTTATGTACCTGCACTTGCTTTATACACTGTATTAAAATATCACCAGATCTTAATTTTTTATATTATACAGTTCCAGCAATACCTTTAATGGATTTTTCCACGGGCAAACGGTTTGATGTTACTTAGTTTCCTATTTTCCTCGGTCAATAATAATAGAACATTTGGAATATTGTCCTCTGGTGGTTTTCAAGACTGAATCATTTCATCTTCAGCGTCAGAGTCTCGGAGTCTAGGGGTCGAAAAAGGTCGTTTGGGTTGTGTATGTTGATTTGCCATGTTAAGAATATAAATGGTTCAGTGCCCTGGCTCCTACCCACCACGGAGTCTAACAAGGGGTAGAGTTACTGCTCTGCAGTGGGCTCTGAGCTGCCAGTATTCCCACATATTTATATTATAGGGCAGTATACTCAGTCAATGTTGATGCCGAAGCATCCCACTGACCGACTGGCTCGTGTGTAGGGGTGCCATGTCCTAAGATGGCGATCATTCAACCAATCGCTTTACAATACACTGTAATAAAAGTTGCTGCTGCAAACTAATACTGGCAGTGCAAGAAAACCAAAGAAGAGTTAAAATGTAATCATTTAGTTAAAAGTCAGTAAACAATGATAATGGTGTGATTTGATTGAAAGAAATGACGGACTGAATGACCTCGAAATGCCTCCTCCCCCGCCCGATGTGACACCCTTTCTGAAAGCTCCCGATTGGCCAGAACGGTCAGTCCGACCATTCGTCTGCTCCCGAGGTTAGGGCTAATGCAGTGTATTGGACAGGTATCTCCAAAATGGAGACTGCCCTAACCGGAGCTCTGTTTGTTCTCAACTACCAGGATTCCTTCCTCTGGGGCCTTCGGAAAGCACCTCGCTGGAGAACAAGGTGCCTGCATAACAGGATTGTACCATTTTGGTCCGTGGCTGCGTATTTGGATATTCAGCAGCAAACATGCACAATTGTGAAGCCCGTCTATACGCTACCTGAGAGGAACCCTGCACTATTGAGCAGGCCTTCTTTTATACGCTACCTGAGGACCCGCCTATTAGGGGATGACCACTCACTCTAGGGTCGAGTCGAATTCCTCACAGAATTTGACTGGCGGCCTAAAAGTTTGGGTCCAGACCTATTTTACTGGACAGTTTCGTGAAGTTTACTATAAACTGAGAACTCGTTGGATGTCGTTGATTTCTTTTCCCGTGTTGGTGTTATCTTCTTCACTAACTACAGTTAAAATTAGAAGTCCTGTCATGAAATGCGCACAAATAGCACGTCGATCTGCGCGTTAATCTACGCATTATGACCATAGTAAGGCTATCAAATTAAGTGCATATGGCCTGTGCACAAGTAATGTTTCAGCCAATGGACCTCCGGGTAACCCGGAGGTCCATTGGCAGAAACATTGCATGTGTTTGCTATGAGTAACCAGAAGAACCTGCCGTGCTTTGGATGCCATTCGATATGGCAATTGCGCGCAATTCCTACCCGCAATTAAGCCTAGATAAGCGCAAAGTTCGTAACAGGACTTCTAGTTTTAACTGTATTAACTAATATATATTACAGCCTAGTGTCGTATTGGGGGCACGGTGGCGTTGTGTACTAAGGCGTACTGCACGTCGATGGTGCACTTGTCTTCAACTAATGCTAACCCTGCTTGTGTGAAGTTAGTATGTTGGGAGCTGACAGTTGCTCGCCGTTGCTCGGTGGTTCTCTCCGGGTACTCCGGCTTCCTCCACTCGTAAAACTATCACGGTCACGATTAGCCACTGTGCACAAATATGTGAGCTTAAACACCAATAAATAAATAAATAGTGTCGTATTGCAGAGTTCCAACTGACACTCTCTAATACATTGTAATAAAATAATTGTTGGAAACAAAACACAATTTTACTGGGGTTATTCTATGCCCTGAAGAAATGCATGCAAGTTTCTATTCGTTTGAGAAAACGTTCCTTTGATCCATCGAAAAGATAAATGAAGCACGCGCCAAATGCGCCCCGGTACCCACGACTGGAGCCACAAGTGAAAATTTAGATTCAGTTTTGCGTGGAACAAAAATACGATACATTATACATACCATAAGAATTGTGGATTTATCAATAACGAACAGCCCATATACAGTTATACCAATTGGATGGCCCGACAGCCTGGCTATGAAGACGGAAACCTAGGAATATTAATAAAATAAAATAATAAATTATAATGCAGTTTAGAGACATGAATCCACAAAAGTGCTCTTTGGTTTTACAGGAAAAAGGGGTTAACTGATTATGATATTTGGATAAGCTTTTTTTTAACAGGTGCGTTTCGGGGCAGATTTAAATTGTATGTATATCTGTTGTGCTTGGAGGTGACTGGGCAACTGATTCCACAGAAAGGGTTCGGCAATTGAGAACGCACGATCACTTGCTCTAAATAGGAACATGGCTAGGCCTTAAGAGGAACAAGACAGCAGACACCTTGTTGGAACGTAGCGCACAATTAAGTCACTAAGATACATAAGAAATCAAAGCTGATGCACTTTGTTGACACAGTGTACATCAGGCGCGTATCCAGGATACTACAGTAGGGGTGTACTATCCATTTTTTCTGGGTGAGGGTGCAACGATCATATTTGAAAGGCCGTTGTGTGTGGGTATTTGGGCCTCCTCTTGTCCTAACTAGGACTCTCTGGCCGTTATCCCCCCCCCCTCCCGTTTTGCCTTCAGGGAAGTGGGAGGAGGGGTAACGACTTAACCCTCCCTCATAGAACAATTGCAAAATTCAGCGCTCTAGGATCGAATCTGAGGCATTTATAGCCTTGTATCAGTCAAAAAAAAATAATGAACACAAAATTAAAAGAAACGCATCATGTAAATCCTCACTGGAACGAGCTCATCGGGATCGTTCCAACGAGGGGGTCACATGATATGATTTTCTTGAAATTTTGTGAAAAAAAATAGAAATGAATAATTAAAATAACAAATTTGTATATCGTCTACGTTAGGTAAAGGGTTAATTACTGTTACAAAATACTTTGGGCTATGCATGAACACACTTCTACTCAGATGTCAACATTAAATTAAGCTAAATGTAATTGCCGTTGGCAGAACTAATTGAGATCCTGAGAAACACGGAATTCCAATAAACCGAGCCACTTTCTTGTCATCAGATATCATTTTACCGCAGGGAACTTTGCTTGAGTTCTGTAATGACATGTCTCGGCAATTTAAGAAAAATGGGAGGGGGGGGGGGGGCGTGACAACCGTTACTTATTCCCAATTCCTTATTCGACATTCGTTATCAACCGATAAATTATTCCCATTTCCTTATTCGACATTCGTTATCAACCGATAAATTATTCCCAGTTCCTTATTCGACATTCGTTATCAACCGATTTATCGGTTGATAACGAATATCGAATAAGGAATTGGGAATAAGTAACGGTTGTCACGTCAGTAAAAAATAATTCTTTCGACTCTGACGTTCAGAATAATATCGTTTTCCAGCTGTCATTCTGGTACGGGCATTTTCCTCGTGAACTATTCTCCAGTTATGTTTTCTGCTAAGGTATAGTACCGCGGCCGTTGCTGGGGAGGGGAAACTATACGGCCACCTCATTTTTTTTTATATCGTATAGTTTGTGTCACAACCCCCCTTCCCCCCGCCCCACAACCCCACTCCAAACTTTGCTGAATGAAAAATCACCCACGGAAGTTGTTTTTTTATTCAATATTTATTTAACCATTTGCTTAATCAGAACATTTCATCCTTTTCCCTTAAAAATATTACTTATGCCTCATCATTGGAACGAACTACTTCCAACGAGGGGGTATAAGCCATGTTCTAATACAAAAAAATGGCCTTTCACTTTTTGTTTTAGTTGCACCATCTGTCTCACAACACTGTAGCAGAATCGTCCCCGACGGAGAGGTACATCATTTTAAATCCAAAATATTATTTTTTAAGAAAAACAAAAAATAAAAAACAACAAATACTTGATATTTGGCTTTATAAAATTTTATCATCAACCTTACAAAGATATATATTTATAACCGCTACAGAACGTGTTCAGATATAGACCCGCGGGAGACGTCATCATATTCGTTTAGTCCCGTCGCCAGTATATATAGTTTTCCCGTAGTCAAGATCCACAGATCTCTAAACAACTGGATCATTTGGTGGGCCAAAAATATTTGGGCCTACTGATGTATGAGGCCCCTGGGTCTACATTCAGTGTTAGTCTTAATGCCTCTAGAGGCATTAAGAGTAAAAACCATAGATTCTACAGGCCTTAATACTAATAAGACTTAAAGTCTCTGATGTCGCTGATTTGGCGACATTTTGCTCTGATTAAGCCTTTTTCGAAACTACCATCTTGCCTTTTATCTAATGCAAGGTCACAGGTCGCGAGGTGTAAACATTTCAAGAAAACACGTTGTAAGCAATGGGAGAAGAGAGCGGGGAAGTGTTTCGGACCCCGTCACGTTCCGGGAATTCCATGCAACCAGTGTTTCCTTGCTGCCACTCAAAACAAGTCCTCGCCTCCGTAAAAAAAAATATCTTTAAACCTGCGGTATCCCATCGTTTAAAGTCACCTAGGGTTGCCCCTTCAGTTAATTCGAATGATGACATCGGTTCTACGAATTTAAACTTGATATTTCAAAAAACAAGTTGTCTTGGCTGACACGGAACTCAACGCGATGAACATGGAAATCGCTTTGTTTACACCTCGCGACCTGTGACCTTGCATAGATTAAAAGCCAAGATGGCAGTTTCGAAAAAGGCTTATTATAAAATTCCGATAATCATCGACTCTGGAGGCCTTAAGACTAATACGAAAGGTTGGTGGCCGATCAATGTTTTTTTTCCGGCGTTCATTTTAATTTGTCAGAACATTTGCGCATCAGCGATGGTCCGTGTGTATGAGGCCACAACACTTCATACATGTCAATGCATATTTACCCCATAAATGGAACTTATAAGCTCATAACGGGTACACCCTGGGTAGAAGTTCAAAGCGTTTTGTCCATGAAGATGGAGGAAGGCACTTTGAACTAATGACATCAATCTTCGAAAGATGAGGCACTAAAAAGGGTCCCATAGGCCTGGACGATCCGTCATTGACTGGATCACTGGAACGTCGCGAATAAATATCGAAACTCCATCTACACCTCCTCCCTCCGCCCCAAACGTCTGTGGCGTTTGGTAACGTGAAAGCTGTTGCACCGTGACGACAGTCACTGTAACAACTTTCACAACTTTCATAACATCAAACGAAAGCCTAGAACGAAACCCAGTAAGGAGATATCAGGGACCAATACTATAAAACTTTTACAATTGTATTTTCTAGAATTGTATGGTAGACTGTTGGACTTCTATGCTAGAGATCCCGAGTTCGATCCCTGTCCGGGACGACCCGCGTTGTGTCCTTGGGCAAGGCACTTTATCGCGGTTGCCCACATGGGGCACAATGCCGTGTACTAAGGCGTACTGCATGTCTTCAACCGCTGTAACCCTGCTTGAGCGGAGTTTGAACAGAGTTAGAATGTTGAGGAGCTGACAGTTGCTCGTCGATGCTCGGTGGTTTTCTCCGGGTACTTCTGCTTCCTCCACCCGTAAAACTATCACGGTCACGATTAGCCATTATGCATAAGTATGTGACCTTAAACCCCAATAAATAAATAATATTCTGGAGTTGTATTTTCTAGTTATGACTTTAAATGGGTTATATTGAACCATTAGCATTTTCAAAGAGCTTTTAAAATGCTAATGATTCATTTCAGTCAGGTATATTAATAGGAAGAAAATATAATTCTAGAAAATACAATTGTAAAAGTTTTATAGTTTTGGCTCCAGGTTACCTATTGTCGCACTTTTTTATCAATCACTAAAAGGTGGTGTGAATATTCAATTTGCATTGCACTGAAAAATGTGCACACCATCAACACTTCATTTGATGCAGATATCAAAAATATAATCTTTCTTATTTGTGACCAATGAGTTGTATCCATCCAGTTATATACAGATCATTAATCTAGCAGCATGCAGAACGCGGTCGAGTCCGAAGAATACAACATTGGCGTAGAATGGAAATATATATACATTCATATGTAAATATAACATCTAAAAACTCTTGAAAAGAAACAGAATAACCAAAATTGTGCGGCACGTGTCATCATCCGGTCTAGAAAGTACTGCCACATTTATACGGTACTTTTTTTTACATGCACTGGCATCCGATTCAGTAGAGAATTCAATTCGAATGTTTTCTTATCTTTACATGTATCAAAGGATTTTCACCATCCATCTTGCCTAATCTGGTTCAGGCGCATTTGACATCGCCGGGCAATATCTATGGAATTCTCTTCCAGCCCGCCCAAAATAAATGTACTCTTTTAGAATCTATCAAATCTGGCATTTAAAACTCTCATAGTAGTCATGGCCAATGCGCTTCCAAACATCTGATTGCATTGGCACGTACCGTGTAGAAAATTGGTAATGCGAGGTTCTCAAACAGTCAGAATCAGGTATTACAAGCCTCCATTTTTATTACACTCCTGTTCTATGAAATCCCCATCTACAGCAACACTAAACCATGCGGGAAATGAAAATCCGTTCCGCAAACATGTGCCGAACGGAAATCGTTGACGGCCTTTTTTTAAATAAAAGCGAAATTACACTAGAATTTTCTACAAATCGTGCACCGCAATTGCAATTTGAAGCGCTAACTATAGCTAAAAAAAGTAACACGGGTTCCCCACGCAAATTTGGTTGGTGATAAAATGTGTTTTTTTGTTGTTGTTGATAGTTCGTCCTCCGAATTCTAATGTGTTATATGTGCCTACTGGCGCATAGAACACATTTGAACTCAGGGGACGAGTTGTCATTAGAACTCAGGGGAAATAGTAACACTGGTTCCCCTCGCAAATTTGGTTGGCGATAAAATGTGTTCTTTTTGTTGATAGTTGTCAAATGAATTGCTGAGTGTCCTTCTAATAATTACTTTTATAGACGTGAAGGGGCGTAATAAACGCAGAACGACACACACGTGTAAATGGGTTCATCGATATGGCACCTGTGCCATCGCGGAATGATAAAACTCGACGCATGCGACCTCTTGTTTTATCCTTCCACGCTGGCACTCGTGCCATATCGATTAACCCATCCATACGCGTGTGTCGTTCTGTGTTTGTATGATCGTCTGTGTGTGCAATTAGTCCAAGTATCAAATCTAGTCCCGTTAGAAGGTTTATGATTACTAGCAGGATCGAATCGTTATCTTACACTTCAATCCAGACAAAAAAAGTATTTCGAGCGTGGGGGTGTGGTAACACGACATCCTATGTTCCTCCCTGAGGTACCACCAACACACGTACCTCTTGAATTGCGCGATCTGGTAACTTGTTGAAATCAAGTGCGTGCAAATGGTTTAGAGGCTCATGAATCTGCAAAAGAAAATAATAATAATACAAATATGATCCACGTCAGACTAAGGAAGGGTTGTCTCCCTTGATGGGTTGCTTGGTGCATTCAATTTGTTTACATGCTCGCTGCTATTCGTGAAACGCTATAGGCATCACGGGACTAAATATTTTCCCATAGTCAACTATTATAACGTTCAGGCAAAAACAAATATGATCGCATCACTTTAATTTTGGCATTCAAATATCTTTGTCAAGTATAGCCCTTCAGACAACTCTTTCGGACCCCAAAACAGGGGGTTATGCCACAAACAAGAGAGAAATATTGACAGCAAGGGAAGTACCGGTCACGTGCACATATTTTTCAGGGAATTTCCTACAAAAACACACCAAATGTAAATTGTATTTTTTAGGTCCAAAAGTCATGAAATCACTCTCTTTTTTATCTGGAATATTCATCAATAATGCAAGATGTCAATAGAATGCTTCAAACGTTTATTGAAACAACTTGTTTTCCCAAGGCTGTTTATTTTTTGAGATTGCATCGCTTCCGGGTGCAACATTTCAAGGCGGGTATTTCTAATTCAAATATTTAGTTCAGTGATACCTATAAAAATGGCTTTACCAGGCATGGTAGAGTGCTTGGTCGTAGAGTTTTGTATGATGAGAAATGAAAGATAGCAACAATTAACGATTGGGTAGATGAAGTGAAGAAGAGACTTGTGTAGAAAAATCATCAGTAGTAGGAGCTGTATGGATCGACCCTTATTGGCAGGACCCCGGGTAGGACCCCGGAAGTGACGTCATGTCACGTGTCCTGGTGGCGCCGTGTTTGGCTGTCATGGTAACCCGAGTGAGCGGCCATCTTATGACGTCATCTCCATAGTGACATGTGGTGTGAGTGCGCATGCGCAGCGCGTGTTGTTAGGGCGATACGTGTTTCCGTCGTCCATTTTGTATTCTGGATGCCGCCATCTTGGTTTCTATGGTAGCATGTGGTTGCTATGTGACCCAAAACTTTCTAACAAGACAGGGCTATGTTCAGAGGATGTGTTCGATTGAATCGGAGTATCACGAATTACCCACATAAACCCGACAATACCTCCAAATCACCGAAATTGACTTTATTTCCCCATTTTATCGGTGTAGCACGTAGTGCTATAGTACTAAGGGGGTACCGGGGGTGTGTTCCGTTGTAGAAGAGTAATTTTCTGGCTTAGAATTCTCCCAGAATCCTCGTTTAATTACCCAAATAAATCCGACAAGTTTTACTATTTCGAATTCTTTCCGAATTCTTTGCTTCTATCTATATATACAATAGTTTTCGTCTATCTGGCCATGTTCCTTTGTCCTGGAGTATACCCCAGTAGCGTAGAAGAGCCTATTAGTTGGAACAGCTTACCTTATTATTACTATATTTAGCAATCTCTGGTCTATTCTTGTTAGTTCTGACCCTATTCTGAATACTCTTGTCGTTTCCTGTATCTAGATCATTTATATAACTAACCAATCAGATTGTTTGATTTCCCATAACCTGTACTTAATCGTACAGAGTTATCTCCCCTTATTACAACGAAGTTGTAGATTCAGATTCAGATTCTTTATTCACGGTACACATACATGTAAAATGGTTACAAATAAACATATTGCACAAATGTAACGAGAAGTATACCATGGGAAGTGGCATAGCCAGATTGGCTGTCTACCTGCCACCCCCTGGAAGAAGATGGGGTGATTGCAAACAGACTGTGACTGAAAGAATGAACTGAGAGCCAATTATGTGACACATGATGGATAATGACGATCGAATCATTACTTTTCTGAGATTAGAGTATTAGTGTTTCATTTTCGCCAGCGGAAAGACGGCGATTCAAGGTAGGCAAGAAGTTGTATCCAGTTCTCATCGCCTTTTATATCCAGTGGCCATATCCTATGGAATCCCTTTTTTGTCGTATGTGCTTATGTGAAAAGCACAATGTGACACAATGTGCCTTAGCACATAGGAACATGCTTTATGTGCCGATATGTGCTTATATGTGCTCGTGTGAAAAGGCTCAATGTGACACAATGTGCCCTAGCACATAGGCACATACGGGTATTTGAGGATACCTATGACCTGGTATTGTATTATTCGAGGATACCTACTAGAGAATCCATTTTTGTCATATGTGCTTATGTGAAAAGGCACAATGTGACACAATGTGACCTAGCACAAAGGCACATGCTTTATGTGCCGATATGTGCTTATATGTGCTTCTGTGAAAAGGCACAATGTGCCCTAGCACATAGGCACATACGGGTATTTGAGGATACCTGACATTGGACTATTGGGGATACTTGTTGTAGAAACTTTACATTCGGGTACTTCTGTTGGGACAGGTATAAAAAGGGTGTTGTTGTGAAAATAAATTCATTTGTGTCCTGACCGTCATCGAGTGAAGACATGTTACCAGTTCGATGCAGATACTGTTCCAAGTTATTTTCGAGATCGGGTCTTGCTATCACCCTAACAACACGCGCTGCGCATGCGCACTCACACCACGCATCACTATGGAGATGACGTCACAAGATGGCCGCTCACGCGGGTTACCATGACAACCAAACATAGCGCCACCGGGTCACGTGGCATGACGTCACTTCCGGGGTCCTGCCAATAAGGGTCGATCCATACATCTACTACTATCATCGCAAAAAGAAATCAGAATCGTAAGCGGAGATTCGTCGAAGTGGGAGAAAAGATCGCTGAGCAATCGGAACGTTTTCTGAAATCCCAGCGTTAATCATGGACACCTAAAGTATATTTGGCCACGAGTTGTTTTCATGAAATAATATTTTATTATAAATTCTGGTACGAATACGGCAGCAGACTTTCAGGATGCCTGCTCTCAACTGCATGAGCTGCACAAATATATTTTCCGTGTTCTACACACCACAAACTACATTTTGGGAATTTCATTTTACAATGTTTTCCCTTATCTAGCACTTAACGTAGTTTGCGCGGAAACACAGCACAGTTACCCCCGGTGGGGATTGAACTCTGAACAATGCCGCAACGCATGAGCCACCAAGCTTCCGAGACATTCAAGTGTCGTGTCGTCACTTGAACACGCGGTACTTTGTTTTATCAGGTATTTCAAAATACTCCGAAAAGACAAAGGGACTAGGCTGTAATCGTCTAATAATACGCCGTTGTCACAAGCAGGACACAGCTGCAGTACCTGTGGTGGATAGAGAAAAACACAACGAATGAACAGATAATAGAAAAAAACATCCGAATTTACCTTTATTATCTTCTCAAAATTCACACGTGGTTTTCTTTGATGTGTCATGTCGAGATGTATTGTTGTTGTCACGTGGGTTAATATAGTAACTCGTGTGAGCGGCCATGCTGTGATGTCATTGCCACGTTGATGGGCGGTGTCAGTGCGCCAGGCTATGCTCTAACTACTCGAATCTTATCGATGAAATGGGCTGTCGCGCAATCGCTAGAATGAGTGATTTCTACAATGACTCTTCCATTAATCTGAATATTTGAGAATATCTACGGCTCTACGAAATTCTAAAATCAGTTGTGTTAAAAGTCAACCCAAATCAACTAGGCTGGGTGAATATATGAACCCAGTTGGGTTCATATTCACTCAACCCAGTTGATTTGTCGTAATTTGTAACCCATTTGATTTTCGAGTGGATGGAGTATTGTTGGAGACCTATCGGATGGTAATGCTCCCACCGTTTTGTGATATCTTCTAAAAAATCACATACGATTTTCTTCGATGTCTCGGGGTTTATTGTTGCTGTCACGTGGGGTAACATAGTAACCCGTCTGAGCGGCCATGTTGTGATGTTAATACCACGGTGATGGGTAGTTTTAGTGCACAAACGTAACAGGCAATGCTCGAATTTTATGGACCAAATGAGCTCTTCGGCAATCGCGCGAAGAAGTGATTTCTCCAGCGACTCTTTGGGTGATTTGGATATTTGAGAATATTTTTCGATATTTCGGAGCAGTGAAGAGTATGTAGCCTGACCGTCTGGATTGGGAAGATGTGCCACCGTAATTATAATCATAAAAGTCTATTTGAGAAACCCGAAATTTTGAGAAAAAGCTACCGGTACTCGTCCTAGAGCAAAGCAAAAAATTCAGCGGACCCTCCCATCTTGTGCAGTCTATTTTTTCATTTAATGGACAGTAACAGATACTTTTCGTGAACAGGACTTCAGGGGGTAGTCACGCTACTGGATAAAGGTAATTGTATTGGTACCTACCTTTACATATGTGTGATGTTACTGCAAAAATGCCTAAGCCTTCGTTTGCGTCTGTCAAAAAACATAATAATATTATTTTCGCAGAGAATCTCGTAATATTCACAGTGAATCCCATGATTGCACAGCGAATCCTTTAAACGATGGAACAGTGTGATATTCAATGTATACAAATTGGGTTGGAACCTCGAGTTGCCGCTTCCTCGGCAAAATTTAAACTTACTTCAACACGCTCCAAGCACAGCTATAGACATACCCTCAACAATTCACAGAACCCTAAAAGGCTGAACGCGTCTCGTCTTTTACTTGCACCCGTCAAGTAAAAGACGAGAGTGTTCGGCTCATTCTGGACGACAAGACCTCCATCACCAGATTCTGGAGGAATAGTACATGTTGTTCCCCATGAAAAGGAGTCTGGACCAACTCCAACCGAATGCCGAAAGAGAAAGAAGAGAAAAAGTCCCTCAACCAACAGTCGGCACACTCGACGCTTGTGGGGGGGGGGGGGGGGGGTTCTTGAAAAAGAAGGAGGAAGAGGAGGAGGGGAAAAGGAATAGGGGCAAGTATCATCTCCCCGCCTCGAAGTCCTGTTACAACCACCAATAGCCCCGCCCATTCACCCCACCCATCATGTGGATGATATCGAGGTGCACAACGGCAAATGTGGCGGAAATATAAATTAACACTTGAACCCCGTCATCCGTACATGTTCCTTCTCCCGCGGACCACAACCCCACTTAGGAGATGATGAACAACACCACTGTAGATCATGTGATCTGAAAAACCTATGTGTACCTTGCCAGATTTGTAATAAAGATGACTGATATACAGGTGCTTCTCCAACACAGCGAAATCGAAAAACAGAAACAACCAACTCGAATATCTCCAATCAAAACTTCAACTTAACTGGTTAAGTGCTAGAAGCCACTATCAGGGCTTTCAAAAAATGAGGATACCAGAGCAACACTTCCCTTGCTTATATTTCATATTCAGTCAAACACAAATAATATTTTGTTTATATAAATTTGTTTCCCACAGGCACTCTCCAATAATTTGTAATAAAACAAGTTTCGCATAACACATTCAGACCACCAAAAATAATCTAGCCCTCAACCAGTTAATCACTATAAAAGTAAAAAAAGAAAAAGTTCGCCACGAAACAGTCTATGATAATCCTTCACCAGACCCTTTCCTCGTAGTACACCATCGGACAACCACTCCAAAACCTCGATACCAGGGTGGAAAGGGATTATCCTGCACCACAGTGTCCATGCGCACCTTTGGTGAGCGAAACCCATTTAATCCCTTCGAAACATTCACCCACTAACCAAAAGGAATGTCTGGAGAAGGATCTTACAAGATAATGGGTAGTGCACAATATGAGCTCTGAACCTCATAAGGTATGGTTGTAATCAGAGCGCCGCCGAGAGACATATAAATTATTTGACGTGGATAACAACCACAAGCTGCGAATGTGGGCGACAGAATCCAGAACAAGTTTTGAGGGCGAACTATCTATGGAGGCTGGTGAGCAAAAGATTATTTCGTTGAGAAGACTGTTGATAGTAACACTGAATCTTTAACATCGACGGTATTATCCCGTTACACAACGCACACTCGCACAGAATATCAAATTGTATTATTTTAATCACTGTTTTTTTTTTAATTTTTCAAAACATTTCTACAAAACCATATCATGTCATTCATGTGACACCTTATTGGAGCGTGTTCGACGAGCTCGTTCCAAAGAGAGTCACATCATATGGTTTGTGGAATTTTTTAATTTTGTTTGCTAAATTTGTAAATTACGCCTGGGGATGCGGTCGATTCGTTAGGCAATGGGTCAACCCTATTCTAGACAATTTTTATTCATGTTCAGTCCTGCAATTGTATAATGTAGAGCGATCAAGCTTTACAGTTTATTCAAGTCGTTCACAAATTAATTCACACACGAGTATCACATAATTTGTGACGTGAATAAACATACACACCTGGAACTTAATTAGGCACCCACAGAAATGCTTCATGACAGTGAAGCTGCTGTTACTGATTGTTGTGTTTTAAAGATTGCTATGTATTGCAGTACATTTCATCTAGTGGAACATGATGTTTCTAGTTTATAGAGTACCCCAAACACATCCCCTCCTCCAAGTGAAGAGTACCTCCCATTCCCACGAAAGTCACAAAAATCATCCATCTGCAATATCGCGGTATAAAACAAGAAAATTTGTCACTTCGTTTATCAATAAATGTTGACATGGCAAGGAGGAGACTGTCAGAGGCACTAAGATGGCAAATCGGTGGCATGGAAGGCAACTTGGCTATAGTTATTTTGTCATTAGAAAACTTGTCCGAAAACATCAACAAACCAACGATGTTAAGGACCGACCAGGGTCTGGACAACTCCAAAAGACCTCTCCTCGGGAAGATCGGAGTCTGGCACGCCTCGTTAGGCATGAACCCTTTGCTTCAAGTGGGGGTTTGATTCGCCTTTGGCTCCCCAACAGGTGCTTTGCAATAGAACTATCCGACACCGTCTCAAAGAACTGGGTATGAGGTCCTGAGGGGGTCATCAAGCGTCCAGCTCTGTCCGATCAGCATCAAAGAGACGACGTTTGGAGTGGTGTATGGCACGACAACATGGGAATCTCAGGACGGGGGGAAAGTCCATTGGTTAGACGAGAGTATGTTTCTGCTTCACGTCACAGATGGTCGCATGAGAGTGTGAACGTATAAATACTGCTTACTGCTTACTTCCTTATGGGGGAGGATCAGTAATAATCTGGGGATACCTCTCTTATGATTGTAAACGTGATATGGTGACTGTACTACATCCGGGAAATCTCAATCCGGTTGCCGTGCCTCATTTGGACAACCACCCTTTGGCTACTCGCCCTGTATTCATGGACGGCAATGCAAGGCAACGTCGTTCCCATGCTATGAGAGCATTCCTTCAAAACAACGCTATTACAACACTACCTTGGCCTGCAGTGAACCCAGATTTGAATCCCTTAGAGCACATCTGAGATTTTACTGGACGTCGTGTGCAAGTAAGGGATCCAGCTGTACAGAGGTTTGCCTATTTTGAAGCTTCATTGCATGAGGAGTGGCAGTAGTTGCCCCTGGAGCGTACCAGAAGGCTCACTGGTAGCATTAGGAGGTGGGTTCAGGCTGTCATCCGGGCATGTGGTGGATACACTCGCTACTTAGGTCAGACACTGCTATTGTGTTCAGGAGTTCACAAGTTACACTTTTTGTCAGTAATTATCGGCATTGTTTCATCATGGACCGTTCCAGCACCATACTTGTCGGGAGAACATTTTTCCATCAAGTACCATTAAAATACTGCATATTTTCATCATTGTGTTGTCTTTCGTTTGTCAATAGACCAGTCTTTCCGCAAAGAATCACGTTTGGCCATCTGAAAGATAGCATGAAGGTAATGACAGTTTGTATTAACCCCACTGAGAATTAAAACGGGGTGCTTAATTAAGTTCCAGGTGCACAGTTCTTGAATTGTACATCGTACTAGGGTACCAGTGTACTTTGAAACAAAATGTCTCCTTCTTGAGTAAGAATGAAAGAAGAAAAGAGAGATATTTGTTTGATGGATGTCGCGCCGATTGAAGGTGTAGCCAAAAATTCATAGTTGAGGAAGAGACAGTTCGATCTGCTAAATGAGTTGTGTAGAATATTATTCTGGTAGTAATAGCCCAGAAGAACCCGTAACTCATTCGCGATGGAAAAAGAAACCATGCATGATTAATTCCGACTCTTTTGATCCGTTTGAACCACCAGTGATAACTTGGACGTCATGGATGTTTCTAGCAGAGGAAGAAAGTCAGCATCGATAGATCTCGAAATCTCAGGTACGCCAACAACTCGATGAGCAATCTTCTCGATGAATTATCGGAATCCCTAACCACGTGTAATCGATCCTCACCCCATTTCGAGAAACCTCTCCCGCTGTACTCTGCGTTCACTTCTTTGCGGAACTCTAAACCGGTGACTGATAGAATGCTAGTACTTTTATTGAATACCTTGAATTGCTCAAGGAGTCATAACCGCACCTTATGGTATTGGCGACTGTTCGTAAATACTTAGGCCTTTCCAGGCTTGCACACGTATACACATGTATCTATGGATACATAACACATCTTCCCTTGCTTCGAATTAACCCTTAACCCGTTGAACCCCACGAGCCGTTTTTTTCCGGCCGGTTCACAAGCTACGTCACAATGTCAATAAGTGGAATGCCAAGGTAACTGTGTGGTGTAGAACAATAAATAAGGCTGCACGTTGAAAACATTAATTTGGAGTCGACCAACATAAGCTACTCAGCTTGATGTCGAATCCACAAATATTTATGTTCTAACTATAGTTATCCGCACCTTTGTTTAATTTTCTATGTATGCTATGCTTCTGTTTTATAATTACATGCTTATTTTTTTCTCCAAATAAATACAATAAACTAAAATACTAATTGGTCTAATCCCAAATAACATATATGGATTCTTCCGATTGCTGCCATTGAACTGACATGGAAGATACCACCAGGGTTCAAAGGGTTAAAGCATCGCGTCACCCAATCGCTCAAGTCACTGTTTTAATTCCGTGAGGAGTCCAAAGTTGTTATGCTCGTTCGTTTACAAATTTTTCTTGTAATTTGGTGCTGACTACCGTTGATGTGATGTTCTTCCAATCACAAAGATATATAGATATTCTTTCATGCTCCAGTTATAGATATTTCAGTCGCTAAATATTTATTTTGCCGTGAAACATCAAGGTATTAACATAATAGGTGGAACTTCGCGGTAGAATCATAAAATTACACTCATGGTGAATTCTTCATTCATAAGTATTTAGCTTACAAAACATGTCTTACAGTATTGTAATGCCATTAACCCTTTCCCTAAAATGAAAGGCAGACGACACTTGTAAAAGAAATCTTGAATAACTCGACGAGCTCGTTCCAATGAGGGGTCATAACCTATGTTTTTGAGACAAAAAATAATAAAAATTAATTGGCGATTTTTGAGAATAGCGCTGGCCGGTTTTGATCGTTATGTTGGGTAAAGGGTTAAAGATTCGACCAAAGCAATTCTCGTGTGAGTAACATTTCTTGTGTTGATTCAAAGAAACTAATGTTTATGGTACTTTTAGATTCAATCCTCTGTAATATTTTAGTTGTTCGAAAAAGCAAATCGTAGATTTGCTCTTCCGACCAACGGAACTATTCCAAACGATTGAATCTACAGCATAGGCGATGGACTATTTTATTTTAAGTACTTTTAGATTCAATCGTCTGGAATAGTTTAGTTGGTCGAGAAAGCGAACCGTAGGTTCGCTCCTCCGACCAACGGAAATATTCCAAACGATTGAATCTACAGCATTGGAGATGGACTATTTAAGGCCTAGAATGGTTCCAGGCCATAACGGCGCTAAATTCCTTACAGAAATTGATTGGCGGATTGAGAGCTTGTAGTGAGTATGCTGTAAACAACTCCATATTATAAGGCAATAAACCTATATGTCACAGGAAAAACATCCAACATGAGAGACCAGTACTAGACAGACTCAAGCTACCGGGGGCGTAGGACTCGGAGGGGCCACATGGGGCGTGTGCCTCCATTTTTTTCCAGAAAATACTTGAGAGAGTGTGAGCGAGAGAGAGAGAGAGAGAGAGAGAGAGAGAGAGAGAGTTAGGTCGATATTATCTTTACCAATCCACAATTGCAATCTTATTGGGAATTAGAAAGTTAGAAAGATGGAAATGCACTCTTTACAATTATGAAGTGACCAAATATCCCCGTGACTGATTTGCGCCTGCTAGGAACTCCGAAGACGAAAAGAATGCACAGTTTGGGCTACATATTTAACACTTTCGCTGCCGAAAGCGACTAATGTCGCCAATTTTATGATAATTATCTATACGTTCTTGTATGGGCACATCAAACCTACCATCTGGTTAATCGTTGGAAAGGGCTCATAGAAACCTCTCCGTCAATTAATCAGATGATAGAGTTTCAAGTATGTCATAAATTTGATTAAACTTCCTTGTATACAGGCGTACATAGAGGTCCTCCATATATGGATAAAGTGAGCGTGGCAGTGAAAAGGTTAACAAATTCCTGAAACTTTGTTTTTTTTAAGTTTGTTAAATATGAAGCCAAAAATGTGCATTTTTCTCAATGTAGTGGTGCGTAGGTCCCAAACATAGGTTTGTGTATTGTATTCCTACCACGCAACTGAGGCACGTGAATGTGTCAGTGTCACTACTGGTTAATGTCAACACAGTGTGTTGGTGTCATTACATGACCACCAGTCCCCAAAGTTCGAAATCCTTTCTACATCTCTGGAAGCTACAACGAGACTTCGTGGTCCCGAAGAAACTATGAACTGCTAAACTAATGACTATCAGTAATAGAGCTGGGAGGTTTTGATTTTTGCTGAATAGGTTTCGGTTCGGTTTCAGGAAAAAACCCTCTGTTTCTGTTCTGTTTTTCTATGTGTTAAGGACATATAATAAATAATATTTCAGGCTCCATAACTTGGAAAAACCCACAATATTTTGTACGGCACCACTCACCACAGAAGACCTACTTTTAAATATCTCCATTGGGTTCAAGCTAACTCCCATTTGATCATTCTTAGGAGTTTTACGGGATCAATTATTAAGCATATTCAGTCAATAAAAAAACAACCCAAAACAAAACAACAAAAAACGAAACAAAACAACAACAAAAACCTACAAATTTGAGTAACAAATGAATAAGGTTCATGTAACCTATGTTGTTGTCCAATTGTCACATTTTCTCCCCTACTGACTCGCCCGACGGGCGAGTCAATAGGGGAGAAAATATGACAATGAGAACATGACGTATTCGCCCCTTTGTCTGATAGACAAAGTGATGAGAGCCCATAGGGTCCACTAGTCCAGTTCTCTCCCTGTAAGGCAGTTTGATCAGTTTATGCACAAACGTAGTAAAACCGCTTGGCCGGTTTCTGCTGAGCCTTGTGAGTCGATTTTCCGGTTGGCCGCAAAAACCGGAACCGAATACGGCAAAACCGACCAGCTCTAATCAGTAAGTCTATTTTGTATGAATTCTGAAAGTTATTTTGACAGGCCTTCTACCCTTTGTTGTTATCGTGTAAATATAAATTGTTTTGGCGAATAATCATCGTAAATATCCCTTCCATACATTAAAGTCATTGACTCCTAAATGGAAGAATCCATAGCCTAAATATCCGCCAGTCTCTGGGGTAAGGTTGTGAGATGTATACGCTCGTACATGGGTTCAGAGTCTGAGTTCACGCTGCGCCTTTCATCGATCGTTTCACTCCTTCGACCATAGTTCAACTCCTATTACCCATACAATGCGATAGAATGACAGACATTACCCCTAAATATCAATAATGTCTTAATGAGAACAAAGTTGTTTTATGTTAATACCAAAACTGTACAGTCACGTCTGCATGATAAGTACTCTCCAGATCACCAATTATTGAATTTATTCCGGTAGTCCGGAGAGTACTTTTTACGTAAATATGGGCTATCCGGGCCACATGTTGTTCAGACTATTCATGTAGTCCGGACAGTAGATATTAGACATTTATTTTCTGTCCGGACCGTTTATTATTTATTGAGGTTATTCTGATAATATTGTTGGTCATTAGGCATACAGTACAACCACCGTGGACTGGTCACTTTCAACTGATGGGCAATATTTCTACGGACGCAATACTATCAGCTTCGAAACACTAATTTTAGAAATAATCATCAAAGGTTTAACTAATGAAGCACCGGGTATAACCTGATGCTTCATTAATTAAAATTTTGCTGCTAATGATTTTTATTATCTGGTAAACGCATACGTGGATGTCACGGCCCAAGCGTGGATTATGACCAGTCCACGACGACTGCACTGTACATGTACTGTTCAAGGTATAGAGTAGTGCCCATATTAGGCATGCGTCACTGTACAGTGCGTGGAGAGTTGATTGCAACTAAATCACCCGCGGAGTGGAGTTATCATCCAAGCTATAACTTTCAAATTTTGTACATATCGACAAAAAACACAATCAATGTTTCAGCCAATGTACCTCCGGGTTTAACCCGGAGGTCCATTGACTGAAACTTTGCTTGTGCTGGTTATGCTTTGCAACAAATTTGCAATTATTGCTTGGGTGGAATCTCCACTCTGCGGGTTATTTAGTTATAATACACTCTCCACACTGTATATGTTCTCTTATTAACAGAAACAACATTATTCTCATTACGATTTTGTTTTGATATTTTGGGGTCATGTGTGTTCCATTATCATCTGCATTTTCGAAAATAATGGACATAATGAACAGTATGGTCTCTCTAAAAGTAGATTATAATGTTGTATGTTTACAATATAAACGAAAAATCGCCAGAATAGAGAGAAGTTGGGGGCTGCCATAATCCAGTTATTTTGTCTAATAACAGCGGAAACTCTGATAAATGTGGTTTTAATGACAGCATTTATTTACAATAACAAAGGGTTGCTTTGGGCGAAGGAACTAAAACTGAGCAATATCTGACTTTGCCAGGACGTTGTAAAAATTTACACAGACATTAGACCGAAAACAAGATTCATCACAGTGTTGCCAACCACGTTTGATGTGTCATCGACGTATGTAATACCTTGGATCAAAGCAATTTAAATATATGCAACGCAGTTTTTTATGACAGATTTTGAAGGAATGCAGGATGTGCACGTTTCTAATTACAAGTTGTGTTTGCCTGAATTATCCCAAGTCGAGAAAAAACTACACAAAAATCCCATCAGTTATTGTAATGCGGGATATTGAATTTGTTTTATAGTGCTCTTCGATTTCATCACATAATTATTTCCGATGCAGTAATTATATTTTGCACCCAAGCATTAAAAAACAAAACAACGAAACTCGATTTAACACCCAGAAGCTCGTTTGTAAGTCCACTCCCCCCATGACATGCAACAGAATGTAAACAAAATAATAGCCAGCTGTTTCTCACCAATTCTCGTCTGCCCAGACATGCAGACGACACTTGACGAGAAACACCAACTTGGCCATAAGTCTTTAGCAGTGTGTGATGCTGAAGAGAGTCACTCTTATTTTCCAGCCTTGTACGAGTTAAATAAAATAATGAAAAATATAATCCCACTCATACTACAAGCCATTTTAATGATCATTTTTCTGTCAGATTAAACGATCACTTCGAGCGTGAAACTTATGAAAACTCGTGGCTGATATACAGTACGTGGAGAGTGGATTGTAACTAAATCACCCGCGGAGTGGAGTTATCACCCGAGCTATAACGTTCAAATTTTGTACATATCGACAAAAAACACAAGCAATGTGTCAGCCAATGGACATCCGGGTTTAACCCGGAGGTCCATTGGCTGAAACTTTGCTGGTGCTGGTTATGCTTTGCAACAAATTTGCAATTATTCCTCGAGTGGAATCTCCACTCTGTGGGTGATTTAGTGATAATACACTCTCCACGTACTGTAATAACACTATATTTGTGTATACTATTGGTCACAGTGCGCAAGGATAACGCTCCATCCGCGATGAAAACAAACTAGTGCTATTTGGCAACTGGTCCATTACACAATCCGACTGCTATTGTGCGTCAGGGTAGGAACTAGCCTTCAGCACCAAGGCAGTTCGTTGCGAATTGCTCAATAAATAATTACGGGACTGGTATTTCATGAGATCCACACCACAAAGAGACTGATTATCCCTTCTGATGAGAGCTCGGTGGCTCAGTGGTTAAAGAATTGGATTTTAAACCGAAAAATCTGAAAAATTGGATTTTAAACCGAAAAATAGAGATCCGAAATCCCAAAGTCGAGCAGTTGGGACCCTGCATGACTGTTTTCAGAACGCCTGGTGCTAATTAATTAAAAAGCCGGTATCCGTGCCCAGACTATAATTACACGAAGAAATCCAAATGTCTACGAACTATGGGTTTTGAATTTTGATCCCGACTATCCTATCTTTCAACGAAATCAAGCAGGTATGGCGGCCGGTAGTTTCCTCACATCGTTGGTTAAAAATTGGTGATTTGTGGACAGCGATGGTCCAAATCCCGATCATGCGATGCTGAATACTAGTTTCCGGGTAGCGCATGTTGGGGACAACAGGATATGAGTAATCAAGGGATC
The DNA here is from genome assembly GCA_031216915.1 of Pictodentalium vernedei. Classification (NCBI taxonomy): domain Eukaryota; kingdom Metazoa; phylum Mollusca; class Scaphopoda; order Dentaliida; family Dentaliidae; genus Pictodentalium; species Pictodentalium vernedei. The sequence continues at coordinate 405,655,874 of CM062290.1, forward strand.
ACTTGAAGAATAAGGATCCATATGGAAATTCCATGGTAAATATTCTTCGCTGGGGTGTGGAAGGCACTTACATCCCAATTTAGGCAACCGGATAGGAAATAAAAGAAGTTACAACCTGTTATCTGTAAACAAAAAAAAAAAACAACAAAAAAACAAAAACACACACATGTAACTGTACAATCTCTGATAATCTCTAGTACGCACTAAAAACTAAAGTGTTAAAACTAACACTTTCAAGGTGTTAAACCCATTCTAACTCTTAGGGTTTGATTTTAACACGCAATGTGCAATGCTTTAAGCACTTAGACATTACAATCGTCAGACATCTGAAACTTGAATGGATGGCACTTCCCATGTGTCTAGCATTGGTGGTTCTTCCAGAATCGTCCATAATTTGATTTGCGCTTGGTGGGTACATAATTAAAAGGACACAACGCAGATGACACGGATCAGGCTCGAGAGTTCGAGCCTGATCAGCGTAATCTGCATTGTTTCCTTTTAAGTGTTGCGACATTATACTTGTCAAGTGGTATTATTGTAACACCTGTCAAGTTCTGGGATATCTACACTTGAACAAAGTGCTAGTTCAGCACTTAGTAAGTGTTAAATACAGCACTTCAAGTGTAGTTTTTAACACTTTAGTTTTTAGCGTGTGGTTTCTTCTCATTTGTCCAAGTATTTAGAAGCCTCTAGGGCTTTAAAGCGTCATTCATCTCTAAACCAGTGATGGGAACACAGTTCTGCATTCAAGCGGTTTTGAAAGATGCGAGGGGAAACGCCAACCGAACATCACTATTCAACGAAATCAGTTACAGTTCGTCGTGTTAGAACCAGAACGTCCTATGTCCCCTATGGGACATAGGACGTTCTGGTTCTAACACGACGAGTTGTTTACAAGACTGTAATCAATGTAATGTTACCCATAGGGCCGCCACTGATCACCATTATTGTTTGGTGAAATACGGCAGAACGTATAACCAATTCTACGGAATGTAATCAGGGTCACATCCTATCACACATGGCAAAGACGAGACGACCAACCCACTGTCGTGCAGTGTAATGTTATCAGAGGTTGCAGAAAGTAGGTGGTAACTAAGCTGTAATGGCTTTTAGAGAAATTGCACAATGGCTGTTTTTTAGACCCAGAATTATTGTCAACGAGACTTTACATGTACGCATTGGTTATTAAAAGCTTTTGCTTTTGGCGTTTACACGTCTAAAAGACTTGGTAATTCACAAGAGATTAACTTCACAATTCGCACTCTTATTGACAACAAATACTTTTGTGTTTGCTTACAGAACTGATTTCTGGCATCAGTTATGGTTCAGGGTTATGTATATCGACGTAATCCTTAAACAAACCATGCTGGAAATTATCCGCCTAACCCACCCAACACTGGTGCAGTTGCTTCACTTTGTTGAAGCTTCATATGACTCTACCCAGTGCCTGAAAAAACTGACATGATCAAAATTGTTTTCATTAAATTTTATTATGCTTGTAACGCTAAAAAATATTCTCATCACCATCACTATAAAACACCAGACAATTCAATGTAAAGGGCGCTAGAATGCCTCCAACTTTCGAAATCAGATGAATTAAATTTTACAGCTCCTAAAGAACTTATACGTACATTTGACTGTCACAGGGCTAACGTCTTATAAATGCCAGAGGCGTAGACTGGAATTTTATTGGGGAGATGCGCTAAGAGACGATTGACGATTTGTAAAATGAGTATTAACTGGAGATTCGCGGAAGCGCCGGGGAAAATATCGGGGTAAGAGAGGTTGCCCCATTTTCTCAAAATTTTCAAATCACAAATGGCAGACAGTCCTTCAAGTAGAACTTCTATTTTGTTGGTAGGTTCGGACTCGTCGCACCACCCTCAGCTATGCGCCTGAATAGGCATTCAACTAATTACAAAAAGTTGTGGTGCTCTGGTGACTTCTGAACTGGATGACGCGTTCGTTTTTCTGGTTATCATCTAACTTTCTTATTTGTAGCTATTCAAAATATAAAATTCGTTGGCTTGGCATACAATATCGACCTACGTTCACAATAAAAAGGAGTGAAGTGACTACATTCTTTTTATTGTTGTGGTATTGGGATACTATGGCAAACAGGGGAGCGCCGTGGATCACTGGTAGACTGTTGGATTTCTATGCTGGAAGTCGCGAGTTCGATCCTCGTCCGGGACCACCCGCGTTGTATTCTTGGACAAGGCACTTTAACCCGGTTGCCTGCATGGGGGCACGATGACGCCGTGTACTAAGGCGTACTGCACGTCGATGGTGACATGTCTTCAATCGCTGTAACCCTGCTTGATGGAGCGTGAACAGAGTTAGAATGTTCAGGAGCTGACAGTTGCTCGTCGATGCTCGGTGGTTCTCCCCGGGTACCCCGGCTTCCTCCACCCGCAAAACTGCCAGGGTCGCCATTGTGCATAAGTATGTGACCTTAAACACTAAATAATAAATAAATATTGTAAACGGGCATCTTTAAATTAGGAGGAACTTATATTTATCACAGAATAATAAGAATAATTCAATTAATCCTGTCTTATTTTTCATTAACCCTTTACCTAACCTGAAAAGCAGACGACACTTGCAAAAATAATTCTTGAATAACTAATTTTTTTTATTTTTTGTCTCAAAAACATAGGTTATGACCCCTCGTTGGAACGAGCTCGACGAGCTCGTTCCAACGAGGGGTCATAACCTATGTTTTTGAGACAAAAAATGAAAAAAATAATGAAAATTAATTGGCGATTTTTGAGAATAGCGCTGGCCGGTTTTGGCCGTTACGTTAGGTAAAGGGTTAACTATCCACCTAATACAAATAGCAAATGATATGTGCATAAAACAGTTTCTGAACAACTAAATATTTTCATCTGTTTGTTCCAATGAAGGGTCATTAGCTATATTTTTTGCAAGTGCACCACCGACGCGGTCTGTCCCCCCTTGGGCAGTCGGGATTAAGGGTCTCACTCAAGGTCACAACGCAGTTACCGCCGGTCAGGATCGAACTGTCGACCTTTTGGTTTTTAGTCAAATGCTAACAACTGAGGCATCACGGTCGGTTAATGTAAATTATAGGGACACATTTGATCAATGATGGGGGCAATTACATCCGTTATTAGGACAATTATTAGGAGTCCCTGTCAATTATAATAACACCTTCATCAATTTGAAGGGCACTTTGAGCTCCACAGCTACGATGTACTTTTCAGAACATAAACAGTGAAATGAAAAGATGGGAAGAGTTCGGGAATTTATGGCGTAATAGATGTTTTACAGAACGTAGGGACTCCTTAGCGTAATAAACCTTCTCCAGAGTCCGAGGCTTACCACGCCATGAGTTCTTTAAAAACCATAGTGGTGGATTGAGTAGGTATATGATAAGTGCCCGTTTAAGAATTTTTGTGATCTTAAAAAACGAACAGAACGAAAACCGACGCCGAAAAACACTTTCGCCTTTCCTTCAGAGATTTCGACTGCGTAAGTTGATTCTCCTACTCTGCAATAGATTTGTTTCTGAGTTGGGATGACGACTGCCATAACCCACACCCTCAGAAAAATGTAAAATTTCCATAAGGTTCTTTTGATGTCAGTCGTTCTTCCCATAAGACAGAAGGCTTTTTTGTGGAGAAGAAATTTGTTGAAATTTACAATGAAAAATCTCATCGTGTTGTTGATACCTCAAGTTCACATCCTCCCGTCAAAAGCAATTTACCGAAATCTACTACTGGTGGAGAATCTCATAGGGTTGCCGATATTCGAACAGCCCCTCCCACAGAGACACTCGGCGACTATAGCCACTCCCGTATGGATTCTAGCACCTCAAGTGGTCTCCTTAACTAATGTCATCATTGATTGATCCAGCCTGGCAATTAACATTCAGCGTTACATACATGTACAGTACAGTTGTAGTGGACTGGTCGTTATCCATGAGTGAGCAGTGATGTCCACTCATGCGTTTACCAGGTAATAAAAATCATCAGCAGAATTTTAATTAACCCTTTACCCAACAAAACCGGTCAGGGCTATTCTCAAAAATCGCCCATTAATTTCATTATTTTTTTCATTTTTGTCTCAAAAACCTAGGTTATGACCCCTCGTCGAGCTCGTTCCAATATGGGGTCATAACCTATGTTTTTGAGACAAAAAATGAAAACAATTAGTTATTCAAGAATTTTGTTTGCAAGTGTCGTCTGCTTTTCATGTGAGGTAAAGGGTTAATGAAGTGCTTTAATAATTCAATTTTTGATGATTATTCCTATAACAAGTATTTGGAATCGAATATTATTGTGTCCGTGGAAATATTGCCCACCAGGGAAAGTGAACAGTCCACGGAGGCCGAACTGTATCATCATTTGAGCCATCACCGTCCACAAATCACCAACTTCTATTCTCCGAGTCAAGGAACTGCAGTTTCGTGACGAACTTTTAGAAACAAAAAACAAACAATAAAAACAATTTAAAACACGGGCGAACAATGGCGTCCAAGTTTGGTCCGGACAGGCATTATGAGCTTACCAAAATATTATGAGCTTAATCGAAATATTGTGAGTTTAATTACGAAAATATGAGACTTTTGAGACAAGCTGAAAATTTTCGGCGGGGCTTATATTAAGGGCTTGGGTCAGTTTAGGGTTGGGGTTAGCCTCAGTTTCTCTGCAGTATTAAGTTGGGGATGTAACCATGTCTATACACCCCCCGAAATGTTTCCAAAATAACGAGGTTTTAACCGTTGTCCGAACGAATTAAAATGATCAATTTTTCCGTATAAAATTAAGCCCACAACTCCAAATTTAAGAACGTCCGTCCGTCCGGACGGGCCACCGCAGATGGCCTTGCGAGGTGACCGTCTGTATACAATCGTTACTTGTGAGGTTGGGGATAAAACCGTTAGTCCACCAACCACTTGTGAGGTTTTTTCAACTTGTGGGGCGCGAAAAGCCCACTTGTGAGTTGCGCAATATTCCCCATACCTAACACTAAAATCACCTCACAAGCACATCTGCGGTAGAACGTCCGTCCGACCGACCGTCCGTACGTCCGAACTTTATTTATCGCATAACTTGAACAATAGTTAGCGGATTTCAATTCTTTTTGGTATATGTCTTCATGGCAACAATATCTCCGTCAAGTTCGATGACCGCCGACATCTCTTGAAAATATGGCCCATAAAACATCTTTTGGGCATAACTTTAACAATAGTTAACGGATTTCAATTCTTTTTGGTTATCCCTCCATAGCAACAATGTCTACCTCAAGTTCGATAACCACCGTTATCCGATAAAAATTGCTGAGTTATTAGCCTTTGTTAAAAAATGTTGTTTGATACTTGTTTATGATATAACTTTAACAAGAGAAACTGGATTTCAGTTCCTTTTAGCATATACACCTGTAGCAACAATGTCAACGGCAAGTTCAGAAATCACTGCAATCTGATGAAATTATGGGCGTTATTGTCCTTTGTTAAAGAAATATCGTGTTAACCCTTTACCCAACGTAACCCCCAAAACCGGCCAGCGCTATTCACAAAAATCGTTTATTAATTTTTATTATTTTTGTCTGAAAAACATAGATCATGACCCCTCTTTGGAAGGAGCACGACGAGCTTGTCCCAAAGAAGGGCAATAACCTATGTTTATGAGACTAAAAAATGAAAAAAAATTAGTTATTCAAGAATTTTGTTTGCAAGTGTTGTCTGCTGTTATATTTATTTGTGGGGGAATTGGAATTCTTTTGTGATGCTTTTCTTGTTCCACATCAGCTTTGAGTAAGTGAATTTTGGATGGATCTGTGCCCCCAAAAGGTTAACAGAAAAATGTATGATTTTTGTTCCTCACACCAGCTCAGATGCAACCATATTTTAGGGAACATTTTGTTCAAAAGTTTTACGAGAGCTCAGCTGAGACCTCGCACTTCCAAGTTGTCGTCATAAATCAACTTGTTGGCATTCGAGAAACAAAGAGAAACCAAGAAAACAAAATAGAGGTTGTTTTGTACAGCAAACCTATGACATCTTATTTGGGACATGTTATAATTTTGTTTTCTCCCTTGTTAACACGTACTTACGACTTAATTATCACTTAATTGCAGCTGAATAACATGTAATTACAACTTAATAATACGTAACCACGACTTAACTATCACGTACTTACAAGTTAATAACACGTAATTACCAGATAACAGTCCTGTAATTATGATGTAATAACAAGACATGCTTAGCCCAGCAGACAACAATCAAACAGAAAATAGGTGTTTGTATGGCAAACCCAAGTCAGCGTGCTGAAGTCATGACTTAATGATCTCGTAACTACGACTTAATAACAGGTGATTACGACTAAATGATCTCGTAATTATGACTTAATAATACGTAATTACGACTTTATCACGTCATTACAACATAATACAATACGTGGAGAGTGTATTATCACTAACTCACCCGCAGAGTGGAGATTCCACCCCAGTAATAATTGCAAATTTGTTGGAAACCGTTAACAAGCACAAGCAAAGTTTCAGCCAATGGACCTCCGGGTTGAACCCGGAGGTCCATTGGCTGAAACATTGCTTGTGTTTTTAGTCGATATATACAAAATTTGAAAGTTATAGTTTGGGTGATAACTCCACTCCGCGGGTGATTTAGTTACAATCCACTCGCCACGTACTGTATGTCATTATGACTTACTTATAATTATTCTGGACATACTTATCCGATAATTACAACATTATAACACGTAGTTACGAATTAGTTTCTCTTAATTGCGCTTTAATAACAAGCCTGGCTCAGACACAGACATCTCGCTAGATTGACAAGGCGCTTTTTTTTTCTTTCTTGGGATACTTTATCTTATTAAATGTGTCCTTTAGTGACAAAAGAACGCTTCCACCATCAAATTTTCTCGTAGTAGGTTCCGCTTCCGAAATTACATTTATTCCGTTCTGGAATATTCAGCTTTTTTTTGCTTGATCTACACGAGCCGCCGTTGCACTCAATACTTAGGTGGAGACTGACAATATTACGGTTGTAAGAAGTGGCAATATCCACAACTTGAAACGCGGTGAGGTTCGATTGGATATTCGATTGGAAATCTGATGCCTGATTTGATTCGAGATTCGATTCAATCCGAAATTTGAGTTCGCAGGGCCCTAAACGATCTTAACATCAAATAAATCAATGACCTTTTGTGTTCATCTTTACTTCGCACAACGGCGTAGATAATTTAACGCCGGGGGGGGGGGGGGGGGGTGGAGTGGAGACCAAAATTTTCCGACGGATTAAAGCTACTGCGTTCAGATACCCTTGTGTCGTATCATTAAAATCGAGTTCTTCAGTATGTAAAGATGTCGCCCGATCCCAATAGTTTTAAAATTTCTTGTCTATTTAAACTGGAGTGACACCACATTCGATGTCTGTGTCGCTCATGTAAATCATCAGATTCGAGTCAGGACCGTTCTTTCTATTCTGTCTTGAGAATTAACACTTTCTTCTGTCTCCAAGAGAATTAACGCTGACACTCAGTCAGAGATATAACTCAATCGATAGCCCTCTACACTTCATGTAACTTATACCCAAATTTGGTATAAATTATATCACGCGCATGCATGGTCGATCCTAATGAAGGGTTACGCGAGTAGTGCAACGAAGAGGACACGTATCTCACCTGGGGTAGTTTCGCATTATGAGGTCGATCCCGACGATGCCCAACCACAATGCTTGCCAGGTCACCACGCCGGACTATATATATGCAATACCTATACAACCTCTGTGTTAATATTGTATAGTAAGGTGAGGAAAATGACCCTTCAATATGAAGAGAGTACCAAAAAGAAGACCTTCTGACATTTTCTAATTTCGTGATCTCGAAACTAAACCTGTACTTATACTCCAGTGATTCTACTTATTGAGGACATTCCGCCGACCACTATCTTTCTATAGCCATGTCCTTATCCGCATGACATAAAGCCCCCCCCCCCCCCCCCCCAACACTTATGAAATATTATCTGGCAGAAAAGATAATCGCTGCTGGCTTCAGTCTTTTCGGTAGACTGAAACCCCGCATCCCTTCTCCCGCACAGTAACATAATTTAATACGATTATCACTGCAGTGTCATTCTCTGTCCACTTTAATCCATTTATCGATTCACTGAGTACAAAGATATACTTTTTTCGGATGGGCTGATATAAGTTAATATTCACGTGGATTTTTAACACTGGTTTCTCTCTTCAGTATTCGAGACCGCATGCATTAGCCTATGTTGAAAATAATAAAACTGCCGTTTGCAGAGTGATATTATAACTACAGTGATATATTTGCAATAACAGAGACTTTAAGGGTGTATTATGTCACAAAAACTCTCTAAATTAAATTATAAGAATTGAAATGAATTATTTGTCGCATTGTGGGAGTATATAAATGTGTAAATCAATTTTTAATTCAAATAGAACAGGCTTTACAGACAAGCGTAGACAATATCAAAATTTATTATTTTAAATAGTATTGTTCCAAATTTTAAAAAAGATTTCAACAAAACCCCATCATGTGACCCCTTAACTGGGACGAGCTTGACGAGGGGTAGCATGATATGGTTTTGTTGAAATCGTTTGAAAAAAAACATATTTTCTCAACTGATGAATTTTAATATTACTCGGTTCGTTGGCTAAAGGGTTAACACTTAAGATGCCGAAAGCGACTATTGTCAGATACATTATGATGAATATGTATGTTCTGATATGCGCAAATCAAACCTACGATCTGATTAATTGTTGGAAATGGCTCAGAGAGCCATTTCCAAAAATTAATCAGATGATAGAGTTTCAAGTGCGTCATAAATCTTATTAACCTTCCTCGCATATAGGCATACATAGAGGTCCTCCATATATGGCTAAAGTGGGAGTGGCAGTAACAGGGTTAAACGTCTCTCTGAATTCTGCATAGAACTTCTCGATAAAATCTACAATTTCTTACCTTACTATTTAAAATAATTCCACTGAGTGTGACAGACGCTAACTGCAAGCAGCTTTTCAGAATGAAAAATAGCATTGCAGCCCCGTCGATGTAGGAAAGATTATCCACCAGTAAACCGTACAATATCAAACATATAATACCTATCCCGTTTGGAAAGGTGACGCCGATGAAATGGTTAACGCATATATCCAACTTATTCACAATTTCGTGGAGAAACTCAAATCTTCTGCGCAACATACGTACTGATATTTCAGCATCCTCAGGCGATTCATTTTTATCATGAATTTGCTGGATTTGTTTGCTAATATCGGTGAATTCAGCACGCAAAATATAAATCGTTACATGGATTACAAGTGTTTCTGCAAAATGCTGGTTTAAATAAATGAGTTCAGCAATGTCTACAAATATGATAGCTACTTCAGTACGCATTGAAATGCTTTCACCATAGGAAAGAAGTATGTCTTTGAATGTTATAGAATAATCTAATGCAGAGTACATCATAACTCCAAACCCTGCCAACCCTATGATCACAACGACCATATATATACGCCAAATTCGGCGAACAATGATTGGTAGATTCCTTTTACAATGGAAAGCTACACACTTTTCTTCGTAGAGTTTCAAGTCCGAAACCATTACTTCAAACTTTGGAGTCAGGCCAAACAAGGTGGTAATCGAGGCATAGATACCACACGTGTTGTGGAGCGCAACGGCATAAGCAGCCATCAGGGTTGTAGATATTCCCTTGGCTTTCTCCAATGTTATAACATATCCTAGTCTAAAAGAATTCAGCAATAACATCAGATTAAGACTAACGCAAACAAGCATATACAGATTGGAGATAATAGTCATTTTTAATGATTGTTTTTTATTTGTTCTCCACTCATTATACAGTGCTGACAGTTTCAAACATCTTTCCAATGCAGCATATGTTTGTAAAATGAAGTTACGTTCTTCCTTCTTTTCTGTGGTACAGCTTTTATTCCAGGGCAGAGGTATTGATGCGTCTTTATCCTCGTCGTGAATAATAATTCCAGACATCCTGGTTCTAAATCTGTTAGGTGATCCCTACAAAATAAACAACGGTGCGTTGATAATATAAGTATCTTCGCCAATGTGTATGGTATGTGGAGATTTAATACCTGGATGTCGGTTTGTAAACACTGAGCCGCAGGCGAGGTGTTTAAATGAGACATCCAGGTATTAAATTTCCGTATAACATACATGTTGGCGGAGAAAACGTTTTTGTCCCGTTTGAAACACAATACAAACATAGTGGAAATAAATTTGTGGACGCATTTCTCAGCTCCACAATCACTTAGACCAAATTCGTGATAATTATTTTGTTTTTACAATCGCAGAAGACAACAGATAGAGTTACTCCCCTTGGGTCGTTAAGGAAACGAGTAAACAGTATTTTGTTGTTGACATATCGTCCCCTGAGTTCCAATGTGTTCTATGTGTCTACTGGCACATAGAACGCGTTGGTACTTAGGGACGAATCATTTGCTCTTATTTTATTTGTATGATTGAATTGTCGGAAATCTGATGATATTTGTGACTATTTTGTTTTTTTTGTTCCGATTTTTATTTCGAGGCGAGCAAAAGCGGAAAGCTTTCGTTTAAACCATATACCCCCGATGTTTCGCGTGCCCTTATACCCTGGATGTTGCACGCTCTCATATACCTTGGATGTTGGGCGCATCCTTGGCCATGGATATTTGTTCAAGACATTCTGACCAATCAAAATACCGAATTTATCGGGATATAGGGACAATAGTACTTCGTCCACATGTTCTCAATGTGCAACTTGCCGCACGGATTGTGCAAACTCCGGTACCTAGACTCTACCAGTCCTGGAAATGAGACGAGTGCGGGTACAACTTCTCCCGTCAGCGCCCGTGTTTTCTATTTTACGGGAGCTAAAAAATGCACTTGTTGAAAAATATTGCGGAGCACTGATATACCGTAGGGGCATATGAATGTGTGTTGTTTTGATAAAACTGCACTCTGTGGCCAATGACAAGTTACTGTTATAGTTCAGTAGGTCATTATACATTTAACACGTTCTGATATGCGCAGATCAAACCTACCATATCATTACTTATTGGAAAGGGCTCCGAGAGCCCTTTCCAACAAGTAATCAGATGATAGAGTTTCAAGTTTCTCATCAGTGTTAAAAACGTCCTCACATACAGTTCCTCCATATATAGCTAAAGTGGGCGTGGCAGTAAAAGGGATAATGTTTATGATGTTTGGTGACAGTATTTCCTCTAAATTCATGAACTAATATTTTACGGGTGTAATTTACTCCCGTCTCTGATTTTACGGGAGCTTAAAACTGCACCCGTCAATTTTGTTAATTTCCAGCCCTGACTCTACCCGGAAACTTAACAATAATACCTTTCTCGACATGAATCATTGAATCCCCTCCGTAAGTTATCCATCTGCGCACTGATTTCAAAATATTAACCTAGAAGTTTTACCCACAATTCAAGTTGGTAGTTAACCAATTCACTCTAGTTTGACAGAGCTCACTGAGGTCTGTCAAACAAAATTGAACGGGTTACACGGTTGTAATCCATGTTGTTTTATGAGATATGCATATGAAAACTCTCAGGCCACTAGTCTAATTATGTAAGAAACTCAACGCTATTATCGCCCGGAACCAGTCTATTACTCAAATAGACTATCGCCAATGTTTAGATTAACTCGTCTGGAATATTTCAGTTGGTTTGAAAAGCGAACCTACGGTTCATTCATTTACCTTGAATCAATACTAGAAACGTTGCTGAATCGAGGCCAGGCTTGACAACCGGTAGCTGTACCAGTACCGCAGGTTCCCTCATGATCGAAGCGGTACCGGCACTGCAGCTTTTGCCCCATTAATAGAGGTACAGAATTACTTTATGAGGAAATTCCTAACTGAACGAGGGTAAACGGGCTGATTATCGTGTATGGCGCACTTGCACGACATACTTTCAACTTATTTGTGAATGAACATATTAAAACATCCTAAAGGCGTATCCTCTCTCTGCACCACGAGGTCGACCATTTTGAATTTTCAAACGTGGCATCAAAGACAATGAAAGCGCCCTCATAGGCTACGTCAAAGAAATTATTCTGTGGCGACAACAAAGTAATCACAAAGCGTGATCTACGTGCTTTATGATTACTTTGATGTTGCTCCAGAATAACTGGCGCGATGGCAAGTTTGTCTTGCGACCTTGGGGACTGAGGCAGTTTAAATGCGAATTTCTCCATCTGCTTGCGATTTGCCATCCATGTGTTGATTTGACCCGGTTCCGGTATTTTTCCACACTACCAGTCCGCTCTGAGAAGACTCATCACAGCTGTAGCTTTATGATTACGCCGCGTTGTTCAACTAATTATGTGAATATCCTGATATCTTAACCCTTTACCTAACGTAACGGCCAAACCCGGTCAGCGCGCTATTCTCAAAAATCGCCAATTAATTTTCATTATTTTTTTCATTTTTTGTCTCAAAAACATAGGTTATGACCCCTCGTTGGAAAGAGCTCGTCGAGCTCGTTCCAACGAGGGGTCATAACCTATGTTTTTGAGACAAAAAATGAAAAAAATTAGTTATTCAAAAATTATTTTTGCAAGTGTCGTCTGCTTTTCATGTTAGGTAAAGGGTTAACCATTTGAGCGCAAAAGACCGCTTTTCTGGCCCAGGCTCGTGATACGATCTGAATTCATAACGAAGATAGCTGCGCAGTGAATTTGTGTGGTAGACCAATCAAGATTTTCAACATGTTGCACTCAGGCTTTTCCGACCAGCCTATAAATTCTGGACGATTGAATCTTAAAGATCATTTTCTGTAAACCAAAGCTGGAAATGTTCCTCATACGAGACATGTTTGATCGACATTTTGATGGCATTACAATTAGAAATGAAGACTCACCACATACAGTGCGTCCACCGTGGACTGGCCGTAATCCAACCGTGGGCACTAATGTACACGGAAGTGTTAACCAGGTAATAAAAAATCTTCACTGGAAAAAAAAAAAATTAATGAAGCACCGGATAGTACCCGGTGCTTCATTAATTAAATTTTATTATTATTCCTATTAGTGATTAGAATCTAATATTCAGTGCTCAAAATAACTTTTTTTACTTTGCGTAGCAAAATGCTACACATTTCCAAAACATGAATAGCATTTTATAAAAATTCCATAGCTGTTTTTGTATACCAGAGTTATGTTATGCTGTTTTGTATTGAATTCTTCTAAGTAGATAGAATAGTTTCCATCCATTTCTGGACATTTCCAAATGATCTGCAACACATGAAACATTAACTATGTTTTTTTAACTGAACTGCCTTTTAGGATATTTTCAAATGGCGTCTTGGTTGTTTGATAGAGTTCTCCAAATAGAAGTTGGGGATTTTAATTTGATGGGCTTGAAGTTATTTTTAATGGACATTTTATGCAAAATGTTGTAAAAACAGGAAGAATTTTAACCAATAGACTTCATCTTACATATGAAGTTGTTAATGATGCTTGATGGAGAGTTAATCTGAGTTATGCCTGGAATGTTCCACAATCAGAAGTAAAGCATCAGTGAACTAGTTTTCAAATTTATTTGCAAATTTCCATTACACTTTGCGATACAAGATAATCAACTGCAGCCTAATAGGCTGCAGTTGATTATCTTGTATCGCAAAATGCTATACATAATTGAATATTGTGTAGCTTTTTGCAAGTTTTGTATAGCAAAAAGCGACGCGACACTGCTTATTTTGAGCCCTGCTAATATTAATGCGTCCTTGGAAATATTGCACACCTGTGTAATGTGACCAGTCCACGGTGCCCGTACAGTACAACCGTAGTCTTATGTTTACGCCGGAAATTTCCACAAAGTATGTAACGATATTAATGTTTTCAAGGGGAAATGAATACGTAGTGATTGGAATATGTATAACAGGGACAAGAAAGAATACCTGCGCATCTTTATAAATAAAGGCACATCACATTAATTACATCAACAGTCTTTCAAAGAGTGGGCAAACAAACGGCGGCCCTACTGTACAACCGCAGTTTTATGATTACGCCGGATAGTTCCACAAAGTATGTAACGATATTAATGTTTTCAAAGGGAACTGAATACGAAGTGATTGGAATATGTATAACAGGGGCAGGAAAGAATACCTGCGCATCTATGTAAGTAAGGGCACGTCACCTTACATCAAGGGTCTTCCAAAGAGTGGGTAAACAAACGGCGGCCCTACTGTACAACCGTAGTTTTATGTTTACGCCGGAGAGGTTCACAAAGCATGTAACGATATTAATGTTTTCAAGGGGAAATGAAAACGAGGTGATTGGAATATGTATAACAGGGGCAGGAAAGAATACCTGCGCATCTTTGTAAGTAAAAGCACATCACATTACATCAAGGGTCTTTCAACGAATGGATAAACAAACAGTCCACAGCAGCGAAGAATTCCGAAAAGACCTGAATTTCATTTATATGCTTTTTGACATCATGGTGCAAAGCGTTAACCCTTTACCCAACGTAACGGGAAAAACCAGCCAGCACTAATTCTCAAAAATCGTCAGTTAATTTTCAATATTTTTTCATTTTTTGTCGCAAAAACATAGGTTATGACCCCTCATTGGAACGAGCTCTCGAGCTCGTTCCAATAAAGGGTCATAACCTATGTTTTTGAGACAAAAAAATGAAAAAAAAAGTTGTTCAAGAATTTTGTTTGCAAGTGTCGTCTGCTTTTCATGTTAGGTAAATGGTTAACATTCTGGATTTAATACCAACCACCTTTATTATCTACCACGTATAACAATTGTAGCACTCTGGATGAGATGCGAGAGAGACCCAATTTAGCGACAGAGAGGAATGCCTCTGACGCAAGCCTTGCTGTAAAGCAACGAAAACAACAAATTTTAAAAGAACAAATTAGACTAAGTCCCATGCCCAAAGTAAAGCTTTTAACGAATAAATACAATTTCGACGCAAGGATTCTTTGCGTCTAAATTAAATCCGTTATTGTACGTTTGCACATGCACATTGGTTTCAGTGCGGTCAATGAATGCATTATTACGGCGGGGCTCAAATTAGAGGTAGCTTTATATTGACACGTTTACGTAAGGTACCCCAATGGTAGGAAAAACACTCAACCAATTTTGGAGTCATAACATTAAAGGACATGAAGCTGTTACCATAAACTATTACCACTCAATCTATAAGTTACTAGTCGATTAACATAAGTTTGGAGGTCCGTTAAAACGCCATAATTTCGGTGACGTCATTCGACGGAGCCGGGCCGCGGGCGATAATGGTATAAACAGCCATTAGTGGCCCGCGGCCCGACTATGTTTTGATTCCATGGTCTAACGAATTACTCCCATTCGGATGTCGTCCCTTTGTATTTCTGAACTGAAATCGAACGCACGATCGAAACAGAAATATCGAACCGACTTTAGTGATTATTTCTGTGCTGAAATGAAGCACTATCAGATGGAAACAAGTTTCATTGCACTGTGAATCGGTCTCACTGTAAGTATACTGATAAAATCATCGTTCGTTCGTTACAACGGCCTGGTAATAATAGTAATAACATGATTGTTGTCAAGCATCATGATTCATTAGTGGTCCTGCAGCAATGATGAACAGCCCTTGGGCTTATTAACGGCCCTCTACTTCGTCTCGGGCCTTTAATAAACCCTCGGGCTGTTCATCATTGCTGCAGGGCGGCTAATGAACCATAATAAACCTCCAAAATCATGTTATTGTTATATTGAACATCGCCAACTTCCGTTTTATTCTACACATGCCCAACAACCTGAAAGAGTAAGATTCCTTAAGAAAACGAAGCGCCATGAACATTTTCAGGCTCGTTAACAGAGGCCCAAAGCGACTGTTACTAAGAATAACACTCTTTGTGTTTAACATCAGTTGTATTTCAATTTCAAATGACGAGGCGATTTTTGCAATCATCAAATCGAAGCAAATTTCGATTTGCGATGTGTTCGTGTGTGGATGTCAGTTAGCAATAGAAACAAATCGATGACTTTTTTACCCCAAAAACCTTTTGAATGGGGACGAGAAACCCCAAAAAAGAAATATCAGCTAAAAATGACCGCTTTCTCGTCGAGAGCTCTCGATGTCTCGCTCAATTCTGGAAAACGTTGGAGAGGGGAGAAGGAGCACGTATGCTCTGTTCCCCTAGGCCCAACGTCCCTGATCTGAGCGAAATGTAACTTTAAACGTATTTTCACAATAAATCACTCTACCTGAACGACGTGTCAAACTTATCCCGTCAGGAGCAACATTCCAGGAAATAATAAGGAAACGTCAGCTACAAAATACACATTTCAAAAATATTTTTCTCGCATCAGTCGTATCGGTCAGACCTCAGGCGGACGACCTTCCTGGAAAATTGAATACAAATATATCACACTGCGCGCAATACAAATTTCATAATTTGCACAGTTATCTAATAACTCTCTACGGATTACCTCTTCTGGCGCGACAGGCGACTAAAAACGACGCGACGGCAGACCACGGAAAGGTACTACAGTAGTCATTTTAGCCAACTGTGTGTGTCCATTTCCAAGTGTTTTTTACCCTTTACCCAACGCAGACGTTATCAAAATTTATTATTTTAAAAATCATTTTCTCACATTTTTGAAAAAAATCCAACAAAACCATATCATGTGACCCCTCGTTGGAACGAGCTCGACGAGATCGTTCCAACGAGGGGTCACATGATATGGTTTTGTTGAAATTTTTTGAAAAATAATATTTTTTTTCAATTGCTGAAGTTGCATATTACGGTCGATTCGTTGGATAAAGGGTTGAACAAACACACGTATTCCTATGTTTCATGTACCATTTTTGTCCTGTCACCTGAACAACGATATCGTCCCTTGAAAGTATAAAGGTACCATTTAAATATATACAGGAAATCATTTGAAAAACTGTCAATGAGATCATTAGAACATCTTTTAAAATAATAACGCTTTAGTCTAACATCCTTACTTTTTGTAAAATTCCTGATGAATATTAGGCGCTAAGAATTTTGTTTCTCAGATTATTCCGCGCCAAAAGATTTAAGGCAAACGAAGAAGCCATTGGCAGTCAGCAACTTCCCAAAAGAGAGCACGTTTTTCACACACGGATGGTGAAGAAACAGCAGTTTGGAGATAAATGCAGCACATTATCCTTCGTCCTGCTTCGAAATCCGATTATCTAAAGAAACCAATACAGGTATTATCAAACAGAACGTGACGCCTGCATTATCAAGAAATGGCGACCTCACATAGCAACAATCTTTTTGCAAACAGCTCTTTTCCGTAGATTTTATCGCTGATCAGGTTCATTATCCATACGATAATACCAGTGGCAATCTGTGTATCACTTTAGCAATTCCATAATGAATGTATCCACGAGAGGTATTTAATCCACTCAGCGTCAGAAATCGATACATCGTTTCTGACATAATTCTTCGAGTTTTTTTCATCAAATGTGTTATCGACGTTGATACCCTTCACACGAGGAAACAAATTCGGGCGAGTGCGGTGAAATATATAAGGGGTGGGGGGGGGGGGGGGGGGACTCGGTCCCTTATCGAACGTAGGGGCAGTACTGCTTTCCGTACAAATGAAGTAGGGGAATGGGATCTACGCGGTGTGCAATACTGGGAGACCTAAAATGGTGTAGTCCTATTTATAGGGGCGGGGGTACCCGTGAGAATATTTTGAAATTTAGTACACAAAACTCAGTGAATGCCATTGTCCGGATAGCCTGAAAATTTGGACGATTCACCCTCCCTCCAAGTTCAGCTGCATGGAAGTAGTCTTGTCATTCTGTCTACCTACACACGGCAAAAGCGGCTTTAATGCACTAGCACGACACCGGAGTGTCACTGTACTGCATGTCCGTCAACATCAAGCCATTCCAGGTCTTGAATTGTCGGCGGACGAGATTTTCTCCTCAGAAGAATGTAGCGGAACGGCGTTCCCCGCATTTCCTCAAGAAAGCAAAACTACATAGCGTGTGGGGTACCCGAAGCATGCCTCTCGCCCTTTTCCGAAAGTTGAACCCTTTTAGCTCATCGTGCATTAGTTTGTACAGTTCAGTAGACGAAGTTGGTTGCCATCCAGGCGTGGGCAGTGATGTCCTCGAATGCCTTTAACAGGTAGTTAAAATCATCACCAGCAAAATTTTAATTAATGAAGTACCGTTTTTTTATCCGGTGCTTCTTTAATTAATTTTTTGATGATTATTTTTATAATTAGTGTTTGGAATCTAATATTATTGTGTCCTTGGAAATATTGCCCACCCGTGGAAAGTGACCAATCCACGACGGCTGTACTGTATGTGAAGGAAAAGTTGGAGATCCACGAACAGGCAACACAATAAATCCTAAATTGAGAATGGAATCAGTAAACAATTAACCCTACAGGGGCTGCAGGGTTGAATTATTACTGAATCTCCCTCAAATTAAAATAGACTTGAAAAGGTGTATATTGGGTGCTCCGTTTCACCTACTTTAAAAATACATGAGATTTTGATTTAATTAGAATTTGTCCGTGGCACTTTCAGTGTTACAGTGCGGCCTCCGTGGATTGGTCACTTTACAGATAATATTTCCACGGACGTAATAATCACCACAAATCTAATTAATGAAGCACCGGGTACATCCCGGTGCTTCATTAACCGGTTGTGGGCCAGATTATTTTTGGTGGTCTGAATTTGTTATTCAAAACTTGTTTTCTTACAAATTATTGGAGAGTGCCTATAGGCACTCTCCAATAATTTGCAATAAAACAAATTTATATAAACAAAATATTATTTGTGTTTGACTGAATATGAAATATAAGCAAGGAAAGTGTTGGCTTTTGCTCAGGCATCCTCATTTTTTGAAAGCCCTGATAGTGGCTTCCAATACTCAACCAGTTAATAAAAATGTTGCTGATACTGATTTTTATTAGCGGGTAAACGTATGCTTGGATATCACAGTCCACGCGACTGATTGTAATTCTAATTCACACATTAAAAATTCGTTTGCATTTTATTTATCAGCAAAATTTTTCAAAACCTGTAAAAACCTATAAAAAATCACATGTTTATGTCCAGGTCGGCTAAAACTGTATTTGGTCTGAAAGATTTCAGTGTTATTTTCCACACGTTTGTGTTATTGGCGTGTTCATATTTTTTTAAAATGAGCAATGAAATCTCAACAGGGAAAACACACAAAAACCTTTATTTTGGGCGTCCGAGTTCAAAATATTCTTTGTGTGTAATTTATTTTTTTTTAAATTGCCCCAAATTAAATTAGAACAATGTTTATCTCTTCGGCGTTTTTTTGTTTGCGTTAATTGAAGCTAAGAAAAACTTCGATCTCCCACTCGACGAACGTATTGACCCCTGATGTAATCTGTCGATGTTTTTTTTTCTCGACGGCCTTTGATGTCTACGACGATTGGTGGGAGGCGGTGACTCGTGTAAAGAGTCCTCTCCAAAAACAAAAAAAAAAACAAAAAAAAAAATAATCAATTAAAAAAGAACTAAATTGAAATAATTTATTTACTGAGACAAAATTATGATCTGGAAGTTCTCAGTGACCATTTTCACACGTTTGTGTTATTCGCGTGTTCACCCCCTTTGCTATGGGAATCCCATAGACATTTTCTGGACCACTTAAAAAATAAAAATGTTTTGTGCTGTTTTTGAAATTAACAATGGAATCCCCACAAGCAAAACACACAAAAAGGCCAGAAAGGAATAACCTCAGTAACTTATATATCATTTTGTGGGAATGAAACAGAGATCCTGTGGATACTAATATTTGCCATGGAACTCTTATCATTTGGAAGAAAGCACTGCATGAAAGTCTGCTATGGCAGAAGTAAGAGACCAGATAATAGTACAATAAAGTACCTTTAATTTTCTGAATAGTTATATTCTGCAATCTTTCTAGTTCATACTCGAAGAAAGGAACGGACAGTAAGACTAACAGTAATTTAGGGTGTCTAAATTTCACAAGGGCTGCCATCTTTCTTATGTTTGTTTACCTTTTATGAAGTTCACAAAGAATTAAATCCACACAGTCCACATGAACAAGTACAGCACGTGGAGAGTGTATTATCAGTAAATCACCTGCAGAGTGGAGATTCCACCCGAACAATAAATAAAAATCTGTTGCAAAGCATAACCAGCACCAGCAAAGTTTCAGTCAATGGACCTCCGGGTAAACCCGGAGGTCCATTGGCTGAAACATTGCTTGTGTTTTTGTCGATATGTACACAATTTGAAAGTTATAGCTTGGGTGATACCTCCACTGCTCGGGTGATTTAGTTACAATCCACTCTCCACGTTCTGTATGAAGGCATGAGAGAGTGCATCAGTGTAAAATCAATAATGCCCAATGTGGGTTCTGTCACTCTGCAGTGATCATACCCCTCCCCCACAATTCTGTGTCATTTGCCTTGAGAATTGTGTTAAATTGGTAAAAATGATGAGATTCAGACACCAAAAAGTAATACTGCCAAACTTTCTCGTTTGATATTATCTGTGACCATTTCTGGCGTTGTATGGGCAATGATAGCTGCTAGGAGTGCCATGGAAGTGCTTAAGTATGGCCCAAACAACCAAAATGACCTGCCATAAACGCAGACTACTTACAGTGCGTGGAGAGTGGATTGTAACTAAATCACCCGCGGAGTGGAGTTATCACCCAAGCTATAACGTTCAAATTGTGTACATATCTACAAAAAACACAAGCAATATTTCAGCTAATGGACCTCCGGGTTTAACCCGGAGGTCCATTGACTAAAACTTTGCTGTTGCTTGTTATGCTTTGCAACAAATTTGCAATTATTCCTCGGGTGGAATCTCCACTCTATGGGTGATTTAGTGATAAAACACTCTCCAAATACTGTACATCAATCGACTGCGTCGAGTTAGAAAGCGTAGAGTCTAATTCATTTGTATACAGGGTTTGGTATGCTTTATTTGTTTTGGAACTATCGCTCTTCTGTAGTTGTTTTTCGGGGGATGCTTGCGAGCTTAAGAACATTAATAACAGATCTGCTTACCAATACTATTTTATAGACAGTGAATTAAAGGACTGAACAATATCGCAAATATGTTAGTTATTAACTGTATTTATCTTAAAACGTATGAGACTTTGTAGTCTCATTTCGGTAATTCGTGTTATTTTGTCCTCCAGGTGGCTTCAGACAATTTCTGTTAGCAGATTGTACCATGCCCATAGATTTTTTCAACCTTTTGTGCCAATAGCGATCAAAGTCGACGTAGATCCATCTTACACACAATGCGGTTGTGCGAGAAAGAAATTTAAATTTACGAAAGGTACCAAATTTCAGAATATTTGGTGAACAAAAAAATAACTTTCTTACATCACAAATATAGTTCGGCTACAGTCAAATTATTTTTTCGTAAATATACAGTTGTGAGGACTGCAATGTATGTTGTTATAAATAAATACATTTTTGTTTTCAAACATAATTGTCCACTTTTATATTTTGCTCATTGACAACAACCAAATAATAATAGTTCGAACGGTGGAGTAACAATCCCTTGTTGAAACTTGAGTAACTTTCTACGTTTTCCGGATTCAGTATTGCTACTAAGGCCTGTATCTCTCAGTTATTAAGTTGTCAGTTGACTATTTTCCTTTGAATGTATCGTGTGTTATACATTACAGTACGTGGAGAGTGGATTGTAACTAAACCACCCGCGTAGTGGAGTTATCACCCAATCTATAACTTTCAAATTTTGTACATATCCACAAAAAACACAAGCAATGTTTCAGCCATTGGACCTCCGGGTTAAACCCGGAGGTCCATTGGCCGAAACTTTGCTTGTGCTGGTTATGTTTTGCAATAAAGTTGCAATTATTGCTTGGGTGGAATGTCCACTCTGCGGGCGATTTAGTGATAATACACTCTCCACGTACTGTACATCGCTTCGAAGATTCGGAAGCATCAATGAAATGTTTGCAGATTTCAGATCCTTGGAAATTAAATCGTTTCCCAACTTGGCCCAAGAACCACGTGATCAAAAGAAGCATGTCTGCCAACACAATCGATCTTTCGTGGTAATTCATTCTCCTCTTGGAATATTCAACGTGTCGGTGATAAAATGATGAATATGCTTTCTCCGAGTAGAGAGTATGGAGTCATTTATGTACAACTGAGACATTAGAATTACCGATCTACGCTGCAACAAATATAGGTTCTCTTTAGAACCAAAACTGGTTCTAATCTTGTCCCTGAGATGGAACCAGTTCTGTTTAAACAGTATTTATTTCAAATCAAATAAATTTACCAAGATCAGCATTCAATTTTAACAGAATATTACATGAACTGAAGTAGATTCAGCAGTAAACTTGGAGCTTATTCAACGCAGTCGCCAAACGTTTTGAAACAAAGGAGATATGAACAGTTGGCATATCGAACCAGTCTTGGTTCTGAAGAGAACCAAAACTGGTTCGATATGCTAACTGTATATCTCCTTTGCTCAATAATGATTTGAGACAACGTCGTATAAGCTGTAAGCTTACGGCTGAAACCCCCTCAATTTATGTTTAATTCTGTTAATATTTAATGTTAATCTATATAAATGTTTTTGATTTGAAATAAATACTGTTTAAACGGAACTGGTTGCATCTCAGGGACAAGATTAGAATCAGTTTTGGTTCTAAAGAGAACCTATATTTTTTGCAGTGTATTCTTTGTTATTCTTGCCGGTTACTTATGCGGCTGTCAATTTCTTTGTCACCAAAAGCACAAAAAAAAATATTTTTGGGGGAAACGGTGGATGAATTCAAGTTTTGTGTACTTTGTCGTTAGTTTGATATATAATATGTCGCAATTAACCATTTCAATTCGTTTTTAGGGCATTGTTTCAATTTTTAAAAAAAATGTCAAAAGTTTTGTTGAACGACCCCTTTAGGTCTCATTGAAATCGACTTTTGTCATCTGTGCTCCTCAGATCAGCTAGTTATTTCTCATACCGGGCTGAGCTTTCCCTTTTTTGTTGAGACCTCTTGCCACAGTTATGCATAACGTTAATGGTGATACCCACGCCGTGGGACGGGAACACGCCTGTTCGTAGTGTACGCGTCCTAAGGCGGGGGGGGGGGGGATTTTTCTTTCGTTAAACGTATAGTTTGTTGTGGTTATTGAAAGAGTTATTGCTACTCTCCATGTGGTACATAGGGTGCATATAGTTAACCCTTGAGGTATTGTAGCTAAATTCTGTTATTCAGTAATCAATGTATCAGGTAACAGTACAATTTAATGATTTTATAATGCCCTCAATATTGTTGTTAGGATGTGTTGTCATTCCCATTACTCAACTGTTGCTCCCACCCATCCCCACCCCCAATAGCGACGATATGAAAGACGAACGTGTGTGGTGAGTCACAGTTGTATTTCCTGAATCACATATAAGCTTCCCGAGAAGACACACCTCGTACACGCTCGTAGATTGGCTGTAAAATTAATTATTTTGTTTTAATCAAAAGTGACCCCGGCTAACGGTTCATTTTTAGTTCGTGAATCGGGACCCGAGCGATACACAAACCCCTCTGTCGGAATTCATATTTTCGACAAACCAGACAGCGTGTTGTATCTCAATCCATGGATCCCACAAACTATTTGTACCTTGTAAAAACGAATAGGTCTGCAGCGGGTTTGGTTTTCGCGAGTTGACGCTCTGCAACGGAGGAATTAAATTTATATCAAATCTACATACTTCTATTAAGTTACCCGATATGAATGTCTAAAAAAAGAAGGGAGTAATAATAGTTTTGAACGTTGGAATATTCACGCATACAGTTATTTTATACCATGATTACCTATTCTACTATATATGAAAAGCCTGTGACATAAATGTTTGCTTTACACACCACTCGTGATGAACATGCCAGCAATGGGATTTCAGTAGTAAAAATTTACACCAATAGTAGGGCTGCATCCACGTTGACCTTTGGTGACGACGACCTGAATGCAAACTTGTCTAAATTTATCGCACATCGCCTCGCGAAGAGTGAAATGGAAGTGGCAATTATTTATTACGTTTTTAAATGGGTTTACCTCATAAGATGCCAAAAATTAACAAAATGCATTTTCTCATGTTAACAAAGCATGCATAACTCGAAATAGTATGTTATTATGTTATTAAAACGAAAACGACTCAGTTTCTTTTTTCCATTTCGTTTCGGAGATAAAAATGACAGTTGAAGTACCGCCCACCGATGATCGCGTAAACAAAAACAGTTTCGCACGTTTGTACATCTGGTGCTCAGTAAAATCGAGAAAAAATAATAGCGACTCTTAATAATCTGACGATCATGGTAAAAATAAAATATACTCAAAGTAACTTGGTATACCAAATGTTCACCACTCGTGGTGAACATTTGGTACACCAAGCTACTATGGGTATATTCTATATGTCTTACTTTGAAATACAGAAAGCAGACCCACCCGAATCCATTCAAAGAGTGTGTCAAAACACAACGGCTTTCTCGTCACGAAAATCAGAACAAATAGTTACGTGCGATGATTGACTAGTTGTCGGAAGACAACCAATAGTCCGGATTTGTTTGGGTGCTCATATCCACAGTTTCAGCGGATCATTGATATAGCAACTGATCACGCGATCGACCTACAGCAACGGTCTTACACAACGGTTATAAAACGGGATCATGCATTACTATGGCAACGAAAAATATTCGATCCTGATTGCAGCATGATGTCACTTACAAGTTACTTCCGATATGACATAACATGACCAATTGCATAGTTTACCAATATTGACGTTACTTTCGAAAACGTAACTTTTGAGGTATGCGAAGATTGACACGCGACGAACGTTTTACGTGCCGTTGGCATGTTGGAAGCTGGCAACAGACAGACTGCAGTGGCTCAAATTCCCAACATTTTTCAATTGGGGATTAGCAGGTTGTAGTCACGCTACCGTCAGACAGGCAATGTTGATGACAGACGTCGGTCATGTCGTCCAAGGGCGACAACTGCTAACCAGGAAGTTTCATCCGAACCACAGCATTACGCAACCGCCATAAAGGTGCCTCAGAAATTGGACAACAGCTGCACCGAGCGACAGATGTGCGGGTCAGTGGTCAGACCTCTCCGAAATCGCGCACACAGCTGGAATTTGTACGCTCGACGACCTCGAATAATTCCACGTTTGACTGAACGTCACATCGCAGCAACGCGTAACTGGTGTGGAGCACGACAGCGCTGGGACAATCGTCGGTGCAACGTCATGTTTTCCATTGAATCGAGGTTCAGTCTCGACTTCCACGACAGGCGAAACAGAGTGTGGCGGCGGCGGCGGCGGCGGAAAGAACGATACTGATCGTTTTGGTGGTGGATCGGTTATGATATGGGGAGGCATAACAATGACAAGCAAAACAGCATTGCATGTCATCCAAGGGCGTGACACAGAGCAGTACTACCGTGACAGCATGTTAGCAGCTCATGTGGTACAATTTGCGCGACGTCACGACCGTCAATTTATTTTCCAAGATATACGTATAATTATTCCGTTTAATTCAAAAAGCATCAAATTCACTGATAATTAAGTACATTTGGATGTAGGAACTTAAATACGCTTCCACAATTATGTGCCATGATTATCTATGATTGATAATTTCACAAGACTATCGTGGATTCTTATTTCAGACTGGTAAATGTGAACTGTCTTAGTCTGTTGTATTTAGATTATCAAAACATCATTACTTATCAACTACTACCTGGATGTACTTAGATTTTAAAGTAACCAGGAAGGTTTCGTCAGGAGTTTACATGGTCTACGTGAGGTTGTATTGAAGATTCGGGGTATTCTTAGGAAACGTGTACGGCGAAGACGGTCACATGTTTGTTTGTATGTGTTTGCGAGACCCGTTCTGTGTTTGTGTACTGAGGTTTATCGACACTTTCAACATCCAATCTGTGGGGAAATTTTGTGGATGTAGTTAACCGGAGTACCCAGAGAGAAACACCGAGCAGCGGCGAACAACTGTCAGACTAATGAACAAACTCTGCTGAGTTAGCAGCAGTTAAAAATCACCATTCAGTTTTCATTATTTTTTTCATTTTTTGTCTCAAAAACATAGCTTATGACCCCTCATTAGAACGAGCTCGTTGAGCCCGTTCCAATGAGGGATCATAAGCTATGTTTTTGAGACAAAAAATGAAAATATTTAGTTATTCAAGAATTTGGTGTGCAAGTGTCGTCTGCTTTTCGTGTTAGGTGAAGGGTTAAAGGGTTAAGGCCCTAGTGCACGGAGTCGACGTACCCTAACGTAGGCAATCGGGAGCAAGTTCCAGGGACCGACCTGGGCATGCGCCAGTGCGTATTTGGTTCTGAAACATCAGGACCTGGCTCTTAAATCTCAGAAATAGGCTTCTCAGTTGGCGCGTAACTTCTCAGATCATATTTTGATATTCTTTCGATGGATAATCGAGAGAGACACTCTTACATGTATTATATATATGATTATCATTTATCATTGTTGTAGAGTGCTTAAGTTAATACTTCAAGTCTTAATTACCAAGCATTAATCTTCATTGTGGTTTCTGATCAAGTCTTGGCTGCCTAAATAGGCAGCCAAGACTTGATCAGAAACCACAGTGAAGATTAATGTTTGCTATAGTGTACTAAATGAAAACGATGAGAGCTATTACACACTTGCAGTGTGTGTTACAAACAGGAGTGTGACTCCGTAAATTGAAATCTGGCGCATGAATTGAAAAAATAGGCTCCGAGGCTAGAGCGTATTTTAAATAGTCCTGATCGGTCCCTGAAGTTCATTTCCCAAACACGAAACGCAGTTACCGCTGGTCGGGATCGAACGGTCGAATTTTCGTTTTGAGGTTCCGCTCCATAGTTTTCCAGGCATGCACTCTCTTCAAATGTGAATATTCGAAAACTTAGTTATCTAACCCATAACATGTATTACATTTTCCAAATCCACTAAAAACATTTTACGCTATCTGACTAAGAAGAAATAAACAATCTGAATGTGGGTGTAATAATTGATTTCAAACGCTTCAAAATGCAAAATTGCTTGAAAAAAAGACGATACCAGTCATGTTCAACCACCTAGCAGCCTCAAAAGCAGAATATGTCCGTGTAAAAATATTTTTAAAAATAGTCAAATTTTCGATGGTACTATTCCCAGTCCTCTGGTAAATTTACCCCTATGCATCATATCCTAGCTCTGTGGCCAAAACGTCAAATTCTCTTGTCCTATAATTGGCCTAATGTAAATATATATCTGATACAAAAAATATATCTCCAATTTACATGGATTAGTTCCAGCATATGCCCTATGTTTAAAATTTTAACCCTGTGCAATAGAGTGCGAAAATGTAAAACGGAACATATCCATCGAATCAATAGATATCGAAATATCCCTCAGTTGCTTCCAAAATGACGCCACGTTTCGGATCATGACGTCGCCTTGAAAGAACTATCAGTTGATCTTTGTTATTGTCTTGAAACTGTTAGCAGTCGAACTCAGCTGAATATTGCGCAGTAAGTCACGTAGCATGTAATAAAAAAAATCTACTCTCTTTTAGAATTTTAACCCTGTGCAATAGAGTGCGAATATCGTGAATTATCTCATTCGCGCAAGCGTTCGTGAAAAATAAAACTTTCAGGTCCACACTCATGAGATAATTCCCGATATTCACTAAAATAAGTAGATAACCTCCATTTATTATTATTATTATTATTATTATTATTATTATTATTATTATTATTATTATTATTATGTGACCCTTCACTCAGAGAAATCCGCGTTAAATTTACTTCCATGTAGAACCAAAACTCATCGAAGAGCCAAAGCAAATAACTCTTCATGTGATCTATAACCAGATAATTTCAAATAGAGTTGCCTGTCTTGTTTATACGAACAATTTTTTGTCGCACACTTAACCCTTTACTTAACGAATCGACTGTATCTGCCTGGGTAATTTAGAAATTAATCAAATAAAAAAAAAAATCAGGAAATTTCAACGAAATCAAATGCGACCCCTCATTGGAACGAGCTCCAATGAGAGGTCATTTGATATGGTTTTGTTGGAATATTTTGAAAAAAAAATACAATAATTAAGATAACGTTTGTTACCGTGGGCGTTAGGTTAAAGTTAACGTAAGCGTGATGAAACAACTGAACTAGTGTAACTGAAAACATGTTTCCGACGTTACTTCGGAGCAGTGTTTTACTTCAACTTCCTTCGTTCAATAACCTGATTCTTGAGGGCGTTGAGCTCCATTACCTCCATCAGAGGTTAGCTGCCCGACAGTCCCTGAGAGGCCCGACGCAATAGCCGCTAAGGACTGAAGGGCTGCTAATCACTGATGTTGATTCGATAATGGAGCCAAACGCCCTAGAAAATCATGTTATTATTATTTTCAAGACCCGATACAATATCATTTTCAAAAGTATAATTATATATATTCAACTTAATATAATTTAATAACACACATAACGTGGTACATTTAATTGGTCTGACTTTTCCCCAACACGAATTGATAATAATATACATGTATCATATCCAGGAGAATTAAAATGGACAATATGAACTGTTGATCGGCGGATTATCGGTTGGGATAACCCATCGAAGCGGGGTGTTTCAGTACAAGCTTGATGCAAAAACTCGATCAATGTTTGCTTAAGAGCAATAACTGGGCAATATTTAAACATAATGATAAAGCACACTAAATTGTTCGTGATGATAATTCTTTCAGATAACAGCAAAACCGAAACAAAGGAAGTAATTGGGACAGGGTTTTTAACTGAGAAGTTTTCGCAACAGAACTTGCGGATGAATGTATTGAAAGCAAAATCACCCAACAGGATCCACTTTACAGCTGGAAGTAATTATCTGGCTGCCTTTGTTAATAGGGATAACCCCGTATGGGTTTTGTATACTGATCAATACTACTACTATTTTACATACACAAAACGTATAATTATTCCGTTTAATTCAAAAAGCATCAAATTCGCTGATAATTAAGTACATTTGGATGTAGGAACTTAAATACGCTTCCACAATTATGTGCCATGATTATCTATGATTGATAATTTCACAAGACTATCGTGGATTCTTATTTCAGACTGGTAAACGTGAACTGTCTTCGTCTGTTGAATTTAGATTATCAAAACATCATTACTTATCAACTACTACTTGGATGTACTTAGATTTTAAAGTAACCAGGAAGGTTTCGTCAGGAGTTTACATGGTCTACGTGAGGTTGTATTGAAGATTCGGGGTATTCTTAGGAAACGTGTACGGCGAAGACGGTCACATGTTTGTTTGTATGTGTTTGCGAGACCCGTTCTGTGTTTGTGTACTGAGGTTTATCGACACTTTCAACATCCAATCTGTGGGGAAATTTTGTGGATGTAGTTAACCGGAGTATCCAGAGAGAAACACCGAGCAGCGGCGAACAACTGTCAGACTAATGAACAAACTCTGCTGAGTTAGCAGCAGTTAAAAATCACCATTCAGTTTTCATTATTTTTTTCATTTTTTGTCTCAAAAACATAGCTTATGACCCCTCATTAGAACGAGCTCGTTGAGCTCGTTCCAATGAGGGATCATAAGCTATGTTTTTGAGACAAATAATGAAAATATTTAGTTATTCAAGAATTTGGTGTGCAAGTGTCGTCTGCTTTTCGTGTTAGGTGAAGGGTTAAAGGGTTAAGGCCCTAGTGCACGGAATCGACGTACCCTAAGGTAGGCAATCGGGATCAAGTTCCAGGGACCGACCTGGGCATGCGCCAGTGCGTATTTGGTTCTGAAACATCAGGACCTGGCTCTTAAATCTCAGAAATAGGCTTCTCAGTTGGCGCGTAACTTCTCAGATCATATTTTGATATTCTTTCGATGGATAATCGAGAGAGACACTCTTACATGTATTATATATATGATTATCATTTATCATTGTTGTAGAGTGCTTAAGTTAATACTTCAAGTCTTAATTACCAAGCATTAATCTTCACTGTGGTTTCTGATCAAGTCTTGGCTGCCTAAATAGGCAGCCAAGACTTGATCAGAAACCACAGTGAAGATTAATGTTTGCTATAGTGTACTAAATGAAAATGATGAGAGCTATTACATACTTGCAGTGTGTGTTACAAACAGCAGTGTGACTCAGTTACCGCTGGTCGGGATCGAACGGTCGAATTTTCGTTTTGAGGTTCCGCTCCATAGTTTTCCAGGCATACACTCTCTTCAAATGCGAATATTCGAAAACTTAGTTATCTAACCCATAACATGTATTACATTTTCCAAATCCACTAAAACATTTTACGCTATCTGACTAAGAAGAAATAAACAATCTGAATGTGGGTGTAATAATTGATTTCAAACGCTTCAAAATGCAAAATTGCTTGAAAAAAAGACGATACCAGTCATGTTCAACCACCAAGCAGCCTCAAAAGCAGAATATGTCCGTGTAAAAATATTTTTAAAAATAGTCAAATTTTCGATGGTACTATTCCCAGTCCTCTGGTAAATTTACCCCTATGCATCATATCCTAGCTCTGTGGCCAAAACGTCAAATTCTCTTGTCCTATAATTGGCCTAATGTAAATATATATCTGATACAAAAAATATATCTCCAATTTACATGGATTAGTTCCAGCATATGCCCTATGTTTAAAATTTTAACCCTGTGCAATAGAGTGCGAAAATGTAAAACGGAACATATCCATCGAATCAATAGATATCGAAATATCCCTCAGTTGCTTCCAAAATGACGCCACGCTTCGGATCATGACGTCGCCTTGAAAGAACTATCAGTTGATCTTTGTTATTGTCTTGAAACTGTTAGCAGTCGAACTCAGCTGAATATTGCGCAGTAAGTCACGTAGCATATAATAAAAAAAATCTACTCTCTTTTAGAATTTTAACCCTGTGCAATAGAGTGCGAATATCGTGAATTATCTCATTCGCGCAAGCGTTCGTGAAAAATAAAACTTTCAGGTTCACACTCATGAGATAATTCCCGATATTCACTAAAATAAGTAGATAACCTCCATTTATTATTATTATTATTATTATTATTATTATTATTATTATTATTATTATTATTATTATGTGACCCTTCACTCAGAGAAATCCGCGTCAAATTTACTTCCATGTAGAACCAAAACTCATCGAAGAGCCAAAGCAAATAACTCTTCATGTGATCTATAACCAGATAATTTCAAATAGAGTTGCCTGTCTTGTTTATACGAACAATTTTTTGTCGCACACTTAACCCTTTACTTAACGAATCGACTGTATCTGCCTGGGTAATTTAGAAATTAATCAAATAAAAAAAAAAAATCAGGAAATTTCAACGAAATCAAATGCGACCCCTCATTGGAACGAGCTCCAATGAGAGGTCATTTGATATGGTTTTGTTGGAATATTTTGAAAAAAAAAATACAATAATTAAGATAACGTTTGTTACCGTGGGCGTTAGGTTAAAGTTAACGTAAGCGTGATGAAACAACTGAACTAGTGTAACTGAAAACATGTTTCCGACGTTACTTCGGAGCAGTTTTTTCTTCAGCTTCGTTCGGCTTCATGTTTTACAGTTAAAAACATGACCAGACGCCTTGACAGTCTAGTTAATGATGTATGTTTGGTTCCATGTAACCAAATTTGGTTACCCTTCGAGTACAAACTGAAGAACCAGAGTTTTGGATCCTGTAAGAACTAAAATTTCTCTGCGTGCGCGTCTAACACAACGAATAGAAGACAGCAAAATATTTTCTGGAAAAAAATTTTTTTTTTCAATTGTTGCCCCCAAAATATAGTTTATGCTCACCTTAGTGGGCAGAAAAGTCTTGTTTCATTTGTTATAAACTTTATTATCAAGGCAGAAATTAGAAAATTTGAATGGTGATTTTTGACAATAGAGCACGACGGAGTTGACCTTTAATGAGAGACAATGAAGTGTTTTCTTTTTCAATGGTTCATTTCTTGTCATGACTCTGCCCGTCCGCCCTTCCTTCTGACCGCACGAAATTCTTGTTTGCATAATTTATTTCATATTTAGAAACCGATGTTGATGAAACTTCTCAAACATAACAACTACTAAGTAAGCGTGTGTATATTTCAAAAGTTTCTAGTTTTTTTTATACAACCCTTTACCCAACGTAACGGCCAAAACCGGCCAGCGCTATTCACAAAAATCACCATCCAATTTTCATCAATATTTTCACTTTGTCTCAAAAACATAGCTTATGACCCCTCATTGGAACGAGCTCAATGAGCTCGTTCCAATGAGGGGGTCATAAGCTATGTTTTTGAGACAAAAAATGAAAAAAATGAGTTATTCAAGAATTTTATTTGCAAGTCTCGTCTGCCTTTCGTGTTAGGTAAAGGGCTAATCTTGTACATGCAATCGCCTCTTGAACATGGATCTAATATAGATTTCTACATGATTCTCTGATTGCAACTCATTTTACAATTATGAATCAGTTTTCGTGAAACTTTCCAAATATGATTAACAGAAAGCGATGGTGCGCATATTCCAGAACGTTTTATCCTCGACAACTTCCGTCTAGCTAAGTCCCACACCGGGCCTAGATTTAATTTACAGGAGATTCTTGTGATCGAAACTCTTCCAACCTCTATGAGTGGATTTTCGTGAAATATTATTTTTATAAACGACGACCACCAAGTGGACAGGCATATTCCAGTTATTCAAGCTGCGACAGTTTTTTTATAAGTTATCCACCTTGCACTAAGATGTATCATAGAATTGCTATATTCTTGTATACTCCCATTGAACTTATGGGTAAATGCTGATTAACCCTTTACCTGAATAATCGACCGCACCCCTCCGAGGAATATGCAAAGTTTGCAGTTGAAAATAATTGTTTTCAAAAACTTTCAACAAAACCAACTATATCACGTGATACCCGTTCCGGTGAGTGTTCACATGATATGGTTTGTTGAACTTTTTTGAAAAGTTTGAAAAAATTATATTTTGAAATAACAAATTTTGATATCGTCTGCGATGGGTGAAGGGTTAAACTTCTTAAACGTGACCATTAAGAAGCGAATGTCCTATAATTTTTACCAAGTTATCTTCTTTTGAACAAAGATTTAGTAAAGAGATTCCTAAGCAAGGTTTTTCATGGGCTAGTCCGGCCGCTAATTGCCAACTTTCTGCCCAACCTCCAAGTCGCGGACATGTTTTGATTCAGAAAAAGTTTACTGGACGTCTGACAGCATTGAGATACTCGTTGCAAAAAATAGCTAGAAACTAAAATTCTCATATATGAACGGCAATTACTTATATTTTCCGTCAAGTAGTGAATCCTGAAACCAGTCGTAGCTCATCGTAAAATGATGAGATACTGCGAGTTTGTGAGCAGCGGAAAGATAAATGGAGGAAGAGATTAGGTTAAGGATACTAGGTGCTATGAGTGATTTGCATGCGACATACTCTAGTTATCACTCGGTCTGTAGAGCTACATTATGAATCCAAGATCTGTAGCGTCCGCGGCAAAGCTGTTCATTGACACTACCGAAGCTTTGAAATCGGTGGTTGCATTCATGAAAGATGACCAATCCCTTACTTTGCATTCGGTTGACTCGTTCAAATTGTATGGATGTACTTTCCGACAAGCTTTTACTGCTAAGCTTGTCCTTTCTCGTCAGGGATATCCACGAGTTTAGCGGATAGATCGAGAGCTGGGTCGGCTCTACGTATTACACGACATTCAGATGACTGTGATGCGGAATGTGCAATGAAAATTTTGAAGAAAAGTATATGCGCCGAACTATTTTGATATTTTGATATATTTTTTATTCACCAATATACAGAAAATAAAACACAATTTCCATAAAATGTACAAATCACAATACACATTTCTAATCAATAAGTTTGAGACCAACAAGTTTACTTATGTATACTAGCAGAGAGAGGCATAGTCAGATTGGCTCTCTTCCTGTCTTCCTCTAAGTAAGGGAGAAAAAGAGTAACAGGTGGATAGATAGAAACAGGTATGTAGAAGAACAAAGTAGAGAAATAAAAGGAAGGAATGTCTAGACTGAAAAGGAAAAAAACAATTGTAATGTAACATCATGAAGTGCCATTATTGTCTTTTAACCCTTTACCCAACGTAACGGCCAAAACCGGCCAGCGCTATTCTCAAAAATCGCCAATTAATTTTCAAAATATTTTCATTTTTTGTCTCAAAAACATAGGTTATGACCCCTCGTTGGAACGAGCTCGTCAACAAAAAATGAAAAAAATTAGTTATTCAAGAATTTTTTTTGCAAGTGTCGTCTGCTTTTCATGTTAGGTAAAGGGTTAAGATAGACCCCTACTATTGCATTTGCAAATGGCGTGAGTGGTGGAAGGGAGCGCGGTGGCTCAGTGGTAGACTGCTGGACTTCTTCGCGTTGTGTCATTGGGCAAGGCACTTTATCCCGGTTGCCTACATGGGGGCACGATGACGCCGTGTACTAAGGCGTACTGCACGTCGATAGTGCACATGTCTTCAATCGCTGTAACCCTGCTTGAGCGGAGCTTGAACAGAGTTAGAATGTTGAGGAGCTCACAGTTGCCTGTCGATGCTCGGTGGTTCTCTCGGGTACTCCGGCTTCCTCCACCCGTAAAACTGCCATGGTCACGATTAGCCATTGTGCATAAGTATGTGACCTTAAACACCAATAAATGAAATGTGTGGTGGAAGGAACCTATTGAGCTGGACTCTTCTGGCTGGGCCCCATGATATGCATTTAATACCGTAAGGTGCTAGAGCAAGAGGTAGACTGGTCGTGAACAGCACATTTATCAAATGCAATGACCAGGCGGAAACCGATGGCCAGTCAGGACGGACGAAATTACCAGAAAAGTTACATTGAAAATTTGTAATCCAAATATGCGAGGCTCGTCAGCAAACCTTTTCAACCATTTGCGATATTATGTCGGTGTTAGCTTTTACGGGACAGTGTGCATGAAAAGGAGGGGGCTACAGGTCTGGGTTGACTTGGAATGGAAGAATACTAGACAGCACAGTCCGGTCAGTAAAGATCTAAGCAATGTCTATCATTGCAGTACGCTGAACCTTTTCTTGAACTTCTTCTTCTTATTGCTAATTGCTCTGATGCCTAGTTCTAGTTAATTCCATGAGCACGGTGGCTCAGTGGTAGACTGTTGGACTTCTGTGCTAGATGTTCCGAGTTCGATCCCCGCCCAGGACGACACGCGTTGTGTCCTTGCGCAAGGCACTTTATCCCGGTTGCCTACATGGGGGTACGATGACGCCGTGTACCAAGGCTTCCTGCACGTCGATGGTGCACTTGTCTTCAACCGCTGTAACCCCGCTTGAGCTGAGCTTGAACAGACTTAGAATGTCGAGGAGCTGAAAGTTGCTCGTCGATACTCGGTGGTTCTCTCCAGGTACTCCGACTTCCTCAACCCGTAAAACTGTCATGGTCACGATTAGCCATTGTGTATAAGTATGTGACCTTAAACATCAATAAATAAATAAATAAATAAATAAATAAATAAATAAATAAATAAATAAATAGTTTATTCCATAGTTCGGGGAATGCAAATACGGGTGGATTTTCCAAGGCTTTTGACCTAGTTCTGTATCTGTACAAGAAGTCGACTTGGCGTGTTATTATAGTTTTTTGATTATTTATAGCGGAAAAGAAATTTGCAAAGGATGCCGGAAGATTCCCGTTATCCCAATCAAACAAGGATAAGTAAGCGTGCAAATTATATAGATCTCTTATCTTTAGAATACCATCTTTGATAAAAAGTGGGCCCGTATGAGCATTATATCTCTTATTATTAATGATTTGAATCGACCGTTTCTGAAGTTTAAAAAGTCGATTGCATGCTTTTGAGGCGCCCCAAATTGGAATTCCGTAGATGAAGTGACTGTATATCAAAGTGAAATATAGGCTTTTCATAACTCTGTGTGGGAGAATTTTCTTAACTCTATTAAGACTGCTATTTGCAAGAGCAACTTTCGAGCACCTTGTGATATGTGTGCATTATAAGATAGATTTTCACCAATATATTATGCCAAGAAATTTTACATATTTCTCATTTTGTCTATTACCGATCTTGTCAATAATATGGTCATTTATACGTATATTATCATGGGTGTAGTTGCGTTCTTTATGGGTTGGATTGATAAGTATATATTTTGTTTTCTTGGGGTTCAGGACTAGGTAGTTGGCTGCGCACCAATCTAATATCTTTTGTAATTCCTGATTGAATTCTGAGAACAGCGGTTCCATCTCCGCCCCAGATTTGTATTCTGTAGTGTCATCTGCATATGATAAGAGGTTTAGGGTTGTCGAATTTTGTATACTATTTATATGGGTCCCAATATCCAATCTTGTGGTACACCACATGTTATTTCAGATAAATTGGATTTACTCTCGCCGAACGAAACATACTGGGATCTGTTTTGAAGGTAGCTTTTGAACCAGTTATGAGCGTCACCTCTTATACCATATTATTTACTAGTAATACTCTAGTTTTTGAAGAGTATAGCGTGGCTTATAGTATCAAAGGCTTTTGATAAGTCCAGGAATGACGCTAGGGCGGTGTCTTTAGTTGGTTTATTGTTTTCTGTGGTCATGTATTCTAACAATTGAATAACAGGATGTAATGTGCTGTGATATTTCCTGAATCCGATATAAAAGATATGAACATAGATTGAAACACTTATGATCTCGAGCTCAACTTTGACAAAATATCAGAGTTTTCAAGCGGGACGTTGTTGGCTTTTCTGGGTAGCTTTTCGCCGAAATTAGACCACACCCTACCTGAGACCATGATTAGCAACATTGTAACATCAATGGTACGTGGGATACCAACAACAATGCAAATTGATCTTGCTGCTATGATGAGGGATTCTAAAGACCTCTTAAAAACGACGCATGAGGTCGGAGTAACATGCTCCTATGATAAATTGTTGCGTTTCAAGAAATTGGCAGAAAATACGGGAGCTTGCAATGTTGACTTCACACCAATATCTAGTTCTGACGGTGGGGTACAGGTAGTGGTAGATAATTTCGATGTTGACATTGCATCTCAGAATGGAAAACTTAGTACCCATTCTCTCTGGCATTTTTGTTAACTCAAGCAAATAACACGGTCCAGTCGCAACACAGTCGGCTCCCGCGACTTAAAAAGTCTGAAAAGTCAAAGATTGGATGTTGTTCATTATCAAGGACCGAAACGCCCGAATATGTGTATTTCTCAAGCACGAAGATGCATCCCGTCGTTCCCAATTCTCTGTCATTCAGCACTGTCAACTCGAAGGTCCACAGAGACCGATTTTGCATTCTTCAGTGATGGTCTGCAAACGGAAAGATTACCAGAATGTAATGGGTATAACAGTCGTATATCTCGTGAGTGTCGAATGTTCCCTGAATGTTATACTAGAGCCGAATATCTCCCCTCGGTCGAAATGAGGACACCCGAATCTATTGCCACTTCTCTGCAAAGGCCCAACAGCTGACGCTGAATGCAGGACAAAGCTTTGCGGTGTTCGCAGCTGATCAATAGCTATATAAAATCACCATAGAGGTATTGGAGGTATTGTGGATGTCCCCGGACGATTATCCATATTTTATTCCTCATTTAAGAGGTTTGGCTGATGTGCTGCAATCGTTTTTTTGGAGGGGTGGAAAAATGTCTAGTTGGAAAAAAAATTCCAATGAACATGACAGCTATGCGTTTATTGGCAGAACTTCCTTTTTTCTAAATTATTCGAGAAAAAAAACTTTGAATGCCCGGAAGATCTGCCCTCTTCATTGGAAGATTTAAGTGATGAAAGTCGGACAACGAAAATGTGGGTGGATGCTTTCCTGAAGCCGGTTTCCCTCGTGATATATGTTCATGCTGAATGTGCAGGTGACTAGCCCCTTCATCTTCATGTTGTGCGAAGTATGTTGCCATACTTTTTCGTAACCGGCCATACGTATTAAGCGAGGTATGGCCTGTACTACCTCCGCCAAGTGGAGAATCTTAAGCCTAATGTTTTGGCCCATGTCATTAGAGGTGAACATGTCATGAGATACATTCCGGGTCCTTCGAACCGGTTATGGAGTGACTTATTCATAGAGAGTACATTTATGAGATATGGCCACGGTAAGTCGGGTATTATAGGCATTACTCTCAAATCAGAAAGCCCAAAGGTATGGGCTCTAAGTTTGTATGCCTGTGGATCTATAGCTTATATCAGAGATACGTGAGGACAGAACACAGAACGATCCCAAATTTTCCACAAAGGGGAGGACAAAGAGCGAATTGCAACCGATAATGTTGACCGCAAAGGTCTGCGCTCCAAACTTGAGATGTCTATACATGTATATCCTATGAATCCGTCTCAGCAGCCTGAAACCATTGTCAATATCGTAACCGGAGAGGTAAGTCCTGTTTCTATCAACGCTGACAACGTCCTATAGTTTGGTTCAGCACTGATGATCAAGTGCGAACAGAACCTTCCTGGGGGATTCTACGACCCTATTCCAGTGAGGGTCTAAACCAGGGCTGTGTCAAGAAAATCTGTCAAGGTTGGTGATGTTAAAGTTTGTGATACGAATCTCATATAGTCCAGAGTAATCGGACTCCTATCAAGCTCTCGAAACTTCGATGTAAAGGGACTTCTCTCTTACGAATTGTGGCCACTGCCTACAACACTCTTTGACGAGGATGGTGCCATACGGATTTCTAAATCAAAGTCGGATTTAAAAAATAAGACGATGGTTGTTTCTTCTACAAGGTTAACAGATAAATCAGTTATGAATAACATTGATGAATAGAATCGCCAAACACCTTTTAAAATGTATATAGGCCCGGATGCAATCTCTGGTATGCGCCTGTAATGTTGTATTAGCAGCAGTCAAACATTCCAGTCCGCGAGATGACGATATCACTTTAACGGTGGATATTTCAAATTTTCCAAGGCTGGCAGACATCCAGTAAACTTTTTCGTAGTCAGGAGATGTTACCCTCACACCTTCCTTCGAGAGAAAAACTTTGGACGCCTCTTTGAGGTTCAGTGCCATGGCGGCCGGACTATGTGTAATTCCAACATTATGTGCAGGCCCGAAACTACTCAGGTACGTAGCTGGAGGGGATTCAATTGGGGGGAATCAGTTAGATTACCAACTTGGGTTGGGGTCCCAGCTAGACATGTCACAGGCATGTCCCGAGGGCGCAGGCCCGAGTTAGGGAGGGTTTAGTGGAGGTATCTCCCTCTCGATAGTGAGGGCCCGGGGAGGTGACCAGCCCACCCCACCCACGGGCAAATGTTTAATTTTTGAGCCCCTAAGATGGATTATAACGCCCCCCGGCTCAAATCTTGTCAGTTTATCTAAGAGAAAAATGCATTTGCGGCGAAGGTCCATGAGTTTTCCCTACAATGACCAGGCTACACAAGGACTATAGACTGACAGCCATTCATCAATACCAACTCCTTCCAACTGACTGGCAGTTGATATGAAGTGCCAGACAGTTGGAAGAGTAGATATTGGCTGAATAGCTGTCAGTCTATGGTCCTTGTGTAGCCTGGTCATTGTAAGGGAAAACATCAGTCGTTAGTCAATTAAAATGTTGAAATACGGAAATTGGACGGAATCCGGAGTCGTAGCACATCGGATGACTAAAACCGGTAACCGCAGCCGATCGCCGATCCACGATCACAGTTTGAAAAAACTGTGATCACGGATTGAAAATTAAAATCGACTGGTCGGAAATGTCTGAAAAGTTGAAAATAGGAAGGAAATTGATTTCTTTGAATTTCCAACTATTGGAATAAATTATGATGGCTATTGGTGGGGGACCCAACCCCCCTTCAACCCCCCAACCGCCACCCCGGTGGCCACGTGCCTGCAGAAACTAGGATCTCTTCCGAACCTTTCCGATACATTATGAGAGTTAAAATTTTCCGACAATGCTCCGGGCCGTTGGTCGTCGGTACGAACTTGGAATCAGTCTAAATATATTTGTTTGAAGCATTAATAAACGAAACGGGTCCAAAAGGTTCTTTTATTTTTAATATTTAAAAAATTAATTTGGTTTAAATTTTTGACGGCCACCCCACTTTAGCCATATTAGGAGGATCTCTATGCACGCCTGTATCCGAGAAAGTTTAATAAAATTTATGGCATAACTGAAACTCTGTCATCTGGTTAATTGTTAGAAAGGGCTCTCTGAGCACTTTCCAACAAGTGATCATATGGTAGACTTGATCTGCGCATACCAGAACGTACAGATAATCATCATCAAATAGGTGACAATAGTCGCTTTCGGCATCCTAAGTGTTAACGACAGTAATTCACATAATAATAAAACTTTTGTATGTGTACGTGACTACTCTATTGTTATATACATATAATGAGTAGTTACATGGAATGAAAGTAAATTTATTTATTTATTTAATTATGGGGGTTTAAGGTCACATATTTCTGCACAATGGCTAACCATGACCGTGACAGTTTTACGGGTGGAGGAAGCCGGAGTACCCGGAGAGAACCATCGAGCAACAGCGAGCAACTGTCAGCTCCCCAACATACTAGCTCCACACAAGCAGGGTTAGCATTGGTTGAAGACAAGTGCACCATCGTAGTACACGACGTCAGCGTGCCCCCACATGGGCAATGGGGGTGAAGTGTCTAGACCAAGGACACAACGCGGTTGCCGCAGGTGGGATTCGAATCGAGGACCTCTCGGCTTGCAGCCTGCACCTCTACCTACTGAGCCACCGAATGAAAGTAAATAAAAGGTAAAAAATATTTTTGCATAATGAAAATTGTTGTTTCGTCAAATAACCAACCTCTTTTGATACCATGCAGATTTCAGAGAAATTTTTGGCGGTCAAAGGATCAACAATTTTCATGACAGACAGGATCTTTGGTGTGAACCGCCTCCCCTGGCCTACCCATTGGCGTCGGGCTTCTTTAACATTCTGGAACAGTACCACTTACAAATGGAAATGTACAAATTTTAAAAATTGTAATCTTTGACAATTTCTTCTAGTTATTTCCTTCCAAACACAGGTTACGTACAAACCAGCACATGAACCTCGTTAGCGTAAATCTATTATATTTATGACCTGCAGCAGGATGGTTTCTGTGCTCCGATCCGAAGTCGCATCGTTGACGAAACCCTAAAATCCTTATTTTTTCATTTTTTGTCTCAAAAACATAGGTTATGACCCCTCTTTGGAACGAGCTCGTCGAGCTCGTTCCAATGAGGGGTCATAACCTATGTTTTTGAGACAAAAAATTAAAAAGATTAGTTATTCAATAATTTTGTTTGCAAGTGTCGTCTGCTTTTCGTGTTAGGTAAAGGGATGGCTAGCACATAGTCATTCGCATATTCTCTTATAATTGTCAAGCAGCGACAATGTTATCACAGTTTCCTCGCCTTGCGCTTCAATTCAATACAGATTTATGCATGAAATGTTTGTTGGGTCCGCATGTTCTTTTGCATTTATGAACTGTGTTTGTTGAAACTTTTCAGACTTGCCCACTAGCCAGTGAACGTACACATATTCAACAATTTTTGGACTATCCTCCATCAGTTTGGAAGTGTAGCTAATTACAACATATAAAAACTCCTGCTCAGCTAAAACCTTCATCTGCAATAGAGCAACAATGTTGACCACACTCGGGGACGCCGGGGATTATTTTTAGCTGTGGCGGCTGCTTCGACTCGGACTTCAGAGGCGTTACTGAAAAGTCATATATAATTTTGTTTTTAGGTTTTATGCAAAAAAATCAAATTAATTTGCACCCCAAAACTCAGAGAAAACGTTTGTATCAGCCCCTTCCCCGTTCCGATTCCGTACCAGACAGATTCAATTTTGAGTAAACATCGCACTATCATATATGTGCATTGTTATTACGCATTAAAATATAGTTCCTGAAATTCAAACTTTTGACCAATTTCAACCCAATTTAAACTGAAAAATATGGGAAAAGGGCTTTATGTAACGGGCTTGTCAGATAAATGTATTACTAATCGGATCGCAACTCGCCCTGACGAGCTCGTTCCGATCCGATTGTAAACACGACCTCAAATCTGATACAAATTACAGGACATGCGCATGAACATGAAAATGTATATATACATTCCCTGATTCTTGTTGCATGGTTGCATTTGGTTCCGCAGGATAGTAGAGATAATTTCCGTTGTTTCTTCCATATATGCAAACGACATGGTGTAAGGTCATATATTGCTTGTTTATAATTGTTATTATTTATGTATTGGTGCTTAAGGTCAGTCTAATTTGGAGAATACAGTACGTGGAGAGTGGATTGTAACTAAATCACCCGCAGAGTGAAGTTATCACCCAAGCTATAACTTTCAAATTGTGTACATATCGACAAAAACACGAGCAATGTTTCAGCCAATGGACCTCCGGGATTAACCCGGAGGTCCATTGGCTGAAACTTTGCTTGTGCTGGTTATGCTTTGCAAGAAATTAACAA
The DNA here is from genome assembly GCA_031216915.1 of Pictodentalium vernedei. Classification (NCBI taxonomy): domain Eukaryota; kingdom Metazoa; phylum Mollusca; class Scaphopoda; order Dentaliida; family Dentaliidae; genus Pictodentalium; species Pictodentalium vernedei. The sequence continues at coordinate 405,698,380 of CM062290.1, forward strand.
TTATTGCTTGGGTGGAATCTCCACTCAGCAGGTGATTTAGTGATAAAACGCTCTCCACGTACTGTAGGTAGTTCAGCTATCCGACGTCGCGACTTCCGTAGTGAGATGTAGGGCAAGGGTAAACTTCAGACTTTGTGAAAAGAACAAGAAGTAGTAACACTGTCAGAAGGTTGTAATGGATCTGAGAACATTTTGTACTTAATAAAAATAAAGAAGTTATTCTGTCTCAGGCTGATATCAAGTTACCTCGAGCTGATATCTCGGCCAGTATGAAACTAACCAAGTAATAACCCCCAACAATCTTGTAGGTAGAACACAGCTTGTTCACAACTCTTAAAAAAGCACCGCCCCACCTAGCGAGGTTCCTTCCGGGAGCACACTGATCAAGGGGTCTTAAAAGTGCTTTTCCGGAACTCCAGATTAGAGTTGAATTGAAATGTATCGCTGTTTTAGAAAAAAAGAAGATCCTGAAAATAAATTTGTGGCATAAAATTTCACCTTTTCTCTTTGCCCAGCGTAACGTCCATATCCACTTAACATTACTTTTCACACCAAAACATATGTCATACCAATCATTGAAAAGATCGAAGCATGGTCATTTCAAAGAGTAGTTATACGGCATGTTGTTGAGACAGATGATGAAAACGTCTAGTTATTCAAAAATTGCTTTGCATGAGTCGTTTGGTTTTGTGTTGGGTGCCTTGTTATTGTGAACACTGTTTTTAGTTATTCGGGAATTTTGTTTGTATCCTTAGTCGTATTGTTTTGTTAGGTAAAGAGATAAATTTAAAAAAAAAACAAGCAAAAAACGAAAACAAAAAAACTCCAAAACACCTATGGTTGATCTATTGACTCGAGGATGCCACTCATGCCACCAATTAAATTACTGAAGGAATTCGAAGCTCTTTTGAACTAAAATCAGTTTTGTCCTTAAATATTCCATCATCTGTGTTCAGATTGAATCGTCTGAAATAGTTCAGTTGGTCGGAAAAGTGAACCCACGGTTCGCCATTCCAATCACTCCAAATAGTTCAGACTATTAAATTTAAAATAAACCATAAACATTCCAGTTTTAAGCAAAGCTAGATATGTTTTTCACCCGAGACTTGAAACAAGAGACAATAAAATACCATAACATTCATTTATGTTGCTTCTCTAGACTTGATCTGAATCTTTACGGACAATCATTATTATTTGAGATATGTTATGAATGTACAGTACGTGGAGAGTGGATTGTAACTAAATCACCCGCGGAGTGGAGTTATCACCCAAGCTATAACTTTCAAATTGCGTACATATCGACAAAAAACACAAGCAATGTTTCAGCCAATGGACCTCCGGGTTTAACCCGGAGGTGCATTGGCTGAAACTTTGCTTCTACTGGTTATGCTTTGCAACACATTTGCAATTATTGCTTGGGTAGAATCTCTACTCTGCGGGTGATTTAATGATAATACACTCTCCACATACTGTAGACTCACCACCGCCGCAGTTTTATAATTACCTCTCATAGTTCCACCAATTGTGCTAATATCTTGATGTTTTCAAAGGGAAATTAATATTTTTTATTGTAATTTATCATATAACTTCTTTGTTTTCTCGGCTTATTCGTTTCGTACTTTCAAAAGATATTAATTAGTGCTTCATAACACCTTCAGTTGAGTTGACTGATCAATTTCAAAAGAACGCTTTCTGATTGGTTATTACTGAAATGATCTGTCAAATTAATGCGCGTGTAAATCGAGCTATTTCAAAACATCAACAAAGCCACGATGTCTGATTGTATTTGTTATAAACATTCACTAAAATCCCAATGATATGAAATGTACAAATACTTGAAAATTAGTATTAACAGCTCCGAATTATGGAACTATATGTTGTCGCAGTTATGACGTATGACTGCTTGCAGCTGTGGCGCGTCACAGTAAAATGCATGACGTTCAAGGTGGAATTCCCTTTTTAAACTCTTCTCTTCTATCTATAAGACGTGTTTTTGGTAACTGCGTCATATGATAAACAGAATATGAAATTCGTGTTTTGGTCATACTCTGTTTATGCGACTCGTCAACGAATTTCCCAGAGGCTCCGCAAAACGGAAAGTTCTTAGACTCGTGTCATAAATAGAGTATGACCAAAACACTCATATGCAGAACGAAACGCGCGTGTGAATGAGTTAATCGACATGGTACGAGTGCCAGCGCGGGAGGATAAACGAGAGGCCGCGTGTCGTTCTGTGTTTATTACACGCCTTCACGTAAAAAACAATTACTAGAAGGATACTCAGCAATTCATTTGACTACTATCAACAAGTTACCCCTTTACCCAACGCAGACGGTATCAAAATTTATTATTTTAAATATCATTTTTTTAAATTTTTCAAAAAATTTCAACAAAACCATATCATGTCACCCCTCGTTGGAACGAGCTCGTTCCAACGAGGGGTCACTTGATATGGTTTTGTTGAAATTTTGTGACAAATAATATTTTTTCAACTGCTGAATTTACATATTACGAGGGCGGATGCGGCCGATTCGTTGGGTAAAGGGTTCATTTACAATCGGCTCAGTTTCGGGTGATCAACAGTCTGCTAATGTTTACAAACACATGCGCTATTTTGGGGGAATTCCCGAGGGCAGATTTATAAATAGGCCAAACATGTGGTGTACGTATGTTTTGTACTACCGTAGTACATGCATCCACGAGCTAGTTCTATTCAATTTGTTATGTCTATACAGCTAATAATGATCGGTTTGTACTCTTCCTTCTAAACCTTAGAAGTAATTCTATACACAAAGATGTTTTTACTTAGTTTATTGTCTTTGCGATAGCTTATTAGAACGCAGTCGTTTCGTTTAAACTGCAACGACTACGTGATTGTAGGTCAACCGGAACTTCGAAGTAGGCAGGGTTATGCCATGTTTTGACAGATGACGTGATCGCCCAAAAATAGTTCGTCAACGAGTTCCGTTCGGCACATGTGCGCGGAACGGATGTTCATTTTCCACATGGTTTAGTGTTACTGTAGATGGAGATTTCAAAGAACATGCGTGTAATAAATTCCACATCCTCTGTATCTATAACTGAAGCACGAAAATACACGTGTTTCCCTTTGTGAGTAGATGAATGTCGCATTAGTCTGAGCGCAAACCACACAAAAATGGGAAAGACAAATAGTCCACAACAGTGTCTGATCCTTACAAATCACAAAGCGAATTTCCAGAAGTCATCCATCGTCGGACAATACCGCGCCCATCAGCGAGGGGAAAATGTGAGTCGCCTCTTAACGTACTAAGCCGATCAGCAAAGCGTACGCCGTCGATCATTTTTAATCAAATATGACAAAAATAGTCTAAACATCGATGTTACGTAAAACCTCAATAACGGCGATAAATAGAAAAACTTAAAGACAGCTATCTCATACTGCTGAGTTTTACAACATATTAAAATTCCCCCCACCCCAACCCACCCAAAACATAGCTATCTACTAATTTGTTGAGTCCTACAACAAACTAAAATTAAAAAAATTAGTTTAATTTCTGACCCTATGACCCTCTATAGCGTCATTCCAGGAGTCGACCATAACGCTTGGGAATTTTCGAAGACTGTACGATATTTTAGGATATCTTTTTTGTGTAGATTGCATTTCCGAAATTTCGAAAGGCTAAGGCTCAAAATGAGGTTAAATATAAAAGGATTGAAACAAAGGTAATACGGGCATCGCCGTATGCCTCAATATGAAATGAAAACATAACGATGCACAACTGCAACAAATAACTATAAATATGTGTGGGAAGTTTCATGACTGTATCCTGTACAAATTCGTCACAAATCGAATCACAAGAATGTGTTTTTAAGGGTTTTTGTTGAAAATTGTGAACTATTGGAAATGAAGTAAAAACATAAAAAATGGTTGTAAATCGAAAAACAACAAAAACAGCTATCTCTTAATTTTTTAATCTGCACAACACACTGCAAATCGGCCGACATTTAATGTTTGGTGACGTCGACTTCAATATACAGAATATACCCATAGTAGATTGGTGTACCAAATGTTCACCACTCGTGGTGTTAACCGCGAGCCACCAAACTACTATGGGTATATTTTATTTATACCAGGATCGTCAGATTATTAAGAGTCGCTATTACGTTTTCTCGATTTCACTGAGCAGCAGCCGTACATACGTGCAAATTTGTTTTTGTTTACATGAGCATCGGTGGGCGGTACTTCCGCTGTCAATTTTATCACCGAAACGCAATAGAAAAAGAAACAGGGCCTTTTTCATTTTAATAACACAAGAACATATTATTTCGTGTTATGGATGCTTTATTTACATGAGACAATACACGTTTGTTAATTTTTGGTGTTTTTGGGGGGTAAACTCCTTTAAAAACGTAATAAATAATTGCCTCTTTCATTTCACTCTTCTCGAGGCGACGTACGATTGACAAGTTCGCATTCAGGTCGACGTCACCAAAGGTTAACTTGGATGTGGTTCTACTGCAGGTGCAAAATTAAACTACTGAAATCCTATTCCTGGCGTGTTCGCAACGGCTGGTGTATGGTGTATAAAGAAAGTTTATGTCATAGGCTTTTCATATTGAGTAGAATTGGGTATCATGGTATAAAAAATGATTTCCTTTGTCCGAACAAAGAAAACGATGGATTACGGTTTGTCTTCCTGATTTTGTGGAGACTTCTTTGTCATTGTTTGTCACTGACAACAAAAGAGATACACAGAACGACACGCGTGTGTGAATGGGTTAATCGACATGGCACGAGTGTCATTACACGCCTTCAAGTCTATAACAATAATTACCAGAAGGACACTCAGCAATTAATTTGAAAACTATCAACAAAACAACACATTTTATCGCCAACCAAATTTGCGATGGGAACCCGTGGTACTATTTCGTCCCCTGCGTTCCAATGTGTTCTATGTGCCTACTGGCACATAGAACACATTAGAACTCAGGGAACGATTTTTAACTATCGCCAGCGATTTAAACTGTAATTGCGGTGCACGTTTTGTAGAAAATCCCAGTGAAATGTCGCTTCTTTATAAACTAGTCCGTCAACGATATCTGTTCTGTGCGGAACAGATGTTTCATTTTCCGCATGGTTTAGTGTTGCTGTAGATGGGGATTTAATAGAACAGCCGTGTAATAAAAAAACTGGTCCCCACAACGACGTCTAAACAAGACGGTATGTGTGTGCGGAGGGGGTGGGGTTTGAGACGGTCACGAATTATTTGTTTTTAATTTTTGTCTCAAGAGCTCGTTTCAGTGAGGGGCATAAACCCAGATGTTTAAGACAAAGAAAAACAAAACGAAAATCTTTAGTTGCACCAGGTTTTTTTTTGTTTTTGAAAAGTGTCGTCTTCTACTCGTGTTTGGCAAAGTGTTCAGCAATAATAGTAAATGGATACTGACCGAAAACACATTTATCTCATCAAAAGTCAGGGTGCCTTAACTGGTAGAGTGCTAAATTATTTTTGGCCGCCAAAATTTGTTCACATGTCATTGCCTTGTTAAAATTTATAGGAGAGTGCCTGCGGGCACTCTCCTATAAATTGTAACAAGGCAAATCTTATTAGACTTAAAAATACCACTTCAAAGATAACAAGAAGTACAGCCACTGAAGATGATGCTTTAAAGTTGCAGTACCTGCAGTTCAGAATAAAGCCCAAATATGGGCTTCCAGCACTCTACCAGTTAATGGATAATCTGTAATACGTAGTGGCCCATGATCCCTTGCAACCTATCTCTTCTCCATCCTCACCTGTTTCCGCCGCCACTTCAATGTGCTTGTTGATGATTATAATTTTGTAATCATTACAGGTTGGTGTAGAATGAGGCGTCCTGGACACAAGTGCAATCACCCTTACTCGAAGTCAGAAGTTTCATAAACGGAAAATGAAAATGTTCAAAAGGAAAATAAACTGTGTGTGCAGACCATCTATTGAAGAAGCGAAAACAGACATAGATCATGTTCTCTGTCTTTTCATAACTACCTTTAAGGCATGTGGTTTTTACAGCCCTTATCTTGCTTCTTTCGTAAAAAATAGTACTGAAAAACGATCAATAAAGTCATTATTTCAAGTATTCTATTCTGTTTTATTGAGCTCATCAATGTCGATAATGGTCGTTCAGTATATTAGGGCAGTGAATGAAGGTGTACAGGATGGAGTAGTCGAAAATATCATATTTAGCTTCGCGAACATAGCTTTCTATCTGTTAGTTGCGTATAATTCTTGGAATCTGACTTGGACATTTTCGAGAAAAACAGAAAAGCTATATCGAGACGTGAAAGAGTATCATAATGATTTCACCGATACATACAACGGAAAACGACTGAAAACAATTACCAAAGTAATCCTAATTATAATTGTTATAACTTCTATTGGATTATCTACAGCACTCAGTGTGTCCGTTCTTTTGTTTAGAAACAGATCTTTTACCCTCCAGCGTTTCTTCCTCGTTAGAGGATCCTCAAACACAGCAATTATGTATATTGGATGCGTTATTCTAGAAATACTTTCGATTCCACTTTTTCTACAACTCCTTTTACCAGAGTTCTATTTCACTGTGTTACTCTTTATTATTTATAAGAACTGTTCTTTAGTGGTACACAATGCATCAAGACTGCGCAAGGTGACACAAGAACAATTTGATGGAATTATCAATCAACAACGCATCCAGTTCGAAGCACTTATAGGACTTACTCAGACGATAAATGACATCGTAATGCATATCCCAGCCGTTGACATTTGTATGGCCATTTCAGTAACGTGCTTCATGTTGTATGGAATCATAAATAAAGAACTTGTTCCGGAGGATTTTGGAATCTCCCTTGTGATAACATGTTGCGTACTCATCAAAATGGTGCTTGTGGTTTTTATGTCAGTTAAACTGAAACAAAAGGTTTGTTTATTTATTATATGCTAGCCTGTGAATTATCGCAGATTATCGAAACAATATTTCTCGATATCCATCGACTGGATGGATATCGAGAAATATCCCTGACTAGCTTCCTAAATGACGTCACACTTCGGCGCATGACGTCGCCTTGAACGTCTCCTTGAAGGAACGATCAGCAGATCTTTGTTATTGTCTTGAAATTCTTTGCAGTCGAATTGGGCTAAATATTGCGCAGTAAAATGCCACATAGTATATATTAAAAAGAAAATCTACGCTATTTTATTGAATATCAGATATTATCTCATTCGTGTGGACATGAAAGTACTGTTTTTAGTACTAAAAATAAAACTTTCAGGTACATACTCATGAGATAATTCTCGATATTCACCAAACAGCGTAGATATCCTCTATATATTATACGCAACGAGTTGCAAAAATAAATAATATATACAGATTATCACCACAGTGTGGGTCTCCGGGAATTCAGATCAAGTCGAGTTGCAGGAACAGAATAGTATTTCCACGAAGCCCGTTAGGGCGAGTCGAAATGCGATTCTGTGCCCACAGCGAGACTTGATCAGAATTTCCCTCTACTTGGAATTTCCGGAGACACACACTGTAGTGATGATAAATTTATCTCACAATATTGACCACAAAATGTGTTATAAAACTATTTTAAGAGAAACTTTTTCATTTGCCTTATCGATGGAAAGACGCAAATTGAAAAATAGAATAGCGTTCATTGATCTCCATATTGAGGTCAGTGATGACGTTACACTTCAGAGAAAATTACGTCACTGGGATTCACTTTACTGAATACTGTCTTGCGAAGTGGAGCAACTGTGTGTTTCGTCAACGTGAATTTGGTTGTTACTTTTGCAATAATTACTGGTGAATTAAATATCCCTCTTGGTGTAAAGGTTTATTATATTTTAAAATATGCCGTTCATCGTTTATTGAGGTGGAGTTTTCCACATTTCATGGCGAAAGCTAATCCTTTAACTTCAAGAGAGAAGCCTCGACTCGAGCGTTCAGGAAAATCCCAATAATAGGCTACAAACCAGCCCAAGATGCCGAAAAATGCGCATAATTTAACTATTCGTTGAGTTAACTTCCCCAATGACATTTGAGCATACCGTGCATAATAACTACGTTACAGGGCATTTAGTTGGCAGATACAGTGTCATATACGGCTCAGAGAAAACAATATTAGGTTCGGCTTCGCCTCGCCAAATATTGTTTTCTCTGAAGGGAAAAACGCGAAGCGATCAAAAAATGATATTAATGCCGCTGTTTTGGCAACAGCAGAATCACGCGCTTGTATCAGGGGCCCTTGATACGGATTCGGAACAAGGGCCCAGATACATCAAACTGTAGTTGCGTAACAGTGCAAAAACGTCCCGATTGTGAGATAAATATACAGAACGTCGCGACGTGTGAAATCGTCTGTCAATACGGCACGAGTGTCAGCGCCGAAGGATAGAACGAGAGGCGCAGCGAGGCCCGAAGCGTCGAGGTTGATCATACGCTCCAGGCCGCAAACATCAGACCATGTTACCGTCAATTCATCACAAGAACGTATATGTTCAAATAAGACGATACCTATAGCCCAAAACCCACATCATGAAATGAACAAGGCAACTTTAACGACAGCAAATTTAGTAAATAAACCTCTCGTGTACCCCACGTCGTCACTGGACAAAAAACAGTTCAATAGCTTAGATAATCATCTCAAGTTCATGATTTTAACAGAGATGGAGTAACATCGACATTTTTATAAGTGGGTTGTGGGTTTACATTCCTAGAATTATCAGCGGGCTCGAAAATACGATTGTTTCGGCAGACTGCACTTTGAATCTCCGCCCAGCTTAAAGTTTTGGAATTTTTTTTCATCCACTCAAGTGGTAAATTACGTGGGCAGATGCTTCGATTCGTTTGGTGAAGGGTTAACATAAATCGCATTTTCAAATACTATAATTTTTTTATATTTTTGGATCCAAAACATAGCTTAGGATCATTAAGATTTAGGGTTTTTATGTTATGTAGATAGAGGTTAACCCTTTGAGACTTTAATTATTCTGACGTTCAATCGTCACTGAGAATTCAGTTTCTTCAACGTTTTTCAAAATGCGACGTCAAACGTCGGAAAGTACAAATAACAAGATATTTTTCACATTAGTGATCATCTGGTTGAGGGCTAGATTATTTTTGGTGGTCTGAATTTGTTATTCAAAACTTGAGGCACTCTCCAATAATTTGTAATAAAACAAATTTATATATACAAACTATTATTTCTGTTTGACTGAATATGAAATATAAGCAAGGAAAGTGTTGGCTTTTGCTCTGTTATCTTCATTTTTGAAAGCCCTGTTAGTGGCTTCTAGCACTCAACCAGTTAAGAAGTCTTGACAGCAGGATTATATTAGTATTTTAAGCTGCGATAACATTTGGCTCAACGGTTGTCACTGAGCACTATTCCGGAGAAAATAGGAATTGAGGTTAAACTTTTAAAAAATCGAAAAATAATAACAAAACAAATGACCACTAGTATCAACGCGCTTTTTCAGTTCGTACGTCATAGGACGTCATAGGACGTACAGAAGTACCAAAGGGTTAAACCTTCCATGTTAGAAACGATCATTCTACTCAACTGACATCCTCAGAACACTAATAATAGATCCGGCATTATTAGCTGGACGGAAGTTACAAGACGATAAAACGAAATAAAAAACACACCAAAAATAACTTGATGAGGAGACATGATATAGTGGTAATCGATTCAGTAGACAAACTAATGCAATGGGAAAACTATGACAGACAGATGGGTTTAAGCTTATCATTATTAACCCTTTACCTAACCTGAAAAGAAGACGACACTTGCAAAAATAATTCCAACGAAGGTTCATAACCTATGTTTTTGAGACAAAAAATGAAAAAGTAATGAAAATTAATTGGCGCTTTTTGAGAATAGCGCTGGCCGGTTTTGAAGGTTACGTTAGGTAAAGGGTTAATTGACAAATGGTCGGAAACACCCATAATCGACTACAATTTCAAAGTTGACGATTATAGGTTTTCTGCACTCCTTTACCGATGAGTTATTGGTTATTACTCTCCTCCCCATCGTGATCGTAAAAAGAGTCAGAGGCAAAAGAATATCAAAATACATTGTAACTGATATGGGAAAGAAGTATAAAGATGTTACACATGGCACTAGGTCTAGCGTTCTAGGAAGTATGGGAGTACAAATAATTGTCCTCAGTTTGCCAAAGAGTGCAATTGCCTTCTAAAATCGCAAAGCAGTTATTATGTGACTGTTGACAAGTGAACTGCATTTTTTTTTTTTTTGGGGGGGGGGGGGGGGGGGGGGGGGGGGGCTTGGATTCCCGTAGACTGCTGTTTCTAAAAGTAGCACGCAGTGCTGTTATGTATGTTCGATTGAACTGGATATGACTAATTACTACAAAAACGCAACAAAAACACGGATATAGACTTTATTATGGTTTCTATGTGAAATGAATTCCTACTACTGTTGGGGAAGTGTTGCACGTTCAAATGATATCAATAAATACAGTACGTATTAAGCCTACATAAGCGCACAGTTCGTGACAAGTCTTCTAGTTTTAACTGTAGGTTCCATCCGCCCTGTGATTGACTATGATTTACGATTTACATGGTGTAAACATGTGATTGTAGTCGTGTGTGAATGTATCTAATCACAAAACTATCACAGAACTACGATAAAACCAGCTACATTGTTTTTTTCCACAGATTTACGAAGTCCAAGATCATCTGTACCCAATAGATGTAAGAAAACTTTCAGATAAGGCTGTACAAGAGGTAGGTAAACTATCAGTAGATTTCACAAGGTAGTCAGTCTAAACATTTTCCTTGTTCTCATCTCCATTAATCAAACTCACCAAATTGTGCTCATGTCTTATTTCTTCCGTTCAGATGAATGAGGAAATTTCTCCCAGTATCAATATAGGGTTAGATAATGATTTCCTCAAAAAAGTTTGCAATATTACTTTATAAAATACGTTTCCTCTCAGAAAAACTTTCAAATCGTCAAGATTAGCAGAGTAACGAAAAACAATTCCGCTGATGGATCCTCTGATAGACCCCGGGTGTTTCTGTGCTGATTCTACGTTTTATTGAGCTTCTTATGAGCTTTTACACAAAGTGATTGACAGCCTTGATTGCCAGACATGTTAAACAGTTTATCCAAAATATTGCTTTACATATGATTTTCTGTGACAGAATCTATCAGAATGTGTTCTCTCTCCACCGTTTACAATATTCACGGATATACTCGAATTACACAGGCCCATTACTATCTTCATACATTAGAAATGGAAAAGGGGTGGTTCATACATGCCTGAGCGACCAGGAGATGAATTGTCCTGACGTTCCTTGTGCGTAGACAACTTTGCCTCTCGGCGAGCACTTCAGTCAATGAATCAGCAACCACCGAAATACGCCATGGAAACTGGCAGTGTCTTGAAGGTAAGACGAGGCAGCCAAGATAGCTACCTCGTCTTATTCCACGGCATTATCGATTGCCCGATCGGATTTCTATGGCCAGGCGGTTCATATATCAAACACGTAGCAGCTATCTGTGACACTGATTTAACCCTAAAGACCCATACAACCACAAACTGACACCTTCATATCGCATTAAAAAAGTCCCCGTCTTCATTAACTCTTTTGGCGCGGAATAATCTGAGAAACAGAATTCTTAGCGCCTAATATTCATCAGGAATTTTACAAAAAGTATAGGTTGTTAGACTAAAGCGTTATTGTTTAAAAAGATGTTCTAATGATCTCATTGACAGATTTTCAAATGATTTCCTGTATATATTTAAATAGCACCTTTATACTATCAATGGACCATATCGTTGTTCATGGATAGGACATAAATGGTGCATGAAACATAGGAATACGTATGTTTGTTCAACCCTTTACCCAACTAATCGGCCGCATCCCCCCCCCCCCCCGCGTAATATGCAACTTCAGCAGTTGAAAAAATATTATTTTTCAAAAAATTCAAACAAAACCATTTCATGTGACCCCCTCGTTGGAACGAGCTCGTTCCAGCGAGGGGGTCACATGATATGGTTTTGTTGAAACGTTCTGAAAAGTTGGAAAAAATTATATTTAAAATAATAAATTTTGATATCGTCTGCGTTGCTAAAGGGTTAAAAGCACTTTGGAAATGGACACATACAGTTGCCTAAAATGACTACTGCAGTACCTTTCCGCGGTCTGCCATCTGTCGACTTTAGTCGCCTGTCGCACCAAAAGAGTTAAACACACAACTGGTAGGCTGCATGTATCATGGGAATGTGCTACGTCATTATTGGCTGCCTCTACAATGATGTAGCAACACTGTCAAGTCATCTGTAGCTGGTATATTTATGTAAGATTGTAATTATCGTACAAACTAATCTGCAGCCCAAGGGTTAATTAACTTGGCTATCATGGGTACCTGAGCTTTCCATGTGGCTATCTTAGATCATGGGTTCCAACTATTGGGAATCTCTGTCCAACAATACTATTAAATTAAACTTGCCTCTGAGTACCGTTGAACAATAATAGCCCGCCCACTACTTCGTTTTGAACGGGGTGGGGGATCGGTGGCACCCACACCTTCATGATGTACGCCACTGCCTGGGTTTGCTCCTCAAAGTCCATTTCCACCATCTCTTAGAAGTAGTCCATCATTGGTGAGAGTTCATTAGTGTTAGAATCACGAATCATGCTGAAAGAATTACGCACCCCCAAAAATGAAGTATTTTAAGTTGCGGTCGAGCGAATCACAAATGTTGGTCGAATCGAATCCCGAATAGCATCAGGCATAAGATTTCGAATCGAATCGAATCGAATAGAATATCGAATCGAATCTCACCGTATTTCAAGTTATGGATATTCTTCTGAAAATCGTGGAAAGTAGTAAATATTGTCAGTCTCCACTCACGTATCGCTTTCAAAGGCCACTCACCCGTTCAGGCAAATTAATCAAAAACGCATAAATCGGGAAATCTCCTGCATAGGAGACCTGATGATAGAAGAAGAGTTCAACGGGAGAAACTTGGTGGGATTTTGAGAACATCTCGACGATTCAGAAGTTTGCGAATTAGCACGATTGGACCTTAATCGAATCGTTGAGACCATTTCGAATCGAATCGAATTTCGAAGCTTTGCAGGACAATAAACTGGATGTACATAAATTTCCCAGAAAGGTATTTAATGTTTGATCAGCATCACAGTAGAGCGTTTACACAATTCATTCTTGTACAAGGAACACTTTATATTAATGGATGTAAATGTATCTAAATGTCACCGTAAAAATGATTTTGTTTATTCAACACGATTGGATTGCCGGAAGTAATGTGCGGTCATTTCTAAAGGTGTTTCATCCAACATTAATTCTTTTCTTGTGAAACTCAATTAAATCTTCCATTACCTTGGACACATGCTGATATATAATGACGGTTATTAATGGAGTGGCGTGACATCGCAGATAAATAACTATGAAGACTAAATTGGTTAACCCTTTACCTGACGAATCGGCCGAATCCGCCCGCGTAATATGCAAATTGAGCAGTTGAAAAAATTATTTTTTTCAAAATATTTCAACAAAACCATATCATGTGACCCCCTCATTGGAACGAGCTCATTGAGTTCGTTCCAATGAGGGGGTCACAAAACCATATCATGTGACCCCCCTCATTGGAATGAGCTCATTGAGCTCGTTCCAATGAGGGGTCACATGATATGGTTTTGTTGAAATTTTTTGAAATATTTAAAACAATTATATTCAGTATAATAAATTTTGATTTCGTCTACGTTGGGTAAAGGGTTAACCCATTGAACAGCTTTTCTAGGCCAAGAACACGATAATCATAATTTCATTTAGTAGGATGTCGCTACGGAAATGTGTGGGTAGACCAATCAAAATATTAATTGGTCTACCCCCAAATAATGAAATTAGACTCTTCCAATTACTGCCATCGAACTTACATGGAAGATTCCACCAGGGTTTAAGGGGTTAATGCTTTCTTCTCAGAAAAAAGATAATGCAGAGTGAAAAGAAAAATGCGACATGACCTCAAATTGCGAAGCAAAGAAAAAACATTTTTTACATTGGTTCGTCAAAATGGTGAAACGTTGCGTTCAGTTCCCCTTATGTAGACCCGATATCAGGCACGGTGAATCAGGATTGTTCACAAGAATCGAATCAGGCAATAGGTTCGAAACCGCATAGATAGAGGATAGATAGAAAAATAAACATTCGTCTCGGTCACTCATGAGATAATTTTCGGTATCCACTCAAAAACACCTTTTTATTATACTCTTTTTTATAAGAATCTGATCATTCCTATCGATAATTCCACTCGTTTCAACCCTGAATTCATGCATGGAAGTAAACAGCTGATACACGTTGATACGCGATTGATTGATTGATCGGTACTCGGAAATCTAGCGTCTTGCGATCTGATTCAGCTGGCGGATTTCATGGATCAATTCAAGGTGAATACGTGTTGAATTATTGCTGGTAGTGATAGGTATCCACTCCAAAACATTAGACTTTCTTTTCATTACACGTATTTAGAACTGAATGATCATTTCCAGTGATAATTTGACTCGTATTCATCTTGAAGTGATGCTTTGAAAGCTGCCACTTTGATTGATACCGTGAAAGTGAAAATTTCTGTATTTTCACAGTGTGGGATACGATTTCTATTTTTCCACATTTTTTTCGATAATCTATCATTTAGCGTATAAAAAAAATCTAGAATCGAACCCACCTTCGAATTATAAAGACACAACGGCTATCTTACTAGTGCCGTCAATGTTCCATGCGAATTCGGTATCAATATGCTTAACCCTGTAACAAACGCAGACGATATCAACATTTATTTTTTTAAATATCATTTTTCAAATTTTTCCAAAAAAATTCAACAAAACCATATCATGTGACACCTCGTTGGAACGAGCTCGACGAGCTCGTTCCAACGAGGGGTCACATGATATGGTTTTGTTGAAATATTTGAAAAATAATATTTTTTCAACATTTGAATTTGCATATTACGCGGGCGGATGCGGTCGATTCGTTGGGTAAAGGGTTACTGGATAGACTATTTCGTACCATCGTTCCATTTTTGGATCTGTGTCGCTATCTTCGTGTCTGAGATGTCAACTGGCTCCTTTGTAGTCCGGAAGGTAAAATACTTTTTTCGGCTACCTACAAAAAGGCAGGTGAAGCAATTTAGCGTTTCTATGGTAACTTTTTGTGCTGATTCCAAATTCGATTGATGCCATTGTTTAACTCTTGGGCAAACTGAGATATTTCACCATTTTTGGGCCGTCCCAGTTGTGTTTTTATTGTCCTATTCCTACTTTGTTATAAAATTTTGCTTTCAATTTAAGTTATATATGTTCGTGATTTACAAATGATACGTTTATTGTCAGACTTTATTTGCCTTTGTTACTTTAGTTGGGTAAAAAGGGCGAACATTTAAAGCATTGTGGTCGAAAAATAATTAAATTTTAAAATTTTGTCTTCGTCAAGAACACTCACAAATATAAAGTTTGTCATGCGTTTTATTATTTTTCACGGATATTCCCAATCTGGTCCCTAGCACTCTAAACATTTTGGGCTAGTCCTGCAGCGAATTATTTCATAACACGAAATGTAGTAAAGATTTGCAAAAGTAAGTAGATTTAACAGATTTTTGCTAACTAGCATCATTGTATTGTGTATGCTTGAAATAAGATGGATCTACAGATACATAAAACATATATCTCAACCACTACCCAGATTGTAAATGATCGCCTGGGGGTGACATCGTCGTTTCGTCATAGAGGAGTGGTGGCCGAGTGGATAAGTGCGCTGGTCTCTCATGCCAGAGGTCCCGGGATCGATCCCCGGTCGGGAAAAGTTCTCGAGGTGTCCGAACACTCTCTGTCAGCACCAATTGCGGGGTTCATGCTGTCACAGCGTACCGTGCTATCGGGTGGGGACGTAAAATGGCTGTCCTCTGTGCGGAGAGAGACACACTCCGTGCAGGCTAAAGATCCCTTCGTAGTATTCGAGAAGAGCTAGGCCACGAAGTTGCCGCTAGGAAGGTCATCCCACACCATTGGGCCAATGAGGGGCGTAAATATAAGTTGCATAACTTATTCGCCAATCCTTGTAAAACAAATAAGATTAAATAAATAAGTCATAGAGGAACGTGTGCTCGTTATGACACACTGAAAAACTGCCCCGACTATGGCAAAAAGAACAACAAAGCACTTGCGCAGCTGCAAAGCTACATTGTTCAGACCCACACGATTTCCGATTTCTCAGCGCTATGACTACACTTAAATTACTTTCTGACCTGCACTGATGCTCGGTCTATCCCATCGGGAATACCATATTGGAAGCTGTGACTTGGACCGGTCATCCCGACTCCACACAACTATTGATGGGTAAAGTTCTGAAGGTTTACTTAACCCTTACCTAACGAATCGGACACATCCGCCCGCGCAATTTTCAAATTTAGCAGTTCAAAAATATGTTTTTAAAAACATTCAACGAAACCATATCAGGTGACCCTTGAAAGGTCACTAAGGCAGAAACGGTTGGCTTATTTTCGTAACCGACTAACCGAGAGCTATAACAGAATAATATCCAGTTATCCGTGGCCATTATTTCTCCGAATATTGGATCAAAACTATAGGAATTGGAAAGTAGTCTTCTCAAACTATTCCGTAGTGTGTATACAAACGAACGTTGTCGAGTACTCGACAGCGTTCGTTTGTATACACACTTCGGAATAGTCTCTGCGATTACTCATAACTCACGGCAACTGCCGATCATTAACGAAGTCTTGAACGTCAAAGTCGATTATTTCTCAATATACACAACGCGGCTTCGATGTGAGTACATGAAGTAGGAGAGCGATGAAACGGGCCCGGTTGGGGGGGGGGGGGGATCTCATGGGGGATCTCATATGTGACGTCATAGTCACGTGGCCTGGTGACGTCATGTTGTGTTGTCATGGTAACCCGCGTGAGCGGCCATCTTGTGACGTCATCTCCATAGTGATACTTGGTGTGAGTGCGCATGCGCAGCGCGTGTTGTTAGGGTGATATGTGTTTCCGTCGTCCATTTTGTATACTGGAGGCCGCCATCTTGGTTTCTATGGTAGCACGTGGTTGTTATGTGACCTGAAATCTTACAACAAGACAGGGGTATGTTCGGAGGGTGTGTTCCTTTGTAAAAGAGTAATTTCCCGATTCGTAGAATTACCACAAACAACCCGACAACTTGTATTATTTCTAATTCTTTCAGAATTCTCTGCTTCTATCTATATATACAATAGTTTTCGTCTATCGGGGCATGTTCCTTTGTTCCTGAGTATACTCCAGTAGCGTAGAAGAGCCTATCAGTTGGAACAGATTTGCTTATTGTTATTATATTTAGCTCTCCTGGTCTGTTCTTGTTAGTTCTGACCCTATTCCAAGTACTCTTGTAGTTTCCTTATCTAGATCCTTTATATAGATTATAACTAACCAATCAGATTGCTTGATTTCCCATAATCTGTATGCAGAGTTATCTCCCTTGTGTATATCAGAAAACATTCCCAAAGCCAATAAGCCAAGAGAGTAATTGCTCCATGAGCAATTGCTCGAACGACTCGATGCTCATCCAGTAAATGATCCTTAGAGCAATTGCTCGGTCGAGTGACTCCACATACTGCTCGAACGACTCGAATCCCATCGAGCAAATGAGCCATTGCTCGTTCGAGTGACTCCTCGAACGACTCTTCGACTCATTTCAGTATTTGAGGATATCTATGGCCCGGTATTGTATTATTTGAGGATACCTATCGAGGATACCTTTTATAGGATACTTATCTGAGGATACTATTACCTGTATCACAAGGCATACCTATCCCAAATACCCCTTATAAGCTAAAGAGCCGAGAGAGTAATTGCTCCATGAACAATTGCTCGAACAACACGAAGCACATCGGGCGAATGAGCCTTAGAGCAATTGCTCGGTCGAGTGACTCTCCATACTGCTCGAACGACTCGAATTCCATCGAGCAAATGAGCCAAAGAGCAATTGCTCGTTCGAGTGACTCCTCGAACGACTCTTCGACTCATTTCAGAAAAAAGGATTCTAGTGCCTAAAAGGGATTCCGTAAGTAGGGCTTCTTTTCTCAAATAAGCCAAAGAGCCAAGAGAGTAATTGCTCCATGGGCAATTGCTCGAGCGACTCGAAGCCCATCGAGCAAATGAACTTTCGAGTAATTGCTCGATCGAGTGACTCGACATACTTCTCTTAGCCTCATCTGGGTATTTTAGGATACCTGTTGGACTTTACATCCGGGTATTTCATGCTACATCCGGGTACTTCTGTTGGGAAAGGTATAAAAAGGGTGTTGGTACGAAAATAAATTCATTTGTGTCCTGACCGTCGTCGAGTGAAGACATGTTACCAGTTCGATGGAGATATTGTTCCAAGTTATTTTCGAGATCGGATCATGCTAGAAGATACGAAAAGACCTATCATCGGCTCCACTGCAGAGCGTTTCATCGCTCTCCTACTAGTGATGTGTAATCTTTTACAAAGGAGAAGCGGCAGATTATTACGTTTTAAACGTGGAATGACGATCACTATCGATATTTCGAATAGCCGTTTGACGGTTTTTCTAATCGGTTAGGTAGATAACTGGTTTCAAACCGATTATCCGGTTAACCATTTCGGTACTAGAGGTCATATGATATGGCTTCGTTGGAATTTTTTGAAAAAGTTTGAAAAACAATAATATTAAAATAATTAATTTTGATCTCCTGCGTTGGACAAAGGGTTAATGGAGTTACCTACCAAGACATCGTTTGGCATTTTTCTGAGAATGCATCACTTGTTGATGGACGAGTGGGTATTTTGGATGCATTTGTCTGTGCTTTTGTGGTTTTGTAAAAACACACTTCAAATCTGGCATCAGACATGTTCTTCAGCGTTCTCTCAGACTTGCCAAACCATAACATCTACTGAAGAGCATTGTCACCGGTTTACAATGTGTATCCAACTCAACATCCGATTTGCATATCTGACCCACAGTGACTCTACACAAATATCTAACTCTTTACCTAACATGAAAAGCAGACACTTGCAAACAAAATTCTTGAATAACTATTTTTTTTTTTTCATTTTTTGTATCAAAAACATAGGTTGTGACCCCTCATTGGAACGAGCTCGACGAGCTCGTTCCAAAAAGGGGTCATAACCTATGTTTTTGAGACAAAAAACGAAAATATAATAAAAATTCATTGGCGATTTTTGAGAATAGCGCTGGCCGTTTTTTTCCGTTACGTTGGGTAAAGGGTTAATAATAAATATTTACTAGATTTGGCATCAGTCCTATGTGTTTTGGACGGCCTCCGTCAAATTAGGGATTTGCGAATCACACATTTCTTTCGAATCGAATCTCGAATCGAATCGTTACTCTGATATTGAGAGATTCGACGAAATCAAATCTTGAGACTCATTCGGGATCGATCTCGAAGCAGACGAAAATGGTATCGATATTGAATCGAATCTCGAATATTCGCAGGATCCTAATTATAAGTCACAGTTTCCTTTGGCAGGATGGGTGCTAAGTGAATGTGTAGGGTAAACCAATTAATATTTACCACGTGCAGCCCCGAGCCCCAAAAAATAATTTCGGAGACAGCCTTGTATAAGCTAAATAAGCTTACTGCTGAATCGCCAAACATTTTGAAACAAAGGAGATATGAACAGTTGGCATATCGAATCAGTTTTGGTTCTGTATAGAACCAAAACTGGTTCGATATGTCAACTGTTCATATCTCCTTTGCTTAATAATGATTTGAGACAACCCCTATAAGCTCTAAACTTACGGCTGAAACCCCCTCAATTTATGTTTAATTCTATTAATATTTAATGTTAATCTTTATAAATTTATTTGATTTGAAATAAATACTGTTTAAACAGAACTGGTTCCATCTAAGGGACAAGATTAGAACCAGTTTTGGTTCTAAAGAGAACCTATATTTTTTGCAGTGTATGGACTGATATGGAAAATATCACCAGGGTTTTAAGGGTTAACCATCAAGCTATTATCTCAATTAGCGGAACTCATAAATCATAAATCTACGACTGTGGTGACACTTCTTTCCTGGTGGCTATGTCATCAATTTCGGTCAATGCCCGTCTCGATTGAGCCACATTTCTAGCGTAACTAGCTTTTTACCGACCAGTTGAAATATTCCATACGAGTGAATCTAAGGATAGGCTTTTTTCTGGGGTATAATGGCTGGATGACATCCAAGTGATATGGGAGTCTTCAGTGAGCCCCAAGTTTTATAAAAACACCGATGAGTAATGTTACCTCGCCCCACCTTCCTTCCAGAAAAGTGCCCCCACCCCCACCTTAAATATCACTATAGTAGCTTACCCTTACTACGACGTTGACCCAGTGCGTTGCTGAAAAAATAAAGAAAAAACTGCACCATCGTTGTAATAAAAGCCTGTCACACATAATTCTACTTACACCCCACCCATGGTTTCTCCCTTTCAAATTTCAGCGCACCAGCGCCCATAATAGACGAAGATCAAAACGGAACACATGCTGCCAAATCAAAGTGTAGATTCATTGTGTGTGTAAAAAGCAAATTAGCAACACCCTCTAAGCTGATGGGGTGAACAAGTATACTACGAAAAGGTCGAAATTTCGTGATAAAAAGCCCAACTTTCGACTTTATAAAATTTTCTACCTGTCACCTAGTCGCGTTCATATATTACCCACTGAAACAAGTGAACAAATAATTTAATTAGCGTTAACCATAAGTCATGAAATTAATGCAGAGATGAATTATTTTAAAGAACCATTTTGTTACTTATACCATGCCTGCACACCTCAGACGCCTATAATTCTGTCGGTATTGCTTGCGTAATTACAACGCGAAATTATCTTCACACAATATCGAAGACCAGTTCCTCGCCCAGGCACTTGAATCTTCCATTCAATCATCGAATTGCTAGTTAATTTGTAAAATCAGTCTTCTAATAATCTGTAAAAACAGTCTTCTAATACTCTGTAAAAACAGTCTCCTAATAATATGTGAATACAGATTACTAATCTGTAAAAACAGGTTATTCATCTGTAAAAACGGTCTTCTAATAAAATCTGTAAAAAACAGTTATCTAATAAATTGTAAAATTAGTCTCATAATAATCTGTAAATACGGATTATTAATTTGTAAAAACAGTCTTCTAATAATCTTGATCTGTAAAACAGATTACTAGTCTGTAAAAATAGGTTACTAATCCGTAAAAAACAGATTATTCAATGAAAAGGTCCTGATCCTAATACGCCGTTGTACCGAGGCAATTTTTTTTCCCGTTGAACAGTTGGTGGTGTTTGGACGTGAGTTTTCTCCAGAGCATCCTGTCTTGGTGGTAGGATTTCTTGTTTTTTTAATATTACAGCCATTACTATGTACATGTCTCAAAGTTTGTTTTATCGAAAATGTTTCCTTGTTAAAACTGGAAATTTCACGACAAAACCTGTGAAGGTGTTGTTTTGTCCTGACAATGTAAATCACGGACAATTATCACTTCAGTCACCATGGAACTTGTCAGCTGTTACCACCATATCACAATACGAACGTCGACATTTAATCACTGCACCATTTATTACACAACAGGGTTTTAATTGCTTGTGATATTATAAACAACACCGTAATTTTGACTCAGTTCGACTGGCATTTATTGAAGTAACCACAGCGTCGTGACGTACAGTTCAACGATGGCTAGGTAACCGGGAAACTGGTTATACAAGTTGAAGATGTTATGCGTATTACTTTTCAAACGAAGCACTTGGAGCAGCTTCATTGATATATTTTCCCTCCACTGTCGCTCGCCAAAATGAGATGCATTTATTATACCCAGCTGGAAATTCATCGCTATCTTCGACCATTAGCGTTTGTGCAGGTCCAACAATAAAGTTTGGAGGTCCGCAGTGAAAAGGATGAAATTCTAGATTAATTCGATAGTAGCATTGTGGATGATGATTTTTACATGTCCATGCTATAATAGATTCGTGAAAATATGTGGCCATAGTTAAATAATACATAGGCATGCTAACGGTAGAAATTTTAACATAAAATGTAATAACTTTGAAGAATTCGGCCTGGGGCCAGTACGTTTCAGAACAAATATTCCTCACCCGATGGACTCCCAGCGGTGGAGGTTTCCACCAGCCCAACACTGTATGCAGCCCCCCCCCCCCCCCACACACACACCCCGAATCCAAGGATGCGTATGGCCGACCACGGTTCGACCCTGCATGAGAAAAGTTTGAAGATCAATGTCAAAAGAAGAAAACTCCATGACTCTAGATATACAATAAATACATCTATTACTCTGCAAATTTTCACGTATTTTGTTTGTGAGAATGGGCACATCATGTGCCCATTCTCACAAACAAAATACGTGAAAATTTGCAGAGTAATAGATGTATTTATTGTACATCTATAGAGTCAAGCAGTTTGCTTCTTTTGACATTGATATTCAAACTTTTCTCACGCAGGGTCGAACCATGGTCGGCCATGCACGTCCTTGGACTCAGGGGGCCCGCATACGGCGTTGGACCAGGAGCCCCTGGTGGCCTCCTGCCACTACTGGGAATTCACCAGCTGAGGATTGCAGTGAGGAATATACGTTCTGAAACGTGCTGGCCCCAGGCAGAATACTTCAAAGTTAATACATTTTATGTTAAAATTTCTACAGTTAGCATGCCTCTGTATTATCTAACTATGGCCACATATTTTCACGAATCTATTACGGCATAGACATGTAAAAATCATCACCCACAATGCTACTATCGAATTAATCTACAAATTCTTCCTTTTCACTGGGGGCCTCCAAACTTTGTTGTTGGACCTATACAGAAACGTAATCGTTTGCCATACACTCATAATATTTTGTGAAGAGCAGAATCATAATGACGAAAAAATGGGTTTCCAGATTCCTTCTCTCATCTTGTTGTAGACATTGGTAATTGGACAATTTGTACATTGATTTCCATATTGTTGACCTTCGTTACAGGTACAAATGGAAGTCCTGCCGTGAATTGCCCTCAAATAGCACGTCACTCTGTGCGTTGACCTGTGTGCTGCGACGACAGTAAGGCTATCAAATTATGTTCATATACCCTATGCACAAGGCACAAGGAAAGTTTCAGCCAATAGATCTCCGGGTTTAACCCAAGTTTCATTGGTTGAAACATTGCCTGTGCTTTCTATTGATAACCAGGAGAACGTGTCCTGCTTTGGGTAGGGAAATTTAGCGCAATTCGTACGCGAAATTATGTCACAATAAGCGCAGAGTTCGTGACAGGCCTCCGTGTTTTAACTTTTGTAATCAATGATTCATACAGAACAAAAACATTTCAACTTTTTGTGTACGGCGTTTTCAAACTTGATATATTTTCACATTCTCACACTGTGAAAATAATTAATTGATACTTCTCATCATATTCCGATCTTGCCTGTCATTCTTTAAGGCGCAATAACCGAATTATAAAGCTTGATTTGCAATTTGCTACAAAATGGCAATGGACAACGTGACCTTAATGGATAGAGAGAGCAAAATGCTGCAACAAATTACAGATCAGATATTTTTATTAAGTGCGTAGCTTTTAATCTGGGTACTAATATCAATTGTTGTCCTCTCCGTTTTCTTTCTCTTTTTAATTTTTGCCAGAGTACTCTCATACTTGCCAAATGTTCCGGTTTAATCTTTTTATTTCTCACGTCAGGAGTGCATGAGCGCCTGTAGACCATTTCTAATACTTGAATTCTCAACCTTTTCAACCCTCAGCCCTGTTATCTATAAAACTTTCTCCCCCCCCCCCCCTCTCTCTCGTTTTCAAATGAAATACTCATTCCACAAACGCGAGTTATCGCTCTTAGAATCTAGGAGCCAAAATACTATAAATATAAATATTATATCTCACGTGGCCTTCTAGGCTCCTGATTGGACGAATGCTGCACCCCCATTTCGGGTAGTTTGCATCCACAGAACTGACCAGGCACTACACGTTTTCTATTTTTAGCACACTACTATATCAGTTTTATTTTCTTGATGGGTGTTCGATATAATATAAGGATTAGTGCATGTCTTGTCGTTGACTACGCCCATATAGTGCCCAGTGAGGTGGTGTAGTTCCCTCCGCTTCGCGGCGGGAACTACACCACCTCACTGGGCACGATATGGGCGTAGTCAACTCCAAGCCATGCACTATTTCTTAAATATTGTGCGCGCGATAACATCTCAACCAGATAACGTCCAGGTTTAAAATTTTCAGTGATGTCTAAACTAGCATAGAGATGTGTGTTTCTCGAACAAATGAAATTTATCTATCAATTCCTTTACAGGCTTGACCGTTTCGGATTTTCTGTCATATTTGGGCTGCTATTTACTTTTGGGGCCTAAAACGCTAACGTTTTATTCTACGTTATGACCTAAATAAGTGAGTCAGTTTTCATAAATTCGAAACTTCCGTCGTCACAAAATGTAATATTTGTCCGATTTTTATGAAATTTAAGTTAGATATCGACGTCTTTTTTCCGGAATATCTCTTACCGTTTTCGAGCTCTGGACACATTAATATTTCGCAAAAATAACTTTTTTCACAAGATGTCCTCTTTTTTACCACCCCCAAAAGCGTACTGGCCGAAGTCCGATTCTCATAACCCCCTTTTCACATGGATCTTCAAGTTCCAATGGGTACGTATACTACTCAAAGTTTGCTAAGCACCAAATATTTGACACATTATTGTGAAATTTGCTTGTGACATATTTGCGATATTTTTGGTGGATATGATTGAGGAATGTATTGAGATGGTCTCCAATGTTTATATTAGCTCTCTTGCCAGGCAGACGTTTCGTGACAGTCATGGAAAGTATGTACCCCTTGATTTTCATGATGTTTTCGTGTACTGTCTACATGTACATGACATGTGTAGGGTATTCAATCTTCATTTCAACACAAACCCTTGTGATTTAATGATTGAATATGGCAAATGCAAATGTAGGAAGACATTTGTCTGAAGCAGAAATGTGGCGGGCTGTAGGGAAGGTGGAGCAAGGGGCTACCCATCGTCAGGTTGGTGAAACCCTTAGTGTGCACCATACGCTAATCACCAGAGCCTGGGAAAGATTTCAGCAGTATGGTACACCAGTAAGATGGCATGGTGGTGGCAGAGACAGGGCAGCATCTGCAGCTGAAGACCTGTTTTCGATCATTCAGGCCCGTAGGAACCGCTTTGCCACAGCAACCCAGCTTCGCAGTGACCTTCCGAATGCATCCTGGGTAAATGTTTCGACACAGACTATGCGGGCAAGGTTGCACGAAGGTGGTCTTCGATCGAGAAGACCATGTATTCGCATTCCGCTGTCCCAGAACCACCGCCAGGCACGATATGAATGGGTCATGGACCACGTTGGATGGACCAGAGAAGATCGATGACCTGTCCTTTTTACAGATGAGTCAAGATACTGTCTAGACCACACAGATAGGCGTTCTAGGGTACGGAGAAAACCAGGAGAGCGATTCCATGCAGCCAAAATTGCTGGGCATGACCGCTATGGTGGAGGGTCAATCATGGCCTGTGGCGGCATCAGCTGGGATGGACATACAGAGCTCTGTGTCCTTGAACGTTGTACATTGACTGCACAACGGTATATTGATGAAATCCTGGATGTCCACGTCAAATTGTATGCAGGTGCAGTGGGTGATAGGTTCATTCTGATGGACGATAATGCCCGTCCTTATGTTGCCCATGCTGTCGGGCAGTACCGACATAGGGAAGGGATTGAGCGTATGGACTGTCCAGCAAGATCAACTGACCTCAATCCAATCGAACATGTCTGGAACGAGTTGCAGCTTGAAATTTCAGCCCGTCCAGTCCAGCCAAGAAGTGTCCAGGAGCTTGGTGCCATGCTGGTCCAAGAATGGAACAACATCCCAGAAAGGACCACCAGGAACCCGATTGGGAGCATGAGAAGGCGTTGGCAAGCTGTAATTAACAGTAATGGGTCTCATACTCGATATTGAAGCCCTACCAGTTCGCTTCGTCAACTTTTTGCAGTATTGTAAAATTTCCTCTTTTACCAAAAATACCCATTTTCCATGGTTATCGTATTCAAAAGCTAAAACATAATGTCAATCACAAATAAAATCTTAATTTCTGTACTTAAATCATTAAAGATATAATTAAATAAAAAATATATACACTTTTCATTACACTATTTCAACTAAAACGTAAAACAGGTAGTCGGATGTAGTTGGTGCTTAGCAAACTTTGAGTAGTATATTTTGGAATCAGCGCTATATTATTAATCGTGTCCGAGCTTTAGTCAAACAATATTTGGAATTTAACTTTCTTTATGCCAATATTGGACTCTCCCGAAAGACACTTTCTCTTGCCAAATTGGCGTCAACGGCCGACGTGGACTGGTCGTCATCCACGCATGGGCAACGATGTCCATGCATACGGTTACTAGGTAATAAAAACGAACATCAGCAAAATTTTAATTAATGAAGCACCGGGTAGTACCCGGTGCTTCATTAATTAATTCTTTGGTGATTATTCCTATGATAACATTATTGCGTCTGTGGAAATATTGCTCACTCGTGGAAAGTGACCAGTCCACAGTGGCCGTACATGTACTATAGATCAGCAAATTCAATAATATTAGTTACACAGTTTGTTGGTGGCCTAATATGGTATAAATGGTGTCAGTTAATTTCATATTGGACACGAGCTTCGCTTCGCTCGTGTCCAATATGAAATTAACTGACACCATATATACCATATTAGGCCACCAACAAACTGTGTAACGATTATATCTTACCGACTGCTGCATCGATGCACAGAACTAATAACAACAGCGAGCAAAATTAAATGAGAAAATTCTCACAATGTGTTCACGTGTCTTTGCCTTGTTACAATTTATGGGAGAGTGCCTACAAATGTAACAAGGCAAATTCATACATACCAAACAGTTTCATTTCGAAGGTAGCATGACACACACCCACAGAATATGAAGCCTTTAAGTGGCCTAACATGCACTTCAGACCAAATATGGGCTTCCGACACTCAATCTTTCAACTTGAAGCGATTCAATGAACAAAGGGGAGATTACCCATAGCTGTCTGCGTATATTCATGTTGACAGGCAGTATATGGTTTTATATGCAGTCTGCATGTGACGTCTTTGAACCAATGAAATTCCCAGATACTTGTAGGAGGTAAGATATTAGTCCATATGTTTTGACTCGTCGTAATGTCTCTCACCATTTCTTAGTTAAGGGCTTTCACAATTTTGAAGTACACGCTTTTTCGAGTTATGGACATTCTCAATTTTGATGTGGATGATTTTCCTAAAAATGACAAATAGTGCAACCTTTCCAACGGTATTTACCTACTTCCGTTTGCAGCAAATTCTTTTCCACATAGACATATCGTCATATGCTATCGTAACTTGTTTTGAAGTTTCAAAATATCGCTCACCGTTTGTGAGATGGGCTTGAAGTTTTAGATAATCTCCATTTGGGAGAATATATAGCAGAACACCAAACTTCAAAAATTTGTCTCTCATTGTTTTCGTGGGTTTGTGTGCTAAACCTGTGCGTGCGATGGGGAGTGTGTGCAAAGGGTGTCGCTGTGCATTCTGGGCAAGGTCGATAATCTGGGATCTTTCTTTTTGCCCGCGATAATAGCATAATCAGTCTAAGTTACTAGTAATGGAACAATTGGGAAATACCAGTAATGTTTGGCATTGTATTTTTGACAGATTCAGTTGTTCCTATCAAGATTATCTTGTGATAATATTGGTATCTATGTATATGGGATGTTTGTAATTGACAAGTCAACTATCCTCATGGTAAGTAAATACACAGAGTTTCGAGAAAATATCTCTTTCATACTTGTGTTTTGTTATTCGTCATCAAACTGCAGAGTTGTGTGTTAATATATACTGAGTCAAAAAAGAAAGTGTAATAGAAACAAATGTGAAAAAATAGCATAAAAGATGAAATATAATAGTTCTAATGCTGCACGTTTGTGGATAAGAAGTCGTGTAAAGAGTTTAATGACATATTGTTGTAGTCCACCCAACCGTATACAATTTCGCTACGGATTTCAAAATAGCACGTGCTACCCGTTTTTGTCTTCCGACAGTTTAAAAAAATGCCAAATTTAACCGAAAATCAAAGGTCGCGTGCCATTGGTATGCATGAGACTGCGATACCTCCAGTTGAGCTCGCTGCTGAGTTCGGAGTCACTGTGGCCACTATTTGCCGTCTCATTGGAAGGCATAGAACCACTGGATCTACTGCCGACTGATCGCGTTCAGGTCGCCCAAGAGTTACGACCCCTGCACAAAGCCGACACATCAGGACGTCTCACTTGCAGGATCGCTTCCTTCCGGCGACGAGGACAGCAGCAATTACTCCTGGTAGAACTAACAATAGAATCAATGCACAAACTGTCCGCAACAGACTCGCTGAACACGTCATCCGCGGTAGGCGTCAATACCAAGGACCAATCCTTACCCAACGTCATCGTACCGTCAGAATGGAATGGGTACGTCAGCATGTTCGCTGGACTCAGCAGCGTTTGGGTACAGTTCTCTTTAGTGGTGAATCACGATTTTATCTACGGCGCGCTGATGGTAGGGCAAGAGTGTATCGCCGACGAGGAGAATGGTTTTCTGATGCTTGCGTGCTGGAGTGCGACCGTTTCGGCGGGAGTAGTGTAATGGTTTGGACAGGAATTTCCTGACGCCATCGAACGCAGTTGATCTTCATCGATGGTAATTTGAATAGACAGCGATATAGGGAAGAAATTCTTAACACTTTTGTTGTCCCGTTGTTCAACGCTAACGTCAGATTGCAGTTATTCCAGCAAGACAATGCCCGGTGTCACGTGTCGCGTTTCTGTCGTGACTTTCTTGGGGAGCAGAGCATCAAACTTCTTCCCTGGCACCCACTTTCGCCAGATTTGTCGCCAATCGAGCATCTTTGGGATCAATTGGACCGATCGGTACGACTTCATGATCTTCAGACGTAAGGCGATTTACGTAATGTTCTAAGGTAGGAATGGAACGCAATACCACAGGGTGACATCCAGAGACTTATCAGGTCTATGCGCCGTCGATGTCTTGCCAATCAAGAGGCAAACGGTGGACATACACGCGATTGACTGCATGTGAAGTTTTCATTTCACCCCATGTCTGAATTGCGACGCCCTGACGTGACGCTGGCAACAGTAAGAACATGAAAATATGCATATTCATACAGCTAGTCTCGAAATATATATTTACAATAATTTGTTTGGATTAAAGTCGATAATACTAAAAAAATGGCTCCTCAAAGTTTATTATACTTTCTTTTTTGACTCAGTATATATGATTTTTGTCTCTTGAGCTACTGCCATCTACATATATTTATGTATTTATTATCTTTGAACAGTCATCATTTAGTCAAAACGTTCATATTTATGTAACAATAAATTTTGATAATAAAATTTAAAGTTGGTTTTGCGTAAAGAGAATTACTATAAAACTGGGTTCATAATCCCATAATCTGTGAGTGAAAAAAAGATCGTCGATAATGAAATATACATGAAATAGAGAGTAATCGCTTGACTGGACTGGTTACGTGAAATAATTCATGAGAGGTGAGGGACGTTGTACAAACACGAGTGCGCGAATGCGCACGAGTGTTTTACAGTGTAGTCCCTCGCCTCGAATGTAACAATAAATTTTGATAATAAAATTTAAAGTTGGTTTTGCGTAAAGAGAATTACTATAAAACTGGGTTCATAATCCCATAATCTGTGAGTGAAAAAAAGATCGTCGATAATGAAATATACATGAAATAGAGAGTAATCGCTTGACTGGACTGGTTACGTGAAATAATTCATGAGAGGTGAGGGACGTTGTACAAACACGAGTGCGCGAATGCGCACGAGTGTTTTACAATGTAGTCCATCGCCTGGAATGAATTATTTCAAGTAACCAGTCCAGTCAAGCAATTACTCTGTTTATTACTTTTCATTATTAACGATAATTATATTATTTGACCCTTTACCAAACGTAACGGCCAAAAACGGCCAGCGCTATTCTCAAAACCTGCCAATTAATTTTTCATTTTTGTCTCTAAAACATAGGTTATGACCCCTCATTGGAACGATCTCGTCGAGCTCGTTCCACTGAAGGGTCATAACCTATGATTTTTAGATAACAAAATGAAAATAATAGTTATTCAAGAATTTTTTTTGCAAGTGTCGTCTGCTTTTCATGTTAGGTAAAGGGTTAAAAAAAACCCCAAAACAATGAAGTCCCCATTACACCCACGGCAAAGCGTCTTCGTTTGCGTGCACGGATACATGACAGTTGTTGATTGCATAATTCACTTGTGAAGTTATCGTTTATAATCAAACCCCAGTAAATCACACTTTGGAAAGTAATAAATTGCAATAGCTTCATTGGTGGTAAATACGTGCTACTTCCAGAAAAAAAGTTTTAATATACGTTGATTTATTTCTTATTTCAAGTTTCAACATCTCTTTCTGAAAAGACAGTTCCGAGGACCTGAGACGTTCACCTGAGTGGTAAGATCCTAACATGGACAGGTGACCTTTAACTTTTAACTTTTAAAATCTAGTCATGACTCCTTTCAAGATGCTATCTCTAGATTTGATGGAAAACTTATGAAATTTAACTCAGTAAATAACCGGTCGAAAAGTTGATTCCATTTACAGGGGCGTTTTTGTTAAAAGTGCCTACATTATACTTTATTCGATATTTTCTGTACTAATTAGGAATATCCACCGGAAGGGTGAAGGATGCATGCAGTTAATGATTCTAAACTAACCAATGGGGAAGAATCTGCTCTAAGATATATCCTATAAAAATCCAATTAATCAGTAGAAAATAAGAAGAAAAGAATTCAATGCTACCTTGCAGACAAGAGAAAGTAGTACTGTGTAATCGAAATTTCAAATTGAGGAGGGGGAGGGATGTGATGACAAATATATTAGGTGTCAAACATTGTATTATTGAACCAGTTCTCTCCTCTTCACGATCCATAGTGCAAAGATATTGGTCTCATAAGACACCTAAGTACAATCACATCTAATATATGATAGAGTTTTGCTGAGCAAACCTGCTGATTTGAACAACCGGGGCGGCGGAACCGGGGGGACTGCCGGGGGCTTCAACAACCCCCCCCCCCCCCACACACACACACTTTTTTGCCGGGCTATGCTTTTTGTATGCATATATTTTAACACAACCAACCACTGATGAAACAAGGAGCGGATCCAGAGCATCCCCCATATTTTCTCCAGCTATGTTTCTCTCGTACTGGTCCAGATTCGATAGATTTCGGATAATATTTTGCAGTAAGTTGCAACAAACGCTAAAATGTATAGTCTGTTAAAAAATCGGTTAACTGAAATAGATCGTAATCTTACAGACATAAAAGTACCAAATCCACCCTCAGACAAGATAATCCACAGACAGTATAATTGCTGTTAACGTCTGGTAAAGCATACAGGTGAGGTCCTTTTATCAGCTTTGGTCGTAACGACCAAAGCTGATAAATAGACCTCACCTGTATGCTTTACCGACGTTTTTTAAACGCTCGCAAAGTGTAAAATCTCAAAATATCCACTCAGATGCATGGAAATGGGGGTTTGGGGACCTTGGAATGTAAAATTTTCGTACGCCGGGCCGAACCATGGTCGGCCCATCATACCCACGACCACACATCGCCCGATCCACCACCCCCCCCCCCCCCCTACTTTCAAAATCGTTCCGCCGTCCCTGAACAAACATGAAGAACTCATTTGCAAAGATGTGGAAAATTAAACATAAAAATTATTGGACCGGGGGATTATAAGTAAATTTTCTAGCGTTTCACACATTGTCCAGAATGTTGAAATACCACCCCCAAACAACGCAATCCTTTTTTAGGAACGTACTTCAAGGCTCCATATCAAGTTCCGTTTGTTTTGCGAACCATTTATGCATTTTATCTGATTTTCGGTCAAAAGATAAATATAACTTTTAATTCGTTCCCAGTTCAGGTGAAACGGAGCACACGTTGAAAATCATCTTTAGCCGCAACAACCGGGTGTCAAGGAGACATACCATTTAAGTCCTTCCTCAGCTGTCTCGGGGAACTGATCCCTGAGGTTACCCAAGCAGTTTACTTTCAACGTTCATGCCATGGAGATGAGCTTTACAAGGGATGTAATGAACATTTGGAGATATCAGGAGGGGATACTATATTGGGATAGCTTGTAATTCCATATACAAACCCTTCCTGCACTGAATGATATATAAATTCAGTAAAACATATGGTAATTTTGAGACTGTTTGAGAACATTTTAGAGGAATTTATTCGTGTTACACACTGTGTATATGTCTCACTCACTGTACATGTATGTGTGCATGTGTGCGAGTGGGGAGGGGGCGTGGTTCGTACCAGCTATAGGTGATTGACATTGTCTAAGATCGATTGTTCAAAATTTCATTCTTTGTCATACGTTTTTTTGCAATGCTTCCCCTTATCACTAGATGTGTTGCCAAGAGTATCGGTGTTGGGGAGGAAACCTTTATCAGATTGCGGCTGAGTCGGGGAACAACAAATGACAGACGCTAGTTTTCAAAATCGATTGTCTGATTCTGTGGTCTGTTGTAACCCCCATATGTCCTGACTGCAATGCAACACTCCGGTAGCCAATGTAATTTGCGAATCTTAATTATTTATGTGTTATTTTTTATCATTGTTGAAACAATTTTCGCCGTGTTACGCCTCATGCTTTGCAACACCATATCTGCTTAGACACCAGGTGTCATCAACATTGCACTTAAACATTGATATTAAACACAAGCGGTTGGGCGCCGTAATCCCGGGATTGGCTCCCATGGGGGGGGGGGGGGGGGGGTGGCTACTTCTAAGAGACTTTAGAGTTTTCAGTTCAGCGGCTTGGACCAGGGACAGTGCCTGGTGAAATTCCTGCTTGAAATTGGCGATATAAAATTAAATTCAAGCCATTGCATTCTCACATATCTTCCATTAATTGAGATTCTCGATATTGAAAGTAGTGACCACAGGTCTATATAACACTAATCTGTTCCAGTGGGATCAAATGTTAAAAAACAAACGATATGCAGGAAATATCACAATAAAAACAGACGTCATGCAGAAAATTATAAATCACCAATGAAAACAATTGTAAAATTGTCAGTTCTCAAATATCGGCCTGGGGGGGGGGGGGGGGGGGGTTGTAAACGTGAAGAAATATACTGACTGAGTTGATTTCAACCTGCAAAAAATAGCCCTGGGATCTTCAAGTCTCCAACTGCTACCCCCTCGTCGCTATGCAGGAGTTCATCTCCTAAACTTTTGATGTACAATGCAAAAAGAATTGGCGAAAGGATGCACCCCTGTTTGAGCCTATCTTTTTGTTGTTATGTTACCCAGGCTAATTTCACTCTGTACATCTTTATATAATGCTTTCATAATTCCAACAAACTTGCCTTCCAAGCCCAGAGCCTCAAGCTTGCGCCACATACACCCCCCCCCCTCCATACTCTACCGTATGCTTTTTTAACATCCAAAAAGGCCATAAACATCTTTTTCTTTTTTGCTTTTGCGGAACTGGGATAGCGTGAAAAGGTGGTCAGTGACTCTCCCTCCCTTCCTGAAGCCATTCTGGATCTCTCCCAAAAACCCCTTCTCCTCAATCACCTCCTCTAATCTCCCATACAGGACTTTACAGAAAACGTTTCCAATGTTGCTACTAACAGAGATCCCTCGATAATTATCCAAAACGTCTTTTTCCCCCTTTTTGTGAATAAATGTCACTTTGCATTCTCTCCACTCATTTGGGACCTCTTGTCTTTCTATGGCTAAATTGACTAGGGCAGTTAGGCTTTCCAAGAGTTCCCCCCCCCCTTTTTGATAAACTCGTTAGGAATTTCGTCCATCCCTCCCGCTTTTCCATTCCTTAATTTTGAGATCACCTTTCGCACCTCCTCCGTTTTAATTGCACTGCACTCGAAGTTCGATAGATTTTCCGCGACCTGGTTCGGACACTCCGGTGGGTTCCCCATGCCCCATCGCTTGTCATTTTCCTTTTCCCAGTGCTTGACTAGTTCTAATGCGATTTGATCTTGATCGTCTGTAACTCTGCCATCTACTTTAATACTCTGTGGGTTACTTCCTTTGTTACGTTTATTCACCAATTTCCAAAATACATTCGAACTCGACCCCCCTTGTCGTTCTTATACTGCTATTTCGCACTCTCCGATTATCGTCTTTTATCTTGTTTACTTTATTTCGTGCTTGTTTGTATTCTTCCTTTGCTACCATGGCCTCATTGCTTTCCACCCCCTTAAGTTTTCTACTTCTCCTGTATGCAGCACATTTGGCTTTTCTACCCTTTATGGCCCTTTTCAGTTCTTCGTTCACTCTGTACCCAAGTTCCCATGTTGGCACCCTAATCCTTCCTACACTTTCCTTCCCTGCCTCCACTTGGCTCGCAACTATGGCATCGGCCATCTTCTGGACACTGCCCCCCCCCCCCCCCCCCGTGTACGGTTGCAAGCTTTGGTTTCAATTTTTCTTCGAACTTCGCCCAGTCGGCATCCTTATTGAGTTCCCAAATCTCCTTGAAGCTTCCTTTGCTTTTTACTAGGTTTTTGGCCCTGATCGTCACTGTAATCAAGTTGTGATCACTATCCACCTCCATTTTACCCTCATCATTCACTTCTACCCTTATCACTTCCCTATCTATATCTTTTTTTTGTTTTTCTTACAAAAAGGCAATCATGGTTGAAGGCTGAAAACCGAAATCGTTCTAGAAGGAGTCCATTCTTCCCTTGATCCAGCTACCAGTATCTGGTGTTCGTCAGTGGATATAGCATACCTCTTAAACAGTCTGCCCCTCCCCACCATCAACACACGCTGCTCATTCGGCAAACTAATCTTCGACGTGAAAACATAAGCTTTTTTATGTCAGAGAGTTTGAAAACTTCACTAAATTATCGAACGTTTTTTATGTTTGCTTTTTACGTTTATTTTCAGCTGATTGGAACAATTCTAACATATGCCATTGTTGTTTTACAACTTAAACCAGATGGGAATATTTCTGAAGTTAAAGAGCTTATAAAATCAATGAATTGTTCTTCTGTGTAAAAAAAATTTGGATATGTACTTCGGCGGAAGTGTCTTCAGAACTAATGTAAGCTCTATCATACAGAAGAAGGAGTCCGGTGGTCTCTTCTTTAATACATTGAATACTTGAAGCGATGTACACTTAATTGAAAATTGTGAAAACTTTTTCTCAAATTCATATCTCGCGTTTTGATGGAAATCAAATATTATAGAACCGATCGAACACATCCACTCATCCGAAATTATCGAAGAGCATCAGGGGAGAATCCGGAAATTCTGATTCGATGGTTTCGAGGTGTCCAACCTAGATCATTGGCTTCTAATATTCTTAGAATACTGCATTGTAAGCTTCTGCATGCTTCTACCGACAGGTAGTATGATACAATATGGTCTTGTTTCACCAGGTGCTGAACAATTATATTTCTTTCTAATGAAGGAGTGTGCACAGAGTTGCTGTACAACTTAAGACAGATCCATAAATTCTGTACTCCATTTGTCGCCCAGATTTTTAGATTGCAAGCTGTCATTTGCCACTTATCGTGTCAAAATGCAATCTGCTGCCACAAATGTCTCTGTTTATCAGCAATTCATATTTTCCAATGCCATACAATATCCGTCAAGAGTAGATATTGTTCACAAATATCCAGCTGTTTGTATAATAAAATTTCAAACACCTCTATCATTTGTTTGCGCTGAGGTAAGAATTCTTCAGACATGTGGATCTATAAATTACGTTTCTATAAAAAGCGAAGAAAAGGGTCGTTACCTGGTTTTATTTTTGAAAGTTCGCATCTTTTGGCAGATTTCAGATCTACAGTTCGATGGGGCGTCGCGAAGTTGATCGATTGGATGGCGTGGGTGGGGGGGGGGGGGGGGTATATAAACTTGATCTGCCCCGCCTATGATAGCTCAGCTCAAGTTCAGAGTGTCTTGTATTCCAACTACATCACCAAGGCATGCCTTCGACGAAGGCATGCCTTGATGACGTAGTTGGAATATTAGTCTATCGGAATTATATTTAAAACTGAAGACGTCTTGGAAATTTATTAGCGTCCGGTAGCATGTGCCTGAATCGGGAATACAAATCTCAATTTGTATGATCGACTTTGTCTGTGACACAATTCCGAGTATCAAATCTGGATTTCACGAACGTATGTGATTACTTGCAAAAGGGAATTAACCTTTGAACTCTCGTCGTATCTTCCATGCCAGTTCAATGGCAGCAATTAGAAGAGATCATATTCATTATTTTGGGTAGACCAATCAATATTTTCAACGTGCAGCCCGGAGCTGCACGTTGAAAATATTGCTTGGTCTACCCCACTCCACACATTTACTGAACAGCCATCCTATTTAATGACGTTATTATGTTCCTGGTCGGAAAAGCGTCCGCTCGGGTTCAAAAGGTAACGGAAATGTCCCGACTGGAAAAAAATATTGAGGCGACGCCCCTGTGCCTCTGTACTGCGATGTTGTAGCATTACTTTTATTTTATGCCCTGCGGGACAACAAGTTCTTGCCAACTTGTCTTTTAACTTCCTCCACCGAGCATTACGGCCATGCCCTATCGGGGTTACAAAAATCCGTTCAATGACATTAGTTTGCTCGATTTTGGACTCAAAAACATAACTTATGGCCCCACCTCCCCATTAGACTGAACTCGCCGATCTCGTTCCAATGGCAAGCCATAAGTTAAGGTTTATTCATACAAATTGTAGTTGTTTGATTGTTCAACAAATTTATTTCCAAATGTCGTCTTCGTGGTGTTAACACTTCGCACAAAAAAATGCCACTTTTTGAGACGCCACAATGTTATTAAGTAGGATGGCATTATATGGCAGTGAAGCCCTAAGATAACTTCTCACAATTTTCGAGCTTATTTTCTTGAGAGATCACCTATGTCCAAAAACCTGCGATTCTTGCACATTAGAGACTTCTCGCAAAAGAGTTCGAGTGTACCACGAGATGACACGCGACATTTTCGAATCGGAAATCTGATGGAAATCGAATCTCCGATAGAGAGACTAGAGACACGGAGATCGAGCAAAAATAAAATCTTTGAAAATCTTTTAAAAATTTGGGGCCGCTCGGTTCTGGCCCAGTTCGAGAATTCATTGCATTGTTTCACAAGATGACAATGATGACAGAGAAAATACCGCAAACCCGAGATGAAAATCTTCAGCTGATGACAAAAACCAAACCATATATATTTTTACTCGGCTTTTAAGTGTCCCCTCCATCCATTTCAGCAATTTTGCCAGGATTTCTCGAATGTGAAATTACAAATCGCAAGTCAAAATGTGTACTTTTTGTCGGTTTTCACAAGTGTTCCAGCGACGGATTTCATCGATTCGGGGGTGATCTCTCGTACGTGAAAGATTTCCAATCTTCAAAAAGCAAACAAACATGTAATTTTTCGTCTGTGTTATCGAGTGTTTTTTTACGGTTCGCGAGGTCGATTCGGTAGGGATCTTTCGGATGAGAGAGGAGATTCCCCACTCCCCTCCAGTCCGATCGATCGCGGTTCTGCCTGTGAAGGAGGAATATGGATTTGTAGTGTCTCTTCAACGGATGTGGTCGATTCGGTAGAACCTCTCGGATGAGAGAGATCTTCAACTGTGTGGCATGCGGAATGGCGAATGCATGAATCTAAATTGGATGAGTGAAAGTACGGCAAGAAATTCGTGAAGGTACTGTGACTGGACATAGATCCGACTATAACATGACCCCCAACAGAACTGTGATCGCGATTGATATATATGTTTCTGAGCAGATAATCGAAGGATATTTTTCGGACAAGTAAACGTACTGTGACAGAGCAGAGGGATCCGATTACCACGTGACAACCAACAAGACTGTGATCGCGAAGAATAGATACGTTTCTAAGATAATGATATTCTTTACAGTCAAGAGATTTGTGAACTTTCTTTGACAGAGATCCGACTACTACTACATCATTTCAGGAGAGTGGAACATGACAAACTTTCGAGCAAGAGATTCGTGAATATACCGTTGCAGAGATCTCCGATCCGAACAACTACAACATGTTGGGAGAGTGAAATATGACAAACTTTAGACAAGAGATTCGTGAACGTACTGTGACAGAGCAGAAATCCGACTACCAGTACTACCTCATTTTGGGAGAGTGGAACATGACAAACATTCGGCAATAGATTCGTGAATGTACTGAGATAGAGATCCGACTACTACCACCACGACATTTCTGGAGAGTGAGATATAACACAATTTCAGGCAAGAGATTCGAGAACGTACTGGGACAGATCAGAAATCTGGCTACTATTACTACCACATTTCAGGAGAGTGGAACATGCCAAAATTTCAGGCAAGAGACTCGCGAACATATTGAGACAGATATCTGACTTCTACCACATTTCGTGAGAGTGAAACATTACAAAGTTTCCGGCAAAATATTTGTGAATACCATGAGACAGAGAAACGACTACTCCCGCCACGACATTTCGGGAGAGTGGAACATGACAAACTTTCAGGCAAGAGATTCGTGAATGTACTGTGACAGAGTAGAGATATCACTACTATTACTACCATATTTCAGGAGAGTGGAACATTACAAACCTTCAGGCAAGAGATTCGTGAATGTACTGCGACAGAGTAGATATCTCACTACTTTTGCTACCATATTTCAGGAGAGTGGAACATTACAAACATTCAGGCAAGAGATTCGGGAATGTACTGTGACAGAGTAGAGGTCTCACTACTATTACTACCATATTTCAGGAGAGTGGAATATTACAAACTTTCAGACAAGAGATTCGTGAATGTACTGCGGCAGAGTAGAGATCTCACTACTTTTGCTACCATATTTCAGGAGAGTGGAACATTACAAACATTCAGGCAAGAGATTCGTGAATGTACTGTGACAGAGTAGAGGTCTCACTGCTATTACTACCATATTTCAGGAGAGTGGAACATTACAAACTTTCAGGCAAGATATTCGTGAATGTACTGTGACAGAGTAGAGGTCTCACTGCTATTACTACCATATTTCAGGAGAGTGGAACATTACAAACTTTCTCCAAGAGATTCGTGAATGTACCGCAACAGAGTAGAGATTTCACTACTATTACTACCACATTTCAGGAGAGTGGAACATGACAAACTTTCAGGCAAGAGATTCGTGAATGTACTGTGACAGAGTAGCGATCTCACTTCTATTACTACCACATGTCAGGAGAGTGGAACATTACAAACTTTCG
This sequence comes from Pictodentalium vernedei, assembly GCA_031216915.1. Taxonomy (NCBI): domain Eukaryota; kingdom Metazoa; phylum Mollusca; class Scaphopoda; order Dentaliida; family Dentaliidae; genus Pictodentalium; species Pictodentalium vernedei. The sequence goes on from CM062290.1 coordinate 405,737,815, forward strand.
GCAAGAGATTCGTGAACGTACTGTGACAGGGACTTGCCTACTACTGCTTCCACATTTTGGGAGAGTGAAATAGGACAAACTTTCTGTGAGAGATTAGGGAACGTCAATGCAACGATCCGACTGCTACTGCTACCTCATTTCAGGAAAGGAGAACATGACAAACTTTCAGGCAAGAGATTCGTGAATGAACTGTGACAGAGCAGAGATCTGGCTACTGTTACTACCTCATTTCACGAAAGTAGAATATGACAAACTTTCGGCAAGAGATTCGTGAACACACTGAGACAGAGATCCGAATAGTACCACATTTCTGTAGAGTGGAGCATGACAACTTTCGGCAAGAGCATCGTGAATATACTGAGATAGAGATCCCTCTACCACCACAGAAAACATAACAAACACACACGAGCAATATGAAAAACTACAGTGGTTTTGCTAATGGACACAGTGACATTCGCCTGACACACCTTCAAATGTTCACACCTACAATACATGGAGAGTGGATTGTAACTAAATCACCTGCGGAGTGGAGTTATCACCCAAGCTATAACTTTCCAATTTTGTACGTATCGACAGAAAACACAAGCAATGTTTCAGCCAATGAACCTCCGGGTTTAACCCGGAGGTCCATTGGTTGAAACTTTGCCTGTGCTTGTTATGCTTTGCAACAAATTTGCAGTTATTGCTTGAGTAGAATCTCCACTCCGTGGGTGATTTAGTGACAATACACTATCCACGTACTGTATTTGCCTGTTTTTGTCAGCAAAACCGGAGGTCCATTGGCTGAAACTTTGCTTCTGCTGGTTATGCTTTGCAACAAATTTGCAATTATTGCTTGGGTGTCTGCGGGTGATTTAGTGATAATACAGTCTCCACGTACTGTAAGATGAAATGACATTATCGACAGAAAACACAAGCAATGTTTCAGCCAATGAACCTCCGGGTTTAACCCGGAGGTCCATTGGTTGAAACTTTGCCTGTGCTTGTTATGCTTTGCAACAAATTTGCAGTTATTGCTTGAGTAGAATCTCCACTCCGTGGGTGATTTAGTGACAATACACTATCCACGTACTGTATTTGCCTGTTTTTGTCAGCAAAACCGGAGGTCCATTGGCTGAAACTTTGCTTCTACTGGTTATGCTTTGCAACAAATTTGCAATTATTGCTTGGGTGTCTGCGGGTGATTTAGTGATAATACAGTCTCCACGTACTGTAAGATGAAATACTACATAGAAAGTGCTTTTTGATATATGACATTTTATATAAGTCACAAGAGTGAATGTTTTTTTTAAACTGAATTTATCTTGTTTTAACCGTTGATGAAACGTCATGAAAGCGCCTTGAAAGATCGTTACCAACTTTAATTCGATCTTTCTTCCATAGCGAATCGTCACGGACATACACGGTGTTGGATCCTAGTTCGCTAGGCGGAGCCTCTGAACCACACCTTCCATAAACGGTCACCAGACACCAAGCGCGTAGCATACAAATGACTATGTCTCTTTTGGTAACCATTTAGTCGAGCAAATAAGTTCACACCATTCTCCTCGCCTGGAAATAACAAAAATATTTCAATTAATATGAGCCAAACATACGCACAGTAGTTATTGACTATAGTGATTGAAGAAATCAATAATTTATTTTTATAAAAAAAAAACATTTTCTACTGGTGTACAATATAATATAGAGGAATCGATGTTGTTTGAGTAAGATCACCTTGTCTTTAATAAAAACAGCCTGAGAAATCTTAAATCTGGACACACAGTAGTTATTGATGAGAATGAATTATCTATTTTTTTAAACCATTATTTACTGGTGTGCAGTATAATAACAATAACACGATTTTGGAGGGCGTTACGGTTTATTAACGGCCCGACAGGAATGATTAACAGCCAGAGGGGCCATTAACAGCCCGAGATGAAGTCGAGGGCTGTTAACGGCCCGAAGGCTGTTAATCGTTCCTGGAGGGCCATTAATAAACAGGAACGCCCAACAAAATCGTGTTATTACTATTATTACCACTTCTAAAATGGTTAAATCCAAAGGTTCTTCATCAAGTTCACTTGATTGTGACATCCCGAGTTTTCGCAATGACATTTAACCAAACAAAACGTCACGTGGTCAATCACATGATAGCCTAATTTAAATATTTTTATTTGCCACGAAAAATTCGCCTTCTCCCGAAATCTACTAACAAAAACCTACCTTGATGAATTAATTGCACTCACCTTGACAATTGCGAATGCTTCATCGCCGAAGTAATGGAGAAATCACTCAAATTTCACGTGTTTTTTTAACATTCATTGCAGTTAAGCGCGTTTCATCATCTCGGAAGCAGTGGCGAGTTTGGTATGACGGATTACATAAACTGTAACCGGAGCCGAGGCGTTTCCGAAACATTTATCTGAAGGCGGACCGTTAACCAGGTTAACACACAACTTCCTGTTTGAGACTGCGCATTATACACTTTTACCGTAACGGTAAAATCGTTTCAATCTGCTAGAGAACGCCCTGTGAAGTGGTAATAATATAGAGTAAATCGATCTTTTTTTTGGAGCAATCACTTGTCCTTCAATAAAAAATACCGAGAAAGTAGTACGTTGAAATATTTTTGTTTAATTCTAAGTTATGCTTTTTTCTTTTTTATTATTTTTTCAGATATCCTGAAAATATTGTAGGAAAGTAAGTAAGCAAGCAAGCAAGCAAGCAATTCTTTACAAACATGACACGTGCTCACACAAGCAGTACAATTATATATATAATATAAGATGCACATGGCCAAGCTGGTCTATATATCACGGGATATCCATCACTACCTATTATATATAGGCGCACACTCTCTTACGCATACACCGACACACACACACACACCCTCCCGCCCCAACTGTCTCTCTCTCTTCCCTCTCTCTATCTCTGTCTCTCTCTGTCTCACTCTCTGCAATGTGAGAATTTGAAAATATCCTCTAAGTGTTTCTCAGTCTTCCAATATATAGTACCGTCAAAAGCAAGCTGCAGTGTAAGCACAATAAAGGTTTATAGGTATAGTACATAGAGAGTGGATTGTAACTATATCACCCGCGGAGTGGAGTTATCACCCAAACTATAACTTTCAAATTTTGTACATGTGGATAAAAAACACAAGCAATGTTTCAGCCAATGGACCTCCAAGTTTAACCCGGAGGTCCATTGGTTGAAACTTTACCTGTGCTTTTTATGCTTTGCAATAAATTTGCAATTATTGCTTGGGTGGAATCTCCACTCTGTGGGTGATTTAGTGATAATACACTATCCACGTACTGTATTTGCCTGTTTTTGTCAGCATCAGACCCCGAACCCAAATCCCGAAAGCATCACACAGTTTCCAAAGTCAACATAATCTTGCTATCGTTATACGGAAAACGTCATTTTTATCGTACTTTTTAGTTTTATTTTATGTGTGAAACGTTGTTTAACACTTTACCCAACGAATCGCCCGTATCCACCCGCGTAATATGCAAATTCAGAAGCTGAAAAAATATTATTTTTCGAACAATTTCAACAAAACCATATCATGTGACCCCTCTTTGGAACGGGTTATAGCGAAAACGGCACCGTGCGAAAACGGCACCTGGCGAAAACGTCGCCATGTGAGCGAAAACGGCACCAATGGTGGTGAAAACGGCACCAATTGCGCAGGCGAAAAGGGCACCATGGGTTGGCGAAAACGGCACCAGTTCGGATGGCGAAAACGGCACCATTATTTAATTTACTTTATTCTGCCATTTTCTGTGCTTTGTTATATAAAAGTGAGTATTAATTTAAGCTTGCGGGTGCATTTTAGGTTCTTTAATTAGCCAGGGATTTCCTGCCGAAGAAAAGTAAGGATACCCAGAGGGTGTTGGACGCCAGTTCACTTCTCAACTGGGATGTCCATGTTGAGAGTGGCTGCGTTCCGCTCACCGTCAAGTGTCGGACGAAACCCACCTCTGGGATTTGTAGCACATTTCGCGGGCCCGTTCGCACTGGTTCACATCGGAGCAAGAGAAAGAAAGCACCACCCACCACCACCACTGAAACCACAAGAGCCAACGGAACAGAAACCGAAAAAGAAAAAGAAATCTCTGTCTACGAAATGCCCGGATGCCGACCTCAAGAAAACTCACCACCCACATGAAGGCCCTGGGTATGACGACAAAGTCAAAACGCTTTCGATAGCTTCATCAATAAACACCCTGACGTCAACCGAGACCCTAAATTCAATTATTCAAATTATAACCGCTGAGGACATTTCATAACCGTTATGGACTCTAATCATCCTTCACTCCATCCCCAGAGATGGTCATCCACCCCTGGATAGGCGAGCACTGGTCCTGAGTCCCTCGTCGTGCCGTTTTGTAAATGCTCCCGGATTCACGATACATTCAGGACGCATCAAAGCAAAAATTAAAACACATAAGTTTAGTTTTAGGTCATGTTTGGGCTTGGGGCAGCCCTAACCCAAGAATCCTGGGCCAAACCCAGGCTCACAAAGTTCCGAGCCCCGGGGTTACTACTATACAACCCGGATTCACGATACAACCCCCTTGTTTACTATTGGCGCAGAAGTCAGAACCTAGGGGGTTCGTCCAAACATGACCTGGACGCCCGTATTTTAATTTTATGGTTTGGTACGTCCTTTCAAAGGATGCACCAAAGCAAAAACTTAAGGTCTTTTGCGGTATGTGTGGACAGGTAGCAGTCCAAAACCCGAAAGTCCCGAGCCCCGGGGTTACTCTTATTCAATTGGAAAGACGTAGCCCCCCCCCCCCCCCAAATATTCTAGAAAAAAAAAATTATTAAAAATGTATGTGGAGATTATAAAGTTCGGGTGTACCGCATTAAGTTAATTATTGTCGGTCGAGTTTATTATGTTATGCCTATCAACTAATTTCATTGATGACGCTACTAAATCCAGCTGCCCCAGAGGATAAAGTTACACTTCCACTTATGTTGGCTTGTCGATAGCTTAACTTGACATTGTCAAGATAAACTATTGCCATCACGCGTGCGGAAGTCTGTTAGTCTGTGATTCTGTGAGTCTGTGAGTCTGTTCACATTTTCCTTTAGCACTGGCTACACCCCGCAGTTCTTGTCGGATCGTCACGAAATCTCATATGCAGGTTTGGGGTCATGTCTAGATGAGAACGTCCCCTTTTGGTCGCGATCGGGCAACCGGTATGGCTGCCCGAGCCCAAAACCCGAAAACCATTAGCACAGTCTGCAGGTCGTATTTATGACGGGATTTCATTGTAACCTGGTAGGATGCCTCTGTATAATGCCTAGATGAGAACGTCCCCTTTTGGGCATCATCCGTCAACCGTGATGGCTGCCCAAGCCCGAAACCCCAAAACTTTTAGCACAGTCTGCAGGTCATGTTTAATATGGTGGGATTTCATTGTATCTTGGTAGGATGACTCCTTATAATGTCTAGATGAGAATTCCCCAATTTGGGCATGATCTGCCAACCGTGACGACTGCCCGAGCCCAAAACCCGAAAACCTTTTGCACAGTCTACAGGTCATAATTATTGAGGAATTTCATTGTAACTTGGTGGGTTGACTTCATATATTGTCTGGATGAGAAGGTCCCCTATTGGACGTGATTGGGCAACTGTGACGGCTACAGGGGCCCGAAGCCCGAAAACCTTTAGCACAGTCTACAGGGATCGCGATCATTCAGCCTTGATGGGTGCCCGAGCCCAAAAACCTTTAGCATAGGCAAAAGGTCATATTTATGGAAGGATTCCATTGTAATTTGTTAGGTTGACTCCATATAATGCCTAGACAATGACGTCCCCTTTTGGTCGCGATTGATCATCTGTGATGGCTACAGGTGCCCGAAGCCCGAAAATCTGGAGCACAGTCTACAGGTCATATTTATGAAGGGATTTCATTGTAACTTCGTAGGATCACTCCAGATGATGCCCAGATGAGATTGTCCCCTTTGGTTGCGATCATTCAACCAGGAGGGCTGCCCGAGCCCGAAGCCCGAAAACCTTTAGCACAGGATACAGGTCATATTTATGAAGGGATTTCATTGTAGCTTGGTAGGATGCCTCCAAATAATGTCTAGATGAGAACGTCCCCTTTTGGTCGTGATCATTCAGCCTTTATGGCTGACCGAGCCCAAAGACCTTCAGCATAGTCTATAGATCATATTTATGGAAGGATTTCATTGTAACCTGTTAGGTTGACTCCATAGAATGCCTAGATGATGACATCCCCTTTTGGTCGTGATTGGCCAACTGTGATGGCTACAGGTGCCCGAAGCCCTAAAATCTTGAGCACCGTCTACAGGTCATATTTATGAAGGGATTTCATTGAAACTTTGTAGGATCACTCCAGATGATGCCCAGATGAGAATGCCCCCTTTTGGTTGCGATCATTCAACCATTATGGCTGCCCGAGCCCGAAGCCCGAATACCTTCAGCACAGTCTACAGGTCATATTTATGAAAGGATTTCATTGTAACTTGGTAGGTTGACTTCATATAATGTCTAGATGAGAACGTCCCCTTTTGGACACGATTGGGCAACTGTGACGGCTACAGGGGGCCGAAGCCCGAAAACCTTTAGAACATTCTACTGGTCATAATTGTGAAGGGATTTAATTGCAGCTTGGTAGGATGACTCCAAATAATGTCTAGATGAGAACGTCCCCTTTTGGTCGCGATCATTCAGTGTTGATGGCTGCCCGAGCCCAAGACCCCAAAACCTTTAGCATAGTCTATAGGTCATATTTATGGAAGGATTTCATTGTAACCTGTTAGTTTGACTCCATATAATGCCTAGATGATGACTTCCCCTTTTGGTCGTGATTGGTCAACTGTGACGGCTTCAGTGGCCCGAAAACCTTGATCACAGTCTACAGGTCATATTTATGAATCTACAGGTCATATTTATGAAGAAATTTCATCGTAACTTCGTAGGATCACTCCAGATGATGCCCAGATGAGAATGTCCCCTTTCGATTGCGATCATTCAACCATGATGGCTGCCCGAGGCCAAAGCCCAAAAACATTTAACACAGTCTACAGGTCATATTTATGAAGGGATTTCATTGTAACTTGATAGTTTGACTTCATGTAATGTCTAGATGAGAACGTCCCCTTTGGACGCAATTGGGAAACTGACGGCTGCAGGGGCCTGAAGCCCGAAAACCTTTAGCTCAGTCTACAGGCCATATTTATGAAGGGATGTCAATGTAACTTGATGGGATGACTCGTTTTGGAATACTTTCACTGTAACTTGGTAACTTTCGTTAATATACGTTAACTGTGAGGGCCACATACATTAACTGTGAGGTCATATTAACCCACCCTTCAGCTCTTTAGTACAGTGTACACCTCATATTATTTTTATCAAAAACATAGCATATTCCCAATTATCACAATTCTTGTCTTATTTCATAATCCTTTCATAAACATTGAACATTATCCTTTTCATCAAATACAACACACAAGTTAAGCTACAGTGTCATTGACACTTTCATTTGTTACTGCAGTTTATTAAGGTCATTGATAACGAATTTAATCCAGCTGGTCGATAGGGATAAGTTACAAGACAAAGACAACCACTCATCACAAACACATGCATTTCTTTTCCGTTTTTTTTTCTCTCTCTCTCTCTTTTCCCCAATAACCGTTACGGAATTATTATAACCGCTATGGATACTTAGTAACCGTTATGGATTCTGATAATCCTTCACTCCTTCCCCACAGGTGGTCACCCACCTTCGGACAGGCGAGCGTTGGTCCTGCGTCCCTCTTCTTGCCCTTTTTTATAAATGCTACTAGAGCGCATTCGGGCCCCTGCCAAATAGGTTAACATGCAGGCCTGCCCCCGAAGACTCCGAAAAGGGCCCGTGGGTTTTGTACATGTCTCGGTTTACTCCTGTGAAAAAACGCCTTCCCGCAGAAGCCAACTCAACCTCTCCGACAATTGACAGAGGCAGACTATACTTGCCAATGAAGGCCTCAGGAAATAATATTTAACAAATGGCAGATTATACTTGCCTGATCAAGACACCACATCAGCCTCGGGGAGAGGTAGCACTTTTGTTTTGTCGAGAGACCACCCACCCCCCCCTCTCACACTGGTCCTCACCCGAGGGAAGTTAACACCTCAACCATATCATCAATAAGACCACCAAAGCCTCCCCCATTGGCCTTTCCTCCTATGCTGCTTCCTGTCATGGTCAGCATCTGTGAAAAAGCTTCTACTAATTATTTCAAATCGTCGAAGAGTCGAAAGGTGCTTGCCTCAAACTGTACCAGAGTGCCTTCGGCGCGTGAAACCATTTAATCGCACGTTATATATTCATGTCTTAAGAGAGGAATTTCTCCAATTTCATAGGACGGACAATTTGAGAGAAACTAAACGCCGAAGCTCTTACCCAACAGATTGTGAGGTAAATGAAATAACTTGGTTTAGGAAGCGTTAATTTTGTTGCACAGTGTTATGACGGCGCAAGTGTTGTGTCAGAACACCTATTTGGTGTTCAAACCCGTTTGAGGGAGCAGTTTCCCAATGCTTCCTCTGTTCATTGTTATGCACATCGATTAAACCTGGTTCTCTTTGATGTGTGCAGAAGTGTTAAATCAGCAGATGAATTTTTCGCCCCAGCTGAAAGTTTATATGTGTTTACAGGCCTGCACTTTTAAAAAATCTAGGGAGATACTACGGCTCCCCTAAACCTGTGCCATGACAGCTATTCTATATTTAAGTCATTTATTAATAAGGGAATTGGCGGTTTAAGGAGAGCTTTTACAGCTCTTAGGGAGAGAAATTATGGCTCTTCTTAAATTGATTTTGCAGGAGCCATGGAGGGCGGGGGATATAGCTCCCCTCAAAAGACCGGGCCTGTGTTTAAACCCTGTTCAGATGTGCATAAATTGTTTGTGGAAATTCAGGAGAGGGCTAACGTGCGTGTTAAAAAACTCGTTCGTTTTAGAGACACGCTCTTGTTATGTCGCAACCATTCTCAAACTGCCCATACGCACAGTTAATACTGACTTGAATGATTTCAAACAAGAATGTCTGGTACCGGTTCTTGAAAAGACAATTATTCCCTGTTCAACACTGCCAAATTTACAAAAAGCAGTTAAGCTAGCACTCACCCTATCAGTGTCTTCCGTGTTATGTGAACGCAGTTTTTCGGCTCTCCAATATCTAAAAGATTATCTGAGAAACAAAATGGTCAACCAAAGATTGTCAGACTTAGGGGTCATATATTTGTCATCAGAAAGGGGTAATTTATTACTCGAAAATCCATATGATGTTGTCGATACATTTGCAAAACGAAATGGTAATACTAGAATATCATTACATTGACCACTGTAGCCAGTGTTGGTGTACCATGATTGACTGTTAATAAAAATAAAATAAAATGTGAAGAATTATTTGTTTTTGGCGCCCCCCCCCCCCTCCCAAGAAAAGCAAACCCTGGTTACGTGCCTGCACAATTGGCCCCATCCACACGTACGTCCATCAGGTTTGCACCGTCTCTGTATGTATGTGTAAATGTTGTAGCTGTATATTGTATTGACGAGAATAACTCGTGGCCAAATGTGTAATATATTGTGTTCATATTCGATACTATTGTATGTATGTGAGGAAAGCTTCAAAAAATCAAAACGAAGATCTGAGGAAAATTAAATATTTGATCTTCTTTTGGTTTGGTTCCGTTTTCGCCAGACGCACTTGGTGCCGATTTCGCCAATTTGGCGCCGTTTTCGCCATCCACACTTGGTGCCGTTTTCGCCAACGAGAGTTGGTGCCGTTTTTGCACGGTGCCGTTTTCGCCTGCACCCTTTGAAACGAGCTCCTCGAGCTGGTTCCAAAGAGGGGGTCACATGATATGGTTTTGTTGAAATTGTTTGAAAAGATTTAAAAAATGGTATTTAAAATAATAAATTTTGATATCGTCTGCGTTGGGTAAAGGGTTAATATCACCAGGCAAGGAAGTTCAGAATAGTGCATGAATGGGTTCAGATACCTTAAGGGGTCGCCCAACCTAACTTTGGCCAATTTGTTGACATTTCTGAAACAGATAAGAGAGGTAAGGAAAGGCAAATTATATATCAAAATAACGAGTAAAGTACATTGCAAAGGTATATGTAAATTTGTCAGGACAAAAAGTGAATTTTATGATTTTGAAGAAGGGTTAATGTGCCAACGGCATAAGTAACGAACCCGTAAAACCACAAAATGATAGGTAATTCGAAAGTCTTGTCCACAATGTAATCATAACATACTACAGACTCGGAGAAAGCATTTTTATGACACACCCTCTGGTGTGTTGAGATGTTGTAATGCAACACCGCCAACACAAAAGTTGGATGTTCCGGATGTCGCCATGTTTCAATGATGTTGATTCCGGTCATGTGATTATAATCTGGTACTTGCAGGAATATTCATTTTGGGCGATCGTAAGAATGCAAGGACGTGGTCACGCCTTTCATTTGTTCGAGACAATGTATGAGCGGATTTGCAAACAAATTGCAACAGATACTTGAGCTGTTAATGTCATAACTGCAGAAAAATGCTTTAAAATTCCCTCCACCGTCATCCAATATTTACAGGCTGTCTGAACATATTTGTTGACGAAAATCTGAATCATTGCGCACTAAAACGATAACATTAACCACTTGTAAAAAAATAACCGAGTGTATAAAATCGTGATGATACACATAATATAAAGTAATATCTTACCTCCTACAAGTATCTGAGAATTTCATTGGTTCAAAGACGTCACATGCACACTGCATATAAAACCACATTCTGCCTGTCAACATCAGTATACGCTGACAGCTATGGGTAATCTCCCCTTTGTTCATTGATTGTTCAAAATAGCGGCAGCCGATAAACGCTTCAGGTTGAAAGATTGAGTGTTGGAAGCCCATATTTGGTCTGAAGTGCAGGTTAGGCAACCTAAAAGGCTTCATATTCTGTGAATGTGTGTCATGTTACCTTCGAAATGAAACTGTTTGGAATGTATGAATTTGCCTTGTTACAATTTATGGAGAGTGCCTGTAAATTGTAACAAGGCAAAGACACGTGAACACATTATGAGAATTCTCTCATTCAATTTTGATCGCTGTTGTTATTAGTTCTGTGCATCGATGCAGCAGTCGGTAAGATATATTCGTTGCACGGTTTGTTGGTGGCCTAATATGGTATATATGGTGTCAGTTAATTCCATATTGGACTTGAGCCTCGCTCTCGTCCAATATGAAATTAACTGACACCATATAACCCATATTAGGCCACCAACAAACTGTATAACTAATAATATCCATAAAATGTAAGCTGAATGCTTCAGAAAGCACTTTTTTCTCGAAGTATATTCCAAGTGAGCTGGACTATATTGAGCGTGTTGATTTACCCCGATGCTGTTAAGTTATTTACTTCCAAGTAACCATGGATCTCTGCAGTGACTGTGTTGATATCTGCAAAGGACTGATGGAAATGATGCATTCGCGTTTTTACATAGGATACGATTGGGCGATGCTGTGAATTTAGGTTTCTCTTGCAAACAGTCATACCAACATGAACGTCGATCAATGTCTTTTGTCGTCGTTTTAGACTGACAAATATGACAAATCTCATTTTCCGGAAATAGTCTCCCAATCTGCATATCATAATAAACATAACAGCGGTCAGTGAGGCCGTGATGATCAAAACCCAAACGAATTATCGAATCCATGGTCAAAACTACCCGTATTTGAAATTTAAACAAATAAAATACCCAAAATATTCGTAATTTCTTCAGTATCGGTACCGAGTTGCTTATAAACCTGAAACACTAAACCACATGCGTTCATTTTCGTTTGTCAGCACCACAGTGTCTGCAGATGTTTGTGGTAATAGTTCGAGAGGGCGACAGAAGGCAAATATTTTCCAATCATCTATAAATTAATTTAAATTGATTGATTCTGTTTATTTTACGGAAATCTCAACTACTGCTACTCCAATTTGAATGATATTTGTTGTTGTGATAGAGCATCATGGGAAACGGTACCTGTGTAGCATGACTTTCTTCCACGCATGCTCTCTAGAGTTAAGGCCCTTTTTCACACTTTCGACTTAGGAACATTTTTTGCGGGTCGAAGGCATTGGCCCACGCTTTGCGTTGCCCTTTTGTTATTATTATAATCAATTTCGTGTAACTTGTGATTATACAGTAGCAAGCCTGCAAATAAGCCTTCCTAGTAGGTCAAGGATAACGACCGAAGCAAATATCCTAAAGCAATAGATTGGTGCAGGTCATAATGTCCCAAGGTAACTGCCATGAATGTTGGCAATTGACTGTTTTCTCAGACTTTTTATGCAAGAATAACTCAATAAACGTTTCATGACCAAAAACATCCACACGGTGTCTTGCACCAAAACATTTGTACTGGTCATGATAACACACGCACTGCAAAATTATTTGCAGGCATGCTTCTTACATGTGTGGAAATAACGCTCTGTGCATGTTTTACTGATCATCCACAAAACACATACTGTATCAGTCTTGACTAATAGCTTATGTTGATATGCGAGCAAAAGGAACTGACGGTAGTTTGTTTAGCCTGCCGGTCTCAAACCTGGGTCAAGGATTAGGGCAGTCGTTATGTGACAGTAGAATGCAAAATGTGGTTTCATACTTACACCTTGTGACTGGGGGAAGTGACATAACATTCTGCTGACACTTCTACACACATTTCTCTCCCTCTCTCCAGATGCAGCTTCAGTATTTGTCCATAAAATGCATATGTACAGTTCTATCCTATTAACTGAATAACATCTTTTGTCATTAAAAAATTACAATTTAATAGGAATATTCAATCAAAAGGAGTTTGGTCATTTTTTTTGTATTCCTGTGATAAATTGTGCAATTCAGTCTATTATAACTTCTTGGATTAATTTGATTAATTAATTTCATGTATAATAATATTAATAATAACACTTTGGCCAGCCGCTGATTTGTCGCGGTTCTCGGACGAGAAGGCCTTGATTACCCCTGTACTCACAACTGCCTCCATATTCCCACGTTTTTCCTCTCCTCCCAACACTCGGAGACGAACTGCTTGATGACATCCCTTGCCCCATTCTTCCCAATCTCTCCGATTAGCATACTAACCCTCTCCTTTGAGTCTCCCCTTAACCACATGTCCTTCATTCTCCCATCCCACTTCCCCAATATACTCCCAGTGAACCTTATTCTGTTGGATTGGTATTTTGGGCATTCTAGAAGAAAGTGTTCCAAGGTCTCCACCATGCCCAAATTACACATCTGGCACTCCTTTTCACTGTTTTTCCCAATTTTTCCCCTCAGCTCCAGGGACCGCGACCTCAGCTTGAATAACAGTTACCCCCACCCCCCCAAAGGTGCCATCAAGGTACTCTTCAAAACCTGGCTTTTCTTTATCACGCAAGCCACCCAAAGGCCTCTTTGATTTGACCCCCTCTCGCCAATTACGGTTACAATCCTCCATGACCCTTTCTCTGACGATTTTTTTTACCCTGGTTTGCCCCAACGTCCAGGTCTGAGATATCCAATGAGTAGTTCTCTACTACCTCCCTCACTTGGACCATCCATCCCGTCTTGATATTTGAGTTGAAAATTCTCAGAAACATTACATTACACCATCGGCTGACGGGGAGATTTACCAAATAATTAAGATAACCGAGTTTCAATAAGTCTATCCTGTCCTTGATCCTCATCCACCCAAGCTCACCCCTGATTTGCTTCTAGTGCTGCGGCATTACTCGACCCCGTTATCCATCGGCCTGCGTCGTTCTGCAGGATTTCCAAGTTCTTTACAGCCGTCTGGTTTAGAGGTACCACATCCGTTCCATATGTTAATTACTAGCTCCCTCACTTGGACCATCCATCCCGTCTTGATATTTGAGTTGAAAATTCTCAGGAACATTACTTTACACCATCGGCTATCGGGGAAACTTACCAAATAATTAAGATAACAGAGTTTCAACAGGTCTATCCTGTCCTTGATCCTCATCCACCCAAGCTCACCCCTGATTGCTTCTGGCGCTGCGGCATTACTCGACCCCGTTATCCATCGGCCTGCGTCGTTCTGCAGGATTTCCAAGCTCTTTACGGCCGTCTGGTTTAGGGGTACCACTTCCGTACCGTAAGTTATACTTGGCAGACCCACCATTTCCCAAATGGTTTTCCCCACGAAAACCTTATTGAAACTGTTTCTTCCTATAAGTTTCATTTGGTTAAGGATTAGCTTCCCCTTCAGAATCAATTTATTTGTGTGGTTTCGGTAGATGCCTCTTCCTGTAATGTTTATATTTACCCCCAAATACACGTAATCACCTGTCTCTCCTACACTGAGAAGTTTGCTGCTACCTTCCGGAATGCACAACTCACCCACTCTCCACCTTCGAGTGTGGTTAACTTTGCGGCCCACAGGTATAACTTTGCTCTTGCTTTCATTAAGTTCGAATCTCCATTTACTCCCATATTTCCCAACAATTCCCAGCATTTTCGTTAGCCCCTCTTCGCTTTCTGACACTAGCATATCGTCTGCAAAAAATTCCCTGGGATTTTCAAGTCCCCAACTGCTACCCCCTCGTCGCTATACAGGAGTTCATCTCCTAAACCTTTGTTGTGCAATGCAAACAGAATTGGTGAAAGGATACACCCCTGTTTAGGCCTATCTCCATAGGCACACGTTTTGTTGTAATGTTTCCCAGGCTAAGTTCACTCTGTATGTCTTTATATAATGCTTTCATAATTCCAACAAACTCGCCTCCTAAGCCCAGAGCCTCCAGCTTGCGCCAATACCCTCCCTCCATACTCTATCGTATGCCTTTTTGACGTCCAAAAAGGCCATAAACATCTTTTTCGTTTTTGCTTTCGCGGATTCTATCATTTGTGATAGCGTGAAAAGATGGTCAGTAACTCTCCTTCCCTTCCTGAAGCCATTTTGGATTTCTCCCAACAAAAACCTTCTCTTCAATCACCTCCTCTAGTCTCCAACACAGGACTTTACAGACAACTTTTCCAACGTTGCTACTGACAGAGATCCCTCGATAGTTATCCAAAACGTCCTTTTTCCCTATTTTGTGAATAAATGTCACTTTGCTTTCTCTCCACTCCTTTGGGACCTCTTGATTTTCTATGGCTAGATTGAATAGGGCAGTTAGGCTTTCTACGAATTCCTCTCCCCTCTTTTTGATAAACTCGATAGGAATTTCATCCACGCCTCCCGCTTTTCCATCCCTTAATTTTGAGATCACCTTTCGCACCGCCTCCGTTTTAATTTCGCTGCAAAAGAAATTCGACAGGTTTTCCTCGACCCGATCCGGACACTCAGGTGGGCTTCCCATGCCCCATCGCTTATCGTTTACCTTTTCCCAGTGCTTGACTAGTTCAAATGCGATTTGATCTTGCTCGTCTGTAACTCTGCCATCTACTTTAATACTCTGTGGGTTACTTCCTTTGTTACGTTTACTCACCCATTTCCAAAATACTTTCGAACGCGACCTCCCTGTCGTTGTTGTCGTCCTAATAAGACTGCTATTTCGCACTCTCCGATTATCGTTTTTAATCTTATTTACTTTATTTCGTGCTTGTTGGCATTCTTCCTACAGTGGCCTCGTTGCTTTCCACCCCCTTAAGTTTTCTACTACCCCTGTATGCAGCACATTTAGCTTTTCTACCCTTTATGGCCCTTTTCAGTTCTTCATTCACTCTGTACCCATGTTTCCGTGTTGGCGCCCTGATCTTTCCTACACTTTCATTCCCTGCCTCCACTAGGCTCGCAACTATGGCGTCGGCCATCTTCTGGACACTGCCCCCCTTGAGTACGGTTGAAGATTTGGTTTCAGTTTTTCATTGAACTTCGCCCAGTCAGCATCCTTTTTTAGTCCCCAAATCTCCTTAAAGCTTCCTTTGCTTTTTACTAGGTTTTTGGCCCTGATCGTCACTGTAATCAAGTTGTGATCACTATCCACCTCCATTTTACCCTCATCGTCCACTTCTACCCCTGTCACCTCCCTCCATAAATTAATATCTGTGAGAATGTAGTCGATTATTGATTTTCTGTCGTTCCTCTCCCAGGTCCATTTCCCCTTACACCTCGCGTCCCTGTTCAGAATCTTCAGACCGAGCTCGTTTGTGAAGTTCAACAGCTTTCCTCCATTTCTGTTCACTTTTGTATGTATCAAATTATGCAACTTCACTCCATGTAATTGGAAAAAAGTTGACAAAATAAAATGTATGTATTAAACCATTGCTGCTTTGTCACGCAAGATATAATCGACAAAAAGCTTTTAATCGACACACTATGACTCATTAGGTCGAAAGCATGGGGACCTTGGCTTATGTCAGTAAACTTCTTTCAGGCAATAGCAGATCGTTTTTATCAATAAACACGAGTTTATCAAATTCCAACAAAACCATATCACGTGATGCCTGTTTGGAATAAGCTCATTGGGTCACTCGATATGGTTTTGTTGAAATATTTTTGAAAAAATTAAAAAACAATAACAAATTTTGATATTTTATCACTGCATTGGGTGAGGAGACTGTCATCAGCAAAATGAGGTCCCCAGGGGGTGAATTTGGTGATGCTACCCTGCACAGCAGGGTAGCATCACAAAATTTACCCTCCGTGAACCTCAGTCTGAATCAAGGTCTCAAGCTAAAACAGAAAGATGTAATAGAGAATAAATTGGCCCAATGTATGAGATAGCATCAGGAAATTCACCCTCTGGGGGACCTCACATGATATGGTTTTGTTGGAATATTTTTGAAAAATTGAAAAAGAATAACAACAAATATTGATATTGTGTGCATCACTGCATTGGGTAAGATGTTAAGTGGTAGCGTTCAAAATTATTTTTCGAAAGGGATTTGTAACAAGTATTTTTTCAAAGATACCATTCTGCCCACAGTAGGAGTCATAGTTCAGGAAGATTTTGTTCACACTGGTAACCAGTAGATTTGTTACAGTTTGTTGCAAAGTGCCTACTGGCACCCTCCAAGTAAGTGCAACAAAATAATTTGGGTGAATATTTTTATCCTACTACTTATCAAGCAACAACCTAATGTATATTCTGTAAAGCCATCAATGTGGCTTTTGGCTCTTCTATTGGAGCTATTATGGAGGCTTCTGGAGCTCAAAAAGTTGATTATGGCTGGGCTTTTCTATTCATCCATTAATCGGTAAATTAAGTGTTATATTTGGAAGTAAGAGGCATGAAAGGTTTGGAACTTAATGTCTAAAGAGAATGTTTTGCAATGTAATACGATTTTATGTCAGTGAAGTTAGCAGACAGTACCCAGTACCCAGTACCCGGTTCAAAAGTATAGGACGTTTCCATTTATAAAACGGGGAAATATGTTAAAATTGTTTCAATTTTGAGAATCTAATCGTTCTCAGCAAATGATGGGAAGTGAAAACGAACATGTAACTCACATATAGATAAGAAAATGGATTTGCACTCACTGCACCCACGGAGAACGAATTGGGTACTGGGTTCTGAAATCTGAATTGGGTTCTGGCGTCCGATTCGCCAACATAGCACATACGCGCCAACAACGGTTATTTATAGCAATGTCGCAATGTGTACGTCTGTTTAAGTGCAAACCAAGGCGTCCACAATGTCTCTACCCACAACTGCCGAATCGGGTACTGGATTCTAAAATCTGAATTGGGTGCTGGCGTCCGATTCGCCAACATAGCACATGCGCGCCAACAACGGCTATTTATAGCAATGTCGCAATGTGTACGTCTGTTTAAGTGCAAACCAAGGCGTCCAAAATGTCTCTACCCACAACTGCCGAATTGGGTACTGGGTTCTAAAATCTGAATTGGGTGCTGGCGTCCGATTCGCCACTATAGTACATACACGCCAACAACGGTTATTTATAGCAATGTCGCAATGTTTAAGTCTGTTTAAGAGCAAACCAAGGCGTCCACAATGTCTCTACCCACAACTGCCGAATCGGGTACTGGATTCTAAAATCTGAATTGGGTGCTGGCGTCCGATTCGCCAACATAGCACATGCGCGCCAACAACGGCTATTTATAGCAATGTCGCAATGTGTACGTCTGTTTAAGTGCAAACCAAGGCGTCCCCAAAGTCTCTACCCACAACTACCGAATCGGGTACTGGATTCTAAAATCTGAATTGGGTGCTGGCGTCCGATTCGCCACCATAGTACATACGCGCCAACAACGGTTATTTATAGCAAGGTCGCAATGTTTACATCTGTTTAAGTGCAAACCAAGGCGTCCACAATGTCTGTACCCACAACTGCCGAATCGGGTACTGGATTCTAAAATCTGAATTGGGTGCTGGCGTCCGATTCGCCAACATAGCACAGAAGGGGCCAACAACGGCTATTTATAGCAATGTCGCAATGTGTACCTCTGTTTAAGTGCAAACCAAGGCGTCCCAAATGTCTCTACCCACAACTGCCGAATTGGGTACTGGGTTCTAAACTCTGAATTGGGTGCTGGCGTCCGATTCGCCAACATAGCACATACGCGCCAACAACGGTTATTTATAGCAATTTCGCAATGTATACGTCTGTTTAAGTGCAAACCAAGGCGTCCACAATGTCTTTACCCACAACTGCCGAATCGGGTACTGGGTTCTAAAATCTGAATTGGGGCTGGCGTCCGATTCGCCACCACAGTACATACGCGCCAACAAAGGCTATTTATAGCAATGTCGCAATGTGTACGTCTGTTTAAGTGCAAACCAAGGCGTCCACAATGTCTCTACCCACAACTGCCGAATCGGGTACTGGATTCTAAAATCTGAATTGGGTGCTGGCGTCCGATTCGCCAACATAGCACATGCGCGCCAACAACGGCTATTTATAGCAATGTCGCAATGTGTACGTCTGTTTAAGTGCAAACCAAGGCGTCCACAATGTCTCTACCCACAAGTACCGAATCGGGTACTGGATTTTAAAATCTGAATTGGGTGCTGGCGTCCGATTCGCCACCATAGTACATACGCGCCAACAACGGTTATTTATAGCAAGGTCGCAATGTTTACATCTGTTTAAGTGCAAACCAAGGCGTCCACAATGTCTCTACCCACAACTGCCGAATCGGGTACAGGATTCTAAAATCTGAATTGGGTGCTGGCGTCCGATTCGCCAACATAGCACATACGCGCGAACAACGGCTATTTATAGCAATGTCGCAATGTGTACGTCTGTTTAAGTGCAAACCAAGGCGTCCAAAATGTCTCTACCCACAACTGCCGAATTGGGTACTGGGTTCTAAAATCTGAATTGGGTGCTGGCGTCCGATTCGCCACTATGGTACATACGCGCCAACAACGGTTATTTATAGCAATGTCGCAATGTTTAAGTCTGTTTAAGTGCAAACCAAGGCGTCCACAATGTCTCTACCCACAACTGCCGAATCGGGTACTGGATTCTAAAATCTGAATTGGGTGCTGGCGTCCGATTCGCCAACATAGCACATACGCGCCAACAACGGTTATTTATAGCAATCTCGCAATGTATACGTCTGTTTAAGTGCAAACCAAGGCGTCCACAATGTCTCTACCCACAACTGCCAAATCGGGTACTGGGTTCTAAAATCTGAATTGGGTGCTGGCGTCCGATTCGCCACCATAGTACATACGCACCAACAACGGTTATTTATAGCAATGTCGCAATGTGTACGTCTGTTTAAGTGCAAACCAAGGTGTCTACAATGTCTCTACCCACAACTGCCGAATCGGGTACTGGATTCAAAAATCTGAATTGGGTGCTGGCGTCCGATTCGCCAACATAGCACATACGCACCAACAACGGTTATTTATAGCAATGTCACAATGTGTACGTCTGTTTAAGTGCAAACCAAGGCGTCCACAATGTCTCTACCCACAACTACCGAATCGGGTACTGGGTTCTAAAATCTGAATTGGGGGCTGGCGTCCGATTCGCCACCATAGTACATACGCGCCAACAACGGTTATTTATAGCAAGGTCGCAATGTTTACATCTGTTTAAGTGCAAACCAAGGCGTCCACAATGTCTCTACCCACAACTGCTGAATCGGGTACTGGATTCTAAAATCTGAATTGGGTGCTGGCGTCCGATTCGCCAACATAGCACATGCGCGCCAACAACGGCTATTTATAGCAATGTCGCAATGTGTACGTCTGTTTAAGTGCAAACCAAGGCGTCCCCAAAGTCTCTACCCACAACTACCGAATCGGGTACTGGATTCTAAAATCTGAATTGGGTGCTGGCGTCCGATTCGCCACCATAGTACATACGCGCCAACAACGGTTATTTATAGCAAGGTCGCAATGTTTACATCTGTTTAAGTGCAAACCAAGGCGTCCACAATGTCTGTACCCACAACTGCCGAATCGGGTACTGGATTCTAAAATCTGAATTGGGTGCTGGCGTCCGATTCGCCAACATAGCACATACGTGCCAACAACGGCTATTTATAGCAATGTCGCAATGTGTACGTCTGTTTAAGTGCAAACCAAGGCGTCCAAAATGTCTCTACCCACAACTGCCGAATTGGGTACTGGGTTCTAAACTCTGAATTGGGTGCTGGCGTCCGATTCGCCACTATAGTACATACACGCCAACAACGGTTATTTATAGCAATGTCGCAATGTTTAAGTCTGTTTAAGTGCAAACCAAGGCGTCCACAATGTCTCTACCCACAACTGCCGAATCGGGTACTGGATTCTAAAATCTGAATTGGGTGCTGGCGTCCGATTCGCCAACATAGCACATACGCGCCAACAACGGCTATTCATAGCAATGTTGCAATGTGTACGTCTGTTTAAGTGCAAACCAAGGCGTCCAAAATGTCTCTACCCACAACTGCCGAATTGGGTACTGGGTTCTAAAATCTGAATTGGGTGCTGGCGTCCGATTCGCCACTATAGTACATACACGCCAACAACGGTTATTTATAGCAATGTCGCAATGTTTAAGTCTGTTTAAGTGCAAACCAAGGCGTCCACAATGTCTCTACCCACAACTGCCGAATCGGGTACTGGATTCTAAAATCTGAATTGGGTGCTGGCGTCCGATTCGCCAACATAGCACATACGCGCCAACAACGGTTATTTATAGCAATCTCGCAATGTATACGTCTGTTTAAGTGCAAACCAAGGCGTCCACAATGTCTTTACCCACAACTGCCGAATCGGGTACTGGGTTCTAAAATCTGAATTGGGGGCTGGCGTCCGATTCGCCACCACAGTACATACGCGCCAACAAAGGCTATTTATAGCAATGTCGCAATGTGTACGTCTGTTTAAGTGCAAACCAAGGCGTCCACAATGTCTCTACCCACAACTGCCGAATCGGGTACTGGATTCTAAAATCTGAATTGGGTGGTGGCGTCCGATTCGCCAACATAGCACATGCGCGCCAACAACGGCTATTTATAGCAATGTCGCAATGTGTACGTCTGTTTAAGTGCAAACCAAGGCGTCCACAATGTCTCTACCCACAAGTACCGAATCGGGTACTGGATTTTAAAATCTGAATTGGGTGCTGGCGTCCGATTCGCCACCATAGTACATACGCGCCAACAACGGTTATTTATAGCAAGGTCGCAATGTTTACATCTGTTTAAGTGCAAACCAAGGCGTCCACAATGTCTCTACCCACAACTGCCGAATCGGGTACAGGATTCTAAAATCTGAATTGGGTGCTGGCGTCCGATTCGCCAACATAGCACATACGCGCGAACAACGGCTATTTATAGCAATGTCGCAATGTGTACGTCTGTTTAAGTGCAAACCAAGGCGTCCAAAATGTCTCTACCCACAACTGCCGAATTGGGTACTGGGTTCTAAAATCTGAATTGGGTGCTGGCGTCCGATTCGCCACTATGGTACATACGCGCCAACAACGGTTATTTATAGCAATGTCGCAATGTTTAAGTCTGTTTAAGTGCAAACCAAGGCGTCCACAATGTCTCTACCCACAACTGCCGAATCGGGTACTGGATTCTAAAATCTGAATTGGGTGCTGGCGTCCGATTCGCCAACATAGCACATACGCGCCAACAACGGTTATTTATAGCAATCTCGCAATGTATACGTCTGTTTAAGTGCAAACCAAGGCGTCCACAATGTCTCTACCCACAACTGCCAAATCGGGTACTGGGTTCTAAAATCTGAATTGGGTGCTGGCGTCCGATTCGCCAACATAGCACATACGTGCCAACAACGGCTATTTATAGCAATGTCGCAATGTGTACGTCTGTTTAAGTGCAAACCAAGGCGTCCAAAATGTCTCTACCCACAACTGCCGAATCGGGTACTGGATTCTAAAATCTGAATTGGGTGCTGGCGTCCGATTCGCCAACATAGCACATACGTGCCAACAACGGCTATTTATAGCAATGTCGCAATGTGTACGTCTGTTTAAGTGCAAACCAAGGCGTCCAAAATGTCTCTACCCACAACTGCCGAATTGGGTACTGGGTTCTAAACTCTGAATTGGGTGCTGGCGTCCGATTCGCCACTATAGTACATACACGCCAACAACGGTTATTTATAGCAATGTCGCAATGTTTAAGTCTGTTTAAGTGCAAACCAAGGCGTCCACAATGTCTCTACCCACAACTGCCGAATCGGGTACTCGATTCTAAAATCTGAATTGGGTGCTGGCGTCCGATTCGCCAACAATGCACATGCGCGCCAACAACGGCTATTTATAGCAATGTCGCAATGTGTACGTCTGTTTAAGTGCAAACCAAGGCGTCCCCAAAGTCTCTACCCACAACTACCGAATCGGGTACTGGATTCTAAAATCTGAATTGGGGGCTGGCGTCCGATTCGCCACCACAGTACATACGCGCCAACAAAGGCTATTTATAGCAATGTCGCAATGTGTACGTCTGTTTAAGTGCAAACCAAGGCGTCCACAATGTCTCTACCCACAACTGCCGAATCGGGTACTGGATTCTAAAATCTGAATCGAATCAAGCAGAAGATTCGAAATCGAATTGAATTTCGAATCGAATCGCAAGTTGAATTTCAAGCCAAATTACGGCTTGTTAAAAATTATTGGAGTTTGAAGTACTAAATGCTTGAATTGACAATTCGGCATCGGGTCTCCTGAGTGAAATGATGTCGTATCTCCCTTAGGGAGATATGACATTTAGGGCCTGACGAAGCTTCGAGATTCGATTCGATTTCGAATCACTGGTACTGATTCGATTCGATTCGAAATAGGCTGTATGATTCGATGTATTTTCGAATCGGAAAAAATGTCATTTTTCAACCGCCATGCTTTCACAATCACCAATGATCGCGGGGGACGACCACGTAATCACACCACAATTTCAGTGTTTTGAAGCTATGACTTGATGGATCAAGTTGCGGGTGGTTCTTTACACGACTATTCGAGACGAGTGTTAGAGATGAAATTTTGAAAGCATGCACTGACTTCCCATTCTTGACGAATAGTTTGTGACGACTGAATTTATAATACATTGATCTTGGATTAAGTAGGATACGGGATAGTAAATGTACACTGAATTCTGTTTAGTCACTTTTGATAAGGCTGGATTTTGAAAACAATGGAAGTTGGAACAAGAACACGTGCTACTCGAATCTTTTTCTTTATTCTGGATCGATAGTACATAAGTCTCGCACTCAAAAGTGGATCAAGTGAGAAAATGGAGAGACAATGTTAAGGTTTAAGAAGTCCTTAAACCGTTATAGGAGAGACCGTGATCATTTGTAACTAAAATACACAGGCTTTACTTATTTTTAACTTGGGGTTTAACAGTGCCCCCCAATTTATTGTGTGTATTGCCTAATGATCTTGGGTTCCCGAACAGACATGAATAAAAATACACTGTGTTGTACACTCTTGGTGTTATTTCGACTGCAATATGGTGGTTGCAACTGTTACAACTGACTCCGACACTGAGGTAATTGTAACTTGTGTATGGAGCACTTGTAACACTGAAAGCAGAAACCAAATATACCACATTCTACCAAATTGACATTTAAAAGGGAATCGGGACTCAAAAAAAAAACCCCAGAAGTTTGGAAAAATAAAATGCTCTATACGTAATAATTTTAACTGGCAACAACAAATATATAAATGTTCAATTTATGTGTCTCCCCACAGATGTTTCCAAGCAGACTGCGTCTCATACATTTAAGCTATATTTTAGTTTTGAATTTACCACGCGCAAGTGAATGAATCACTTGATTCAACTCAGTTGGCAGGTTTTGAACATATTATATGCTACCGAGAAATGACAGTCAGTTTTTAGTCAAAAAGCTGCCTTTCACCACTAAGAATATTAGCGTATGTAAGGTATAAAACAAAAACTATTTGTGGCTGCTTCTCACCACAAACAGTTAAAAATGAATATCATTCGAACGGAATACACAATCTGCCTACAGTGATATATGTATTTGCATATATGGTTTCCAGGACATCGTTTCAATAATACAGGTTTCCATTTCAACATGAAAAGACCTCCATGGGCAATCTAGGACAAGCGCCAATGCAGCACTTTCCTTATTTAGCTAACAATTGGCTAATTCGTTAAACATGGAGCAATTGTGGCACAATGTTACAATTGCCCCCGGGACGGGTTTGCCATATTTCTGTAGCACTTTGACTGTACAATGATACGGGTGTTTATTTCGTAAAGACAATTATCCACACAGCTTAATATTTAAGGCGGAGACACATAAGTCCATATAGCGATTTTATTTGTTTTCAGAACAGTAATAGCCTTTGTTACAATTGCCCCCTGTTATAATTAGTTCCGGTATCCCCTACTTGATGCAGTTACTCGTTAATTGGTTGCGAGTGCTGAATAAACATAAACGACCAGATTTATGACGCACATATAAATTTTGTACGCGTACACCATTAACACGGTGTTAAAACCTCGCTGTCCGCGTGTCGTTAAGCGCATTTAACACAAATAAAGAATCGCATTTATCATGTGCGTACAAAACACGTTTACGAGTACGCGTACAACAAATGGGCAACCCCGGCTTTGCGTGCAAGTTGTCCTGCACGTGTTGTGTTTGACTTTCCGTTGTTTGCATCTATATATAAAGGAATAACAACTTGTGAGACCAAATCTGCAATTATATCCAAGAAAGTGATCCGAGGTGTCAATTTTATATCGGAGGAGCGTTTAACCCTCATCCAAATGATAAGAGAAGCTGTGGGTATTATTAAAATTAAAAAGACTAGAGGGCGGTGCCCGTCAATGGGAACATGGATACAGGGAGGCAACACCCCCACCCCCACTCCAGTGTCGATGGGTTAAAATTATTTAGCCCATGCAACTCCTCATGACCTATAGAATGTTGTTATGAAGTTTGGTGAAGATCGGTCAAGTGGTACCCACCGTATACACATACCCCACCCCCCACCCCCAACCCGGTGTCGAAGGGTTAAAATAATATAGCCCATGCAACTCCTCATGACCCATAGAATGTTGTTGTAAAGTTTGGTGAAGATTGGTCAAGTGGTACCCGCCGTATGCACATTCCCCACCCGCACCCCCAACCCGGTGTCGAAGGGTTAAAATGATATAGCCCATGCAACTCCACATGACCCATAGAATGTTGTTGTGAAGTTTGGTGAAGATTGGTCAAGTGGTACCCGTCGTATACACATACCCCTTCCCCACCCCAACCCGGTGTCGAATGGTTAAAATCATATAGCCCATGCAACTCCCCATGACCCATCGAATGTTGTTGTAAAGTTTGGTGAAGATTGGTCAAGTGGTACCCGCCGTATGCACATACCCCACCCTCACCCCCAACCCGGTGTCGAAGGGTTAGAATGATATAGCCCATGCAACTCCTCATGACCCATAGGATGTTGTTGTGAAGTTTGGTGAAGATCGGTCAAGTGGTACCCGTCGTATACACATACCCCACCCCCACCTCCAACCCGGTGTCGAAGGGTCAAAATAATATAGCCCATGCAACTCCTCATGACCCATAGAATGTTATTGTGAAGTTTGGTGAAGATCGGTCAAGTGGTACCCGCCGTATGCGCATACCCCACCCCACCCCACCACGGTGTCAATGGGTTAAAATTATTTAGCCCATGCAACTCCTCATGACCCATAGAATGTTGTCCTAAATTTTGGTGAAGATCGGTCAAGTGGTATGGAAATGCATAGCCGGACACACAGTATGCACATACCCCACCCCCACCCCCACCCTGGTGTCGTAGGGTTAAAAGTATATAGCCCATGCAAGTCCTCAAGACCCATAGAATGTTGTCCTAAAGTTTGGTGAAGATCGGTCAAGCGGTATGGAAATGCATAGGCGGACACACACACACACACATACACACACACACACACACACACACACACACACACACACACACACACACACACACACACACACACACACACACACACACACACACACACACACACACACCACACATGCGCGTGCGCACACACACGCACACACACACAGAAAATCGTCAATTTATAGTTAGATAGTTAGATGTATAGCACCTTAAACATCAAATTGCCGACAGTCCACAGTTTGTGAATAGTTTTTGAACAAACATTTAAGCAAAATGAAAAGTCATTTTAAAATAAAAGATATATCCTAAAACTAAAAGGTTAATATCAAAGAAAGCTGGGGATTTTCTCCCTGTTAGTGGAAGGTGGGATTTTTCGTTGGGGGGGTTATTTGGGAGACGGGGGGGGGGGGGGGTAGCCCTGGTCATTTTTGCATCCAATGAGAAAAGCCTTGGTCCCTTTTTCAAGTTGGTGGAGAAAAGCCCTTGTTGAAAAAAAATATTGATGCATAAATTCCCTTTGGTTCAAACTTTTACTGTTTGCTAACCATTAGAAATAAATGGAGACAGTACATATCTAAATATATATTAATTATTTTTAAACAAAATAATGACACAGTTAGTTATGCATAGCACGGTGGCAAAATGATTTTGCATACAAAAAATGCAAAATAAAGCTAATGGAGAGAGAGAGAGAGAGAGAGAGAGAGAGAGAGAGAGAGAGAGATCAGTAAGTGCATGTCATCAATAGTCTCTCGTCCACCCACTCTTTCTCTCTCCGATTTTGTTCTCTCTCAACCCTCTTTCTTTTACTTTTGTAGGATAGAGAGAGAGAGAGAGTGAGAGACACCAAGGAAAGTATCCATAAGTGGCACTAGATATCTTTCACCCACTGTCTTTCTCTCTCTTCGGGAGAGAGAAAGAGTGAGACAGGAAGAAATCTATTTAATGCCATCAATAATCATGTAAATTAATTCAGCAATTGACTTCTGCAAAGGTAATTGAAAGGGGATTATATTTTTTTATTACTATACCAGTGAGCTGTTGATCGAAATTGATCTTCATAGTGGGTTTTTTGGTCTAAAACTCAAATAGTGTGAATTATTTTTAAAAGGCTAATCTTCTTTCTAATTAGCTCTCTTAAATCCAATGATTTACAAAAAAAAATTCCTTTTTAACAAAACCATTTCATTATCAGTGCGCGAAATGTAACTTTGTCAATATTATCACTACTAGAAAACAATCAATCCATTTCGAATTGAATCTTTTTGGCTGGAATGAATGAATGAATAAATAAGTAAATAAATAAAATTAAAAAAATCAAAAGAAATAAATAAATAAATAAAAAAATAAATAAATAAATCTTGTATTAACGAACTACTGTTAAATCAAATTAATTACATCGGGTATCATCAAACATCCCTCTGATACTGAAATATCTTCAAGTACCATCTGACCATCTGCCTGTATCTGTTATACTGTAGTTATTGTGAACATATAAACCAAGAATTAATAAAAAAAAATAGACAGTGAATCGATTTTTTCTTAGGGCTTTTCTCCATCAGGGCTTTTTTTCCTATCAAAAAGTGACTAGGGCTTTTCTCCTTAGACGCAATTTCAGGGCTTTTCTCCTTAGGGCTTTTCTCCATCAGGGCTTATCTCCATCAGGGCATTTTTTCCGATCACCACTGATGTAAATGACAGCATGTTTTTAGATTTTTTTTGTATGGCAGCGTGTTTAATAGAACAAAAAGCACATAAACGTAATATATTATCTGGTGAATAACAATGCAACACTTAATACAATAATAATAATAACACTTTGGCCATCCGCTGATTTGCCGCGGTTACATTAAATGAAGTAAATGACAGCATGTTTTTGTGGCAACGTGTTTAACTGGTAGAGTGCTGGAAGCCACTATCATAGCTTTAAAGAAAGGTGAGGGTACCATGCAAAGATCTTGTAAATTCTGGTCCTCAAGGCACATATACAGTCAGAAGCAAATACATTGTGATCATTTAGATTTGTTTTATTAAACATTATTGGAGAGTGCTTTTAAACTGCTGACTTCCAAAAATAATCTAGCACTCAACCAGTTAATAGAAAAAAATACTTAAAAAGATTCATTCTATAGCCCATATGCAATTAACGTTAATGTTAAAAGATGAATTCAATTTTACCAATGCTAAATTAAATGAACCTTTGAATCTTCGACCTGTCATCGCCTATAAGAAAAACAAAAGCTTGCGTAACATCCTTGTAAGGACTAAATTAGAGCCCATCAATGAATAACATCAATTTTTGCCAGTCAGTTTAACCAGTTCCTAAGCTCATCACTTAGTTTAAATCAATTTTATGTAATTTTTTGTCATGTTTGAAACCCATCAGGGTTCAGTAAATGAAAACAATTTTTCGGCGGCATATTAAAAGAAAAAAACGTTTCAGTAGGAAATGTCTGTGCCAGTGCGATTTTTTAACCTCAAACACACACAGGCGAGTGCCAGAGTTCATATATGCCCAAAAACAAAATAGGTTCTAATTTCAATCATGTGTATGTATTTCCTAAATAAAATTATTATTTATTTATCTATATATTTATTTATTGATTATTTTTATTTTTAATTTTTTATTAATTTTTATTTATTTATTTATTTATTTATTTATTTATTTATTTATTTATTTATTTATTTATTTATTTATTTATTTATTTATTTATTTGGTTGATTCATTTATTTAAATTTTTATTTTTATTTTTAATTTTTCATACCTTTCACACAATGTAGAGGTTCAGAAGGTAAAACACACAATTTCTACGTGGTGTAAAATATTTTCCGTCATAAACCTCCGTCGGGGGATATTCATTCCAACTGATAACATCCGTGAGGCATCATGATCTTTGGCGTTATTTTTTCATTTATTTCTTTAGTCTCAATATATTTTATCAAACCATTTTTTCATATTATTTTCACATACTTCTGAAGCCAGTAAAGCAAACCGCTCCCGATTGGTTTTACTTAAATCAAAGCCAACCAATAGGGCTTCATGGGGTCAGTAAAGCAAACCACTCACTGACTGATTAAAATTCAATGGAAACCAATCAATAGGGCTTCATCTAATTTGTTTGGACGACACAAACTGAGTTGTGAAAAACAAACTTGGGACATCTCAGATTGAAAAGAATTAATTAGATGAGTGACATTTGTCAGCTTGTTACCGAGTTTAAGTATGTACTGAGCTGTGAAAAACACCCCAGCCCACATATGGATATATACCATGCATGCCCTCCCAAAGTTGGAATCATTTTCCTCAAAGTCTCTTTGAAAAAGCCAAACCAAGCGAAACGCGTCGAGACAGACGGATTATTTTCTACCTTTGCTGAAGACTACAACCAATCCAGGTATCTTCTCTAATAGGTAATATCTAGATTTCATTTTAATTTATTTCATTTCTTCATTTTAATTTCATTTTATTCATCTACCTATTCTTCAAATGGCTCAAAAAAGACAGAATCATCAGGGAAAGAGAGTTGCCCAGTCTGGAAGAGGCCAGGAACAATCGTTCCAGGCCTATTCTAGATTGGTCAAGGCCCTTTTCCAGGTGATTCAGTGTATGCACCATATTGGGCTCCTAGAGCAGCATTTGGCCAAACGGGATTTCCCGAAGCAGTTGGAGAAGAAAGTAGATGAGTTAGGTGGCTTTCTAAAGCCGGCTCTTCCCACCCCACACATTTTTTCTGTTTTTCGACAGATTAGTGTGGGATGGGCCAACCAAACGTTAAATGCTTTAGTTGAGCATTACAAGATAAATTTAAATCAGTTGAAGTCTAAGATAACTTTGGCTATGCGACCACCTCCTGGACTCGAAAAAATAGACTTCAACAGCGCTTCGGCGCGTGCCTTGATCTGGGCTCAAAAAAACTTTAAAAATAAGTTGACAGATAAGACGATTTCGGCCTATCAGTCTTACATTTCGGAACTTCGCCCAGCGTCTGGAGTAAGGAACAATACGGGAGGGAGCAAGCAAACTCCGGCCCGTGTTGTCCCTCTACCCCAACGCGAAAAGCAAAATAAGAAAAGATCAAGGCAAAGCACTTCTCCCTCTTCTTTTCCGTCTACTTCTTCTTTCTCTCAGAGTAAGCGCCTCAATTTGCAAACATCTCCGGTCCATATTGTGACTGAAGATGCTCGCAAATTGAGTAACGCTGTCTCGCCTCGTCTTGCTCCTCTACCTCCTACTCCTCCTCAGCCTTTCTTCTCTGGTTCTCCTAGTGCTCTCACTAGAACTCCTCCTTCTGTTTCTTCTCCTGCTTCTGTTTCCTCTCCTGCTTCTGTTTCCTCTCCTGCTTCTGTTTCTTCTCCCCCTTCTCCTGCCTCTAGTGTGGTTCAACCAGGTATATCGTACTCAGAGAAAGTCAAATCACCGAGCCGCAACTCGGGCCGCTCATTTGATTCTAAATTCTCCCAGTTTCGGCATAAAAGCGGAGTTAATTTTGACAAAAGGAATTGGCGCCTCCCCGATGTTTGTAAAAACATCCTTATGATTGGAAGTTCAAATTTAGGACGCATTGATCGAAATCCCCATCCGGACATCCAGGTGGAGTGTTACCCCGGCGCCAAATTCAATCATCTGCGCTCTATGTTTAAAGGGCACAGGGGCCAGTCCAGTCCCCAAAAAATATTATTAAATATTGGCGTGAATTCTCGAAACGATAATTCTGATCTCGTAGTTAAGCAGTTGCGGAATATGCTTAGCGATATCAGGGTCAAGTTTAGATCAGCAAAAATTTATTTCGCTGAACTAAACTTTTCGCAAAAACTCCCTCAGGCTGAGAGGAGAACCCTGAGCATCATCAACGAAACCATTCGGAAAGTGAAGGACGTTAACGTTATACCTAAAATTGATGACGCGAAGTTTGATGTTGCTCAGGATTTAATCCATTGGACCACGAGAACCGCCAATATTATGTACGATCACTGGTTGAACCACCTAAATTTAAACTAAGTAAAGGCAAAGGTAACAGCCGCCTAACAGATGTGGGATTAGGAACTAATGTGGTTAACCTGTCTGGCACCAATGACCTAACAACCCAAGAGAAATCTCTTTTAGATCGCGGTTTAACTTTTGTACCAGCACCAAAGCCTAAAACTGATAACCAAACAAATTTACCATCATACAACTGTAATTTTCTTAGGCAAATGAAATTAGCCGACCGCTTTAGAAACTCCAGCGGTCGGAAACTTCCTTTTACAGAATCATCTGGTTGGTCACCTCCAGATAGTGAAGTAGATCCCGAAATTATTGAGGCTAGCAAACGAATCATCAAAAAGGTGTTCAGCATGAACATACTCTCCGATAAAGACAATTTAACAGCTGGTGAACGGAGAGCCCTCGCGAAACTTCGAAAAAATAAGAAATTAGTAATTAAACCAGCCGACAAAGGTGGGTCGGTAGTTGTTCTATCTCGGGATAATTATATAAAGGAAGCCATGAGACAACTCAGCAATACTAAACATTATAAGAAAATAGATTCACTTATTTGGCCTAGTAATATTGAAAAATTCAATAAGATCTTAAAATTTCTCCTCGACGAAGGTCACATTACCAAAAAACAATTGAAATATTTAACAGCTAAGCTCAGTGCTCAAACAAGACAATTTTATATCCTACCAAAGATCCACAAGGACCGTTCTTCATGGACGGATGACTTAACTCCACCCGGGAGGCCAATTGTATCAGATTGTAATTCGGAATCTTATGCGATCTCGGAATTAATTGATTATCATCTGAAACCTATAGCAAATAGACATCCGAGCTATCTAAAAAATACACAGGATTTCCTGTCACAAATTTCGAAATTGAAAATATCGAAAAATGCAATTCTGGCTACTTTGGATATCGACAGTATGTATACGAACATTGATATTGATAAAGGTGTTAAATCAGTTAAAAATGCATTTGAAAAATATCCGGATGCGAAACGCCCGGATGAACAAATTTTGGATCTTTTGGAGCTGAGCTTAAAAGGTAATGACTTTCAATTCAATGGAGAATATTTTCTACAAATAATGGGTTGTCCTATGGGTAAAAGATTCAGTCCTAATTTTGCAAGCATTTATGTAGCGGAATGGGAGGAAAATGCCTTAAGCAAATGTGGAAAGCATCCTCTCGTATATCTCAGATATTTAGATGACATTTTTATTATTTGGGAACATTCAAAAGAAGATTTTGATGAATTTTTAGAAATTTTGAACAATCACGATCCAAATATTAAATTGAAAGCTACTATCAGTGAAAATTCTGTTGATTTTCTGGATGTGACCGTGTATAAAGGCAAGCAATTTCAGGCGTCCGGTCATTTAGATTATAAAGTATATTTTAAACCAACTGATTCACATCAATTGTTGCACACAAAATCATTTCATCCTCAACATACATTTAAAGGTATCATCAAATCACAGCTCATTCGTTTCCACCGCAATTCAAGTGATAAGGTAAATTTCAATGAGGCTTGTTCTACTCTATTTGGCGCCCTCAGATCGAGAGGGTACTCGCTGCGCCTCTTGCGTAGCCTGAAATCCCAAACCCTGAAAAAGCTCGAAAGTCCAGCTGAAACTACCGATTTCGAACCACTGAAGATTGAACACAACAGACCGTTGCAGAATGGTAGTGGCGCGGTATTTAATTGCAAAAAGCCTCGTTGTAGACTGCATACTTTTATGCCTGATCAGAAAGAGGAATTTTCCTCCGAACAAACGAAAAATCATTATCAGATCCGTAACCCCCTCCATTGTGATTCACCCAACATTATTTACCTTATCACTTGTAAGCGATGTCGGAAACAGTATGTTGGTCAAAGTCAAAATCCTTTTCGAGAACGTGCTACTAGACACAAACAGGATATAAAACATAATGCTGATGCCCCAGTAGCACAACATTTTAACCTTCCTGGCCATTCTTTGGACGATTTCGAAATCCATCCTATTGAACAACCACCAATTAAAGACACATTAGAAGAAACGGATGAATTTAGAAAAAAACGTGAAGCTTTTTGGATCAATACGCTTCAAACCCTCTGGCCATTTGGTATGAACATATCAGAGGGCGAATGCGAAAGGAGGTCCATCATTCCTTTCACTTTAACGTACAACAGAATGAATATCGAAATAGCAAAAATGTTAAAAGATGAATTCAATTTTACCAATGCTAAATTAAATGAACCTTTGAATCTTCGATCTGTCATCGCCTATAAGAAAAACAAAAGCTTGCGTAACATCCTTGTAAGGACTAAATTAGAGCCCATCAATGAATAACATCAATTTTTGCCAGTCAGTTTAACCAGTTCCTAAGCTCATCACTTAGTTTAAATCAATTTTATGTAATTTTTTGTCATGTTTGAAACCCATCAGGGTTCAGTAAATGAAAACAATTTTTCGGCGGCATATTAAAAGAAAAAAACGTTTCAGTAGGAAATGTCTGTGCCAGTGCGATTTTTTAACCTCAAACACACACAGGCGAGTGCCAGAGTTCATATATGCCCAAAAACAAAATAGGTTCTAATTTCAATCATGTGTATGTATTTCCTAAATAAAATTGTTATTTATTTATCTATATATTTATTTATTGATTATTTTTATTTTTAATTTTTTATTAATTTTTATTTATTTATTTATTTATTTATTTATTTATTTATTTATTTATTTATTTGGTTGATTCATTTATTTAAATTTTTATTTTTATTTTTAATTTTTCATACCTTTCACACAATGTAGAGGTTCAGAAGGTAAAACACACAATTTCTACGTGGTGTAAAATATTTTCCGTCATAAACCTCCGTCGGGGGATATTCATTCCAACTGATAACATCCGTGAGGCATCATGATCTTTGGCGTTATTTTTTCATTTATTTCTTTAGTCTCAATATATTTTATCAAACCATTTTTTCATATTATTTTCACATACTTCTGAAGCCAGTAAAGCAAACCGCTCCCGATTGGTTTTACTTAAATCAAAGCCAACCAATAGGGCTTCATGGGGTCAGTAAAGCAAACCACTCACTGACTGATTAAAATTCAATGGAAACCAATCAATAGGGCTTCATCTAATTTGTTTGGACGACACAAACTGAGTTGTGAAAAACAAACTTGGGACATCTCAGATTGAAAAGAATTAATTAGATGAGTGACATTTGTCAGCTTGTTACCGAGTTTAATTATGTACTGAGCTGTGAAAAACACCCCAGCCCACATATGGATATATACCATGCATGCCCTCCCAAAGTTGGAATCATTTTCCTCAAAGTCTCTTTGAAAAAGCCAAACCAAGCGAAACGCGTCGAGACAGACGGATTATTTTCTACCTTTGCTGAAGACTACAACCAATCCAGGTATCTTCTCTAATAGGTAATATCTAGATTTCATTTTAATTTATTTCATTTCTTCATTTTAATTTCATTTTATTCATCTACCTATTCTTCAAATGGCTCAAAAAAGACAGAATCATCAGGGAAAGAGAGTTGCCCAGTCTGGAAGAGGCCAGGAACAATCGTTCCAGGCCTATTCTAGATTGGTCAAGGCCCTTTTCCAGGTGATTCAGTGTATGCACCATATTGGGCTCCTAGAGCAGCATTTGGCCAAACGGGATTTCCCGAAGCAGTTGGAGAAGAAAGTAGATGAGTTAGGTGGCTTTCTAAAGCCGGCTCTTCCCACCCCACACATTTTTTCTGTTTTTCGACAGATTAGTGTGGGATGGGCCAACCAAACGTTAAATGCTTTAGTTGAGCATTACAAGATAAATTTAAATCAGTTGAAGTCTAAGATAACTTTGGCTATGCGACCACCTCCTGGACTCGAAAAAATAGACTTCAACAGCGCTTCGGCGCGTGCCTTGATCTGGGCTCAAAAAAACTTTAAAAATAAGTTGACAGATAAGACGATTTCGGCCTATCAGTCTTACATTTCGGAACTTCGCCCAGCGTCTGGAGTAAGGAACAATACGGGAGGGAGCAAGCAAACTCCGGCCCGTGTTGTCCCTCTACCCCAACGCGAAAAGCAAAATAAGAAAAGATCAAGGCAAAGCACTTCTCCCTCTTCTTTTCCGTCTACTTCTTCTTTCTCTCAGAGTAAGCGCCTCAATTTGCAAACATCTCCGGTCCATATTGTGACTGAAGATGCTCGCAAATTGAGTAACGCTGTCTCGCCTCGTCTTGCTCCTCTACCTCCTACTCCTCCTCAGCCTTTCTTCTCTGGTTCTCCTAGTGCTCTCACTAGAACTCCTCCTTCTGTTTCTTCTCCTGCTTCTGTTTCCTCTCCTGCTTCTGTTTCCTCTCCTGCTTCTGTTTCTTCTCCCCCTTCTCCTGCCTCTAGTGTGGTTCAACCAGGTATATCGTACTCAGAGAAAGTCAAATCACCGAGCCGCAACTCGGGCCGCTCATTTGATTCTAAATTCTCCCAGTTTCGGCATAAAAGCGGAGTTAATTTTGACAAAAGGAATTGGCGCCTCCCCGATGTTTGTAAAAACATCCTTATGATTGGAAGTTCAAATTTAGGACGCATTGATCGAAATCCCCATCCGGACATCCAGGTGGAGTGTTACCCCGGCGCCAAATTCAATCATCTGCGCTCTATGTTTAAAGGGCACAGGGGCCAGTCCAGTCCCCAAAAAATATTATTAAATATTGGCGTGAATTCTCGAAACGATAATTCTGATCTCGTAGTTAAGCAGTTGCGGAATATGCTTAGCGATATCAGGGTCAAGTTTAGATCAGCAAAAATTTATTTCGCTGAACTAAACTTTTCGCAAAAACTCCCTCAGGCTGAGAGGAGAACCCTGAGCATCATCAACGAAACCATTCGGAAAGTGAAGGACGTTAACGTTATACCTAAAATTGATGACGCGAAGTTTGATGTTGCTCAGGATTTAATCCATTGGACCACGAGAACCGCCAATATTATGTACGATCACTGGTTGAACCACCTAAATTTAAACTAAGTAAAGGCAAAGGTAACAGCCGCCTAACAGATGTGGGATTAGGAACTAATGTGGTTAACCTGTCTGGCACCAATGACCTAACAACCCAAGAGAAATCTCTTTTAGATCGCGGTTTAACTTTTGTACCAGCACCAAAGCCTAAAACTGATAACCAAACAAATTTACCATCATACAACTGTAATTTTCTTAGGCAAATGAAATTAGCCGACCGCTTTAGAAACTCCAGCGGTCGGAAACTTCCTTTTACAGAATCATCTGGTTGGTCACCTCCAGATAGTGAAGTAGATCCCGAAATTATTGAGGCTAGCAAACGAATCATCAAAAAGGTGTTCAGCATGAACATACTCTCCGATAAAGACAATTTAACAGCTGGTGAACGGAGAGCCCTCGCGAAACTTCGAAAAAATAAGAAATTAGTAATTAAACCAGCCGACAAAGGTGGGTCGGTAGTTGTTCTATCTCGGGATAATTATATAAAGGAAGCCATGAGACAACTCAGCAATACTAAACATTATAAGAAAATAGATTCACTTATTTGGCCTAGTAATATTGAAAAATTCAATAAGATCTTAAAATTTCTCCTCGACGAAGGTCACATTACCAAAAAACAATTGAAATATTTAACAGCTAAGCTCAGTGCTCAAACAAGACAATTTTATATCCTACCAAAGATCCACAAGGACCGTTCTTCATGGACGGATGACTTAACTCCACCCGGGAGGCCAATTGTATCAGATTGTAATTCGGAATCTTATGCGATCTCGGAATTAATTGATTATCATCTGAAACCTATAGCAAATAGACATCCGAGCTATCTAAAAAATACACAGGATTTCCTGTCACAAATTTCGAAATTGAAAATATCGAAAAATGCAATTCTGGCTACTTTGGATATCGACAGTATGTATACGAACATTGATATTGATAAAGGTGTTAAATCAGTTAAAAATGCATTTGAAAAATATCCGGATGCGAAACGCCCGGATGAACAAATTTTGGATCTTTTGGAGCTGAGCTTAAAAGGTAATGACTTTCAATTCAATGGAGAATATTTTCTACAAATAATGGGTTGTCCTATGGGTAAAAGATTCAGTCCTAATTTTGCAAGCATTTATGTAGCGGAATGGGAGGAAAATGCCTTAAGCAAATGTGGAAAGCATCCTCTCGTATATCTCAGATATTTAGATGACATTTTTATTATTTGGGAACATTCAAAAGAAGATTTTGATGAATTTTTAGACATTTTGAACAATCACGATCCAAATATTAAATTGAAAGCTACTATCAGTGAAAATTCTGTTGATTTTCTGGATGTGACCGTGTATAAAGGCAAGCAATTTCAGGCGTCCGGTCATTTAGATTATAAAGTATATTTTAAACCAACTGATTCACATCAATTGTTGCACACAAAATCATTTCATCCTCAACATACATTTAAAGGTATCATCAAATCACAGCTCATTCGTTTCCACCGCAATTCAAGTGATAAGGTAAATTTCAATGAGGCTTGTTCTACTCTATTTGGCGCCCTCAGATCGAGAGGGTACTCGCTGCGCCTCTTGCGTAGCCTGAAATCCCAAACCCTGAAAAAGCTCGAAAGTCCAGCTGAAACTACCGATTTCGAACCACTGAAGATTGAACACAACAGACCGTTGCAGAATGGTAGTGGCGCGGTATTTAATTGCAAAAAGCCTCGTTGTAGACTGCATACTTTTATGCCTGATCAGAAAGAGGAATTTTCCTCCGAACAAACGAAAAATCATTATCAGATCCGTAACCCCCTCCATTGTGATTCACCCAACATTATTTACCTTATCACTTGTAAGCGATGTCGGAAACAGTATGTTGGTCAAAGTCAAAATCCTTTTCGAGAACGTGCTACTAGACACAAACAGGATATAAAACATAATGCTGATGCCCCAGTAGCACAACATTTTAACCTTCCTGGCCATTCTTTGGACGATTTCGAAATCCATCCTATTGAACAACCACCAATTAAAGACACATTAGAAGAAACGGATGAATTTAGAAAAAAACGTGAAGCTTTTTGGATCAATACGCTTCAAACCCTCTGGCCATTTGGTATGAACATATCAGAGGGCGAATGCGAAAGGAGGTCCATCATTCCTTTCACTTTAACGTACAACAGAATGAATATCGAAATAGCAAAAATGTTAAAAGATGAATTCAATTTTACCAATGCTAAATTAAATGAACCTTTGAATCTTCGACCTGTCATCGCCTATAAGAAAAACAAAAGCTTGCGTAACATCCTTGTAAGGACTAAATTAGAGCCCATCAATGAATAACATCAATTTTTGCCAGTCAGTTTAACCAGTTCCTAAGCTCATCACTTAGTTTAAATCAATTTTATGTAATTTTTTGTCATGTTTGAAACCCATCAGGGTTCAGTAAATGAAAACAATTTTTCGGCGGCATATTAAAAGAAAAAAACGTTTCAGTAGGAAATGTCTGTGCCAGTGCGATTTTTTAACCTCAAACACACACACACACACACACACACACACACACACACACACACACACACACACACACACACACACACACACACACACACACACACACACACACACACACACACACACCACACATGCGCGTGCGCACACACACGCACACACACACAGAAAATCGTCAATTTATAGTTAGATAGTTAGATGTATAGCACCTTAAACATCAAATTGCCGACAGTCCACAGTTTGTGAATAGTTTTTGAACAAACATTTAAGCAAAATGAAAAGTCATTTTAAAATAAAAGATATATTCTAAAACTAAAAGGTTAATATCAAAGAAAGCTGGGGATTTTCTCCCTGTTAGTGGAAGGTGGGATTTTTCGTTGGGGGGGTTATTTGGGAGACGGAGGGGGGGGGGTAGCCCTGGTCATTTTTGCATCCAATGAGAAAAGCCTTGGTCCCTTTTTCAAGTTGGTGGAGAAAAGCCCTTGTTGAAAAAAAATATTGATGCATAAATTCCCTTTGGTTCAAACTTTTACTGTTTGCTAACCATTAGAAATAAATGGAGACAGTACATATCTAAATATATATTAATTATTTTTAAACAAAATAATGACACAGTTAGTTATGCATAGCACGGTGGCAAAATGATTTTGCATACAAAAAATGCAAAATAAAGCTGAGAGAGAGAGAGAGAGAGAGAGAGAGAGAGAGAGAGAGAGAGAGAGAGAGAGAGAGAGATCAGTAAGTGCATGTCATCAATAGTCTCTCGTCCACCCACTCTTTCTCTCTCCGATTTTGTTCTCTCTCAACCCTCTTTCTTTTACTTTTGTAGGATAGAGAGAGAGAGAGAGTGAGAGACACCAAGGAAAGTATCCATAAGTGGCACTAGATATCTTTCACCCACTGTCTTTCTCTCTCTTCGGGAGAGAGAAAGAGTGAGACAGGAAGAAATCTATTTAATGCCATCAATAATCATGTAAATTAATTCAGCAATTGACTTCTGCAAAGGTAATTGAAAGGGGATTATATTTTTTTATTACTCTACCAGTGAGCTGTTGATCGAAATTGATCTTCATAGTGGGTTTTTTGGTCTAAAACTCAAATAGTCTGAATTATTTTTAAAAGGCTAATCTTCTTTCTAATTAGCTCTCTTAAATCCAATGATTTACAAAAAAAAATTCCTTTTTAACAAAACCATTTCATTATCAGTGCGCGAAATGTAACTTTGTCAATATTATCACTACTAGAAAACAATCAATCCATTTCGAATTGAATCTTTTTGGCTGGAATGAATGAATGAATAAATAAGTAAATAAATAAAATTAAAAAAATCAAAAGAAATAAATAAATAAATAAAAAAATAAATAAATAAATCTTGTATTAACGAACTACTGTTAAATCAAATTAATTACATCGGGTATCATCAAACATCCCTCTGATACTGAAATATCTTCAAGTACCATCTGACCATCTGCCTGTATCTGTTATACTGTAGTTATTGTGAACATATAAACCAAGAATTAATAAAAAAAAATAGACAGTGAATCGATTTTTTCCTTAGGGCTTTTCTCCATCAGGGCTTTTTTTCCTATCAAAAAGTGACCAGGGCTTTTCTCCTTAGACGCAATTTCAGGGCTTTTCTCCTTAGGGCTTTTCTCCATCAGGGCTTATCTCCATCAGGGCATTTTTTCCGATCACCACTGATGTAAATGACAGCATGTTTTTAGATTTTTTTTGTATGGCAGCGTGTTTAATAGAACAAAAAGCACATAAACGTAATATATTATCTGGTGAATAACAATGCAACACTTAATACAATAATAATAATAACACTTTGGCCATCCGCTGATTTGCCGCGGTTACATTAAATGAAGTAAATGACAGCATGTTTTTGTGGCAACGTGTTTAACTGGTAGAGTGCTGGAAGCCACTATCATAGCTTTAAAGAAAGGTGAGGGTACCATGCAAAGATCTTGTAAATTCTGGTCCTCAAGGCACATATACAGTCAGAAGCAAATACATTGTGATCATTTAGATTTGTTTTATTAAACATTATTGGAGAGTGCTTTTAAACTGCTGACTTCCAAAAATAATCTAGCACTCAACCAGTTAATAGAAAAAAATACTTAAAAAGATTCATTCTATAGCCCATATGCAATTAACAAATACACTGCCCAACACTTAATACAATGTCCAATACTTTTGATAAGTTCTTTCATGCTCTTTTGGAAATCTCTAAAATCAGCACAAAGATTCTGCAAACGTTGCAGTTTCTGAGTTGCGACACGCTTCACCCTTTTCCATG
Organism: Pictodentalium vernedei; assembly: GCA_031216915.1. Taxonomy (NCBI): domain Eukaryota; kingdom Metazoa; phylum Mollusca; class Scaphopoda; order Dentaliida; family Dentaliidae; genus Pictodentalium; species Pictodentalium vernedei. The sequence goes on from CM062290.1 coordinate 405,778,888, forward strand.
CCGCCCCACTGATCGGGCTCCTCCTCCGAGCACGTGCAAGTATTTCAGTCGTGGTATAATCACACGGCATCCGTGCGCCACCTATAATACGCAACTCTACGGAGCAAAGTCGAATAGTATTCTGTGAACTTTCAATCTGGCGTAGGGGCTGAAGTCTCGTGGTAATGTTCTATTTTGATGCATCGGGGTGCAATAAAGTGTATAATCACATTGTATCAGTGCGCAACCTGTAACGCGGACCTCTACGAGGCAAAGACAAATGGTATTGTGCGAAGAAAGCTATAGAGTACAATTCAAAATAACAGAAATACGAAATTATCGTTCCAACGTAGAGGGTAAACACTTGTGACAATAGCATACTACAGTGCATCGTGGTGAAGATAAGTGTATAATCACATGGGATCTGTGCGCCACCTATAATGCGAAACTCTATCGAGCAGCGTTCAATATTAATCTATGAAGTTCGCATCCAATTCAAAATAACATGAACGACGCAATTATCTCTCCGGCGGAGGGCGTTAAATCTTGTTGCAGTGTTCTTTTTCAGCCCATCGGAGTGCAATGAAGTGAAAAGTAACGTATCGGTGCGCCACATATAATACGACCCTCTATGGTGCGAAGTGGAATGGTATTCTGTGAAGAAAGTCAGAATACCAATCAAAATAATCACCTCCTGTTTCCCACTAAAATAGACATAAATACTACATCATTGCTATAAAAATCTTTGTTGATGCGTATGTACTATGACCGCGAATCGGGAGCCAGCATCCAATTATTTTAAAACGCAGTACCCAATTCGGCAGGTGTGGATGGAGACAACGTAGACTTCTAGGTTTTCACTCAAATAGACGTCAAAATTACGACATTGCTATAAATAACCGTTGTTGGTGCGTATGTGCTATGTTGGCGAATCGGACGCCAGCACCCAATTCAGATTTTAGAATCCAGTACCCGATTCGGCAGTTGTGGGTAGAGACATTGTGGACGCCTTGGTTTGCACTTAAACAGACGTAAACATTGCGACATTGCTATAAATAACCGTTGTTGGCGCGTATGTGCTATGTTAGCGAATCGGACGCCAGCACCCAATTCAGATTTTAGAACCCAGTACCCGATTCGGCAGTTGTGGGTAGAGACATTGTGGACCCTTTGGTTTGCACTTAAACAGACGTAAACATTGCGACATTGCTATAAATAACCGTTGTTGGCGCGTATGTACTATGGTGGCGAATCGGACGCCAGCCCCCAATTCAGATTTTAGAACCCAGTACCCGATTCGGCAGTTGTGGGTAGAGACATTATGGACGCCTTGGTTTGCACTTGAACAGACGAACACATTGCGACATTGCTATAAATAGCCGTTGTTGGCGCGTATGTGCTATGTTGGCGAATCGGACGCCAGCACCCAATTCAGATTTTAGAATCCAGTACCCGATTCGGCAGTTGTGGGTAGAGGTATTGTGGACGCCTTGGTTTGCACTTAAACAGACGTACACATTGCGACCTTGTTATAAATACCCGTTGTTGGCGCGTATGTGCTATGTTGGCGAATCGGACGCCAGCACCCAATTCAGATTTTAGAATGTAGTACCCGATTCGGCAGTTGTGGGTAGAGGCACTGTGGACGCCTTGGTTTGCACTAAAACAGACGTGAACATTGCGACCTTGCTATAAACAACCGTTGTTGGCGCGTATGCACTATGGTGGCGAACCGGACGCCAGCACCCAATTCAGATTTTAGAATCCAGTACCCGATTCGGCAGTTGTGGGTAGAGACATTGTGGACGCCTTGGTTTGCACTTAAACAGACGTACACATTGCGACATTGCTATAAATAGCCGTTGTTGGTGCGTATGTGCTATGTTGGCGAATCGGACGCCAGCACCCAATTCAGATTTTAGAATCCAGTACCCGATTCGGCAGTTGTGGGTAGAGGCATTGTGGACGCCTTGGTTTGCACTTTAACAGACGTACACATTGCGGCATTGCTATAAATAGCCGTTGTTGGCGCGTATGTGCTATGTTAGCGAATCGGACGCCAGCACCCAATTCAGATTTTAGAATCCAGTACCCGATTCGGCAGTTGTGGGTAGAGACATTGTGGACGCCTTGGTTTGCACTTAAACAGACGTAACATTGCGACATTGCTATAAATAACCGTTGTTTGCGCGTATGTACTATGGTGGCGAATCGGACGCCAGCACCCAATTCAGATTTTAGAACCCAGTACCCGATTCGGCAGTTGTGGGCGGAGACATTGTGGACGCCTTGGTTTGCCCTTAAACAGACGTACACATTGCGATATTGCTCTAAATAGCCGTTGTTGGCGCGTATGTGCTATGTTGGCGAATCGGACGCCAGCACCCAATTCAGATTTTAGAACCCAGTACCCGATTCGGCAGTTGTGGGTAGAGACATTATGGACGCCTTGGTTTGCACTTAAACAGACGTACACATTGCGACATTGCTATAAATAGCCGTTGTTGGTGCGTATGTGCTATGTTGGCGAATCGGACGCCAGCACCCAATTCAGATTTTAGAATCCTGTACCCGATTCGGCAGTTGTGGGTAGAGACATTGTGGACGCCTTGGTTTGCACTTAAACAGACGAAAACATTGCGACATTGCTATAAATAACCGTTGTTGGCGCGTATGTACTATGGTGGCGAATCGGACGCCAGCACCCAATTCAGATTTTAGAATCCAGTACCCGATTCGGCAGTTGTGGGTAGAGACATTGTGGACGCCTTGGTTTGCACTTAAACAGACGTAAACATTGCGACATTGCTATAAATAACCGTTGTTGGCGCGTATGTGCTATGTTAGCGAATCGGACGCCAGCACCCAATTCAGATTTTAGAACCCAGTACCCGATTCGGCAGTTGTGGGTAGAGACATTGTGGACCCCTTGGTTTGCACTTAAACAGACGTAAACATTGCGACATTGCTATAAATAACCGTTGTTGGCGCGTATGTACTATGGTGGCGAATCGGACGCCAGCCCCCAATTCAGATTTTAGAACCCAGTACCCGATTCGGCAGTTGTGGGTAAAGACATTGTGGACGCCTTGGTTTGCACTTAAACAGACGTATACATTGCGAGATTGCTATAAATAACCGTTGTTGGCGCGTATGTGCTATGTTGGCGAATCGGACGCCAGCACCCAATTCAGATTTTAGAATCCAGTACCCGATTCGGTAGTTGTGGGTAGAGACTTTGGGGACGCCTTGGTTTGCACTTAAACAGACGTACACATTGCGACATTGCTATAAATAGCCGTTGTTGGCGCGCATGTGCTATGTTGGCGAATCGGACGCCAGCACCCAATTCAGATTTTAGAATCCAGTACCCGATTCGGCAGTTGTGGGTAGAGACATTGTGGACGCCTTGGTTTGCACTTAAACAGACGTACACATTGCGACATTGCTATAAATAGCCTTTGTTGGCGCGTATCTACTGTGGTGGCGAATCGGACGCCAGCCCCCAATTCAGATTTTAGAACCCAGTACCCGATTCGGCAGTTGTGGGTAAAGACATTGTGGACGCCTTGGTTTGCACTTAAACAGACGTATACATTGCGAGATTGCTATAAATAACCGTTGTTGGCGCGTATGTGCTATGTTGGCGAATCGGACGCCAGCACCCAATTCAGATTTTAGAATCCAGTACCCGATTCGGCAGTTGTGGGTAGAGACATTGTGGACGCCTTGGTTTGCACTTAAACAGACTTAAACATTGCGACATTGCTATAAATAACCGTTGTTGGCGTGTATGTACTATAGTGGCGAATCGGACGCCAGCACCCAATTCAGATTTTAGAACCCAGTACCCAATTCGGCAGTTGTGGGTAGAGACATTTTGGACGCCTTGGTTTGCACTTAAACAGACGTACACATTGCGACATTGCTATGAATAGCCGTTGTTGGCGCGTATGTGCTGTGTTGGCGAATCGGACGCCAGCACCCAATTCAGATTTTAGAATCCAGTACCCGATTCGGCAGTTGTGGGTAAAGACATTGTGGACGCCTTGGTTTGCACTTAAACAGACTTAAACATTGCGACATTGCTATAAATAACCGTTGTTGGCGTGTATGTACTATAGTGGCGAATCGGACGCCAGCACCCAATTCAGAGTTTAGAACCCAGTACCCAATTCGGCAGTTGTGGGTAGAGACTTTGGGGACGCCTTGGTTTGCACTTAAACAGACGTACACATTGCGACATTGCTATAAATAGCCGTTATTGGCGCGCATGTGCTATGTTGGCGAATCGGACGCCAGCACCCAATTCAGATTTTAGAATCCAGTACCCGATTCGGCAGTTGTGGGTAGAGACATTGTGGACGCCTTGGTTTGCACTTAAACAGATTTAAACATTGCGACATTGCTATAAATAACCGTTGTTGGCGTGTATGTACTATAGTGGCGAATCGGACGCCAGCACCCAATTCAGAGTTTAGAACCCAGTACCCAATTCGGCAGTTGTGGGTAGAGACATTTTGGACGCCTTGGTTTGCACTTAAACAGACGTACACATTGCGACATTGCTATAAATAGCCGTTGTTGGCACGTATGTGCTATGTTGGCGAATCGGACGCCAGCACCCAATTCAGATTTTAGAATCCAGTACCCGATTCGGCAGTTGTGGGTAGAGACACTGTGGACGCCTTGGTTTGCACTTAAACAGACGTAAACATTGCGACATTGCTATAAATAGCCGTTGTTGGTGCGTATGTGCTATGTTGGCGAATCGGACGCCTGCACCCAATTCAGATTTTTGAATCCAGTACCCGATTCGGCAGTTGTGGGTAGAGACATTGTAGACACCTTGGTTTGCACTTAAACAGACGTACACATTGCGACATTGCTATAAATAACCGTTGTTGGTGCGTATGTACTATGGTGGCGAATCGGACGCCAGCACCCAATTCAGATTTTAGAACCCAGTACCCGATTTGGCAGTTGTGGGTAGAGACATTGTGGACGCCTTGGTTTGCACTTAAACAGACGTATACATTGCGAGATTGCTATAAATAACCGTTGTTGGCGCGTATGTGCTATGTTGGCGAATCGGACGCCAGCACCCAATTCAGATTTTAGAATCCAGTACCCGATTCGGCAGTTGTGGGTAGAGACATTGTGGACGCCTTGGTTTGCACTTAAACAGACTTAAACATTGCGACATTGCTATAAATAACCGTTGTTGGCGCGTATGTACCATAGTGGCGAATCGGACGCCAGCACCCAATTCAGATTTTAGAACCCAGTACCCAATTCGGCAGTTGTGGGTAGAGACATTTTGGACGCCTTGGTTTGCACTTAAACAGACGTACACATTGCGACATTGCTATAAATAGCCGTTGTTCGCGCGTATGTGCTATGTTGGCGAATCGGACGCCAGCACCCAATTCAGATTTTAGAATCCTGTACCCGATTCCGCAGTTGTGGGTAGAGACATTGTGGACGCCTTGGTTTGCACTTAAACAGATGTAAACATTGCGACCTTGCTATAAATAACCGTTGTTGGCGCGTATGTACTATGGTGGCGAATCGGACGCCAGCACCCAATTCAGATTTTAAAATCCAGTACCCGATTCGGTACTTGTGGGTAGAGACATTGTGGACGCCTTGGTTTGCACTTAAACAGACGTACACATTGCGACATTGCTATAAATAGCCGTTGTTGGCGCGCATGTGCTATGTTGGCGAATCGGACGCCAGCACCCAATTCAGATTTTAGAATCCAGTACCCGATTCGGCAGTTGTGGGTAGAGACATTGTGGACGCCTTGGTTTGCACTTAAACAGACGTACACATTGCGACATTGCTATAAATAGCCTTTGTTGGCGCGTATGTACTGTGGTGGCGAATCGGACGCCAGCCCCCAATTCAGATTTTAGAACCCAGTACCCGATTCGGCAGTTGTGGGTAAAGACATTGTGGACGCCTTGGTTTGCACTTAAACAGACGTATACATTGCGAGATTGCTATAAATAGCCGTTGTTGGCACGTATGTGCTATGTTGGCGAATCGGACGCCAGCACCCAATTCAGATTTTAGAATCCAGTACCCGATTCGGCAGTTGTGGGTAGAGACATTGTGGACGCCTTGGTTTGCACTTAAACAGATGTAAACATTGCGACCTTGCTATAAATAACCGTTGTTGGCGCGTATGTACTATGGTGGCGAATCGGACGCCAGCACCCAATTCAGATTTTAGAATCCAGTACCCGATTCGGTAGTTGTGGGTAGAGACTTTGGGGACGCCTTGGTTTGCACTTAAACAGAGGTACACATTGCGACATTGCTATAAATAGCCGTTGTTGGTGCGTATGTGCTATGTTGGCGAATCGGACGCCAGCACCCAATTCAGATTTTAGAATCCTGTACCCGATTCGGCAGTTGTGGGTAGAGACATTGTGGACGCCTTGGTTTGCACTTAAACAGACGAAAACATTGCGACATTGCTATAAATAACCGTTGTTGGCGCGTATGTACTATGGTGGCGAATCGGACGCCAGCACCCAATTCAGATTTTAGAATCCAGTACCCGATTCGGTAGTTGTGGGTAGAGACTTTGGGGACGCCTTGGTTTGCACTTAAACAGACGTACACATTGCGACATTGCTATAAATAACCGTTGTTGGCGCGTATGTGCTATGTTGGCGAATCGGACGCCAGAACCCAATTCAGATTTCAGAACCCAGTACCCAATTCGTTCTCCGTGGGTGCAGTGAGTGCAAATCCATTTTCTTATCTATATGTGAGTTACATGTTCGCTTTCACTTCCCATCATTTGCTGAGAACGATTAGATTCTCAAAATTGAAACAATTTTAACATATTTCCCCGTTTTATAAATGGAAACGTCCTATACTTTTGAACCGGGTACTGGGTACTGGGTACTGTCTGCTAACTTCACTGACATTACGATTTTTGCAGATACACTTGTTAGGGGTGTTACCTGTTTGATAGTGATTGGCGCATGTGTGTCGCCAGGATTTTTCAAAAAGGGTAAACTTTGATGAAAAAGGCATATGACATGAGTGCCGAAGGTACAGGCATACAAGCGAGGGGCATATTCCCCCCCCCCCATTTGCCATAAAATGGAGCTCTCTCGTGGCCTTTTATGGATTTCTTTGCATGCTGTGTTCTTGAAAAAAAAACGTGAAATGGGGTTCAACCTACTGTACAGTCGCCGTGGACTGGTCACTTTCCACGCGTGGGCAATATTTCCACGGACGCAATAATATTAGATTCCAAACACTAATTACAGGAATAATCACCAATAATTTAATTAATGAAGCACCGGGTTCAACCCGGTGCTTCATTAATTAAAATTTTGCTAATGATGATTTTTACTACCTGGTAAACAGATGCGTGGACATAACTGCCCACGTGTGTATTACGACCAATCCACGGCGACTCTACTGTACTAGGTGTGCCCTGCCGATCTCAATATGTCAATAAGCCTTTTTGAAAAGTGCAGGCAATAATGGTTATGTAGGGTTAATTTGATGTGTTTTGAATATCAGTGTACTTTTTATGTACATTTGAGGGTTTAATGCAGTGAAGAGTTACAGTTACTCTTATTTCTTCTCCAACAGATATCATGAGTATATTGTTGTCCAAGAGTAAAAGAACCTATGTTACTTATTGATAAACCAGACAAATTTGACAATTTAATCACTATCAAATTGATGCGTGGGATAAAAGGGTTTACAGTGCAAGGGGTCTGTAAATATATTTGCATGACTTTGCAGTGCATTCTAAATAAGAGAATATCATAATTTCTTTCCAAATCACCACAGTGACACATACATCTTTACACGAGGAGACACTTTTTTGTCCGTCCATACTTCTTTTAGTGGACTCGTTCAAGTTGACCTTTGCTGTACCTCCCCAAATTAATCCTTTACCTAACGTAACGACCAAAACCGGCCAGCGCTATTCTCAAAAATCGCCAATTAATTTTCATTATTTTTTTCATTTTTTGTCTCAAAAACATAGGTTATGACCCCTCGTTGGAACGAACTCGTCGAGCTCGTTCCAACGAGGGGTCATAACCTATGTTTTTGAGACAAAAAAGGAAAAAAATTAGTTATTCAAGAATTATTTTTGCAAGTGTCGTCTGCTTTTCAGGTTAGGCAAAGGGTTAAAACATAAACAGAAAAAATGTCTGCCTTCAATCAGTGAGCACTCCACTCATAACATTTGGTCTCATACTTTATTACTTTCAAGAATTAGGAAAAGATTTCTTCGAATATGTACTTGAATGTTTCTGGAATACAGATGCTATTTTATTTTAAGGTATTTTATTGTAAAACTTTTGTTCTCTTACTAATTCCATAGCAGATTTTGGGGCGGAGCTATCTACCACCTGCCAGCAGTTCCATGGCAAATGTCAGTTTCCGCATGTTCTATGTTCCATTCCAAGAATTTTGGTATATAATGTATTGGCGTTATTCATTTTGGGCCTTTTTTAGATTTTGAAGAAAAGTACCTGAAATTTAACGAAAGTTAGGTTGGACGTCCCCTTAATACAGATCACTGAAATGCTTTCACGGGATTTTGTTTATGTCAGAGCTGTCACTGTCCCAATTCATTGCCCTTGTTCACGAAAGATATCTATCCTTCATCGTCCAGGTGTTGCAGAGCTTGGCGTGATATTTGTCGAATACATGCTCTAATCAACTCTTCGAAATATATCACCTCTTTTAAACAAAGGAGTGACGTAAGTCTGTTATTTAACACACTATCATAAAGCTTACAGACGATAGATAAAAGCGAAATGCCTCTGTAATGTAAATGGACCATTGGATCTAGAGATTTATCTTTCGGTTTTGGACAGATAATACTTTTCTTCCAAACGGCTGGCATGATCGCAGTATCAAAATAAATTGAAACAGACTGTGCATTTACAACATTTGGATTTTTCAAGGACTCATACGGAATGTTATCACACCCCACAGATTTCCGGTAGCCTTCCTCAATACATTTTCAATTTCTTTTATTTCAACTGGTCTATTTAAATCTGCGTTTGGTTCATATTGCGGTTCTAAAGACTTATTTTCTATAAATATTTTTTTTTCTATTATTTGTTGTTGGAATGCATTATCAACCCCACCCCCACCCCATCATCATTGCTAGGATTATATAAACCAGGGAATGCCGGTGCCTACTCTCTCAAAACGATAACCTTGTCTTTAGACACCTTCCCATTTTTACATAACACGTCGTCTGGAATTTTGGATTTTCGTGGGGGCCCTAAATTTATTTTATTACAGAAAGCTACGGGTTATCAGTTGTTAACCCTTTACCCAACGCAAACGATATCAAAATTTATTATTTTAAGTATCATTTTTTGAAATTGCTAAAAAAATGTCAACAAAACCATATCATGTGACCCCTCGTTGGAACGAGCTCGTCGAGCTCGTTCCAACGAGGGTCACATGATATGGTTTTGTTGAAATTTTTTAAAAAATAATATTTTTTCAACTGCTGAATTTGCATATTGCGCGGGCGGATGCGGGCGATTCGTTAGGTAAAGGGTAAAAGATTATGTCTCTGTCATGAAATTGTTGTTGGATCTCCGGTCGCAGAAGCGGAGTTTTTTTTTATTGACGACTTTATGTGAATATTTAAAATCTGAAAGAGCAGTTTTAAATTTTTTATCAAGTTTCTTACTCTGTAAAAAGTATTTATCTTTTTCATTCATGATTTTCCATAAATTAGTTAGGTCATCAATCCAGAATGGTTTGAGAAATTTAACTTTTTGTACCTGATTGCAATGTATTTGGGATTCCAAAATTCGGAACACGCACCCCAATTTCGTCAATAACTGTATTAACAAACTGATTTTTTTAATCATCCACAGAGCTTTGTGGTTCCGGACAGTGTTCAACTTTACGAATGATCTCATTTAAACATTGCAGTGAGAGCTGTGAGCTCACAAGCTTTGTGGTAGCCGTTTACGTTATTTAGATAGCATACCTATTTGCGACTCGTCGTATTTTAACCCTTTACCCAACGAATCGGCCGCATCCGACCGCGTAATATGCAAATTCAGCAGTTGAAAAAATATTATTTTTCAATCAATTTCTACAAAACCATATCATGTGACCCCCTCGTTGGAACGAGCTCGTTCCAACGAGGGGTCACATGATATGGTTTTGTTGAAATGTTTTGAGAAATTTCAAAAAATGATATTTAAAATAATAAATTTTGATATCGTCTGCGTTGGGTAAAGGGTTAAAAACACATTGGATCTATCTACATCAAAATCAAAAAACTGTGCTCCGACGGTTTGCACCACCCTTTTCTTACAAGATGGTGGAAATTAAATTTTTCTGTTAGAGTTGACTGTAAGTGAACCTGAATACTTGTACATTTCTCTAATCCGTCATGTGACTCACATATATAATCAACCACTGATTTCCCCTTGGAGCTTACAGACGCAACATTATTATCCGTCTTATCTCTCCTCCCATTTAAGCAACGCATTTTATCGTCAATTAAAAATTCAATGAAAGCTCACCCGTGCTGAATAATAGTTTTTTCAAGCGATTCTCGTTTACAAACATCATCAAACTCGTCACTAAAATCCAATAACTCACCAATACGTGCTCTAAGGTTTCCACACAACGTAATTGGGTTGTCACCACAATGCAGGTACATGTCAGTCAAAATGCGTCAGGAAAATGTTACAGGATCTCTTTCCCATGGTGAATTTTCTGGGGGAAGATTGCATGAGAATAAAATATATTCTCTACTACCTTCAGCGCATTTAAAGTGTAGACAAAGCAAACCATCGATTAATTTGTCTATAACCGTTATTACATAACTTGTAAGTAGCGAGTCTTTTACTAAGGCTCCAACACCGCCCGATCCTTTCAGAGATATTTTGTATTATAATACACGATAAAACCCAATGCAGCAGCACCCTTCTACTGACAGTTCGTCATCACCCGAAAGGTGTGTCTGACAAACACACACACACACTATCACAGTTAATTGATTTTATTAATCTGGAGTTGAGCTCAGTTTTCTCTGCATTTTTTCTCTTTTCTTGTCCGAATCTTTCATCTGCTCAGAAAAGTATATATCCATCGCAATCACAGTCCTGTTGGTTGAATTTCGTGACTTACTTTCTTTTATCCCATTTGGATCCAAGCATTCGCCATTTCGCATTCCACGCGGCTGACAATATCTCTCATTCGATAGACCTCCACCGAATGGACCACACCCGTTGAGGAGACGGTACAAAACCTTATTCCTACGTCACAGGCAGACAGAACCGCGATCGATAGAATTGGGGGGAGGGGGAAATCTCCTCTCTCATCGGAGAGATCTCTATCGAATCGACCTCGCGAACCGTGATAACACTCGAAAATACACACGGAAAATTACATAATTTTGTTGTTGTAATTCTGACGATTAGGAATCTTTCACATACGAGAGATCACTGCCGAATCGATGAAATCTGTCGCTGGAATACTTGTGAAAACAGACAAACATAACACGTTTTGACATTTTGACTCGCGATTTGTAATTTCGCATTCGAGAAATCTCAGTGATCAATTAAACGCCGAGTAAAAAAATACATGCTTTGGTTTTGTCATCAACTTAGATTTTTCATCTCGGGTGTGCGGTGTATTCACTGTCATCATTGTTATCTTGTGAAAAAATGCAATTAATTTTCGGACTGGTCCAGAACCGGATAATCCCGAAAATTTCTAACATTTTAGTTTTGCTCGATCTCCGAGATTCGGTCGAGAAGACAGGACAAATCCTCGTAGTCTCCCCAATCGGCGATTCGATTTCCACGCTATTTGCGACTCGAAAATGCCGCGTGTCGTCTCATGGAACACCAGCACACATTTGCGAGAAAGCTCTTCTGTGCTACTATCGCAGGTTTTTCGAGAAAATAAGCTCGAAAATTGTGAGAAGTTATCTCAGGGCTTCACTGTTCTTGAATGTCCCTTTGTGCTCTACTGATGGCTACTCGACAAACGTGTGGTGTTAACCAATCAAGCCCCAAGGCTGCGCGTTGAAAATATTATTTGGTCTACCCGCAAATAATAAATATGGACTCTTCCGTTTGCTGCTGTTGAACTGATCTGCAAGATGCCATCGGGATTTAATGCTAACGCAAAACGTCGACTGCACCAAAATGTTCTTAGAACCACTTCTGTACTGTTTCCACAGTCGCGTTGTGTCCACTGTTACAAGCGAAATTTTCTCTACTATCTCAACTACAGGATAAGAGTTAACGCTATATACAAAATGACACCTGTTGTTCTATACTAAATATACTAAATGAATACGGTCTTTTCTGACAATGCAAACACTTTTCTGAGGGCACTTATGCTAGAAATATTTCTTTTATAAGATAGCTTTCGCACTGAAGTTCGTAATTTTAACCCTTTGAACCCTAGCAGCCCCCTTTCCGGCCAGGAACATGATAATTCATAACGTCATTGTATAGTATGGTTGTTCAGTAAATGTGTAGGGTAGACCAATCAATATTTTCAACGTGCAGCCCCGAGGCTGCACGTTGAAAATATTTATTGATCTTCCCCAAATTATGAATATGGACTCTTCTAATTGCTGCCACTGAACCTACATGGAAGACACCACTAGAGTTCAGAGGGTTAAGTATCTGTTGTTGAAGGTTTCTGTTTTGTGTAACTCTAGCGAAAATAAAACTTAGCAAATTCCCAAGGTTGTTGTAATAACATGTGGGATATCCACTTGTCACGGCTGGTTTCTATCACACACCAGCTTTCTCTTCTGTCTGAAACGGGAAACTGTTCATTATCATTTTCTAAAAATAACTAAAAAATCCAGGCAATTTCGACTAATCCTAATCACGCCTTTTTGTTGCAAAAATATTTCAGATTTCCTGCTCACATTTTTTACCATTTTGAACCTGTGAGAGGTCGCTTTTCCGGCCCGGATCGCTATACGACCTGAATTCATTACTTAGATGGTTCGCTCGCGACTTCGCATAGCAGACAAACCGAATATTGGTATTTTACAGCTCCAAGGTTGCACATTGGAAATATTGATTTATCTTTTTACGAATAACAAATATGGATTCTACCAACCACAGACTCTGACCTGGCATGGAAGATACTATCAGGGTTCAAAGGTTTGACTGAATATCGAACTCCAAAAATTGTCGAAAAAGGAAAGATCACACAATATGCTGTGTATAAGCAAGTTTTAAAAAAATCACCCACGACTCACAAGACAGATCACGGACCTGACAACCGTTACTTATTCCCAGTAGGCATTCGTTATGAACCGACCTTATCGCTTGATGGCGAATGTCAAATAAGGAACTGGGAATAAGTAACGTAAGTCACGCCACCTCCTCCTCCCCACCCGACCAAGATAAGTTATATGTCAACCACAGAAGAATAAACAGTTCTATATCTCGGATTCCTGATTTTTCATCACAAAATAGACTCGATATTTTAACAAGATGTTGCCGTAAAACAAAATGTATGTCCTTTCTTCCCATGGACGAATGATTAACTCTTTGAACACGAGCGGCCGCTTTTCCGGCCAGGAACATGATACGTCATAACGTCATAATATAGGATGGCTGTTCAGTAAATATTGAGATGTAGACCAATTAGTATTTTCAACGTGCAGCCCCGAGGCTGAACGTGTAACATACTGATTGGTTTACCCTGTAGCGGTCGAGGTATAAAGGCCATTTACCAACCAGCCTGGTTGGTCCGGATCTCTTAGTCTAGTGGTAAATCGGTCGCTTTGTGTTATAGAGGTCGACGGTTCGAACCCCGGCTCCCACACTTATCTCTCCTCCTGTTACATTTGGGGGCTCGTCTGATCCTCAGCAGGAGGTGGCACTGCGGGTGTTTCGACCGCTCTGTGGAGGAACTTGGGTGAGATTCACAGGTGGTGAATCTCAAAAGAAGGGGAGAGTAGTGTAGCGGTCGAGGTATAAAGGCCATTTACCAACCAGCCTGGTTGGTCCGGATCTCTTAGTCTCGTGGTAAATCGGTCGCTTTGTGTTATAGAGGTCGACGGTTCGAACCCCGGCTCCCACACTTATCTCTCCTCCTGTTACAACCCCAAATAACGAATATGGACTATTCTAATTGCTTCCATTGGACTGGAATGGAAGACACCACCAGAGTTCAAAGGGCTAAGCAACAAATATACAGGTATTAACTAGTAGAGTTCTGGAAGTGCAAGTCGACGACACATTGGTTTTCAACCTCGGCCAACTCTGGTTGTGTCGGGTTTGTAAGTTGGAAAGTCTGTCAGTTCTCCACTGCTAGCTGGTTTTTGAAAGGGTTCGACCGGCTTCCTCCACCCATAAAACTGTCCGACAGGATATGACTCTGACTGTTGAAAGTGTTATTGAACCCCGATAAACAAGCAATGATTGAATACTGGAAATATTAACGGTTGTAGAAAGATGAAATAGTTTCAGTTAGAAGAGCCATGGGATTGGCTTCGATTCGAAATCCTCTGCCTTAATCGATTTGTGATTCGATCCACCCCGACATGTCAGACCAGAACCTCACATAGTAGTTCCGATAACACACACCTGACAATATACACTGTCTGCTGACATTAATTAGGGGGTAACACTGTCAGATGAGCGATTTCCAGAAAAGAAAATCCAAGATTGGCATAGTAAGTAAAGGACATACAAACTGAATTTGTTAATGTGACCGTTTTATTATATGCTAGCCTGTGAATTATCGCAAATTGTCTAAAAGATATTCTCGATATCTATAGACTCGATAGATATCGAGAAATATTCCTTAGTAGCTTCCAAAATGACGTCACGCTCTGGCGCATTACGTCGCCTTGAAGGAACGATCAGCTGAACTTTGTTATTGTTTTGAAACTTACGCATTTGGCGATCGAATTGGGCTGAATATTGAGAAATGCAATTCTCGTAGCATATGATAAAAAAGAATATGTATTCTATTTTAGTCAGTGTCGAGAATTATCTCATGATTGTGGACTTGAAAGTATTATTTTCACGAGCGCTTGCGTGAGTGAAAAATAATACTTTCAGGTCCACATAATGAATTTTTTTCAGTAGCTTCCTAAATGACGTTGCGCTTCGGCTCATGACGTCGCCTTGAACATCGCCTTGAAGGAACTATCAGCAGCTGTTTGTTATTGCCTTGAAACTGTTTGCAGTCGAATTGGGCTGAATATTGCGCATTGAAATGTCACGTAGCATATAATAACAAGAATATGTACGCTGTTTTAATGAATATCGGGAATTATCGCAAGCGCTCGTAAAAGATAAAACTTTCAGGTCCACACTCATGAGATAATTCCCGATATTCACTAAAATAGCGTAGATATCCTCTATTTATTTCTTCCCACTGATGCACAGAGGATACCTACTGTTGTTGGGAAGGAATTATCACATAATTGACTGCAAGAAACCAACACTTATGAATTCTGGATCCTACTCAAAAAACGGTACGTATTTTTCTTTAATGCATTGAAATGTTTTAATTGCAATAAAAATATGTTTTAATTGAATCATCCGAATACCGAAAACGAGCAGTGGAGACCTCTCGCACAATGAACGACATCCAAAAAGGATTACGAGTGGGGTATTACGTCACCGGAATCTGCGTTCGCTCTATCACTTGTTGCTTTCTCATATCCATAAATAGGATTATGGCTTCTCATCAAACCTCAAAGATATATCATAAAATAAAGTGTTTGAGAATGTTTCCGAGCCCCTTAATATGGGGGTTCGCTCTATTTTTGTGTCTACACAGTGTACTTTCCTTAAACTGCTAGTGATACGTGGATTGTCAGTAGGATTTTCTCACAAAAGGGCCCGCCGCCGTCAAATCTGCGAAAAGGTTTTTTGAAGGTCCGACGATTTTACGACCTCTATTAGCCAATCATAATTCTTATCAGTTGTCGTTCATGATGCGAAAAGTGTCCAGTGATATTGAATTAAACGTATTACATGATCCGCGTCATTTCAGGAATATTTTCTGTTATAACTTTCGTAACAACCGATATCATAAATGTGTGCAACGGGTTTGGTATCACGGACGTGACAACCACTACTTATTCCCAGTTCCTTATTCGCCATTCGTTATCAACCGATTTTATCGGTTGATAACGAATGGCAAATAAGAACCCGGGAATAAGAAAGACCTTTCATATTCCCTCTGTAATCGGTGAGTTGACGTGACGGTTCCTACAGCATTATAGATATTTATCTTATACCTGTTGAAGATATAGCCCATGTGTTATAGATTATCTATAACACACACCCCTATGTCATATAGATTGGAGAACGGACTATAGTCTTTTTCTATATTATAATATAATGATAACATTCGCAAAATTGTTTATAAATTGTGTCAAATCTGGTGAAATTGATTATCAAACATATTTTTGTCATAAATCATAAGAATTGAGGCGTAAATATATTTTCTGTAATTGTTTTCCCAGTTACAGGGCCACTTTCTAAGGGGAACTGTACTATCATTCACTTGAATTTGTAGCCTTGTTACGCACCAACAGCTTTTCCGGGCACATCACATGTATTCATGCCCAACAAGAGAAAGCAGTCGACTCCACTCCAGATGAGTCGACATTTTGACACGAAATCATCCCCAAAACCCTTTTAAAAATGCAGAAAAGAACAAAAATGGTCGGTATAAGATAAATACAACAATACCATAGTGTGTTTTGATATGTTTGATATCTCAACTCGTTGAAAGTGAGTTTTTTTCGCTCGGCAAGCCTCGCGAAAAAAACTCACTTTCAACTCGTTGAGATATCAAACATATCAAAACACACTATGGTATTATCGTATATATATTATTAGTATAATATACCCCTTATCGAATATTATCATTATTCATTATTTGTCGAGTACGCGGTTATAAATTTCTTACATAATATAAAATGTTCGTTGAAAGTGCTTCAAAAATGTTAGATCAAAGAGAATGAATAGTGTCTGAGTGATAAAGGAGAAATACTGTACTATGTTCCTGATAGCTTGGGCAATAACGATCGTCTGTTCATCAACGATGCACTTCTCAGCAGTACAAATGAACCCGACGCAGAACGCTCCATAAAAATGTACTTTCGGAGTGTGTGGCACAATACATCAAGCTACAGAAGGACTTGGGAGGATTCGTTGAAATATCTGCAAATTAATGGTCAATTCATAATCAACAAAATAGAATTTCAGGGCTCCATGCTCATATGAGGCAGGTTGAGCGCTACAAACTTCCTCCTTAGCAGAAGCTGGAGTAAACTGTGTTTACCTGCATGCAACAGTGAGAGGCTGTGGTGTTGTGTAACAGTTCTGGTAGTCGGGGTGTGGGCGTTACAGAAATAATTAAAGTTGTTTCCATATATTTATTAATAGTAATTTCATCATATCATGGACTATACATTAGGTCATCAACATCATACAACATGCTCCTGAAATAAAAGAAAGGAGCCCACACTACGTCTACAGAATGCTTACAATTCTCACCTGATGTGACATGTTATACATTGTATAAAATAAACCATAAAATAATACAGAGTGTAGCAGTATAATTGAAATACTTGCTGAACTCTACAACCAAAATATTTCACACAGACCGAAGGATGATTGGGGCTTAATGTCACTTTCAGCATCTATGGCTATATCATGATATGGCTATATAATGAACACAACATAAGTATGAAGTCAAGTTGTGCCAATCGTTCATACCCATGTTGCCCACTATACCGGATCTCCACTGCGGACCCCGGTTACCAGGTTCCATTTGACCAATTAAAGCTGAACTTGTTTACCACAGTAAACAAGCACCACTTTACATGTAAGGGTTCCCACGGGGAGCATAGACTGACATCTATTCGATGCTGATGATTCAATGTTACTTTCAGCAACAATGAACCATAAAATAATACCCAGTGTAGCAGTATAATTGAAATACTTGCTGAACTCTACACCCAAAATATTTCACACAGACCGGTCTGTGTGAAATATTTTGGGTGTAGAGTTCAGCAAGTATTTCAATTATACTGCTACACTGTGTATTAAAAATACAGTGGTAATAAATATTACATCTGATACCAAATTAACATTATAGCTCATTTGCATTTATGCACTCAAATTAAGCAGAATAGTTTCATTCGGCTTCAATTCAAACACCACTGAATAATTGTACAGCAAAATAGGATCAAGTAAATTTCACAATCTGTTTGACAATAAGTAAGAATAAAATATATAATTTACATACCATCAGTGTGACAAAGCTCCTGATGTGATAAATTATATTCCAGAGATTATCAAATGCAGCCCCAAGCAGAATTTCCTTTATAACAATTGTAATAAACTAACAGGTTTAAAAGATTTGGATGAAAAATGAAGCTCCACTTGTGATTGCAGAGGATTTATAGAGTCAGAATTTATCCAATGAATTTACAGTAAAGGCTGCATGTTATGAGCAATCTCTTAACAGAGACAGAGTTAGATTGTAGTGCAAAGTGAGTACAACTCAACAGAAGATCAAGTGATATTGGACCATCACCAAGCATGCAGTTAATTAGAAATAGTATCAATGTTTTCAGTTGATCTGTAATGGTTACAATGCAATAAATTCCCAGTCTGTAAACTTAGCACTTTCCCCAACAAAACTATTAAAATCCCACTCTGCCGCAGTTGTATTATCCAGTTATGTATCCACCCAACTACAAAACGGTCACTTTCAGTCTCCCATGCTGTATGATGAGTGTAGCACAAATATGTAGAGGTTTTTCTCATATAATATTTATGAAACGAGTCTAAGAATTTTCCCACACGGAAAATTCGGACGAGTTTCATAAATATTATATGAGAAAAACACTCATTTCATATTCTATTTATCACATGACACACACACGCACAAATTAGCTGCTTAGTATGACTTTTTAACACATCACCTAACCTGAGTTGCAGACGGCACTTGGAAAAAACATCCTCGTATAACTAAAAATTTTCATTTTTTTTCTTCCAAAACATAATTATAAAAAGTGAAAATATAAAAAAAATGAATGGCGTTTTTCTTGTAGGTAAAAAATTACTACAATATAACCCACCCTAAATAGGACAGATAACGTAAATTCTCCCTATTGAAATTATGCAAATGTGACCCAGTTGTATTTTGTTTAGCCAATCAAATTGTCCAGTTTTGAAATTGACCAATGAAAGCTCCCAACTCTAATTATGAAAATGTGGCCCAGTTGTATTTTGTTCAGCCAATCAAATTGTCTAGTTTTGAAATTGACCAACCAAATCGACGGAAGGCTTTATTTATCACTGATTAATATGAAAACAAAATATCAAATGTTTTAAAGTGAACAAAACAGACGAGTCATATGATAAAAAAATATTTGTGACCAATCGTTAAGACCTATGCTTATCCACCCGTATCCGCCCGCGTTATTTACAAATTAAGCCATTGAAAAAATATATTTCAAACAATTTCAGTCAGAGCATATCATGTGAGCCCTCATTGGAACGAGCTCGTTCCAATTAGGTGTCACATGATATGATTTATTGAAATTGTTTGAAAATAATTAAAATAATATGTTTTGATATAATGTGCGTTGCGTAAAGGGTTAAGGGATTTGGAACAACTTTACCAATACAGTATGTGGCGAGTGGATTGTAACTAAAACACCCACGGAGTGGAGTTATCACCCAAACTATAACTTTCAAATTTTGTACATATCGACAAAAAATACAAGCAATGTTTCAGCCAATGGACCTCCGGGTATAACCCTGAAGTCCATTGGCTGAAACTTTGCTTGTACTTGTTATGCCTTGCAACAAATTAGCAATTATTGCTTGGGTGGAATCTTCACTCTGCGGGTGATTTAGTGAGAATACACCCTCCACGTACTATAGGTCAAAACGTATTTACTTCCGTGGACACGTTGTGTTCTACATTTTTGGTTGCCACCAGGAAACCGGATTTATTTGGTTTGTGCAAAAATCTACTGAGAATGGATTAGTGCCAACAACCCTATTATTATTCCTAATCCTTTTGGGCACACCTTTTAACTTTCACACTTGTCAGTTCCTGATTGGAAACGTGAGCTGCAGAGAGACTGAACAATCACACATTACAGTGGGTGGATACTCATTCACAAGTCTTGAGGTCAACGTTTAAGAAGCTTTCCATTTTGGGGGAGCCTGTATTGCTGATTTGATTTTCATTAAAATCCCCGGGGAACAAGTTGATGGCAAGATTAGCCGATAATTGTGTCGCGCACTTTTCTCCCTATAATCCCTTTACTGCCACGCCCACCTTAGTCATATATGAAGGACCTCTATGTACGCCTCTACGCGGAGAAGTTTAGTAAAATTTATGACGTTCTTGAAACTCTATCATCTGATTAATTGTAGGAAAGGGCTCTCTGAGACATTAATCAGATGGTAGGTTTGATCTGCGAATACCAGAACGCACAGATAATCATCATAAAATAGGTGACAATAGTCGCTTTCGGCAGCGTAAGTGTTAAGAGATTTCCACTGCAAGCATTGCCTACCCGGGCCTACTTTATCATAAGGCCAAAACATGTAATTTGAGTGGTGTTTTATTCTTCTGGTTTGCCACCAGAAAACCAGATTTATTTGATGTGCTGAAATCGAGTGAGAATGGATTGGCGCACTCAACCCTCCTATTGTTCCTAATCCTCTAATTCTCTTGTGTCCACATCTTAACTTCCAAACTTGTCACATTGCAGCGGATGAATACTCTTTTTCACATAAGCACATATGGCAAAAAGGGGTGCCGAAGGCCATATGTTTTTCCAAAAAGGGGTGCCGAAATTGGGGTGCCCGGGAATATTGCCATTGGATATAGAGGTGATGAGAATCGGATACAACTTCGTTGTAATAAGGGGAGATAACTCTGTACGATTAAGTACAGGTTATGGGAAATCAAGCAATCTGATTGGTTAGCAATAATCTATATAAATGATCTATAATATATAAATGAAACAACAAGAGTACACGGAATAGGGTCAGAACTAACAAGAATAGACCAGAATAGCTAAATATAGTAATAATAAGTAAAGCTGTTCCACTTGATAGGCTCTTCTACGCTACTGGAGTATACTCCGGGACAAAGGAACATGCTTAGGTAGACTAAAACTATTGCATATATAGATAGAAGCAGAGAATTCTGAAAGAATTCGAAATAGTACAACTTGTCGGTTTGTTTGTGGTAATTCTACGAATCGGGAAAATACTCTTCTTTAAAGGAACACACCCTCCGAACATACCCATGTCTTGTTGTAGGCCTTTGGGTAACATAGCAATCACGTGCTACCATAGAAACAAAGATGGCGTCCTCCAGTATATAAAATGGACGACGGAATCACGTATCACCCTAACAACACGCGCTGCGCATGCGCACTAACACCACGTATCACTATGGAGATGACGTCACAACATGGCCGCTCACGCAGGTTACCACGGCAACTAAACATGGCGCCACTGGGTCACGTGGCATGACGTCAGTTCCGAGGTCCGGCACCGAGGTCCGGCTGATGGGGGTGAAACATACGAGACATACTACTAACGATTATTTACATCTTGTGGGAGCTTGTATTGTTGATTTGCTTTCATTCCAGGTTCTGGGGAAGAGTGGATGGGGAAATTAGTCGATAATTGTGTTCAAGATTTAGACGTGAAGACAGTTTCACCCGAATGTGTATGTCAAGTGTATGTAGAATGGAATAGTATTGCAAGTTTTCTACTTTCTGATTGTTGGACCAATCACACATGAACATAAAAAAACAATCCTTAAATTATCCGTTTGCTATGCATCTAATTCTGTATGTTTGCAGTTTCGTTTTCAATATGGCATGGTCAAAGGTGTCGAGTATCTTTAACCCTTTACCCCACGTAACGGCCAAAAACCGGCCAGCGCTATTCTCAAAAATCGTGAATTAATTTTCATTATTTTTTAAATCTTTTGTCTCAAAACATAGGTTATGACACCTCATTGGAACGAGCTCGTAGGTAAAGGATTAAAAACGTCAGCAAAACATTGTTTGCCCTTTAAACCAGGGGGGGGGGGGGGGGGGGGGGTTACGGCCCAGAAACTTTATACAATTTCATTAGTAGAATGGCTGTTAAGTGAATATGTGGTTCAGAGCAATCAATATTTTCAACGTTCAGCCTCAAGGCTTCACTTTGAAAATATTAATTTGTCTATCCACCAGATAATGAATATGGACGCTTCCCATTTCTGTCATTGAACGGACATGGAAAAAACCACCAGGGTTCAAAAAGTTGAGGTGCATACTTGTAGCGAGTTGTCATTCAAAGCGGCTTCATTAATGATCAGATGGTGATTTGGGTAGAAAGTGAAGTGGCTTTTTCTAAACCCAAACTGGTACTTGTTTAAATGTCGTTCTTCTGCAGAAAGCTAGAGGGTGTGCTGAAGAGTATTTATTTATTTAATTATTTATTCATTTATTTTTTGGGCATTCCAGAGTCAGAGTCACCCCTTGTCGGATAGTTTTACAGGTAGAGGACGCCGGCATAGCCGGAGAGAACCACCGAACAGCGGCGAGTAATGTCAGGCTCCGCAGCGTTCCAAATGCGCATGAGCAAGGTTAGCATTGATTGAGGCCAAGTTCACAATCGACGTACAGTTCACAACGCCACTGTGTCCCACGTGAGAAATCAGGATTATGTGCCTTGCCTAAGGACACAACGCATTTGCTCTTGGCGTTGACCTTTCGGTTTGAAGTCCAATGTCGTAACCACTGAGCCACAGTGTTGCCGCTACAGAGAATTGTTTTTCCGACAAGGCGAGCAGAATACCAAATGGTCCACAGTTATTGAACACAGAAATAACGCTGGTTAGTTTTTGTGGTACCAAACTGCTGTAGATGGAAATAATTATTTGTGCAAGATTTAGTTCTAGTCTTCGAGGTTGTTTAATTTCCTCTGCCATTTTGCAGGTTTCACTGAGTTCTTTCTAAAGTCCGGATTTCGTGGCCTGATGTTATGTCAGGGCCAGCCGGGGGCCTGGTTTCAGTGAAAGAATATGTTGTGCAATTCTGTGATTTCTGTTATCTGTTTCATTGGTTTGCTTTCGTTTTAAAAGCTGAGTCGTGATATGTTTAAATCACTTTGGTTGTGACTTTCGAGGCTCCAGATTCTCTTCCTTCCGAAGACATTTTTAGTCTCAATGATTTTGGTTATTTGACGTGCTGGAAAGTTTTATTATCAGTTTCTTCTTTTTTATTACTCGACTGTTCTGTGAAATACTCATTTACAGCAAAACTAATCCATGCAGAAAAATAAAAATAGTGCGTCAACGATTCCCGTTCCGCACATGTATGCTGAACAGGAATCGTTGACAGACTATTTTTATAAAGAAGCGAAATTTCATTGGAATTTTCTACAAATCGTACACTGCAATTTCAATTTGAATCGCTGGCGATAACTAAAAATCATCCCCTGAGTTTCAATGTGCTCTATATGCCAGTAGTAACATCGAACACATTGGAACTCTGGGGATGGAATAGTAAGGCGGGCTCCCCTCGCAAATTTGGTTGGTGATAAAATGTGTTCGTTTTGTTTATAGTTGTCAAATGAATTGCTGAGTGTTTTACTTATAATTGTTTTAATAGACGTGAAGACGTGTAATAAACAGAGAATGACACGCGTGTGTGAATGCGGCCTCTCGTTCTGTCCTTCAGCGGTGGCACTCGTGCCATATCGATTAACCAATTCACACGCGCGTATCGTTCTGCGTATTTATAGCCTGACTATTTTATCCCTTTACCTAACATGAAAAGCAGACGACACTTGTAAAAAAAATTCTTGAATAACTATTATTTCCATTTTTTGTCTCAAAAACATAGGTTATGACCCCCTCATTGGAACGAGCTCGACGAGCTCGTTCCAATGAGGGGTCATAACCTATGTTTTAGAGACAAAAAATGAAAAAATAATGAAAATTAATTGACGATTTTTGAGAATAGTGCTGGCCGGTTTTTGCCGTTACGTTAGGTAAAGGGTTAAGAAAAAATAGTTAGGATGGACTTGTAGATAGGTATGGCTGGCCAAGGTTGAAACAATTATATTTTTCATTTCACTGAGAATACATAACTTCTAAACACACAAACAGCATAATTATTTGGAAACTTCGGAAAATCGTTTTTAACTCTACCAGTGTACATTTGAGCGAGCGAACATTCGCCTGTCTATCCGCCAGTTTATGAATCCGTCTTCTCGATCCATTTGTTGACCATATATTTTCAGCCTTCATCCAAGAACCTATAAAGAACGAAATACAGCTTTGTTGAACAATAATACGAACTTTTTCAAAAGTTCATTATTTGGTCTGTTGTGGTAAAACATAAAAGATCACGCTCTGCGCCAAATGAAATTATAATAAAGGTTGATAGACCTCCGATACATTGATCTTTGGAACCCAAATGCCATACGTCTTCACTCCTCTGAAGTCTCTTCATGAATTAAATATTAACAACTGAGTCAGGCCTACCTCTTTGTTGTTACACTTTTTTCTTAATATACCATGTTATCCCAAAGCCATGGTTCAAGAACATACGAACTGGGGCGGACTAACCAGCGGTAGGGTTGCTTCGAAGTGCAATAACATGTGGCAATTCAGTCAGCGCTGTACCGCCCTTGTTACAGTTGCTAGACATTTTCAGGTTTCGACTGATGATTACAGTGTTTGAAACCAATAAAATTCACGGAATTGTATAGGCAGAACGATATATAACTTTTCATTGTTCTGACATATTCAAACGCGTGATCAATAACTGTACTTGGAGCCATTGTGGTGATCGGAATAACCAAATCTTTTATTTAGTACATAAACACTCCGACTGCAACATGTCTTTTTGTAGTTGCTACGAATAAGAGAATGGCACGCGCTCGGCGTCCGTTCTTCAACGGCTTCGACAAGTTCATTGTCTCCGATTGTTTTCAGAAGCTTAACTGCATCTTTTGTGTGGTCTTAAAGAAATGGCACACGGGGTTTTGTGATGTTTTTTTTCTACAACATGGAGCATAATCCGTTTTACAGATAAAGAAAATTATCTCTCCCTCTTTGTTAATAGAGGTACACTGCGTGGGTTTCATTTGCTCAAATCAATACTACTGCTATTTGCACACAAAAATATATCTACATTCTAAGGATTGGTCCAAAGCATCATGCATCCAATCAAAATGATATGCATATCGATGCAAGAGCACAGACGATAAGACTGTTCTCGCAGTTGTGTCATCTTCATCTTCAATTGGTACCTTCATAGTATTGTGCATATTGAGTGTCGCGGATTCTAATGTTCGTATCAACACATCTGTTTTGACCTTTTGTATTCCTGGATGTATTTGGATTTTAAAGTATTCAGAGAGATTTCGACAGTTTACTTGTTACACGTGATGTTCATGTTTATTTAAGCCTCATTGTAGCTGAAGGACACAGCAAAGCCAGTCCCGTCTTTTTGTAAGGAATTGACATACACGTAACTATCTTCAGAACTTGGGGTGGAGGTGATCAATGTTAGGCCTACTATATGATGAAGCACCCCGACTGTTCCACTGTTCATATGAAACATAACTGTTCAGAATAGGAATCTACAATCACCTGAATTCGCCATGATACGGTAAATCCGTGGCACACTCCCTTTGTATTTACCAAAGCATTACCCATTGTCATGGCTAATTTGGATGGCTGTTCCAACTTGAAAATCATAAAAATACAACTAGATCTGGGCATTTTTTTTTGTTTCTTCCGTTCTGTTCCGGTTTTTGCGACAAACCGGAAAACCGAATAACAAGGCTCAGGAGAGGAAGGGAACTGGACGAGTGGCCTCTATGAACTCTCGTCACTTCGTCTATCAAACAAAGTGGCGAATACGTCATGTTCTCATTGTCACATTTCCCCCTTACTGACTCGCCCACCAGGCGAGTCAATAAGGGGGAAATGTAACAATGAGACCACAACATCGATTAGATGAATGTTATTGATTTTTATACTCTAATTTATGATTGTTCTGTTTTTGTTTGACTTGCTGTGCTTAGCCATTGATCCTCTAGAACACCAAAGAATGATCAAAGCGACGTTAGGCTGAACCCAATGAAGATACTTACACACGGGTCTTTTGTAGTGAATGGTGGCTTATAAACTATTGTTGATCTTTTCCAGGTTAGCAAACTAAAATATTATTTATTATACATAGAATATACCCATAGTAGCTTGGTGTACTAAATGTTCACCACTTCGGCGCGCGGTTAACACCACTTCGTCACGAGTGGTGAACATTTGGTACAACAAGCTACTATGGGTATATTTTATTTATACCATGATCGACAGATTATTAAGTGTCGCTTTTATTTTTTCTCGATTTTACTGAGCAGCAGCCGTACATGCGTGCGAATTGTTTTTGTTTACATGAGCATCGATGGGCGGTACTTCAGCTGTCAATTTTATCACCGACACGAAATAGAAAAAAGAAACAGGCCCTTTTTCAATTTAATAACATATCAATTTACTATTTCGAGTTATGGATGCTTTATTAACATGAGACAATGCATGTTTGTTAATTTTTGGAGTTTTATAGGGGTAAACTCATTTAAAAACTTAATAAATAATTGCCACTTTCGTTTCCCTCTTCGCGAGACGACGTACGATACATTTAGACAAGTTCGCATTCAGGTCGACGTCTGTTACGACCCGTAATGTAATAAATGCCCATAATGTAATACCTACCCATAATGTAATACAAAAACGACCCATAATGTAATACGAACCCATAATGTAATAAAAAACGACCCATAATGTAATAAATGTAATAACGTGTAATAAATGTTAGGTACCCATAATGTAATAAAAATTTTAAAAAATTAGATACAAATTACACTTTTCCAGGCCCGTAATGTAATAAAATTCTAAGCTTGATTTTTGTTTTTTCTCTTTACTCCAGCAGTGCGTTCGGCTACTTATGACACATCCTGCGCCTTCATCAATGCTGCCAATGGCCCCTATGCCGTACACAGCCAACATGTGTGGGTGTGTTGGGATTACGATAGAGAATATTCCGGGACCTGGGGCGGGTATACTCTGCTATGAGTGGCAGGCATTATCCCTCTTCCATTTGTACCACCCACGCAAACGACTTCCTCGATAGCCTCTACTGCCCTGCCACAATCATATAGGTCTACCTTACAAGACTTTCAATAATTTTGATTCCAGGATGGTCATTTATAGCTGCAATCATCATATTCTACCGGCTGTTCACTTGCTTAAAAGCAATGCGGGTAGCAGGTTCCTATACTGTTAATAAGTGCAAGCAATTCTGGCCAAAGTTGCTGAGGCAGAGGGTGTAGCGGGGTGCAGTGGGGTTTGGGTGCACAATAACCGGATAGTGGGGGTGGGGGGGGGGCGTATAGTGTGGGATACAAGGAAAAGATAGAACAGAAGCAAGACATTGAGTCAACCGGCGCAGAGGAATATCGGGAGGCGATATGGTGAGTGTACTGGTATTGGAATGGGGGATATCCTATAGCTCGATGGGATTTGGATTAGGCTACTTTGCTCCAAATTAAGCGTACAATATATCCTCTGTCTCTCCAATTTTCACTACCTAAACAAATTAGTAATTTCCCTGTACTGTACTACTATAAGTTCATGTCGCACCCTCCGCACCTTGAAACCAATGAGCCCGATCCCAGGACCACACTTAATAACGACCACATCATATTCCCGGTCCTGTGATCACATGTGTCAAGTAATATTATCAAATGCTTTCCAGTCAAATAGTTTGCACTTCGCACATGCAAGAAAGACCTTACATTTTCAATAAAAATTGTATCAGTTTCAATAGTGACAGCCCTGAGTGAAATGGTTTCAACTCCTCTCAGTGTTATTTTTCTAAAACCTCAACACACCACAGATTGAACACCCTCAATTGATATGAACCGAAGCAAGTTAAACGCCTTGTAGACTGCTATCATCCACGCAGGCCACCTTTGCGAGAAGATTGGTTAAGAGTATGTCATGTTCACCTGTGGCTGTGACCAGCAACTGAGTCGAGTTAATGTGCACATCACTTGGTTGTACAAAGCAGCCTCTTTGTATTGAGCTCAGGGGATTGCATTCTCAAATAAATTTCACCAGTGGTGTGGCATCACTCATAGTATGCACAGGACGAATGCAGATCTATAATAGAGAGTAGTTTTGGTGGTTCTTGAGATTATGTTGATTGGAAAAGCATTCCACAGCATTTTCTGAGCTGTGGGGACTACCACTTAAACCACCTATATTTCCTGATAGTTCCTGGCGGTTGGCAGGAACTTCCTGCCAACCGCATACTCTATCACATCGACTATTCGCGTGTTCATCCCCGCTATTGTGCCATCTTCTCCTAGGCTACACTCAAACAACATACGTAGCTAAACACCAGGTGTAACATGGGCATATCCGTTTGACCGTGAGGTGTGACCTTGACCATCAATCCGGTGACCTTGAACCTGTGTATGTGCCGATTTTTATGAAACTTGGTGTGTGGTTCGGGCGCCCAACAACTTTGCCACACCCGATGCCCGTCATGTGTGACCTTGATTGATATTCACACCGTTGACCTTGAACCTATATCTCGGCTCATGTTGGGCCGATTTGCGTGAAACTGGTATGTGGGGGTAGTTCGGGGCTCTCTCTCTCTCTCTCGCTCTCTCTCTCTCTCTCTCTCTCTCTCTCTATATATATATATATATATATATATATACATTGAGCGTCCTGAACTACTCCCACATACCAAGTTTCACGAAAATCGGCCCAGCATGAATCGAGATACAGGTTCAAGGTCAACGGTTTGAATATCAAGGTAACACATGACGGGCATTGGGTGTGGCGAAATTGTTGGGCGCCCGAACCACACACCAAGTTTCAGGACAATCGCCCAGCAGGAGCCGATACACAGGTTCAAGGTTTCCGGTTTGATGGTCAAGGTCACACACCCGGTCAAACGGATACGCCCATGTTACTCCTCGTGTCTAGCTATGTATGTTGTTTGAGTGTAACTTAGGAGAAGATGGCACAATAGCGGAGATGAACACGCGAATAGTCGATGTGATAGAGTAGGCGGTTGGCAGGAAGTCCCTGCCAACCGCCAGGAACTGCCATGACAGTGGGTAGTTTAAGTGGAAGGCCGTGTGGTGGACTAATAATATTACTTGACACATTTTATCACAGGATCGGGAATATGATGTGGTCGTTATTAAGTGTCATCCTGGGATCGGGCTCATTGGTTTCCAGGTGCGGTGGGTGTGACATAAACTTATAGTAGTACAATACAGGGAAATGACTAATTTGTTCAGTAGTGAAAACTGGAGAGACAGAGGATAGATCGTACGCTTAATTTGGAGGAAAGTAGCCTAATCCAAATCCCATCGAGCTACAGGATATCCCCTATCCCAATACCAGTACACCTACCATATCGCCTCCCGATATTCCTCTGCGCCGCTTGACTCAACGTCTTGCTTCTGTTCCATCTTTTCCTTGTATCCCACACTACCCCCCCCCCCCCCCGCCACTATCCAGTCTTGGTGCACCCAAATCCCACGGCACCCACTCCACCCTTTGCCCCAGCAACTTTGGCCAGAGTTACTTGCATTTATTAACAGTAGGAACCTGCTACCCACATTGCTTTTGTGCAAGTGAACAGCCGGTCGAATATGATGATTGCAGTTATAAATGACCATCCTGGAATCGAATGTCTGGTAAGGTAGACCTATATGGTTGTGGCAGGGCAGTAGAGGCTATTGAGGAAGACGTTTGCGCGGGTGGTACAAATAGAAAAGGGATAATGCCTGCCACTCAGAGCAGAGTATACCCGCCCCAGGTCCCGGAATACTCTCCATCATAATCCCAACACACCCACACATGTTGGTGTGTACAGTATAGGGGCCATTGGCAGCATTGATGAAAGCGTAGGATGTGTCATAAGTAGCCGAACGCACTGCTGGAGTAAAGAGAAAAAACAAAAATCAAACTTAGAATTTTATTACATTACGGGCCTGGAAAAGTGTAATTTGTATCTATTTTTTTTAAAATTTTATTACATTATGGGTACCTAACATTTATTACACGTTATTACATTTATTACATTATGGGTCGTTTTTTATTACATTATGGGTTCGTATTACATTATGGGTCGTTTTTGTATTACATTATGGGAAGGTATTACATTATGGGCATTTATTACATTACGGGTCGTAACAGACGTCACCAAAAGTCAAGGATGTAGTTCCACTGTAGGTGTAAATTTTAACTAGTGAAATCCCATTGCTGGAGTGTTCACCACAGTTGGTGAAAAAGCTAAAATTTATGTCATAGTCTTTTCATATACAGTAGAATAGGTAACTATGGTATAAATGCCATCAACACATAGAACTGAAATCGAATTCTTTTCCTGAAACCGAATCCAAACCGAATCTGAAAAATCAAAATCTCCCAGCTCTAGTTAATGATTTTTGTATGTCTAGACGGACGTTTTCGTGAACAAGTCGCAATACTATTTCAGTATTGGTAGATGGGCGTTTGTAACAACCAGTAAAATAATAATTAAACAATAGTGTAATATTAACCAGTAATGTAATAAAATTCACCCAGTAGTGTAATAATCAACTAATAATGTAACAATGAACTAGTAATGTAATAGAAACCAACCAGTAGTGTTATAATTGGTAACGTAATAAACTTAACCAGCAGTGATATAAAGTTCCATGAAAATAAACAATTTTTTAACAAGATTTTGAAAAAAAATTTCAGGTGGCTTAAATGATAAATTTAGTACATTTTATTGATTTTTGGTCATTTGATGATAAGACTAAAGATGGTTTCGATGCAAAATGTAATTTCTTTGGTTCTATACTGTGACGGAATGTGTTTTGTTTTTATGTACGTATATACTGACGCGTTAAGTCACGGTCATCACCTGTGCCTACATCGTCGAGGAAAGACTAGTACATATTCAAAATTAGGCAATTAATGCTGTGCTTGTTAGAGATTGTTTGTCCAAGGCACAGTATGTAGGGTCCTATGATACAATAAAGAGGTTTCAAGGTAGCTCGTAGGTGGTACGTGTAGTCTTCAGGAACTCGAATCATCGAACGTAACGTAGACATTGATGCTATAGAGACACATACCAAAAATAACTGAAATCCGGTTTTCATTGTTAAAGTTATGCCATAAACAAACATTACAGGATATTTGTTTTATTGAACAAAGGTCAATAACTCCCATAATTTTCATTGGATACCCCTGGTCATCGAACTTGATGTAGACATTGTCGCTATAGAGACATATACGGACAATAATTGAAATCCGTTAACTATTGTTCAAGTTATGCCACAAACAAACTCTACGCGATATTGTTTTATAAAACAAAGGGCAGTATCTTCCGTAATTTTCATTGGATTTCGCTGGTCATCGAACTTGATGTAGACATTGTTGCTTTAGAGACATATGCCAAAAATAATTGAAATCCGTTAAGTGTTGACAAAGTTATGCCATACACGAACTCCAGATGGAGGGTCGGGCAAACAGATGGAGCTCTTTGTTATATCCCTTCCTTGTGGGGGATAATAAGAAGGTACAATGTATGCAAGGTGGAGTCAGTGCGGTGAATATTTTGTACGCGCTGCTCTCATTCCATGCCACCTTGTCAATTATTTCAAGGTCCGGAGTCAAGTGATTGATTTTGATGTTGAAGAAATGGTTATCTTTGAGTGGTAAACAACTATTCGGATCTTGTATAATTGCAGGGTGTTTACTTCTAATTTAATTCAGTAACGCAAATTCAAAGTGTAGGAAATACACTTTTAGAAGCAGCTCTTCAGTGGTCAACCTACTTTCTTATACATCATAGTAAGCGGGTTTTGACCAGAGAGACGGATGATTCCAACCTAACATTAAGCCTTT
Source organism: Pictodentalium vernedei (assembly GCA_031216915.1). Lineage (NCBI taxonomy): Eukaryota > Metazoa > Mollusca > Scaphopoda > Dentaliida > Dentaliidae > Pictodentalium > Pictodentalium vernedei. The sequence goes on from CM062290.1 coordinate 405,810,889, forward strand.
GAACCCTGGGGGTATTCTTCCATATCAGTTCAATGGATGCAATGGGAAGAGTTTGTATTTGATATCTGAGGTAGAACAATTAATATTTTCAACGTGCAGCCTTAAGGCTGCACGTCGAAAATATTGATTGGTCTACCCCATAATTTAACATAGAAGCCATCCTACTTAATGTGTGTATGTTGTATCATGTTCTATGACCGGAAAAGTGGTCTTTCGAGTTCAAAGGATTAAGAAGAAAGTAAGGCAATTACTATGAATGGATTTCCGATTGAACTTAAGGTATGCACTTTAATCCACAGGACTGAATCACAAATACATGTACCTGAATTGGGATATCAACAGTCCGATGATATTTCCACATTCCCGTTAAAGGCAGAGGTAGACGCGTCCCTTTTGTTGAATGAATGAGTGAATGAATAATTTATCTGCCACATATAAGTACATGTCCAGGTTTCTGTGTATTTCTCAATACACTTTAGAATGTGTTACACATTAATTATATAAATCTGAAAATACACATGAATTAGATACATACTGTAGTTCTTCTTACATGTGACTGGGAAAAAAGCATAGCCTTGAGGGTTATCTTCCTGCAAATCCACATAGCTGTAAAGTAGTGTCATCTTGGTGATTACTACAAGCATCACTCGGCCATGCTATCATATTCACATACAGTTTAGTACCCGTTTGACTGGCAGTGAATAAGGCTCTAGTTTTAGTAATGTTCCCAACAATTTACTCTCCAGTATTATCACCTCGGCTCCCCATCCCCGCGAGTCGTCAAGCACAAATAGATACAGACCACAGATAATCACCCTTTGTTTTGATTGTCAAGCGATAAGATCACTGAATTAAGTGTCTACAAGTATAAGGGGGGAGGTGGGGGGGGGGGGGGGGGTGCTCTCTATAAGAGATCGGTTCGGGTAACGTGAATCCTGAATACAAGTTTCGAGTCAAAAACAAAATAAAACTAAAGGGTTGCTAAGTAGTCTTGGATAAGAGGGTCCTCATCAAGATGTCCAATTACATCTCCCAGTAGGTCAAATCCCCACTACCAATACATAATTTCCAACAAGTGAGAAATTACCTTAGTACCCACCTCCCTGCCGCCCCCTCTTCCGAGTCAAAGTGTTCCAACTACTTGTTTAACCCTTTACCCAACGTAACGGCCAAAACCGGCCAGCGCTATTCTCAAAAATCGCCAATTAATTTTCATTATATTTTCATATTTTTGTCTCAAAACATAGGTTATGACCCCTCTCTGGAACGAGCTCGTCCAGCTCGTTCCAACGAGGGTCATAACCTATGTTTTTGAGACAAAATATGAAAATTAGTTATTCAAGAATTTTGTTTGCAAGTGTCGTCTGCTTTTCTTGTTAGGTAAAAGGTTAAGATGAAGAATTCCATTTGTGAACCCCTTTATAGTAAATTATCCAAATGAAACTCTCGGCAGTCACATATTACAATAACAAATAAATATTTGGGGGGGGGGGGGGGGGGTGGTTACTACTTTTTAATCATTCTTTGGAGGAATTCCACTACTTTGCAATCTAAAACTAAATTCCAGACATAATTGGAAAAATATGTCTCGCGTCCTCTTTGCAATTCCCAACGTTTTCCAATTTAGGGCTTCCAATTCCAAAGACTATTGTAACTTTTTACGAATGATGGAGGGGATGTCAACCCCCCCCCCCCCCCCCCCCCATCCCACTACTCCCCTGTAGCACTGTCCCTTGATCACCACAATCCATTTTTCCTTGGTTCTTCAACCCATACACGAATCGCAAGAACCTGCCCAGGGATAATGTCCATCCAATTCATTAGATACGTTCAACTTGCTCTGTATATCTCATCGTAGAAGAGGTAAATTCCAAACTGTACCATCAGGAGAATTGCAATGGAAAAGCGGGCACGTGGCGACCGTTACTTATTCCCAGTTCCTTATTCGACATTCCTTATCACGTCCGTTAGAAAAGCTGTGTTGTTTTGTGGAAATTTACCTTCATTTATCAGCCGGTTAAATGAAAGATATTCTTCAAATTTGCCGTTTATCTTTAAAATTTCTTTTATTCTAGATAACATAGACTCTCTCCAGAAACAACTCATCATCGACCTCACATGCTGCTACACTTTGATTTCCTTCTTTGGAAAATATTTAACTCCCACATTCATCAAACTCTTGACAATTTGCTGAATCGGACAGTGCCGTGCGTACACCAGGAATTATTCTGAAATTCATAAGTTTTGGAATTCTACCTTCCAGACATCTGAATTTGAAATAATTTTTACCGTATAATTCTATAAGATCGTGGATTTTCTGGGGGGAAAGTCTTGCTCTTCAAGAGCACAACGAAAACATTTATACTTGATAATTTATTCACACGGAAAAAGATAAATTTCCATTGCCTAAATTATACCATAAAGTATAGCCACCGTGGGTTGGGACTTTCCACGGGTAGGCGACATTTCCACGGACGCAATAATATTGGATTCCAAACACTAATTATATGAAAGTCATCAAAAATTTAATAACTGATGAACCGGGTACAACTCGATACTTCATTAATTAAAATTTTGCTGATGATTTATATCACCTGGTAAACGCATGCGTGAACATCACTTTCCACGCGTGGAGTACGACCTGTACAGTATACATGTCAGGTACAGTTAAAATTAGAAGTCCTGTCACGAATAGTGCGCTTATCTAGGCTTAATTGCGCGTTGGAATTGCGCGTAGGAATTGCAATATCGAATGCCGTCCAAATCACGGCAGGCTCTCCTTGCTACTCATAGCAAACACATGCAATGTTTCTGCCAATGGACCTCCGGGTTACCCGGAGGTCCATTGGCTGGAACATTGCTTGTGCACAGGCCATATGTACAGAATTTGATAGCTTTACCATGGCCATAACGCGTACATTAACGCGCAGATCAACGTGCTATTTGTGCGCATTTCATGACATGACTTCAAGTTTTAACTGTACACGCCCCACACCCATTCCATTACATCGATACGTTTATTGATTGAGACCCTTTAAGATAAAGTCACGAGCTGAGAATTGATTCTCTATAGTCCTAGCGTTAGGTAGGATCAAGCTCGCAACAACTTTAGTAACTTTTCCTCAGGCTATTTCTTTTCACAGGTGTGATTCACGATATATAGGCTTTGGCCCATAACATAAAATAGTCAGGGTGCAATCTTGTGTCGGAGACACTCGCTAAAACACAATTTTTACAACACCAGTGTTGGGTGTTTCCAAGAGGCTTGGTGCAATTAACCGGATATATCATTACCTATCCTGCCTTCCTCATTAGCGGTACACTAAAAAATGATTTAACCGCACACCGCAGCGTTTTTATTCCTCTCGAATTCTCGCATAGTTGGATATATTTTGTAAATTGGTTGTTACTTATTGGAAATTTATAAATATATGTTCCTTTATGTTAGACGAAGACTAGAATATCTCAAAGAATTTGGATACACTTTTGAAAAAATGTTACTTTTGGTGATTTTTTCATAGTGATCTGGAGATAAATATGGGCCATGTATTTTCGTTTCGTTAAGAATAGTCTTAATCTCTCTTTGGGAAATGGAGGATTATTGACTTAGATATTAGAGTTAAAGTACGTTCTACAAATCGAGCAAAAATGCCTTCTATATTCTAGCTCTCTTAACAAAATCAGATAAATGTATCGACCTAATCGATCGCAATACTCGGCGTCGAATCCCAACAGTGACGCTCATTGCCACCTACTGTTTCATCTACAAATAATACGACCATGGTTTTCAAAATGTCTCGAAGAGTTACATACCTGTTCCTCTCTCTGACGAGCCCAGGAAATATAGAGAAAAGTTTGTAGGGAAAATTGAAGAATTGAAGATCTCTTTCATGTAGATACTCAACGCTTCGAGTGTTGCAATCGGGACCAACCGGAGGGCAGGGTGGGTAAAACTGATTTGTCCCGACTTTGATGTTTCAAGTTCAGATTGATAACATATTCCGACCACATCATTAAGACATGCTTTCGGTGAAGGCATGCCTTGATGGTGTAGTTGGAATAATAGTCAGTCTTGAGTTATAGTTTAAAAACATTAGAGTACTTGGCAAATGATATGTTGATAACTATATGTACTAGTTGTAACGCCTTTTCATCCCAACAGCTTAGTTAATAAGTGCGAACCATAGAACAAATTGGTCATGATGAGCTCCAAAATAAAACAGTATCACACACCCTATTTATATTATTGAACAAGATATATTTTTGTTCATGTTAACGTATTTTCGATTACTCTGCAGCAGTGTATGGGTTAAACCAATTTACCATTTCAAAACACGGGGTGTCCTTTCAATTTGCTATCTAATTTGAGATTCAACGATGTGTCAAAACGAAAAAGAAATTCATCTAAACTAATGAGGAACGACCTTTGTAAACTGAAATAGTTTATGAGAGTTTGTCATCTTTGTCGTTTATCGACAATCGCCCACGACGAATAGCAGAAGTAATTTGTCAGGGGCCGAACAATCCGTTTTGAGGGGATATCATCGGGGATCTCATGTGACGTCATAGTAACGTGACCTAGTTACGTCTTGTTTGTTGCCCTCGTAAGCGGCCATGTTGTGATGTAATTACCATAGTGATACAGGATGTTAGTGCGATTGCGTGGCGTGTGTTGTTAGGGTGATACTTGTTTCCGTCATCCATTCTGTATACTGAAGGCTGCAATATTTGTTTCATTGGTAGCACGTGGTTGCCATGAGCCCAGAAGGCTTCTAATAGAACCAATAGGCTTCTAAAAGGTATGTTCGATTGAATAGGCGTAATTTTCCGGTTCGTTTAATTAGTAGAATTACCACAAATAACCCGACAATCCTTCCAAATCACCAAAATCACCCCCAAAGTACCGAAATGGACGTAGTGCAGCGCTATAAAGTACGTTCGATTTAAAAGAAGTAGAGCTAATTACCCAAATAACCCGACAGTTTCCCCAAATCACCCAAACTACCAAAACGGACTTGGCAAAGCCCACGGTTTGGCATATAAGAACAGCACGCAGCGTTATAGAGTGCTTTCTGTGAACTGGAGTATCTGTACTGGTTCAGATTTTCTCAGAATCCCAATTCTTGTCCCTATTACAGACGCTATTTTAGCTATTCTAACCCTAGCAGTTCATCTTGTCCTGGCTGCCCTTGACTACACCTAGTTACGACCTCTCCCAAGTTTTATTATCACCAGTAAAATTCATTGATTTCCCATACTCTGCACCTAACCATACACAGTTATCTCCCTTGTGTACAATGAAGGACTCTCTGACTCTTAAACCCGAAAGACAATCGAGACGTAACTGGATTGCTCGGACGAATCGAATCCCACCGAATAAATAAGCTATAGAGCAATTGCTCTGTCGAGTGACTCCACATACTGCTCGAACGACTCGAATCCCATCAAGCAAATGAACTGTCGAGCAATTGCTCGATCGTCTGACTCCTTATACTATTCTATTCCTCAACTGCGTATTTGAAGACACCTATGACATGGTAATGTATCACTTGAGGATACCATTTGAGGACACTATTGGGATACGTATCTGAGGATAACTATTTGAAGACAGTTATGGTTCCTATTACCTGTTTGATCCGTTCTTCTATGTCACCCAAGACATAGCTATTCCACGTTTCCCTAATACGCTATTGAGCAGTTACTGAAAAGTCATTGCTAGAACGAGTTCCGGGTTCACAGCAACCAAGTGCTACCGTAGGAACAAATATAGCAACCACCAGTGTAAACACTGGATGGCAGAAACACGTATCACCAGTAGTTAGGGAAGGTCATTGGGCGTAAACATTTTTAACGCTGAAATTCCCATAGGCGACCCTGGGGACACTCTGAAAAAATAACGCTATTAGTTTTGCGCCAGAAGTTTTACGCAAGAGTGCCTGCTGGGTCGCCTATGGGAGTTTCTGTGTTAAAAGTCTTTACGCCCAATGGCCTCCGCCTCAACACTGATTTCCCCATAGAGAACGCTGGATGCACTCTGGCGGAATTGCGAAATTTGATCAATAATCATTTTATATCAACAATCTCTCACAGAATGGATAGCGATGCTGTGTGTCTCTTTCTGAAACTTTTGCTTTTTAGAAAAATACTTGTACTGTGTTTTCTTTTGAGAATGTGTGGGCCCTGAAAAGGGAAGCCCTGTAGAGATTTTTGAAGATACTCGTTTTGTGATGCCAGCACGTTAATACGAAGTGTTGCAGCAAGAAGAATTAGAATAAATCAGATTAACTTGTATCCTGAATGTACGGCAGAGTAAAAAGTCTAAAACGTATACTTGGATTTTAGGAATCTTCATAGAATTCAATCAAATGCTGTTATAGGTTATTGAATTTAACATAGCATGTTTTATATTTTCTTTCAAATTGCCAATTAAGATCAGGACACAAATCAACCGTTTTTGCCCTGTACTTTTACCGTTCATAGCCACGAGCTGCTAAGAACTGTCTTATCCCCGCGCGTCGTCCTAATTTGTCAATAATGTGCTGGCACCACTGACGAGTGAACTTCAGAATGTCCAAAAAAACTCTTCTGATAATTGTCTTCGCTGCATCTGCTCTTTCTCTATCCTTTCATGTTCTTCTCCCAATCGCTTATTCCATTCGTTACTAGATATTTCCCCGGACCTCCATTTCTGTACTCTTCTTGATTTGGAGAGAGCGTTAATTTTCCATGGGAGAATAAGTGAAGAGCACATAACGTTCACTAGTTTTTATGCCCAACACAAAATGTCATTCGGATCAAAATCTTTCCAAAGAACGCTCATGTGCTATTTTGAATATAAGACTGGAAAAAGTCAATCATTTTCGACGTTTACTATCGGTAAGGTGAAGTGATGATAAGGTTACCAATTGAAGCTGGGTTATTTCATCAACATCATCAGTCTGATTTTATTCACTATAGATCATGGAGGCAACACGGATAGAATATTCAACAGCAGGCAGCTATCGGGAAACCATGAAGATGAGGGCAGATTAAGAATGTTTAGTCGCTCTAAGAAGAGGGGTTGGGGGGTCAGCAACATTACATGCTAAGGAATACAGAGAAATAACGGAGAAGTTCCCCACCATTGAGGAAGCCATACGACCATTCAGGGAGGTTCAGTACCACAACAGGCCAAAGTAATAGTTTGACCTCTCGGTTTGGATATAGGAAAAAGTTCTAGTGGGGAAAAAGAAGATTGAGAAACACTACCATGGCTTCATGCTGGCCCTTTTCAGGGTCCTTTTTAGGGCCCTCGAATCTTAAAACAGATTCTCTAAAAACACATTACAAGTCCCTTTTCATGAGAAGACAAAACAAAGCCAGTATACTTTCCTTTTCATTTTCCTTAACCCTTTACCCAACGAATCGCCCGCATCCGCCCGCGTAATATGCAAATTCAGCAACTGAAAAAATATTATATTTCGAAACATTTCAACAAAACCATATCATGTGACCCCTCTTTGGAACGAGCTCGTCGAGCTCGTTCCAAAGAGGGGTCACATGATATGGTTTTGTTGAAATTTTTTGAAAAAATTTAAAAAATGATATTTAAAATATTAAATTTTGAAATCGTCTGCGTTGGGTAAAGGGTTAAAGAGTGAGACTGTGTATGAGTAGGGGGAAAAACTAATTTCTTTTTACTTTGCAGGATTACATGAACAGTTGCCGACATGTAAATATTCTTTTAGATTGTGTGTCTCTCTTTTAGATTCAGGTTTTGTTTAATATAAAACATGTGATCATGTATATCTCTTTCTAATAATTTTAGGTAGCCCTAACAATGGCTTTTTCTGTAATGGTCAGTGTATTCAGTTATCCATTCTCTTCGAATATCTTCCAATTCCATTGAAATGTACATGTTTCATGTTGGGTAGAGGAATGAGTGGTTTGTTGAACTGTTCCGATTTCTTCTCTTCAAAACTCTCAGTTTGTGTACCAGTAGTAATAAGTCGTTAACATGGTTTTCTTCCAAGTTTCTACTATTGTGGAATTTGTATTGGATTGTCTTCTGTCATCTCGAATTCCACTGGTACTATAAGTTTCTCTGCTGAGAGGACTATTTGGTTGTGACAAGATTTCATTTCTCGTATAGCTTTTAAAATTTCCTTTAGTAAACGTACACTATGATCTGATGAAGAGGTGGTTGATGGCGATTCAATCGCTATAGATTTTTTTTTCCACCTCCTGATGTTAGTATTACAGGATCAATGCTTATTAACCCATTACCCAGTGCAGACGATTTCAAAATTTATTATTTTAAATATCATTTTTAAAGTTTTTCCCAAAATTTCAACAAAACCATATCATGTGATCCCTCTTTGGAACGGGCTTGACGAGCTCGTTCCAAAGAGGGGTCACATGATATGGTTTTGTTGAAATTCTTCGAAAAATAATATTTTTTCAGCTGCTGAATTTTCATATTACGCGGGTGGATGCGGGCGATTCTTCGGGTAAAGGGATAAATCGCTTTAGGCTGACCAAAAAATCAGCTCTGCCATACTTACACAAAATTAAGAGGAAATGAACACGCCATTGTTACTAAAGATGATGTTAACGGAGGATGAAAGAAGAATCCAGTAATTATGCTGGGCTAGTGATTAAAGATAAACAAAGCAAAGGACTTCTTCATTGCCATCACATTGTAAAAAGAGCAAACTTTTGATTCATACACTTGGCAGTTTCGCACTTGAGTCTTGGCGTGAATATTTTTATTCAATTCAAGAGGCGTAAACCTCATAGTTAATAATAATAATAATAATAATAATAATAATAATAATAATAATAATAATAATAATAATACTAATAATAATAACAATAATAATATGGAGTTTTTGTATAGCGTAAAACCACATAGTTGTACTCTAAAACGCTTTACCTGGTAAAAAATAAATACATTCAAGCTCCCTACTATACGCATAGAAGTAAACAAACAGATCAAATCTACGTAGCTCAAACCTCGTAAGCCTCTTGATTAGGGTGGGACTTGAGATTTGTTTTAAACTCATTTAAACTTCTGGAAGACTGGATATGTGTTGGCAATGAGTTCCAGAGTCGTGGACCTGCGAAGGAAAAGGCCCTGCTGTTCACCAAGGTAGAACGGAAAAAGGAACATGTAACCGAAGCTGTTCGGATGAGCGGAGATTCCGTTTCGATGACTGAACAGTCAAAAGGTCTTGAAGATATTGTGGAGCAGATCCATTAATACACTTAAAGACCAAACCCAGATTTTTGAAAGTGATACGTTGTTGAACAGGGAGCCAATGCAGCTTTTGAAGCAGTGGGGTTATGTGATCATAGCGTCTGCATCCTGTAATAATACGAGCTGCTGTGTTTTGTATGTTTTGCAGCTTAGAGATAATTAAAGGTTTTCATTATGGTGAAAACGCTTAGATGTATTTCCTTGCAATAACATTAGTATATGATGATTTACATAGTTCGTGATTTTACATTGTACAAATTCTGAAACAAAACAAAAAAAACAAAAACAAACAACTTATATGTAACACAAATACGTTTTGCACTGTACATCAAATTATTTTCAACATGAAATTATTTTTACTTGTACGCAAATTAAGTTTTCAAAGCAATTGTTATTGTGTGAAACCTAAAAACATTTTCAGAATAATTTGCAAACAGAAAAAAATTTTGCAAACAGAAAAATAATTTCGGTATTTTTATTTCTATGAATTATTTGCTGTTTGCAAATTATTTTTCTGAAAAAAGTTTTACAGAAAACTATTTCAGAAAAATCATTTGCAAACAGGAAAATAATTCTTGCATTTTGTAGTTCCATGAAATATTTTGTACTTGCCTGACAAATAGTTTTCTTGAAAACTAATTGTCATGCAAGTAAAAATAAACAAATTCCAAACCGATAAATATTTGAACAGAAAACATAAGATCATTACCTTTTCTGAATTTATTTTATTCCATGAATATTTTGTAATGCAACACAGTTATATTTCACTTTCTAAATGTCACTTTTTGAATGCCACTCTTCAAATGTGCAGTACAGTATCATAGCCAGTTACAACACTTTTGATTTACTGTCCTTAGCTTTACGTTTTCTTGAAATTTTCCTTGGTGGTGGTACTTTCTCTGGAAATAATGTGTTCTAATTATCATCTGTTTTTGTTTCACTGTTGTATATACATACTATTAAAACAAAGTAGGGGATGATATATGAAGAAATATATTTATATGTTCATCAAAAAGACAGTTGAGGCATTGCACTGTGACATCTGGTGAATAATTTCAGCGATAGTTGGATGTCTGACAAGCGCACATTCCACGCACTGAGCTGTAGAAGACATGGAAGTTCAGTTAGAGAATTTACCACATTCAGTCCAACACCCCAATACCTTGTAAATCCTCCTCGGTTCGAGCGACAAGCGCGGATGCGACGTGGCATACACCTCAACACACGTCCAATATCAACTTGACTGATGTTATTCCATTCTCCCTGCAGTACATCGGCGAGTTCCTGGACATTGGTAGGGGGCTGTTGGCGTTGTCGCGGGCGCCTGCCAGGCGTGCTCGATTGGTGAAAGGTCTGGACCTAGTGCTGGGAAAGGCAGTGTAGTGATGTTCTTCCCTTGGAAGAATTCTGTTGCGACACGCGCCCTGTGTGCTGTTGCATTGTCATCTTTGAAAATGGATCGACGGCCGTGATGTCGCGCAAATGGCACCACATGAGATGCTAACATGTTGTCACGGTAGTACTGCCCTATGACGCGCCATTGCATGACATGTAATGCTATTCTGCTTGTCATTGTTATGCCTACCCACACCATAACCGATCCACCACCAAAACTATCGTGCTGCCTAACGGTTATGTCATGGTATCGTTCGCTCCGCCGCCACACCCTGTTTCGACTGCCATGGAAGTTGAGAGTGAACCTCGTTTCACTGGAAAACATGACGTTGCTCCACCAACGATTGTCCACGCGTTGTCGTGCTCCACAGGAATGGAATTACGCCTTGCTGCGATGTGACGTTCAGTCAAACGTGGAATTATTCGAGGTCATCGAGCGTACAATTTCCAGCTGTGTGGGCGATTTCGGATAGTCTGACCACGGATTCGCACATCTGTCACTCAGTGCTACTGCAATCTAAGCTCGGAGGCACTTTGATGGCGGTTACGTAGTGCTGTGGTTCGGATGAAACGATCCTGGTTGGCAGTTTTCCACCTTGGACGACCTGACCGATGTCTGTCTGTCATCACCATTGCCTGTCTGACGGTAGCGTGACCACAACCTGCTAACCACTACAGCCTGTCAGTTGCCAGCTTCCAACATGCTAACGACACGTAATCGTTCGTCGCGTGTCAGTCTTCGCATACCTCAAAAGTTACGTTTCGACCAGAAATTATTGATGAACGAGTTTATACGAAGAAAAGAATGGTGAGACCTCCGAAAAGCCAGTCCAATACAAATGAAAATTTCAAAACGTACCCCACACACATTAATGGGGCGCTCGAGCGAAAAACCTGCACGAAGTTTTCGTGGGCCGCTGACATTCATGATCCACACTAAACTTGGTAACATATTGATGCGTCCAATCACGCGTATCCAATACCATTTTCCGAAAATATCAACATCAGTTTGGATATTCCTTACTTTTGTGAAAAGTATATTACAAAATACCTGTTTCCTTATCAAAATCTGGTAACTCGTCAACAATCGGATTTGGTTAGGTATTGTGATATCCATTGGTGAAATCTTTTGTTCTATCTGCTCAGAATGAATGCTGAACCCTGTAATAGGTGTTGGAACAGCTGGTGTCCCCCACTTTGGTTGATTGGATATTTTTTCAGTGGACATTAATTAATCCAATGTCCTTTTTCGTGACAGTAAAAACATGGTCCGTTATTTGGACATGTTTTAGCCAGTTGTCCACTCTCTTTACAAATATAACGGTGCTTTGTGAACTCACATTGTTAATGGATAATACCTTTTGCTCCATACCATGTACTAGGTATTATCTCATAAAGTTCCCCTACAAGATATCTTACTTCTTCTTTAAATAAATATTGTTTGGGTCACTTGTTTTCTATAAGTTTTTGGATCCCGCTTTCTCTCTGTCTCTCATTTTATAATAAATACATTTTCGATCACTTGCTTTTTCCAGTCATGGATTTCTCACTTTATACATATTTGGAACAGTATGAGATTCAGTCTTAACCTCTTGATTGTCTAAAAGCAAGTGTGAAAGAGCTGAGAATTGATTGCCTTTTATGCTCTCCTATTATGAAATGTTTCATGTAATTATTGAAATTTTCAGTTAAAATTAGAAGTCCTGTCACGAACTGTGCGCTTATCTAGGCTTAAATGCGCGCTGAAATTGCGCGCAATTGCCATATCGAATGGCATCCAAAGCACGGCAGGTTCTCCTGGTTACTCATAGCAAAAAAAACCCAGTTTTTTACAAAGGATGTGAAGAAAAAGGGTATACAAGAAGGGGTGATTCTCACCTATCTCACTCTTGGTTTTTGGACGCTTGAAGATAAAACTGATTTTTCACAACCTTCTAGTTGACAAGAGAATTCAGAAGATGAAGAGACGCCTTGAAGATAGCAGTGAGGTAGAGAGTGAAACAGAGGATGTCAGCAGGGCGAGAGCACGGGACAAAGATTAGAGTATGAAGGAGAATTGTATACAATCCATCTTCAGATGCTAGGAACATCAAGCAAATTCCATTCAAACTCCCATGTGTATAGAATAACATTTATGGAATTTGATGAGAAGAATCCATTTGAAAACCTATCAAAAGTATTTAACAGCCTGTTAGCAGAGATTAACGATGAATGTATGATAGAATAGAATGACAACATGAGAGTGTCTGTGAATCACCCTGTTGGGTATACATGTAGGTATATTTATTCCATTTAACAACGCATCTTCTATCACTGACCATACAGTGTTAGATGAAATGAAAAAAATGTACAATCCAATGATTACTTCACTATCCATGATAGGAGATTATCTTAGAAGTAACACACACTTCCTTACCACAGTGGTCTGGGCGATGTGCACCTCTTTCCTTTGAATGTGCTGGTAAAATGGTTGGTAGTAAACAGAGTATTGTTGAAATTCGAAGTGTTAATGATTCCATGTGTCATGTTAGGGCCATTGTGGTAGGAAGGTGTCATGTTGATGAAGATGGATCAGAACTTTGGCAAAGGAAATGGAAAGAAATTCGTGATTCAAGAATGAAGTTTCAAGAAACTGAAGCTAAGACATTGATGGACAAAGCACAGGGCTTGATTATAATACTCCTTGTGGATATCAGGAGTATTATGAAATACAAGATCTGCTTTCCCCAGACTATCTCATCAACATTCATACCCAGTATAAATCTGATTTCTTATTTGAGCTTCCAAAAACTACAGAGAATAATAAAATTATGCATATGTACCACCATCAACCAGCACTTTGACACCATTACCAGCATAACAGGATTTTTATGGTATGAATAGTATTGTGAACTTTCCAATCAAGGGTATCGATACAAGGAACGACACATGTGTTAATTTCTTTGTGTTTGCTGTGCCCCATCAAAATGTATTCCTGAGCACTCCATCACCTGTTACAGTTGCAATAGACGGTTTGTAAGTTCATCCCGTTATCAAAACCACATCACGACAGAAGGGAAAGAACAAAAAAACGTTTGTGAACTACTGCAACAAAGTAAAAATTGTAACATATTTATTTATTCCAGGAAAGGAAAACACATTTGTGAGGGTTTTAAAAAATGTAAATATTATTTTTTACATGAAATAAATTCTGAACATAAATGTTTTATTCCAAAATACACTTCACCTAATAATGACACAATGCCAAAAATTCCATTTGTATTTTTTGATTTTGAAATCACTCAAGACTCAACTTATAGTCCAAATTTCTGTATTGCTCTTCGTGCTTATGCAGATAGTATTAGTAAACCCCTTAGATCAAAAATGTATTTCATGTGATCAATTTGGACAAAGAGAAACAATAATTAAAGAGGATTCTACTTTGGCAGATTTTTTGTGAATAGCTTTTCAGTAAAGAACATAAGAACATAAAGGAACAGCTATTGCTCATAATTTAAGAGGGTTTGGTGGACAATTTGTGTTAAGACATCTTGTTGAAAATGACAACCCCAGAAGTTATTATGAATGGAAATGGAAATAAAATTCTTCTTCTTCAAGTTTATGGTGTGAGACTAATTGATTCTTAAGTTTTCTTTCCATAGGATTGGGACAATTCCCTGAAACATTTGGTTTGACTGAATTAGCTAAAGGTTATTTCCCTCATTTGACAAACACACAAACTTAACAAAATTATATTGGTCCTTATTTGGATGCAAAATGTTTCATGCCTGATTCTATATCTCCTTTGGGAAGGGAAGAATTTATCAAATGGTATAATCAGAAACTCACAAGCAATTCTAGATTTGAATTTCAAAAAGAAATGGAAATGTATTGTAGACATCTTATGAAGAGAGTACGGAGAATTTAGACAGAAGTTTTTAAATAATGATGGAATAGACCCTTTCAGAGAATCAGTTACTTTAGCTGATGCCTGTAACAAAGGTTGTAGAAAACATGAATGCCAGAACATACGGGGGCGCGGTGGCTCAGTTGGTAGAGGTGCCAGCTGCAAGCCAAGAGGTCCTCGGTTCGAATCACACCTGCGGCAACCACGTTGTGTCCTTGGGCAAGACACTTCATCCCATTGTCCACGTGGAGGCACAGTGACGTTGTGTACTAAGGCGTACTGCACGTTGATGGTGCACTGGTCTTTAACCAATGCTAATCCTGCTTGTGCGGAGTTAGTATGTTGGGGAGCTGACAGTTGCTCGCCGTTGCTCGGTGGTTCTCTCCGGGTACTCCAGCTTCCTCCACCCGTAAAACTGTCATGGTCATGGTTAGCCATTGTGTAGAAATATGTGACCTTAAAAAAACACCAACACCGCCAGAACATACACCCGCCATCATTGCAGACATAGGTTACGCAGCTGCAGTCAAATCCTCCATAAAGGGTATCGGATCTTTACAGTTACTTTCACAAGAAGAATACATAAACATACAATAAGCACTGAATGGTGGGCAAGTTAAATAAGAGGTTATTAAGGTAGAAGGATTCCACAAAGACACAAACACCTTTTTTGAATTTTTTGGATGTTTGTTGCATGAATGTGAAAAATGCTATCCGAACAGAAATGGAAAAAACCCAGTCAATATAAAAAAAAACTCTATACATTCAGACACAGGATTGCATTGAATATTTTTGGTCACTTACATACACCGTGAGTGGGATATGGGAACATGAATACAACAAAATGCAAAATAGATACTTAATTAAAGACAACACTCAATTCATTTTTTTACAATTATCCAAATGCACCATGGGAAGCATTATTTGGAAGAAGAACAAATGCCTTTGAATTATATCATAAAATAGATCAAAGCTCAAACAGTGAAATAAAATATAAAGATATGTGTTCCCTTTATCCGTGTGATAATAAGCACATAGAATACCCAGTAGGCCATCCAAAAATACTCACAAATGAAAACACAGATACACATAATTTAGGACAGTATAGGGGACTCATTAAATGCAAAGTTTTACCACCACAAAATCTTCACAAGCCAGTTTTACCAATTCATTGTAACAAGAAAATAGTCTTCACACTTTGTGATACATGTGTAGAAGAAGAAAATAAATGATCACTGTGCACACACACCAGAACAACGCAATCATGTAGGTACATGGATAACTGTAGAACTTTTCAAAGCAATGGGAAAGGGTAAAAAACATTGACAGCTATCAGAGTTGGCACTGGGAAGAATGGTTTACAGAAATTTACAAACATTACATGAATATATATTTAAAATGAACTAAGAAGCCAGTGGGTATCCAGACTGGGTGAAAAAAGGTACAGATAAAGACACTTCTAAAAGAGATGATGCAGAATTCGAAACATAAATTTGCGATAATGAAAAAATTCAAGGAAAAAAGATAATTTTCAAATCCCATGTTAAACTGTTTATGGGGGAAAATGCCCAAAACAATGTTAAAACTAAAACATAGTACAAACATAATCCATGCAAATATTTTGACTTGATACAGGACCCAAATATCATTGTTAAAGATGTAACAATATTTGAACATGATCAAATTATTTTAGTGAATTACACAGATACAAAACAAATGTATGAACTTCACTGTTCAGCTTATGTTGATATAGCTTCTTTTGTCACAGCATATGCACGTTTGGAATAGTACAAAGTTATAGGATGATTAGGTGACAGGTTTTATATTTTGATACAGATAGCTGCATTTATATACATAACCCATCACTTTGGAAACCAACAATTATAAACAGTAGGTTAGGTCAATGGACCTAAGCATTGAATACGTAGGTTTAGGTCATAAAAATATGGTTATAAATACATTAAGGATGGACAAATACACACTTCATGTAAAGTCATAAGGATTACATTAGATTTCAATACATCACAAAAAATCAATTTTGGAAGCATGGCTGAATGTGGGCAAGATACAGAGAGTTACAAAATAAATATTGAATATACACATAGAACAAAACATAACAAGAATAGACATGTCAAGTGAAACACAAACCAAAACATTTCGATCTGTATACACAAAATGCTGGGTGCTAAAAATTATGATACTTGTCCATTGGGGTTTAGGGTATAAAGATAATTAAACATAACAAGAATAGACAAGTCACTAGTGAAACACAAACCAAAACATTTTGGTCTGTATTCATAAAACGTTATGTGGTAAGTAAATATGAGACTTGTCCATACGGGTTTAAGGTATAAAGAGCCCCCACCTATGATGTCAATGGAACAATTTGATTTCAACCATGAACCAGGCAATATGTCTTTTAGAAAACAAGACCTCACATAAGGCATTATTATATGCTTTTCAACTTATTTTTCCAGGACACAGGGTGTGGGGGGATTGCATGACCATAGGTAGTGGTGGGTGGGTGGTCAAGTGCCAAAGAAATGTGCAAAATCAGTTAATGCATTTGTTTCGTTTTTGCACTGTTATGGCATCTTTTGTGTCCCAAACTGTAACAAAGTGTCACCAACTGATCATGAAAGCCTATTTAGAAGCATTATTAACAAAACTCACCCCCTTAATATACAAATATTGGAGAATTTCATCCAAAACTGACTTATGGATGGAGTGGGTGCCCAATGTTGAGCAAAAAAAAAATGTCTGTGAATTTTCTCCTAAAGTGAACAAAAATATCCATTCACAACTTAATTCATTCATATCAAGTTTTTTTTTTAATGGAAGAAAAGCATAGTAAATTTAATACTGTCTAAAGAGTCATAATAGCTAGGCGGGACTGATTTTTCAAAGTAAAAAAATTGAAAATATTAATTTTTATTTCAACAAAAACAAAAAAGTCTGATTTAACAATAACAAACAAGTATTTTTAATAGCTATCCTGGTATGCAGATGCAGATAACAAAAACAAAAACACAATATTTGCCCTTCTTGAGCCAGAACAAAAACAAGTTCCCATTTACTCAACCAATATTTGCAACATATAAACGGTTACAGTATAAGCAGTAGTAAATTGATTATGGGCATGGGCATAACAGGCACAATGCTCACATATCCCTGCATATGCCATGATTTACAGAAACTAGACAGTTTGAAGAGCATATCACTGCATATCAGAGTGAAAAATAGGAGAAGCTTTTTTAGATTTGGTTTAAAATCAAAGGCTTGTGGGAAAAAAGACTAATTGAGCTTCATTTGCAAGCTAAACAACGAGAAACTAGATTTGTAAGGATATTAAGCTACACATTTAGTTTGTCTCAATTGTCTGATCTGATTTGATTGGGGTTTTATATTGCTTTAAACAACTATGGCTATTTGATGCCTATATCACAACGTTGTCAGTTCCCAAAATGAAGGTAGAATTATTCAAACAGATCCACTGGATGGCCTAAGGCATCCACCAGTCACTGGAGGAATTAACAAGCTCATCCACACAGATACCTCAATATCAGGATAAAACAAATTCCTCAGAATTTGCTACATCAAAACAGTATTAAAATGTCTGTATGAAGAGCCAGGCCATCGCTGCTGTGTGTTAACAACCTGGCTACCAAATGTAGACCTATTATACAGTTAAAACTAGAAATCCTGTCACGAACTGTGCGCTTTTATCTTGGCTTAATTGTGCATAGGAATTGCACGCAATTGCCATATAGAATGGCATCCAAAGCACGGCAGGTTCTCCTGGTTACTCATAGTAAACACAGGCCATGTTTCTGCTAATGGACCTCCAGGTTACCCGGAGGTCCATTGGCTGAAACATTGCTTGTGCACAGGCCATATGTACAGACTTTACTATGGTCATAACGTGTAGATTAACGCGCATATTGACGTGCCATTTGTGCGCATTTCATGACAGGACTTCTAGTTTTAACTGTACCTGTGTCCACATGGAATTCAAGCTATACAGTAATGTTCTGTGAACTGATGTGAATCTGGTAAGTTTTGAAAAATGCATCTGATAGAGTAAATGGAAACATGTTTGGACATTTAAATATATGCACTGAATCAGTGTGCATTACACGTTTCGAGTTAGTGTTCAAGTGCCAAAGTTTTGTATATAAAATGTATGAGAAGGGGGTGGGTCCCACAAAATGTAATGGAAAAACATGCAGGCAAGGGTGGGTAGGTCAAAAAATCTGCAAAATACAAATTTCCACGAATTGTTTTTTTTTTTTTTGTTTGTAATGCATTATGCCTGATGAATGCTCTTTACAAAGACAATTCACAAAATATTTGGACAAGAGTTATGTAGGATTTTATTATCCATAATGAACAAATCATTGATTATTTACCTAAACAATGTGCACCACAAATTGATCAAAAATAGATTCTTCAGAAACCACATATGAGTTAAAACACTTTTAAAAAGAATACCTAGTCATCGATTTGAAGAGAGCAGGGAAGAAAGTAGTATATAAGTTAGTGATTTTATTTCACAAAACCAAGTGAATGTTTTTTGTTTCAACATCCCTGTAATATTTTTAAATCAGGACATAATGGTCTAGGGAAAACAGAATTTGTTAAAAGAAAACCTGACTGACATAAACATGATTTATTTCAAATTGTACCTCAGACAATCATTTGGTGTTATGTTAAAGAAAGTGAAGATAACATTTGTATAAGGTATTTCTGATGATGAATATACAATTGTTATGGATGTTACTATACCATATACTGTAGTTTTCGATCATGTGTTAGGAGACAGAGATCAAGAAAGAATCAAATTGTTATCGTAAAGAACATCATCAAAATGCATAACACAAAATATGTTTCAATGATCTAAATCTAGTTGTACCCTAAATTTAAATGCACATGATATGATTTTAGGACAAACTAAATAAAGTATTGGCAAATCAAGATCAATTACCACTTTTAATTACGGCTCATCAATAAGCAGCAAGCATGGTTACTGATTAATTGATTTTCATACCAGAACTCCTGATTTGCTGAGAATAAGAACTGATATTTTCCATCCTTGGGTAACACAAAATGAATGAGGACCCATCATTTATACAAAACTATAAAAAGGGTAGTGTTGTGACATTTGTGTCAGTTGTTGAAAATGTGTTAATCAGAACACATAATCATGGTACCTTTCACATACTCTTTGGAAAAAATTAATCATCAGACAAATCCATTTGAAAGAGAAAAATCACTTTAATTTTTTTTTTAAATTGTATACATTAGCAAGTAGAATCATACATAATAAGAACATTACATTGCCAAAACAAACTTTAACCTATATGGATAAACATAAACACGATCTTGAACAACTAGCAAATCCAAGAGTGGATCTTCCAACAAAACAGAACATTATTTTAAAACCAGTTGTGGTGGGGTGTTGGTGGTGTTATAAGTAGTAATTTCATTTGATTGGATGGTTAAAAAACAACTAAAAACTTTCAATCAGCATTCCAGAAGAAGAAAACACATAAGAAAAGAAAGTCACATAAAACATCTAATAATTCATCAGGTTATAGAGAGATATAAAGCAACGAAAGCTAGGACCCAGATGTCCACAAATTTTGAAATTGCAACTCATAATCCTCCATCTACCAAGCAGGCAAAAACAAAAGCTTTACTTGTGAAAAATCTTCAAAAACAAAAGAAGTACCACTTAAGTTAACACGTGTAATGTCAATAACAAAATATGGTGTTAAAAAAGTAAATCACGAACCAATGCATTCTGTACAAAATACAGAATATGTACCAATATAAGAAAAGATTCCCACAGTGGTACATTTTACAGGTTTAAATTCTAAACCTATTCATGGAATAAGATCTAACTTCAAGTGAAATGTTTTAATATATAAAGTCATTAAATGCACTCTTCCCACTTATATAAATAGCAATACATTTTAGTTGTTTCATTTCGTCCATAGATACTGATAGAGAAGGATGGTGAGACAAAATAAGAAACACAAATTTCCTTTAGTGACAAAATATGGTGGCATGTTATTGGTATTGAGTCAAACTCATCCTGCACTTCAAAAAGAAATAATAAGAAATGCACCTAAAGAATTAATTATTGTTTGTCAGAATGAATGTTGTTATAATCTTTTAAAAGGCAATATACATCTTACACCTTGTCAGAAACAAAAATTGTATCAGAAGCATAAAGAACTAAGAACACTTGCCTGTAAAACAGCTTCCATAGAAAAAAATATATATAACATGTTTTTTTTAACATTACCTGGATTACTTGCTCCAGTGGTTGGACTTGCAATAAATCTTGGAAATAACTTAATAAGTAAACTATGAAGAAAATGGCTATTGTACCTTATCAACAAATAGAAGGTATGCAATGGTTTAGAAATCAAAATGCTCAACATCCTAGATTACCAGTAAAGCAAGAATCTACAAATACAGCACACCTTCAGAATAATGTCTCTCCAGTGTTAGAAAATTCTGAGTTATCAGAAAGTGGGAACTTAAGTATGCAGAAACTTATAAAAAATTTCAAATGTCACATAAGAAAGTATTAGAACCTTCACTGGTCATACCCATTTGAGAAGAAAAAAAAATCATTATCTTTACAAGATGGTATTATAGAAGGTGTAGCTATAAGATGTAATGCAATTTCATTATTATCTGCTTTATCAATTCAGCCAAACATGAGCTGGCATGACAAGGGTATATTAAGTTATGATAGAGAAGCCATAGAAGGTTCAAACATTATGGATTTGGTTAATGATGTCCTTCGACATCAAAAAGGTTTTCAACCAAGAGGGTGGGAAATATTTACTCTTGGATTAAAAGATATAACTATACAACAAAAATTTGTAGGACATCGTGAACATTAGCTATGAATGCATAGATAATGCACTCAAAAACCTAGCAGTAAATATCAGAGTTCTCCAGAAGATAGTTGGTCAGATTCTCCATTATCAATATCTTCAACATGTAGAAGTAAGAAACACACACACAGTGGATTGAAGAAACACCAAAATCATTATTAAACCTTAGATTATCTAAACATAAAATTTCTGACAAACCAGAGGCCTATTGTATGATTTATTAAGTGAATTGTATTACAATACAAAACATCCTGCTGGTTATGGTGGTGTACAACAGTTATATAAATCAGCACACCAGAAAGATAATTCTACTACACTTGATCTAGTAAAAGATTGATTAAAGGGAGAAAGAACATATGCTTTACATAAACCAATGTGGAGAAAATGTTCAAGATGTAAAACTATAGTAGGTGGAATTGATCATTTATGACAGCTTGATTTATCAGATTTACAAAGTTTACAATCACATAATGATCAATTTCGTTATTTAGGTTGTGTCATTGATGTATTTTCAAAATATGAATGGGTATTACCTATCTGTAATAATTCTGGAGAGACATTAACAAAATCATTTCAGACTATTTTGAAAACTTCTTGTTGTAAACCATGACCATTACAATCTGACAAATGTTCTGAATTTAAAAATAAGGTGTACAGAAATTTTTGAAGAGAGAAAATATTCATTTTTTACGACAGAAAATCCTGAAACCAAAGCACATATTTTACACTGAAATGATGTATGTGGATATATTTCAAACATACTGAAGTGTTACAAAACTTAGTGGTTAGTTACAACATAGTTTTCTCCAGATTATTCAATGAACTCCTACTTCTGTATCTTTAGAAAATGAAGTAGAAGTTTTTCAACAGTTGTGTGGACAAAAAACTGAAAAGAAAAAAATACATTTTTAAATTTGTGACTTAGTGCATATTAATAAAACCAAACGTACATTTGAAAAAGGGTATTTAGCAAATTGGACAAAATAATAATTTAACATTACAAATGTGAAACAAACAATACCACCTACTTACAAACTTGAAGATTTATAGGTGGAGAAAGAATCTAGGGTACATTTTATCCTCAGGAAATTCAACATACAAAAAGATGATAAATAATATATTATAGGATCAGTTCTTGATAGACGGTATAGAAGTGTGGGTAAGGAAATTATTAAAGAACCTAAAGGACACTGGGAATGATATCCAACGAAATTTGATAGTTGGATAGCAGAATCTGATCTGACAAGTATGTCAGCAAATGAAACTTCATTACGTAGTGAAAGCACAAGTGTTGAAGTACAAAGTCAACACAGTCAACAATTTAAATTTTTTGTGAGAATCGTGTTGCAAAAAATGAAGTTACTTATTTTACACAGATTATTATCATTATGGTATTATGATTACTGTCACTGCACATCTTAGTTTACAAAGCACTGATAAAGAATTGTGGCTAGTGTTATTTAGTAGTTCTTCTGGATTATAAGTTACATGGCGTGTAGCTGGCTGATACATTTCCATACAAGGCTCTGAGTGTTCATATCAGGTTCGGCTTTAACATATTTATTATGTCGAAAGTCCATGTAAATCAAGCGATTAATAATTTTCTCCATAAACAAACAACGGCCTGGAATTTATTTTTCAGGAACCACTATTGATAGCACTGCGCAGAATCATGAACAGTAACAGGCACCGGTACGTGTAACCATGGTAATTGTAAACAAATCATCACTTTGCGAAGGGCGATTGCCGTACTTGTTTACAAATGAAACGAATCGCTGCTTGCCACTGAGATCAGTGCTGCTTGCCAACTCGGCATAATCTGGAGGCCCCTTGCGTACATTTACTGTTGTTACTACCTAAAAATGACTAATAAAGCAGTTTTGAACATTAAAAATCACTTTTTTACTGTAGAGCAAACAATAACAATAACGCAACTTGAACTTTGAAGTTGAATCTGAAAGAACTTTTCAGACTACAAATATTATCTTCTGTCCATCTTTTTACATATTTAATGTTTTAAATCACAAAATACGGTATCTTGAAAATATTTTCGGAACCTAAATTCTGTTATTTTGTTTTAATTCAGATTTTGAAAATTCGAAGTGAGGGGAATTGCATCAAAATAGTAATGGCGGCTACTCACCTGATATTAATTAATATCAGGTGAGTAACCCGATACGGTGGAATCTTTAGAAGGTATTCCAGCATTTTGATTGGACAAACTAACTTTGAGACATAATAAATATTCTTCCAAGTCTAGGTTTAAAATATTTGAAAAAAAACCCCACAAGATAGGAAAAAGGAATTCGTTTTACATAACACTTCGGAGTGATAGTTCTATGAATATGTTTCCAAATAATACACAATGTTGTTTTCAAACACAATTACCTAATCCCATTCATTTTTATAAAGAACAATGGGAAGTAGGTTCAGTTGAAGTAATTGTACCTTCAGAGGTAAGAAATATTACAGATGAAGAATCTGTTTTTAAAATCATTGTGACAGATAGCAAAATATCAAGTCGTATCAATAAAACATCTCTAAAACGTATGATTCGCAAAGGTATTGCTGCAGTTGAATTAAGTATTTTACCA
The DNA here is from genome assembly GCA_031216915.1 of Pictodentalium vernedei. Classification (NCBI taxonomy): domain Eukaryota; kingdom Metazoa; phylum Mollusca; class Scaphopoda; order Dentaliida; family Dentaliidae; genus Pictodentalium; species Pictodentalium vernedei. The sequence continues at coordinate 405,834,916 of CM062290.1, forward strand.
GGTGTCTATGCAAATGGTGGTCATGTCCTAGACGTAATGCAATCAGAAATTCAGGAAAAAGTTGGATGTATTTAAAACATTTGATGTAATGAAATGACATGAAGTTTATTCAACAATGGCGTATCATTTCATCTGGGATGTTCACCTCGACACTCTTGCATAAAAATGTAAACATTGTAGGAAATAATATTGGAAACGTTGGTACTGAAATGTCATTAAGTTTACTACAAAAACTGGGATGTCAACATGTTTTTCCTGTCACTTTTTCTAACACGTCAAGAGATGTATTTAAATATAATGTGGATTTAAATGTTGATTTCAATCAACTTTTTATTTATTCTGACATTGCAGATTATACATTTTTAAGTGTACCGAAACACCTATTTAAAAAGTAATACCCTTTGAATCATGAAAGGAATGTCAGGAAATTCACATTAATGTGATAATGTACATTACGTACCAGTATCAAAATCTTACTTTGATCAGATTAGTATAAATATAAATGGAAACACTGGTAGACGACTTACATAAGCTGTAAGCTTTCTGTCGAATCCCTTTTCTACTCAGAAACCTGTTTTCTTATATTTATTGCCTTTCTGTATACTACTGTATCATGTACATTGACGATTTACTTCTTTGAACAATTATTGTGAAGTGTATACATTGAAACAAATGCTTTAATAAATACTGTTTAAACTAAACACTGGTAAACCTATTCAGTTTGTCAGTGGTAAGAATGGAGTAAAGTTGCATTTCGGAGAGCGCAACAAATTACATTTATAAAAAATGATGCCTGTATATGGAGGTATACCACATCAATATGGGTATGCATTAGATTCTATTTTTCATACAGCACCGAGAACAGCTGTACATTTGTAAAAAGCATTTGGAATTTTAAACAGAAAGGGCTCGAAACATGGTAAACAGATAGCAAACGAACCTTTAAGAAAACATAAAGCAAGCAAAGAAGTTTTTGAGACAATAATGAAAATTAATAGGCGATTTTTAGACTAGTGCTGGCCGGTTTTGGCCCTTACGTTAGGTAAAAGGTTAAATGATGAATCAGTGTGAACATCACAAGATGTATGAAGAAAAAATACAAACATTATTTTAAGAATGTGTATCGATAGAACTGACAAAATCCATTAAAGAGAAAATGAAAAATATCTGTGAAGAATGTCAGTCAGAGTATTATCAGACACAAGTGGGGCGCGGTGGCTCAGTAGGTAAAGGTGCCGGCTGCAAGCCGAGAGGTCCTCGGTTCGAATCCCACCTGCGGCAATCGCGTTGTGTCCTTGGGCAAGACACTTCACCCACATTGCCCACGTGGTGGCACGGTGACGCTGTGCACTAAGGCGTACCGCACATCGATGGTGCACCTGTCTTCAACCAATGCTAACCCTGCTTGTGTGGAGTAAGTATGTTGGGGAGCTGACAGTTGGTCGCCATTGCTCAGTGGTTCTCTCCGGGTACTCCGGCTTCCCCATCCGTAAAACTGTCGAGGTCATGATTAGCCACTGTGCAGAAATATGTGACCTCAAAACACCAATAAATAAAATAAATAAATAAATAAATAAATAAATAAGACACAAGCACACAAATAGATATGTACACTGCATAATGTTTAGAGAATCTATATCCAGTAACTATACTAAATAATCTGCACAAAAAGAATGAACTTATTAGAATATTGTGCTGGTATAGACATTGAAATAGACTGCCGTAAAGACATTCGAGAGAAGGCAGATTGAGTACAAAGAGACTGGTCATATTATGCAGCCTATCTCGAATAACGGCTCCGTACCAGCCCATTTTCAGGGCTAAGAAGATGGAAACTATACAATTACAATATATACTTGACAGTTATCAAAGGTTATCTTCCTTAAATGGAAAAAAGTGCATTCAAAAGACTTGTTACTAAAACGAAAACCTATAAACATGAACAAACACAGATTCTTCGAAAGAACCAGAACATTGGATAGCAGTACATTTTAAAGACAATCATTCTGCTTTCTACTTTGATTCATATGGTTTACCTCCACTGGATAAAGACATATACAATTTCATAGTGAAAAACACAGATTCCCAGGCCTGGCATTTTCAGGAGAGCGATTTATTTGCTCGCCTACTGCTCGCCTTAAAAAAATTAGGGAGGGCGAAAACTAACCCTCTTGGCCTTACAAAATAATGACACATCTTTTCAGATCTCTGTTATGTTAGTGCTCTTTGTAAGACAGCCACACTGCTCCTCCCACACCCCCGGGCCTTGCCGAGGCCCGGGGTGTGGGAGGAGCAGTGTAGCCGTCTCACAGAGAGTACCTTCTTAGCAACACTAAATAAAATGTACAAAGCCCACAAGGCAGAATTCATTAATAGTAAAACTTTATTTTGCCACTCTAAGCGTTTGTGAACTTAACGAGAGCTAATCACTCCCCTAGGCTAAGCAAGGGGAGCGAATTTTAGACCCCCTGCATTTTTTAAGAATGCCAGTCCTGGATTCCTGGACAATAAATACAATGAGACTACAAAGTGATATTAGTGTTGTGTGTGGAATGTACGGTGTATTTGCTTTCGATCATCTTACGAATTGATCGGATTTAGAGACAGTTCTTACTATTAAATGTCATCCAAGACATTTCCAAGAAAACGACAGAGGTGTTCTACATTAGTTTGAGCAAACCTACAGACAATGTATAAAATGACTGTGTAGATATAAAAAAAATCAGGTGTCAAAACACAACTCGAAATGTATTTTTCCATTATACTTTTATATTTTCTCTTAAATTTTTATTAGATAGTAAAAAGTCATCCATCTATTATATAAATGTTATAGAAATCTGTTATGTAACACACCTAGGATTTTTTAATTTGTTCTTATTTTTTATTTTCATGCAGGCAGTAAATGAGACTGAAAACTTTCATTCAGTTTTTTCAAACATCTCGATGTAAATAGGTTTTCATAGATAGGTAAACACAGATCTCAATGTACATTTATTTATTTATTTATTTATTTATTTATTTATTTATTGGTGTTTAAGGTCACATACTCATGCACAAAGGGCAATCGTGACCGTGACAATTTTACGGGTGTTCAAGCAGGGTTACAGCGGTTGAAGACATGTGCACCATCGACGTGCAGTACGCTTTAGTACACGGAGTCATCGTGCCCCCATGTTGGCAACAGGGATAAAGTGCCTTGCTCAAGGACACAACGCAGGTCGTCCCGGACGGAAATTGAACTCGGGACCTCTAGCATATACGTCCAATAGTCTAACACTGAGCCACAGCGCTCCCATCTCGATGTACATATATTCAGTTCATGACAATATATTGAATTAACTTCAGATAAATTTTATTATCTGTTAAATCTTCTCTGATAGTTTTGTCACATTTTAGGCTAGTCCTATAATCCTGATCTTTGTCACCCTCCTCCCACAAATCCCATCAGTAAAAATAGAGTCAAAAGTCACTTCTCCTTTTATTGTGAATGGTTTGATACTATTGTTTGCATCTCTATCAAATTTAATATTTTGAAACAACTCTTTTCAAAATGTGAGCAGTTGATAGACAATCATATAATAAAAAAAATATTTTTCACCTAAAAACAACTGCCACAGAGACTTTGGGAATTTCATTGTTAAAAATAGCCTTACCTAACTATTATTGTCACCTCAAGATCATTCGCTGCGCATGCGCACAAGCACCACGTAACACTATGGTAATTACAGCACAACATGGCAGCTCACGAGAATTATCCTGACAACTAAACATGACGTAACTAGGCCACGTGACTATGACGTCACGTGAGACGAGATCCCAAATTGGTCGACCAGCCCCTGACATAGTACTAGCAGACAAATGTTTGCAAATTAATCTCAGCAATAACAAAATGTATACATTGTTTGCTTCGTTCCAATGGTAGGGGAGTGGGGGAGGAGCTCATGTGCAACGTTGTGGTAAAAATAATACAATCTTAATGGAAAGTTTTAGTGAATATTATTGGTCGGATATAATCGTTACTAAAGTTGAATGGGGGCGCGGTGGCTCAGTTGGTAGAGGTGCAGGCTGCAAGCCGAGAGGTCCTCGGTTCGAATCCCACCTGCGGCAACCGCGTTGTGTCCTTGGCAAGACACTTCACCCTGATTGCCTACATGGGGGCACGATGACGCTGTGTACTAAGGCGTACTGCACGTCGATGGTGCGCATGTCTTCAACCAATCTAACCCTGCCTGTGCTGCGGTGCAGAGTTCAGAGTTACGATGTTGGAGAGCTGACAGCTGCTCGTCGTTGCTCGGTGGTTCTCTCCGGGTACTCCGGCTTCCTCCACCCGTAAAACTGTCACGGTCACGATTAGCCATTGTGCATAATTATGTGACCTTAAACACCAATAAATATATAAATAAATACTAAAGTTGAATGGTTAAAGACGTGAACGATGCATTATAGTTGAGTCCAGGTAATTTAGTTTATGCTATTGTAGAATGCCATTAATATAATTACTTTATTCAAATTAATTATTTATACGGAGAGCGTTACGTAATTATCTGGTGCTTAATAAACTCTGTACGATTTCTTATAGCATAGGACTTATATAAGTATAATCAATAAATCCTTTGTCAGCAGTACATCAAATGCATGAAAGAATCAATGATCATCTTCGTACCACAAAACAAATTAGTTTGCAGGGCCCCAACAGCCAAAATGGGAACAACAGGATTCCAATTGTACGACAATTTCTTCGTGCGTGCTTGAGTGCTTCATAAACTTTCTGAGCTTTGAATGGCTAACATTAAAAAAAATTCACAGTTATTAAGTGCAAATACCAACCTCTTCAAAATTCCACAAGCGTCGGTCAATCCTGCGACTTCAAATCCGAGACCGAAATGCAAAATTACTCAACACAAATTGTCAACGTCACAATGTCACCTCCGGTTTCATCCTCCAGCACAGGGCTTGGGTTTGATAGCGTGCGTGCGTGCGTGTGTGCCGCGCGCGCCATAAGACCAAATGATACTGTAGACGCGTAAGTACTCGATTACTAACGAGAGTGAGTTGATATCTTTGAACTCTAGTGGTATCTTCCATGCCAGTTCAATGGCAGCAATTAGAAGAGTCCATATTCATTATTTGAGGTACACCTATCAATATTTTCAACGTGCAGCCTCGGGGCTGCGCGTTGAAAATATTGAGTGGTCTACCGCACACATTTACTGAACAGCCCATCCTATACAATGACGTCATGGCGTATCATGAGCCTGCCCCCCCCCCCCAAAAAAAAAAAAACGTCGCACGATTTCAAAGGGTTAAACTCCAAACCAGAACCTACGTAATTACGAATAATCGATATTCAGATTTGATTAAATTGATTAATTAAAGTGGTCGAAACATATAGCAATAATGTTCGTGATTCTAAAACATACAGGTAATAAGAGCGTGCGCTGTTGTTACACATTTATTGCACAAGAAACCTCTAGGTACTTAGGACTATCTCAGTTCGACTGAGGGAACTCTCATTAGAATTGTTAAGCTATCTCAAACTAATATTCGTTTTGCATTTAATAATGCCACTAAAAACGTGTAGATGATCGTCGCTAGTGCTGAAATTGTATGAAAATACTATTCCAATAATAATTTCAGTTTGCAGTTCCGCCCACACTACCAGTCCCACAGAATGGAGACGTTGTTTCCTTGTCAACATTAGTCACAGTCACAACCAGATTTATTTCAAACCTTAAAAAGTTGTCATCAGTGACTGATAAATTATCTGAGCTTTCGAATGGCTAACATCAAAAATGTCTACTGTTATTGAGTGCAAATACCAACTCTTCAAAATTCCACAAACGCCGGTCAATACTGCATCTTCGAATCCGAGACCAAAATGCAAAATCACTGGACACAAATTGTCAGCGTCACAATATCATCTTCGGCTTCGTCCTCCATCACAGGGTTTGGGTTTGGTTGCAAAGCTTTAAATTACAATGAAATCTCCAATAGACATGAATATGACAAGCAACGTACGACCCAACACATCTAACATGATGCAATTTTTGTTTTCATTGGAATTAAGAATTATTCGACATACATTGGAACGCGGAATAAACACTGATTCAAATTCGTGTAAGTACATGTAACACACTCTCAAGTTTCATAAATAAACTCAAACTATATTCAGTACTAGCGTTTGTTTTTGGTCGTCTTATTCATGGAATCACTTGAGTGCGTGTTGAATGGTTGAGGGAGGGGTGAATATGATTTCTGTAGAAAACAGTTCAGTCCTTGATTATCTTGACTGAATGGGAGAACATGGACTGTATTTCATCGGACTATTTGTTTTCTTGTACCGTTTGGTACATGCACGGGTTATGGCGTTCGCCTCAATCGATAGACGGCAAATTACATCTGAATCTGAGGCTCGGTGCAGGACTCAAGCCTTATCATTTGATGCTACATTTGGGATAGTTTATACAGTGTACGAGTCAATTAGTGGAGTGGGGAAATATGGAAATTAGAACACTAAGTATTCGCCCCTTTGCCCGATGGACTAAGTGACGAGAGTACACATGGGACACAAGTCCAGTTCCCTCCAAGTAAGATGGTCTGACCAATATATGCACAAAACAGTAAATAAGCGATGTCTTCACACTAAACATTACACTGACGATAATGAGTTGTAGTGGTGGACCTCACCGAGCATGACGGCAGTGGCGGAGCTACGGGGGGGGGGGGGAGGGGGGAGGGGGCTCCTGGGCCCCCTAAAACATTGGCCCAATGAAAACTTTGACACAGCATAGAACCCCAAAATTGTCTCCAATGTATAGGGTTCACACGCTACAAATGTCCCAGCTTCGCTCTTAGAGCACTAAATTTTCCAAACTTTTCTTGGGCTGGGAGCTAATGAGTTTTAACTAAGATCCTCCGGTCGTTACACCCTCCCCCATTTCCCCAAAGGGAAGTGGGGTGAGGGGGGCAACGACCGGAGGGTCCTATTATATCTAAGGAGTCCCCCCCCCCCCCAAAAAAAACCCAAAAAACACATTGCACTGTAGATAAGACGTAATGGTCATTCTAGCCGTGACGTAGGAGCCCCCCTCAGCCACTAGAAGTTCGCTAACCCTCCAAAACTTGGCCCAATGCAACTTTCACACAACAGAACACATCACCTCCAGTATAGAGGCTACACACGCTACAAATGCCCCAGATTTAGAGAACTAAATTTTGCAAAATTTTCTTGAGGGTAGGGGTGGAGGCTAGTCACACCTAACTAGGTCTCTCTGGTCGTTGCCCCCTCCCCACTTACCTAAAAGGAGTGGGAGGAGGGGAAAACGACCAGAGAGTCCTAGTTAGGACTAGAGGAGACCCCTCAAAACCCCACACTCGACGGCATTTCGGATATCATCTTTGTCCCCTCCCCAATGACTACTATATCACTCCATTTAAATAAAACTGGCTACGCCCCTGTATCACGTGATGATCACAGGCCACACACAACCCGTCAAGTAAAATTGTGACATGATGTCAGCCTCCTGCATATCATTAACTTACATCAACCTTAAAAACCATAGGCGGGGTCGGTGTGTTATTGCAGTTTTCAGAAAGAAGCGACAAAGGGTTTGAAAAAAAGAACTCTGCAAAACCAGTAAAATAACAACAAAGAGTGCGAAATTGGAAAAATCACGCGGTTACAAACTACGGCACTCGGTTTTTTATTAATAGTAATTATACAATCGTTGCCGATTATGGCCGGTTCGCCATCAATTAGCAGTCTAAACAGCCGCTAAGGCCTTGGCAAAACTGCAGATCGCCTTTGACAACATGGCTGCAAATCACTAATGTCAGTCTGATAAGAAAGAACAATGTCCTTGAAAATTGTATTTATAATTGTCATATGAGTCGTTATGCAACATAGACCACCTACAACTGTCCGAAACGCTCTGACTTTGAATATTGAAAGTGCCGTTAAATAAATAAATACATAAATAAATAAATAAATAAATAAATAAATAAATAAATAAATAAATAAATAAATAGGAGTTTATCATGACATGTGAAATTGTCAGCTATTTCTGTCGACCTACACAGTACTGTGATCACAAAGGTGATCTCTCTCTCTCAATAAGATTGAGGTGTGGCCACTACAACTAATCTCTAATACAACTAGATCGCTGGAAATCAAGCTGGTTAAATATAAAAAAGAAACACCACCGCCGCCATCTTAGGGGTGGAACTTGCTCTAAATGAACAATGCTGAACAAATAAATTCTCGAAGGTTTTCAAATTCACTTTTGGAAAACTTTTCTTTAATATCTTAGAAACATGAATATTTTGACGATGTGCGCGTTTTTCTTGTTAATGCAAATTGAATACTTACAGCACAGTTCAGTTATTATTGACAAAAAGAAAACAGGTTCGAAGACTGGAAAGTTGATACGGTATTATTAATGTCGTGCTAAGTAAGCAACGACACGTTTGATGAAGTGAAAGCTGGTACGCTGTGACTACGGTCACAGCGTAACAGCTTTCACTTCATAATCATAAAACATCAGAATTGGATGGAGCTACTCCGTTTGTTGACTTGGCACCATCTAAAGAAGAGGAAGAGGGCGGGGGAGGGGGTGAGAAACGACGTGTTTTGCTGACTTTCCAGTAATCCAGTTCAGTTTGTCACAACTCACTTACACCAGTGAATACTCTATTGGCAAGTTTATTTCAGGGGAAAGAATACACACAGCTATATCATTTGATATTCACCGTTGCCGAATATTCTTTCCAATGGGTGAGAAACTGTAGTGTTATTGGGTGCAGTGAACAGAGACTATCGACAGGATCCTAAGGCAGTACAAAGTCTCTGTTCACTGATGTTATCGCAGCACCGTATGAAACGAAACATACATTAGAGTGATCGAGAATGGCCACTTTCTCGATTAGTTTGCGATCTGGTCGCCACAGACTTGCGTCCACTGGATCGAGCTTTCCGAGATAAAATATTTCAAAATGTACGCTCAGAGGATCGAGATTTCCGCGATAGAATATTGCAATATTTACGCCTAAAGTATCGCGATTTCCGAGATAAAATATTGCAAAATTTACGCCCCGTGGATCCAGATTTCGGAGACAAAATTTTTCAAAATTTACGCCTATTGGATCGAGACTTCCGAGGTAAAATATTGAAACATTTACGCCCAATAGATCGAGAATTTCGAGATAAAATATTGTAAAATGTACGCCCATTGGATCGAGATTGCAAAACCATGACCGTATAAAAAATAACAAAATAAATCGAAGTAACATCTGAGATTAAATGTCTTCGCAGTATTGTTGAAAGAAAGCGGAAAGAGAATTTCAACTAGATCGCGCGCAAATCGCGCTCCGATAAAACTGTTCAGTCTTTGTTTGTGTTCACAGCATAAAAGTAAACCACAACCGCTTGCAAAATCTTATTGTATCTTTCCAGATTATTTATCGCGAAACCCTTCGTTTGTAACTACATAATACATATTGGCCATCTAACTGTCTATGACTGGTGAAGAAACGTTTCAGAATCCTTTGTCTTCCTTGAACATTTCTTCCAACTAATAATCTTGTAATCGTTGCAGGTTTGTGTTGAATAAGTCAGCCAGGACATAAGTATAAGTGATATTACTCAACCCTAGAAAGTTTCACAAACAGAAAATGTTTACAAGTAACATAAACTCTGTACGCAGTCCATCTCTCGAAAAAGCAAGCACATACATAGAGCACGTGCTTTGTCTTCTCGTGACTGCCTTGGAATCAAGCGGGAAGGAAATTTCGACTAAATCGCGAGCCAGTCGTACTCCGATAAAACTTCTCATATTGTGTTTGTGTTCAGAGAACAGTAAACCGCAACATCTTCCAAGCTCATGTGGTGTCTGCGCAAATTATTGATCGCGAAAACAAACAATTACACTAACATAATACAGTTTGATCATCTGATGGTCTACAGTACGTGGAGAGTAGATTGTAATTAAAACACCCATGGAGTGGATTTATCATGCAGACTATAACTTTCAAATTTTGTAAATATCGACAAAAAATACAAGCAATGTTTCAGCCAAGGACCTCCGGGTTATACCCGGAGGTCCATTGGTTGAAACTTAGCTTGTCCTTGTTATGCCTTGCAACAAATTAGCAATTATTGCTTGGGTGGAATCATCACTCTGCGGGTGATTTAGTGAGAATATTCTCTCGTACTGTATAACTGTTAAAAAAAAAAACGCTCATAGAACCCTTTGTCTTTCACAAATATTTTGTCTGATTGATAATCTTGTAATCATTACAGGTTGGTGTAGAATAAGTCAGCCTAGATACACATATAAGTGACCTTACTCAACCCTTGGAAGTGGCATAAACAGAAAACGAAAATGTTCAGAAATAATGTAAACTCTGTACGCAGACCATCTACAGAAGAAGCAAACACAGACATAGACCACGTGCTTTGTCTTTTCGTGACTGCCTTCAAGGCGTGTGGTTTTTACAGCCCCTATCTTGCTTCATTCGTAAAAAATAGCAGAGAGAAACGATCGCTGAAGTCATTCTTTAAACTGTTCTATTCTCTTTTATTATGTTCATTCTTATCGATGATGGTTGTTCAATTTATCTGGGCCGTGAAGAATGGTATACAAGATGGCAGTTTCGAAAATGTCATATTTAGCTTCGCGATCATCGTTTTTTATCTGCAAGGTGTGTATTATTCTTGGACCCTGACTTGGACATTTTCGAGAAAAACAGAAAAGCTACAGCGAGAAGTAAAACAATATCATAATGATTTCACCGATACATACAATGGGAAACGACTTAAAAAATTTACCAAAGTCATTCTTGTTATTACTGTTATAACTGCTATCGCTTGTGCTACATCACTAAGTGTATTGGTTCTTTTATTCAGAAACGAATCCTTTATTCTCCAGCGTTTCTTGGTCGTTACAGAATCCTCAAACACAGCAATTATCTTTATTGAATGCGTTTTTCTGGAAATATGTGCGATTCCACTTTTTCTACAACTCCTTTTACCAGAGTTCTATTTCACTGTGCTGCTCTTTGTTATTTGTAAGAACTGTTCGTTAGTGGTACACGGTGTATCAAGACAACGTGACTTGACACAAGAACAATTTGATGGAATCATCAGTCAACGTCGCCTCCAGTTCGAAGCACTTATAGGACTTACGCAAACTGTGAATGACATCGTAAAACATATTTCAGCCACGGACATCTGTACGGCGATTTCAGTAACGTGTTTCATGTTGTATGGAATTATAAATAAGGAACTTGTTCCAGAAGATTTTGGAATTTCCCTTGTGATAACATGTTTGGTACTCATCAAAATGCTAACTGTGGTTTTCATGTCAGTTCAACTGAGGCAAAAGGTTTGTTTATATATTTATACGCAATGAGATGTAAATGAAAATAACATATACGCAGAACGTCACGATGTGTGAATGCGTTCGTGAATACAACACTAGTGCCAGCGCGGAAGGATAGAACTACACATACTGCTCGAACGACTCGAATCCCATCGAGCAAATGAGTATAGAGTAATTGCTCGTTCGAGTGACTCGCACATACTGCTGTTCGACTCATTTCGGTATTTGAGGATACCTACACGGAATCCAATTTTACGGAGTCGAATAAGAATCCCATTTAGGGATCCCTTTTTGGAAAAAGTGTGTGGCTATGGAATCCCTTTTTTTCTGAAAGGAATCCAAGAGTCGTACGTGCGAGTCACTCGATCGAGCATTTGCTCTATAGCTCATTTGCTCTATGGGATTCGAGTCGTCCGAGCAGTTGTTCGTGGAGCAATTACTCTCTTGGCTCGATGGAATATTAGGGAAAACCATCAACCCTGTTTCTAGGTATCCCACTTACGGAACCCCTTTTTGAAAAAGAAGTCTAGCCTTTGGCACCCCTTTTTTCGAAATGAGTCGAAGAGCAGTATGTGTGAGTCAATCGAACAAACAGTTGCTCTATAGCTCATTTGCGCGATGGGATTCGAGTCGTTCGAGCAGTATGTGGAGTCACTCGATCGAGCAATTGCTCTAAAGCCCATATTCTCGATGGGCTACGAGTTGTTTGAGCAGTGACTTTTCAGTAACTGCTCGATAGCTTATAAGGTGAATTTGAAATAGGTATGTTTTGTGGGTCGGAGGATGGGGGGGGGGGGGGGGGCTAGATGGCAGGGCCAAATAGGTTATAGTATCCTTAGACAAGTATCCTATAAAAAAGTATCCTCGAAAGGCATCCTCAAATTGTTGCACCAACCGTCCTTTAATCGTTCTTGCTGTTCCTGCCGTTCCTGCTGTTCTGGAACCAGCACCTACATCAGTGGAATGCTTCTTCGATCCTCGATCTGATTTCCCCAACCGATCTTCGACACTTCAATATTTGCAACTTTACAAGTCGTCGTCTGCAGGTCTCTACAGTTTGCTATATGAATACAAACTTGGACCATTTTAAAGGTATATTTTATATCTTATATCCTGATTATCTTGATATTGCGTCCGAGCAATAAAATAATGCAATACCAGGCCATAGGTATCCTCAAATACCGAAACGACTCGGAGAGCAGTATGTGCGAGTCATTCGAACGAGTAATTACTCTATAGCTCATTTGCTCGATGGGATTCGCGTCGTTCGAGCAGTATGTGGAGTCACTCGACCGAGCAATTGCTCTAAATCTCATTTGCTCGATGGGCTTCGAGTCGTTCGTGCAATGACATTTCCGTAACTGCTCGATAGCTTATAAGATGAATTTTAAATAGGTATGTCCGGGGGGGGGGGGGGGGGGGGGGCTACAAGGCTGGTCCAAATAGGTAATAATATCCTTAGATAAGTATCCTCGAAATGTATCCTCAAATAATACAATACAGGCCATAGGTATCCTTAAATACCGAAACTAGTCGAAGAGCAGTATGTGCGAGTCACTCGAACAAGCAATTCCCCTGCACCTCATTTGTTCGATAGGCTTCAAGTCGTTGCCTTTTCAGTAACTGCTCGATAGATTCTTTGCTATAGGTATCATACAGGTTTTCGTTGTACTCAAGAGAGATAACTCTGCATACGGGTTATGGGAAACCAAGCACAGGTGATTATAAGACTTGGGCGAGGGAACCGGAGATAGTTGGGACTGTTAGTGTTAGAGTAGAATATGTACTAGGTATAAAAATGGGATTGTAGGAAATAGTACTCCTATTGAATAGAACATACCCCCAGGAGATACCTCTGTACCTACTGTACTCCGTGCTACTATTATATGCCCTATCTGGTGTTTCATATCAATGAAAGTGCCTTTTGTTTGTTTGTAGGGATTATCTGGTTGTTTGTGGTAATTAGATATGCTCCCATTGAATCGAAAACCCCTGTTATTGGGAAAATTCCTAAATGGGGCTTTACCAAACCGTTTCGGTAATTTGGGGTGGATTTTGGTGATTTGGAGGGATTGTCGGGTTTATTTGGATAATTCTACTAATCAGGAAATTATTCTTGTAAAAAAAGGAACGTACCCTCCGCACAACCGCCCGTATAGTTGTAAGCCTTTGGGTAACATAGCAACCGCGTACTACCATAGAAACCAATATGGCGGCGTCCAGTAAACAAAATGGCCGTTGGAAACACGTATCAACCTAACAACACGCGTTGCTCATGCGCACTAGGACCACGTATCACTATGGGGATGACGTCACAAGATGACCACTAATGTGGGTTACCATGACAACACAACATGACTCACTAGGTCACGTGACTATGACGTCACTTCCCCCTCCGGCGCTCCCTCCGGCCAGTGTGGGACGGTCGGGTACATCTCCTACTACTGGGATGGGGTGGTCTGAAATGTTAGCGGAAGATTTGGGACCTTCTTTCAGAAAATAACGCAAACGACCGGGTATGCGATGTGAGTGATTATACGACGTTTGAGGACTCTGGCAGCGGCCATGTGCCGGTAGATCACTGATACCTATAATCGTCCAGATCACACAACACCTAATTTCTGTAATCCGACAGGCTGTTGCCGCAGTCACTAATGTCCGCCTTTGACACTACACACATAATCACTGACTTGAAAACTTATTTCTTTGATCTTAATGATGACTGTTGTAATAAGAAGTAATTTAGAGCAGAAACACTTCTGTTTGAGATAATAATATGAGCTTTGTCGAAACTCATTCCTTTGTTCTTTTTAAATATTTTTTAGTATTGTAGACCAAACATGTGAGGGTTGAGGCCCACACTGCCCACCTCGGTCCTGAGGCCCCTCTTATCACAATTAACAGGAGGGCTACTTTGAAACTCTGAATGGTTTTAGAGCAAACTCAGGAATAATCTTTAAATCAATTAATTCGGAAAGGCGAAAATAATCATATGGTTATTTAAATACTCCTGTGAAATATTCCTACATAATCGGTGCTTCCCAAATGCGATAATTTGAAAGATATGTCACCTCAGAAAGATTTATTGTGTTAATTTGTTGGGGGCGTTTCTGGTGCCAGTTTGTGACATGACGCAGCACGAGATTAGGCGGTCACACCACTAAGATGTTCAATACTTCTCAGAACAGTCTTTTGTTTAATTTTTAATCCTTTACCCAATGTAACGTCCAAAACCGGCCAGCTCTATTCTAAAAAATCGTCAATTAATTTTTTGTCTCAAAACACAGGTTATGACCCCTCTTTGGAACGAGCGCGTCGAGCTCTTTCCAATGAGGGGTCATAACCAATGTTTTTGAGACAAAAAATGAAAAAAAATTAGTTATTCAAGAATTTTATTTGCAAGTGTCGTCTTCTTTTCATGTTAGGTAAAGGGTTAAAAGCCTGGCTCCTTTGAATCATAGTTTTCACTTTTTCAAATCTGGAATCGAACCACGTAATAAACTTTGAAGCTGTATGCCGAAAAATCAATGTACGCTTAAAGACAAGTCGTCGCCTGGGTGCTAGAATGTCCTATGTCCCCTATGGGACATGGGACATTCTAGCACTCAGGCGACGAAGTGCTGTGAGATCGATATTACGCGACTTATCACGCGACTGATATATTCTATAACAGTTAAAGGTTCGATATCTTACACGTGAATCGTCGCTGTGAACGATGGAACCTTCTTGGATCGACCGTTTATGGTCTACGATCGGGTGGAATATTAGGGTTTGTAGTTGAAATATTTTTTACTTCCTGGTGCTAGTTAAATAGGGTGGCCACTAGCGGTTTCACCATCAAAGTTGTGCCTGAGATTGAATCTCTGTGTATAAACGTCTGCTTAAATGTGTGTCAGGTTGAATTGTCGTAGATAAAATACAATTGGGCAGATTTGGTTCGAAAAAGGCTATTAAAGTCGTTTGCATGAATTGTTCAGATAATTTGTTTTGTGGATAAATAAATTATACAATACGGCTGCCGTGGATTGATCACTTTCCACGGGTGGATAATTTCCTCAGACGCAAAATAATATTGGATTCCAAACAGTAATTATAGGAATAATCATAACAAATTTAATTAACCCGTTACCCAACGCAGACGATATCAACATTTATTATTTTAAATATCATTTTTTCAAATTTTTCAAAAAATTGCAACAAAACCGTATCATGTGACCCCTCGTTGGAACGAGCTTGACGAGCTCGTTCCCACGAGGGGTCACATGATATTGTTTTGTTGAAATTGTTTGAATAATAATATTTTTTCAGCTGCTGAGTTTGCATATTACGCGGGCGTATGCGGCCGATTCGTTGGGTAAAGGGTTAATGAAGCACAGATTTTACTGATGAAGATTGTTATCACCCGCTGAACCGGATTACGACCAGTCCACGGCGGTATGTAACAACCAGTAGTGTAATAATCAACCAGTAGTGTAATATTAATCAGCAGTGTAATAAAAACAAACCAGTAGTGTGATGATCAACCAGTAGTGTAATACAAATCAACCAGTGGTGTAACAACCAGTAGTGTAATAAATTTAACCAGTAGTGTAATAAACATCCATGAAAACCAACAATTTTTCAACAAAATTTGAAAAATTTTTGAGGTCACTCAAATCATAGTTTGGGTATATCTTATCGATTTTTGATCATTTTATCGTACATTTAAAGGCGTTTTGCAGGTCAAACATCATTTCGTGGGTACGCCGAGAAAAGGTATTTTTTTGATTTTTATGTGATGTGTGTATTTTCTGGTGTTCCTAAAATATGTTAGAATGGTCAAGGAATATGATAAGCACCACTCCCAGAAGAAAAACTAATTTTAGAATTCAAAATGGTCAACTAGACGGAAAAAGCCACGCATAATGATACAGCGACTGAAATGGGTGGATGTGATTGAGGCCTCCAGAGTTCGCCGGTGCCGTATTAAATATTATAATTGTAGACAACGCAGGAGATCACACAATTCTAGCCCACGAATACTACACTTTATCACCCATAAGTTTTCAGGTATGATAGAACCTGACAACATATGCCTGGGGTAAACAGTCTCTCAAAAGCACAGCATTACTGTAAATAATTGGCCAACTTTGAAGTCACATAAATCCACAAACACAGAAAGTGACATTGAACACCATGCCGCCGTATTGAACCCACGAAATGATGTTTGGCCTGTAAAACGCCTTTAACCCTTTACCTAACCTGAAAAGCAGACGACACTTGCAAACAAAATTCTTGAATAACTAATTTTTTCATTTTTTGTCTCAAAAACATAGGTTATGACCTCTCATTGGAACGAGCTCGTCGAACTCGTTCCAATGAGTTGTCATAACCGATGTTTTTGAGAAAAAAATAAAAAAAAATAATGAAAATTAATTGGCGATTTTTGTGAATAGTGCTGGCCGATTTTTGCCGTTACGTTGGGTAAAGGGTTAAACGTACGATAAAATGATTAAAAATAAATAAGATGTACCCAAACTATAATTGAGCCACCTCAAAATTTTTCAAATTTTGTTGAAAAATTGTTGGTTTTCATGGATGTTTATTACACTACTTGTTAAGTTTATTGCGCTACTGGTTATTACACTACAGGTTGATTTGTATTACACTGCTGGGTGATTATTACACTACTGATTAATTTTTATTATACTACTGGTTGATTATTACACTACTGGTTGATTATTACACTACTGGTTGATTATTACACTACTGGTTGATTATTACACTACTGGTTGATTATTACACTACTGGTTGATTTGTATTACACTGCTGGCTGATTATTACACTACTGGTTGATTATTACACTACTGGTTGATTATTACACTACTGGTTGATTATTACACTACTGGTTGATTATTACACTACTGGTTGATTATTACACTGCTGGTTGATTATTACATTACTGGTTGATTATTACACTACTGGTTGATTATTACATTACTGGTTGATTATTACACTACTGGCTGATTATTACACTACTGGTTGATTATTACACTGCTGGTTGATTATTACACTATTGGTTGATTATTACACTACTGGTTGATTATTACACTACTGGTTGATTTGTATTACACTGCTGGTTGATTATTACACTACTGGTTAATTTGTATTACGCTACTGGTTGATTATTACACTACTGGTTGATTATTACACTACTGGTTGATTATTACACTACTGGTTGATTTGTATTACACTGCTGGCTGATTATTACACTACTGGTTGATTTGTATTACACTGCTGGCTGATTATTACACTACTGGTTAATTTTTATTACGCTACTGGTTGATTATTACACTACTGGTTGATTATTACACTACTGGTTGATTATTACACTGCTGGTTGATTATTACATTACTGGTTGATTATTACACTACTGGTTGATTATTACATTACTGGTTGATTATTACTCTACTGGTTGTTACAGCGTACCAGAAGCACCGGCCATTAATTCATATTCTGTTGATAATGATTTTTATTACCCTGTAAACCGGATTACGACCAGTCCACGACGGCGTCTGTACTGATCTGTCCTAATCGTGGCGTAACGTCTTATTCAATTAACATGTACCGCTCTCCAAACAAGTGTGAAGCGATATCTACGACTTCAACCCAGAAGAAAAAAATGTCTCTACTCGAACAAAATGTTGCAGGGGGTTCCCCTAAACTAAATCCCTTCGTTTCGTCGTTGTGCGAAGATACGAAAAGTACAAGGGACGCGTTACTTCAAGTCACGGTATCGTTACAGTTTTAGCTGCGGGACAATTCACAAAATTGGACAAACTTTTAACATTTTGAAAGGAGGTTCAGCCTTTCAAGATGTTATGGTTTGTTCAATATTTGCTCGATAAACATACACCACGTACAGTACGTGGAGAGTGTATTATCACTAAATCACCCGCAGAGTGGAGATTCCACCCGAGCAATAATTGCAAATTTGTTGCAAAGCATAACCAGCACCAGCAAAGTTTCAGCCAATGGACCTCCGGGTTAAACCCGGAGGTCCATTGGCTGAAACATTGCTTGTGTTTTTTTTTTCGATATATACAAAATTTGAAAGTTATAGCTTGGGTGATAACTCCACTCCGCGGGTGATTTAGTTACAATCCACTCTCCACGTACTGTACATCCATTGATACAAATGACCGAGTGAGATGAGGTATTGACTATGTAGATAAAGATTAAGACATATTTCGTTGACAATCGATCCACTTTACTTCCTTCCTTCACAAAAAGCATCTCAATAATAAAGTTAAAAAATTAGCGACTGACGAAAGTTACAAGATAACGATACAGAAAGAAAAGAGGACAACATCACTTACTGGGTAGACATGATAAGTGGAGCCCGTCGAATGACGAGTGTTTGTTCGAATCAAACCTCCAATCGAATCAGTCAAAGTATTCGAAACAGAATCGAACCTCCAATCGAATCCAGCTGTTAACTGGTAGAGTGCTGGAAGCCCAAATTTGGGCTTTATTCGGAAGAACAGGTGCTGCAGCCTAAAAGCTTCATATTCAGCAAATATTCTTCATATTATCTTTGAAGAAAAACTATTTAGTCTGAAAAGATTTTCCTTGTGACAATGTATGGGAGGTGCCTGCACTCTCCCATAAATGGCAACACGGCAAAGACATCTGAACAAATTTTGATAACATAAAAATAATTCAGCACTGTACCGGTTAACGATATTTTGACCGCCCTATTAGTTCTCGATCCTAGTTGAACCCAGTTTCATAATGAACATTATTTATTTATTTATTGGGATTTAACGAGACTTTCGACAGCCAGGCAGTTTTATGGGTGGAGAAAGCTGGAGTTCCCAGAGAGAACCACCGAACAACGGCGAGTAACTACCAGATCCCCCAACGTACTAACTCCACACAAGCAGGGTTAACATTGGTTGAAGACCAGTACACCATCGATGTGCAGTACCCCTTAACTACAGAGTGCTATCTACCCTGCCCCCAAGTGGGCAATCGGGATGATGTGTCTTGCCCAAGGACACTACGAAGTTACCCCTGGCGGGGATCGAACCGTGGACTTTTTAGTTTGAAGTCCAATTTCGTAACCACTGAGCCACAGTGCTCTCATAATATAATATTAGAACGTTTCTTTTCATGTGCTATCGGTCGATAGTACCTGAGTTTGTGTGATTTCTGAAATAAAACCTGAAGCAGCTTCAGGTTTTATTTCAGAAATCACACAAACTCAGGTACTATCGACCGATAGAACATGAAAAGAAACGTTCTAATTATTTTATTATGCCGAACAAAAAATAACTTTCATTGTTAAGCGTTAATTGCAATGTTCATACCATCAATCTTGTAATAACGAACGAATGACGTCTCTTCGAAAATGACTTGTCACAAGTGCCGTCGCTTTTTGAGTTTCTATATCACCAATTGCCAGTGTTTACAACTGCATCATGCTGTTCATGTTATATTATAATTCATTATTAATGCTTGTGTGATAAGTGGTATAAACTAATGGAATATAAATTCATGTTTCTTTGACGACGACAGTTGTTAGAATTAAGCGGAATGAAACAATTTATTTTGATCTTGAGCCGGGGCGGAGGCTCAGTGAGGTCGAGGAGTACTAAACTTGTGGAAATATAATTGATTGAAGTCATAACTCATATTCAGGATTCACTAAAGTGGTGAACAACACGTGAGTTTTTAATATTTCTGATTCTTTTGAATTCATTGTTCGCAGTTAAAATTAAAAACACACCCACTGAAGATGATATATTTGTTGGTAAGTTTGTGTTTTTCGGTGACGAAAAACGTTAATCAGACACAGCGCCAGCGCGCGTAATCGACGCTGATGAGTTTCTTTGTTCTCTTGTCTCCAGGGAAGAACGTTCCAATAGTTCCCGTGTTTTGCCCCAAAACTCCAGTACTATGACTTTTAGAAGGTGTCTAATTAACCAAACACGGCTGATGTTACAAACGTGTGGCATAATAATGCATATTAGACTTTTATCTCTGGAAAATCGTCAGAAGGAAGAAATTTATGCAATCATAACCTAAATATACAGAACGGCACGCGTGTGTGAACGTTTTAATCGATGTGGCGCGAGTGCCAGCGCGGAAGGATAGAACGAGTTTTTATCCTTCCACGGAGGCACGAAGTGCCATATTGATTAACCCATTCACACGCGTGTGCCATTCTGTGTATATTACCCGCCTTCACGTCTGTGAAAACAATTATAAGAAGAACACCCAGTAATTCATTTGGCAACTATCAACAAAATGAACACATTTTATCGCCAACCAAATTTGTGATGAGATTCCGGGTACTATTTCGTCCCCTAAGTTCCAATGTGTTCTATGCGCCTAGTGCCACACATAACACACTGGAACTCAGGGGAGGATTTCCAGCTATTGCTGGGGATTCAAATTATAATTGCGTTGCACGATTTGTAGAAAATTCCAGTGAAATTTTGCTTCTGTTTAAAATAGTCCGTCAACGATTTCCGTTCATATTTGTGCGGAACAGACATTCATTTTCCGCATGGTTTTGTGTTGCTGTAGATGGGGATTTCATAGAACAGGCGTGTAACAAATTCTAGTAGTGATCTCTTCGAAGCGTTTGTATTGGAGGTGCTGCTAGTATGTTTCCAAACACCTAGTTATTAGATGGTTTGGGTTGTGGCATTCAAAAGTTGCATTCTCACAATTTGTCAGCCTCATTGGGTGGCTGACTTCGGTTTCATTTCGCATCAACGGTTAAGGTATCATAACGAGGTTCAGTTTTAGTGTTGTTGGGAATAGCGTGTGTTCAATGCACGTTCTTCTCTACAGCGATGGAATTGACACCTCGCGATGTTACCTTCTTACCATTGAAATGACGTGAATGCCGTGAAACCATCGCCACCAAATGCCTAGAAGTGGCCGTACTTGGTCGTACCGGAAATTTGGAAATTCCTTTTCGAATTATTTTCGAATAACCGAGATGGTTTCGAATAGAATGTGTAGACGGTTCGAAACCGAATTGAATCTCCAACGCTTGTCGGGTCCTAGCGATAGGGCCACGAGAATCAATCTCTGTTAAAGAATAATGTAAGAGTGGGTCTGCAGTATACAAAAGTAGGGCCCTTGATAGACTGAAAGGTTTAAGGGTAGACAGGAGCAAAGTTCTGCCTCCCAATATCAAATTCCTAATAAATAACCACGTGTCGACAGAGAACAACAAAACAGAGATGTCACTGTCTAAAACAGATCACATGACCTCTTTTATCGTAACTCACACCGATGCAAAGAGACTCTGTGACAATACCCAAAAGACTGGCATAAAGTAGAACAAAATGTGGGTTGTTAATTATGGGTTTTCTTGGGTTTGACGGAGTAGAGTGTGTCGGGTGCGTGGATGGGCCGTAACATCACGTTCCACCAAGTGAATGAAACACCTAGAAACCCCAGCTACAATGAAAGGCGAAATGATTCCATCTTATACCGCAACAATTATACGCATCCCGAGGCCACCGTCCTTTGGTCTCGAAATAAGAATGTAGATTTCCATTCCTACTATGTACCTCTGTCAGTTGGGGGGGGGGGGGGGGGGCGTGGGCGTGATGTTCAAACGGTGTAAATATAGGAAGTTTCGTAAAATATTAGTGTATTTGACGCTATAACTAGCGGATCGGCCGCAATGACCCACGTAATTTACGAACCGAACAGTTAAAAAAAACATTATTTTAAATAAAAAAGTCAATAAAATTGTTTTATGTGAGTCCTCTATTGAACGAGCCAATTCTGCTCATTTCAATGAGGGGTGACCTGATATGTTTATGTTGAAATGTGTGAATAGAATTATTAAAATAACATTTGATCACGTGTGCTTTGAGTAAAGGGTTACACCGTTACCTAACGCAATAGCCATATTTGACAGGGTGGGGGGGGGGGGGGGGGGGGGCTCTTCATAAAAATGGACATTTTTAAAAATTTGTTTCTGCTACAGTGATGGGTCACAAGCTACAGCACGTGGTCAGTGTTTTATAACTAAATCCCCCCCCCCCCCCCCACACACACAGTGGAGATTCCAACAAGCAATACCTTAAAAATTTTGCAAAGCATAACAAGCACAACCAAAGTTCCAGCCAATGGTCCTGCGATTTAAACCTGGAGGACCATTGACTGAAACATTGCTTGTGTTTTTTGTCCATATGTACAAAATTTTAAAGTGAGACTTTGGGTGATAACTCCTCTCCACGGGTGATTTAGTTACAATCCACGTACTACATATATATCAAATCAAAAATTTGGTTGTTCAAGAATATATCTGGCAAGTGTCTTGAAGTTAAGGGAAGGCCTCAGGTCCTCAAATTTCTTGATTCAGGACTCAAATGAATTTTGGTCTTTCATTTTGCGAGTCAGTTCATACAACTCTTTTATTGAGGATGGTTTACGATTTACATGATTTGTTCTGTTGGAGTTGAAGGACACTTTCGAAAGCCAGTGTCGTCTCGTGTCGGACAGATTTTCGGATGGGAGAAGCAGAAGTACCTAGAAAGAACCACCAGGACGTGGTGAGCAACTGTCAAACTCCCCAACGCACTAACTCCACACAAGCAGGGTTAACATTGGTTGAGAACACGCGCACTACGACATGCAGTTCGCCTTTGTACACAGCATCAGCATACCCCACGTGGACAATTGGAATTAAGTGCCTTGCCGAAGGACACAAAGCAGTTATCCCTGGCGGGGCGAACCGTGGACTTTTCGGTTTGAAATCCGAAACCACCGCGCTCCTGGATTTGCATGATGTGGCGTGTATGGATGTGCGTTGATTGAGTTCAGTCGCAAAACAGTCTCCCAATTGTAATGGATTATTGTCATTTTCTTCACAGATTTACGAAGTCCAAGATCACTTATACGTTATAGACATAAGAAAAGTGTCAGATCGAGCAGTACAGGAGGTAGGTATAATAATTCTGTATTTCTAGTTGAATTACTGTAACAGTTGTTATCTCCACATCTGCACAGGGTTACATTTTCTCAAGCCATTTTGTAATAATTATGTAATTGCTATATACTGAGCCAAAAAAGAAAGTATAATAAACTTTGAGGAGCATTTTTTTTAGTATTATCGACTTTAATCCCAAATTGATTATTGTAAATTCATATTTCGAGTCTAGCTGTATGAATTTGCATAATGTCATGTTCTTACTCTTGCCAGCGTCACGTCATGACGTCGCAATTCAGACGTGGGGTGAAATGAAAAGTTCACACATGCAGTCAATAGCGTGTGTGTCCATCGTTTGCCTCTTGGATTTTATGGCCTATTCCATCGTGACCAATTGTCTTGTTGGTTTTCAAGTTTTTTAGAATGTCGATAATGTCCTGTTCAGAAAAAAAGATATGTTACTGATGGATTGCGAACATCTACGTATAAAGGGTGGGAGTTCTTTGGAATGTGAGTTTAATTCACTGTTAATAATAAAAGTCTCGTTTAGGAGGTTTGCTTTTTGTGTGTCATTTTCGGTTATTTCACAGCCCTCATCATATACACGCTGGAGATAGGGGATGCCTGCAGAGCTGGAAAGGTTGTTCGTTCAAAAACTTCTTAACAACATGCCAAAACTGCCGAGGTTCCGTATCATGAGATGAGGAATCGTCAACTTTTTTCCAAATACGCATTTTTGGCAAATTTTTTCATGTTGTTGACCTTGTTCCTGGCTGACTTAAACTTTGTCCACAGTTGGGGCTTATTATTTTTCAAGGCTGATTTCCTTAGTCGGTCACGGTGGCGTAGCTCTCTTCTAATGGCGCTGTCAAACCATGGTTTGTCTTTTTTCCGCGCTGTTATTGTGGAATTGGGAATGCAATGTTTCTGTGTTCAAATCGTGAGGCAAAAGAAGTTTCTGAATAATTGATAACCGTAATGTTTGACATGAAAAGATGAAACTAATTAATTCTTTTAGACAAACGAGGCGTTTTATATCACCAAGTAACAAAACGTTGTGGTGGCTTACAGAATTAACCCTTTACCCAGCGCGACGATATCAAAATCTATTATTATAAATATAATTTTTTTCACATTTTCAAAACAAATCAACAAAACCGTATCATGTAACCATCTCATTCTAACGGGCTCGACAAGGTCTTAACAATAAAGGGTCACATGATATGTTTTTCTTTTTTAAATTTTTAAAAGTAATATTTATACAGTTACTCAATCAGTACATATATTATATGGTCGGATACTGCCGATTCGTTAGGTAAATGGTTAATGGGTAATGCCTCAGTGTTTGGGTTTTCGCCCGATTATTGACTTATTGGAGAATAAGAAACTTCAAAAGGGAGACATTGGGATGTCGAACCGGAATCAATAATATCTGTAAGACAGCATGGGTATGAGTTTCTGGTCGTACAATTGTTATGATATAGAGAATAATCGCTTGACTGGACTGGTTACGTGAAATAATCCATGAGAGGTGAGGGACGTTGTACAAACACGAGTGTGCGAATGCGCACGACTGTTTTACAATATAGTCCCTCGCCTCGAATGAATTATTTATGTAACCAGTCCAGTCAAGCGATTACTCTGTTTATTACTTTTCTTTATTAACGACAATTATATTATTTAACCCTTTACCTAACGTAAAGGCCAAAACCGGCAAACGTTATTCTAAAAAAATCGCCAATTAATTTTCGTTTCATTAATTTTTCATCGAGCTCGTTCCAATGAGGGGTCATAACCTATGTTTTTGAGACAAAAAATGAAAATAATGGTTATTCAAGAATTTATTTTGCAAGTGTCGAATGCTTTTCATGTTAGGTAAATGGTTAAAAAACAAAAAACAATGAAGTCCCCATTACACCCACTGCAAAGCGTCTTGGTTTGCGCGCACGGATATCAGAGCCAGTTGTTGATTACACAATTCACTTGTGAAGTTATCGTTTATATTCAAACCCGGAAATCCCAGTAAATCACACTTTGGAAAGTAATAATAAAAATTTACTAACCCATCCAAAATTCCAAACGAGTGAATTCCTGTATAATATATTTTGATTTCCAAGGACGGCGTATAATGCGTTCATATTCCAGGGACGATGTCAAATTCTTTGATGTTCCAAGAACAGTGTCTAATGTGTTGATTTTCCAGAGACGATGTATAATGTTTTGATATTCCAAGAACGGCTGTTAATGCTTTGATATTCTAGCGACGTTGTCCAATACTTTGTCCAATACTTTGATATTCCAGGGGCATAACGCTTTGATATTCCAAGAACGATGAACAATGAACAATGCAAAGTATACCTCTATAGATGGTTGTGGACATGATTAAATATTTTGTTATTTTTTGTAATCTGTGAAATCATATTATAATTTTGAGACTTACTTTTACATTTACTTTTTACACATAATACCATTAATACCAGAAACCTCACATGCACTCGAGAACCCTTGTCACAATGAACTGATGCAATCTCTATTGTAACAAAATACCCTCACTATACAAGACTAATAGTCAACTACATTAGGGTATATCTTCTGGGCAAAAATATGGTATAGCATTTTTTATGAGCCCCCCTCCCCCCCCCCCCCAACAGCTGGGAAATTCCGCTGTACTGGACCAAAACCGATTTGTAATGGACTTTCGTACCCCGACCCCCACCCATAATCACAATTCCAGGATTCATCTTTGAACAATATTGTAAAAGAATGCCCCATCCTACTGTTTGCAAAAACGAGAACGATGAAAGAAACTAGTAATTTAACAAGAAACTATGGATTTAATGATTTTTTTTAAAAGTCTTACCTACAGAACGTCGTACAATAGCCTTGGAGAGTTGACCAAATACTGCATCTGTTCTGCAGATGCAGACTAAATGGATTAATTAATCTGTGTTAAGAATGGTCTCTTCCAACACAGTTATCTTTCGACCGGCACGTTGCAATTTTAAAACACAAGAAGAATTTCAACGAATCAAATGCGATGAAATGTGTTGTTTCGCTGAACATGGACACCCCACTACCAACATAGCAAGTGACTAAACTTTAATTAGTAGCAGCTGTGGCCATAACATACAGTACGTGGAGAGTGTATTATCACTAAATCCCCCGCAGAGTGGAGATTTCACCCAAGCAATGATTTCAAATTTGTTGCAAAGCATAACAAGTACAGACAAAGTTTTAACCAATGGACCTCCGGGTTAAACCCGGAGGTCCATTGGCTGAAACATTGCTTGAGTTTTTTTCTTCATATAGTTTGGGTGATAACTCCACTCTATGGGTGATTAAGTTACAATCCACTCTCCACGTACTGTAATTTTTTTTTCCTACCTTCAAAAACGCCACTATAGGAACAAAAATGTCACTATAGGGACAAAACCCTATGGAGAATCCTATGTTAAATTTGCCCCTATAGTGGCACCATTGGGGTATGGGGAATTCAGTGTTAAATGTTTGTCCCTATAGTGGCACCCTTGGGGTATGGGAAAATCCGTGTTAAATGCTGGCCCCTATAGCGTCAGTCACGGGGTAGATGCCTCCCAATTACTTTATGCTGGCAAATATGTGGAGTTTGCTTATTAATCAATCTCTCCATACTTTAAACCGTATAACACTTTACTGTATGGAAGGATTGGTTAATAAACATACAATCTCTTACCCACAATGGAAAAGAGAAGTATCTCTTAACTCTTTTTCACTTGTGGGATAGAATGATGAAAAAAGAGAAGTATCTCTTAAATGCTGGTCCCTATAGTGTCAGTCACGGGCTAGGTTGTTCAAAACATTTTTATTCTGGCAAATATGTGGATTTTGCTTATTAATCAATCTCTCCATACTTTAAACCATATAACACTTTACTGTATGGAAGGATTGGTTGACAAACATACAATCTCTTACCCACAGTGGAAAAGAGAAGTATCTCTTAACTCTTTCTCACTTATGGGATAGAAATGGTGAAAAAGAGAAGTATCTATTAAATGCTGGTCCCTATAGTGTCAGTCACGGGGTAGAGGCATCCCAATTACTTTATGCTGGCAAATATGTGGATTTTGCTTATTAATCAATCCCTCCATACCTTAAACCGTATAACACTTTACTGTATGGGAGGATTGGTTGATAAACGTGCAATCTCTTACCCACAGTGGAATAGAGAAGTATCTCTTAACTCTTTTTCACTTATGGGATAATATGGTGAAAAAAGAGAAGTATCTCTTAAATGCTGGTCCCTATAGTGTCAGTCACGGGGTAGAGGCCTCCCAATTACTTTATGCTGGCAAATATGTGGATTTTGCTTATTAATCAATCTCTCCATACCTTAAACCGTATAACACTTTACTGTATGGGAGGATTGGTTGATAAACGTGCAATCTCTTACCCACAGTGGAAAAGAGAAGTATCTCTTAACTCTTTTTCACTTATGGGATAATATGGTGAAAAAAAAGAAGTATCTCTTAAATGCTGGTCCCTATAGTGTCAGTCACGGGGTAGAGGCCTCCCAATTACTTTATGCTGGCAAATATGTGGATTTTGCTTATTAATCAATCGCTCCATACTTTAAACCATATAACACTTTACTGTATAGAAGGATTGGCTGATAAACATACAATCCCTTATCCACAGTGGAAAAGAGAAGTATCTGTTAGCTCTTTTTCACTTATGGGATAGAATGGTGAAAAAAGAGAAGTATCTCTTCTCTTTTTTACTGCTATGGAGAGCTAGTGGGCACCACTACATTGCAACAGACAATAAGAATTAGTTTAGGTATCAATATTTAATTTATGAATTGAGAAGCATATATACACTGAGATCTGAGTTTGCCTATCTATAGAAAGCCTTTTACATCGAGATTTTTTTGTGTGATACCACTTTATTTCAAGATTACATTTTGCTGAGAAAATATTTATAGCCAGAATTTTGTCTTGAAATAAAGCATTATCGCTTAAGATTTTTTTTAAAGAATGCTAAAATATCCTATCTGTGATACATAATAGTGATTGGCAAAAAATATACAATAGAGAAAATGTTTTATAAAAAAAACTCTGTGGGTTGTTTTGACACCTAATCTTGATTACATAAAATAATGTCTATAGTTTTGCTCAAACCATTGACAAACTTTCTGTGATTCTCTTGGAAATTTCTTGGGTCGAAATTAATAGTAAGAACTGTCTCTAAATCATATCCTTTAGCAAGATGATCCAAGACAAATATATAGTACATTCCACACACCACAGTATGAACACTCTGTACTCTCATTGTGTTAATAGTCCATGAATCTGTGTTTTTCATTACGAATTTGTAAATGTCTTGATATCTAATGGTGGTAAGCCATAGGAATCAAAGTAGATGCATGAATGATTGTCTTTGAAATATATTACCACCCAATGTTCTCCTGGTTCTCTTGATGAATCTGTGTTCACAATATAAGCTTTTCTATGTTTAGATTTTTGTTTTGGTAATAGGTCTTTTGAACACACTTTTCCATTCAATAATGATAACCTTGGAGAACTGTCCAGAATATATTGTAGTTGAGTGGTGTCCATATCTTCTTAGCCCTGAAAAGGGCTGTTATAAAGTTGTACTTTTCAATCAATTTCTTCTTCTTTATTAAGTGGTGTATAGTAGCCCCATTCTTTCTCTACTAAATCCGCCCACCTCTTGATATCTTCGTCAGTGTTAATTTCAAAGTTCACATTCACATTTGCAAAACATCCTTCAATATTCAGTTTCTTTGCTTGTATGTGCAGTTTATATAGTACACTTGATGGACACACTTTCCCATACACTCTTCCATATACATTTTAATCCATATTCTTATATCTTTTTTTATACAAAAGTCATGTTCTTGTCCAGGTATTTCTTGACATGCACCACACAGATTGTTCACGTTTTGTTTTATCTAAGGTGTCACTTCACCCACAACAATTTCTTTAAATAATCTAAGGAACAGTCTTTCATTGCGAGTTTTCTCTTTCCTTATTTTGTTTATTTTTTTTCACATCTCCCTGTATATCTTGCAATGTTCATATTTACTCATTGTTAATAGTCAAACATCACTTCTCTGAATTTGTTGATTTCTATTTCACTATCAAATTCTGCAGAGACAGCAACGTTGATTACCTCTGTGAGAGCTTGAGCAAACTGAAGATCCAGTCGAAGGTTGCCAGACTTTATAGGGTGAGCTAATGGTCCACTACCTGACTGATCGGGTGTCAAATCAACTCCCCAGAGGGTATATCATTTTGCATAATCCTGCATTGATATATTAAATGTTTGATTTTGTCCAAAATAGCCCATTGCTTCAAATAATGATAAATATGAATTTAGATAAAGTCCACCTTCGAAATTCGGTTCAAAGGGACGTGCTTTAATGGAATGTCCATCTATTGTAATTTCCAACTTGTTCAAATTGAAATGTTGAAAATTAAATGGACATGTGCCAATATCTTCATTTATATCTTTATTCGAAACTAAACCAAGAATTAATCGTTTTGGCATCTGTTTATGAAACACTTGGTCTTCTATTTTTGACCGAAGACCATTTTCATTTCAGTTCATTTCTTCTTATGGGCATTTTATAATTTGTTCGATCTATTTGTGCTATAAGATCATTCGCAAATTTAGGAATTAAATCCAAGCCGGTATTCTGAATATGGCTTTTTGAATTTCTATTTTTCCATCTGCACCACCAATCAGACAAAATTTAGTTTGGGAATGATGAATTTTAATTCTCATCTCTACGCCATTTGGTAAGTATTTGTCTTGCACAAATAGATCTAAATGTATTTTTCCTCTTAGTTGTTTACTGTTTGCAATTAATTTGTGACGTTCAACTAAACCTTTGTTATTTGAATCGTTCGCAATTGCTGCATGCTGGCCTGGGGTATCTACATACCACATCTCACTAGCAACTAGCTGTGTTGTTTTCACATCTTTTGAATAGCTTAACAGATTTTCAGAAAATGCTCGATAAGGATACATGTCTGTATTGGTGGTTATCAGAGAACCGTTCAGTGTAACATCAATTTTACTGAACATACTGTGAAACAAATTATTGATAGGGGTAATATTTGTATCATCTTCCAATACACTCCCATCTTGCTTTGTAATTTTGAATTGAACCGCAAGTGTAGATGATGCAAGATCTAACCACTTGGTTGTTTGTCTTGGAATTAAAAAAATTCTATTGGTGAAGAATTGTTTAAAGATGCAATAGGAAACTGCTCCATCTCACCAATATTTTCGACACCACTTGATGTTGGTGATACATTATCTGGATCAAATCCACTACAAAAATGCTCGCAAGATCCAAGCAACATCATGATTTAATCAAATATATCAAGCGATCTTGAATTTCGTTTTGAATAAGATTGTCTTTTACGTGTCTTCCCTCTTTGAGAACGAACAACAGAGTGATGTTTCATTCTTGTTTCTGTCTTTTTATTCCTAAAGCAGCTTCACCCACTGTTGTCAGAGATCTTTTGCATGAGTGAGCATTACTTTTTTAGATGATTTACGATTTCTCATCAATTTGTTTGCTATTTCTAAACCATGTTTTAATCCTTCTTTCTTTAAAGTTCGAAATGCATTTTTGCAATTGGTTTTATTAACGGTATTGCTGATCTTATTGCTGAGTGAAAAATAGACCCTAATCCATATCCGTATTGCTGTGGTACGCCTCGATACACTGGCATCATTTTTTTAAATTGAATTTATGTCGCTCTCTAAAATGCAACTTAACAACACTCTTACCACTTGAAAACTGAATGTTTTTACCAGTATTCCCATTTATATTTATAGTGATCTGATCAAAAGAAGATTTTGATACTTGTACATAATGTACATTATCATGTTCTTTATGAGTGTGCAGAGATTCGTCACGTGTTTCAAATGGTAACACACGTAAAATAGGTGCTTCTATAGCACCAAGAAATGTATAATCCGCAATATCAGAATAAATAAAGAGTTGATTAAAATCCATATTTAAATCCACGTTATATTTAAATGCATTTTTTGCTGTGTTAGGAAAAATTACTGGAAACATACCATCTTCACATCCCAATTTTTGTGATAAACTTTCTGATAATTCAAGTCCAACTGTTGCAATACTATTTGATACAATTTTTATACGTGAATGTCGGGATGAATAACCAAGATGAAATGACACACCAAATTCTTTAAAAATATCCCCAAGTTTTTCTTGAATTTCGGATTCTATTGCTTCCGCCACATGTCCACCATTTGCATATGCCCCCGGCAAAATACTTAGCTCAACAGCAGCAACACCCTTACGTATTGTATGTTTGAAAAACGATTTATTAATACTATTAATGCGCGATGATATTTTCGGATCTGTCACAATGATTTTAAAATTTGTTTCATCATCTGTTATATTTCTTGCCTCAAATGGTAAAATTACTTCCACTAATCCCACTTCCCAATGTTCTTTATTAATATGAATCGGTTTAAATAATTGTGTTTGAAAACAACATTGTGCGTTATTTGGAAACATATCCATAGAACTATCACTCAGTAGTGTTACGTAAAATGAATTCATTTTTCTTATCATGTGGTTTCAAATATTTTAAACCGGGGCATGGAAGAATATATCCTAAAGAACTACTCAATAATACCAACCACAATTTTTTGTTTGGGGATTGTAAACTAAGATGAATGATAGCCGTAATTATAATTGCATAAATAACGATTATTTGTGTGAAATAAGTCACTTGATTTTTTGCAACAAGACTCCCACAAAAATTAAATTGTGTTTGTTGACTTTGTACTTCAACACTTGCACTTTCACGACTCAATGCATTTTCATTTAGTGACATATTCTTTTTATACTAAATCAGATTCTGATATCCAACTATTTCGAGGGATGACCTTCCCAATGTACTTTAAGCTCCTTGACGAGTTTCTTACCCACATGTCTTGAATGTTGTGCGAGAACTGAATCAATGATATATTTTTTATCATCTTTTACACTTTGAATTTCTTGTGGATAAAATGTCCCCTGTATACTTTCACCGCCCATATCTTTAAGTTTATAAGTGCTTGGGTGTGTATGTTTTACATGGGTGATTTTAAATAATTCTTTTGTCCAATTTGGTAAATACCCTTTTTCAAATGTATGTTTGGTTTTGTTAATACATACTATATCACCAACTTTAAAATTAATTTTTTTCTCTTTAGATTTTTTACCATACAAATTTTGAGTTACTTCTATTTCATTTTCTATTGACACAGATGTAGGACTTCTCTGAATACTATGATGGAAACTGTGATTATATCCATCAACTAAATTTTGTTATACGTCAATATATCTTAATGTACGTTTGTGTGTATAATATTTCCACATTCGTGTTTTCAATGTGTGTTGAAAACGTTCTAGAATACTAGCTTTTGTTTCAGGATTTTCTGTTGTGAAAAAATGAATTTTTTGTTTCTTTAAAATTTTTTGCACCTCTTTATTTTTAAATTCAGAACCTTCATCTGATTTTAAAGATAATGGTTTACGTCCAGAAGTTTTCAAAAGTCTTTGGAAAGATTTTGTTAGTGTTTGTCCTGATTTATTGTGAATGGGTAAAACCCATGCATATTTTGAAAAAAACATCGATGACACAAACTAAATAACGAAACTGGTCATTGTGAGATTGTAAACTTTGTAAATCTGCTAAATCAATTTGCCATTGATGATCAATTCCACCCACTACAGTCTTTCGTCCTGCAAATTTTGTCCTTTCAACCATTTTTTGACTTCATCAACTGTAACAGATTTATCTTTACTCTGAGCTACTGTCTATAATTTTTGTGTACCCCCATAACCAGCAGGATGTTTTGTGTTGTAATATATTTCAGTTAATAAATCATTCAATATGCCTCCCATTTATTAGAAAGTTTATTTTCTGCCAATTTATGCCTAGGTGATAATTTTGGTGTTTTCTTTCCTCGAACTATTTTACGTTTTGGAGTTGTTGATAGAGAACTTTCTAACCAACTATCTTCACAGGGACTTTGATATTCATTGGGTTTTGCATCCTGTTCTCGATTCATCCACAACCAATGTTCATGATTTCCAACAAAATCTTTAGGGATATTTATAGCTTTTAAACCACGATTGAACATCTCCCAACCGGTCGGTTTAAAACCTTTTTGATGTGTAAGAACATCATTGACTAAATCGATGATATTTGAACGTTTTATGGGTTCTCCATCATAACTTAAAATACCCTGATCATCCCAACTCATGTGTGGATGAGATGATAAAGCAGACAATAATGAAGTTGCTTTATGTTTCATTGTAACAAGGACACTTTCTATAATATGATCTCGTAAAAACATTGAATTTCGTTATGGCTCAGGCATAGCCACTGATGGTTGTAATGCCTTCTTATGTGACAATTGAAATTTTTGTAAATGTCACTATACTTTCGTTTTTTCTCACCTTCTGATAACTCTGAATTTTCTAACACAGATGATAATTCATTCTGCAACTGTGCTGTATTAGTAATTTGAGGATCAGGTGGTAATCTTGGTCTTTGAGATTTTTCATTTCTAAAACATTGCATTTCTTCTAACATTTGATAAGGTACAATAGCCATTCTCTTAATATTTTACTCACCAATTTATTTACAAGATTTGTTGCAACTCCAATATCAGGCCCAAGTAAACCAAGTAATGGTAAAAACACCACCTTTTTGATTTAAAATTTGTTTTTTCTTTTTAAGAGATACAGATTTACTAGCAATAGATCTTAGTTGTTCACGCTTCGGTTGTAATTTTCGTTTCTGAGCGGGAGTTAGATATATGTTTCCTTTTAAAAGATTATGACAACATTCTGACATACAGTTAATCAATTCTTTAGGTGCATTTTTCATAATTTGTTTTTGAAATGCTGGAGGTGTTTGACTTAGTGCCAATAACACTCCACCATATTTTTCAACTAGAGGAATCTTACGAGATTTTTTTACCATCTTACCCCTACAAAGTGCATTCATAAAATGATATGATAGACCAACATGAATTTCATTTTATTCAATGAAAATACGAACTCATCTCCTTAACACGTTTACGTGCATTCAAAGCTGTGAAACGTGCTGATGTTGGGATGTTTTCTTTTAGTGGTATATGTGCCACATTTTGTCTAGAACCCATAGGATCATGTGGTACTCTATTCCCTGAATTTGATATACATGTCAAGTTTAATGGTGGTACTATTTTTTGTTTCGAAGTTTGCTCACTAAAACTGATTTTGTTTTCGTCTCTTTTTGAGGAGTGACTAAAAAATTTGCATGCATGTAATTTTTATCAACATTTCGTTTCTTTTTAAGTGATTTTCGTTTCTTACTTTTGGTTTTTCGGAATGGTGAATAAAAATTTCTACTTGTCTTATGACCATCCCATCGAATTAAATTACGAATGATAACACTATCAAAAAACCCACCACCACCTGGTTTTAAAATAATGTTTCACTTGGTTGCAAGATCTACTCTTGGATTTGCAAGTTGTTCAAGATCTTGTTTATGTTTATCCATATATGTTAAAGTTTGTTTTGGCAAGTTAATTTTTTTATAGAGTATGATTCTACTTGCTAACATAACCCATTTTAAAATTTTCTTGAAACCTTTCTTAAATAATTTTTCTCTTGCAAATGGATTTGTCTGCTGACTTAATTGTTCTAATGATTGAATAAAAGATGCCCTGATGATGTGTACTTGTTGAAAAAACTTTTATCAACTGACACAATCTCATTAGTGCACCAGTTTTTTATACTTTTGTATAAATGATAGGTCCGCGTTCATTTTGCGTCACCCAAAGATGAAAAATATCAGTTCTCAATCTCAAAGACTCAGGGGTTTTAGGATGAAAATCAATTAATAAACAATCGTGATTAGTATTCATTCTATCTTTATAAGATGCATTTAAATGTGGTAATTGAACTTGATTTGCCAATACTTTTATTTGTTGTTTATCTCTAGTATTTTGAAATAAAATCATATAATGTGCATTTAAACTTATGGTACGACTAGATTTAGATTGTTGAAACATATTTTGTGCTATGTATATGACGCTTGCATTTCTATGATGTCTTTTTCGTGTGAACCATAATTTATTTTTTTCTTCATCTTTATCTCCTAACATATCAGCGAAAGCTACAAGATTTGGAATAGTGACATCACTAACAATTTCATATTCATCATCAGGGATGCCTTCTATGAATTTAATATCTTCATGCTCTTTAAGTAAAGTATATGTATTTTGACATTCTTTATAACACCAGATGATTTTTTGTGGGAGAATTTGAAATAAGTCATGTTTCATATCAATAAGCTTTTTGACAAATTTTGTTTTTCCTGAACCACTAGGCCCTGAAATAAAGATATTACAAGGGTGTTGAAACAATAAACATTCACTTGATGCCATCATTTTTTGTGAGAAAGTGTTGTCAAACACTAACTTATATTCTTTCTGTTTCCATAGCTTCTTCAATTCTATGAGTGTTTTTTTTTTTTATTTTTAAGGGCGCTTGTAATTCAAATAAAGTTTCCGAAGAACTCTGATCTATTTGTTTCATACATTGTCTATATAAATAATTCATGATTTGTTCATCATAAATAATAAAATCCCACATAACTCTTGTCCAAATATTTTCTACATTATCTTTGTAAAAAGCATTCATGATTTGTAATGCATTACAAAATTCCCCATACATTTCATTTTTTTCCAACTGATTATGAATAAATTCTTTTGTTATTGTTAGATAGCCAGGAGTGATCATTTGAAATGCATTTAATAATGCCTTACATGTGATCTTGTTTTCTATGATGTGTCTTACTGGTTCCATGGTTGAAATCAAACTGATGATTCTTTTGTCTGTTCTGATGTACTTTGGGCATCAGGTATTACATTACACCATGTACTCTGTTCATCAGGACAGTCAGGAAAATCATTTTCTACATTATCTGTAAACATTTTGTCTAACTTAGTTTTGAATTGTCCTGAAGCTTTTCTTGTAATTATGGTACTAAATGTTGTTCTTTGATCATCTAGTACCATGAGTGCAAATAAAGATTTAGAATCTGGAAAATCATCTAGACACTTGTCATATTTTTTCATTGTTGAAAATATTTGATTTAAAGTGAATCCATAATCCATGACTAATAATATTTTATCTGGAGGGGTTTGCATACATGTGGGTGGTTTATATAATTGACAATTTCTTATCAATTGAATAAAAGAACAATTTGGTGACCACTTAACATGTTCTTGTAAAGGAATATCCTTTTCTTCCCAATTATGTAAACCTTGTCCACATACAAAACATTTTACTTTACCATCTCCTACATAGAAAAACCCAGCTTTAGCTAAATCTTCTTTCATGGATTATAAAATAGGATTTGTAGTCATACTAAAACTCGAAAGTCTTTTTGACTCTGATAAGTGTATAGGATATGTAGGATTAAGTGGTAGAGACATTTCCCTGCTCCTGTTCAAAGTCAAAATAAGTTTTGTGATGAATATTTATATCTTATACCCATAGGGGAGTGTGCAATATTTACCGACAACAAAACGTTTTGTGTGAACAGATCTGAATGTTTTGCTTTGTGCTTCACTTGTGACTGGTCTATCTTTGTTACATTTAATTTTATGTGTATATTCAATGTTTTATTTGTAATTCTCCCTGTCTCGTGCACACTCAATCATGCTTTTTCGGACCTATACACACAAACTCTGTGATTTTTGCCCCTGGGTGTTCATCTGTCTACTGCCCTAATCTACTATTTACAATTTCCGGATTCCAAAGTGATGGTTTATGTATGTAGATACAACTGTCTGTGTCAAAATATAAAACTTGTGTTCCTAAATGTTTAAAACTTTGTATAATTCCATACGTGCATAGGCTGTGACAAATGAAGCTACGGCAACATTGGCTGAATTGTGTGGATTGTAAACATCTGTAGCATCAATGTAGTTTACTAAAAC
Source organism: Pictodentalium vernedei (assembly GCA_031216915.1). Classification (NCBI taxonomy): domain Eukaryota; kingdom Metazoa; phylum Mollusca; class Scaphopoda; order Dentaliida; family Dentaliidae; genus Pictodentalium; species Pictodentalium vernedei. The sequence continues at coordinate 405,872,275 of CM062290.1, forward strand.
AAACTGATCATGGTAAAAAAATTCCACATTCTTCACAATTTTGTCTTTGTTCTGTATTATTTCAAAATATTCTGATGGTTCATTTATGTATTTTGTTTTAGTTTTTATATTGTTTTGTGCATTTTCTCCCCAGAGACAATTTAACATGGTTTTGGCAAATGATCTTTTTCCCGGATTTTTTTCAACTTTTTCTAAATAGATATTTTCAATCTGTGCATAATCGTTTTTAAATTTATTTTGTCTGTTTCTGTTTTCACCCAATCTGGAAACCCACTAGCTTCTTCTTTCATTTTTAAATGTTTGTTCGCATAATGTTTGTAAATCTCTGAAGACCATTCACCCCAATGCCAAATCTGATAAGTGTCAAGAAGAGTGTACCACAAATCCAATGCTTTGCAAAGTTCAACAGATGTCCATGTACCTACAAGTGCATATTGTTCTGGTGTGTCTTTACATTGATCTAATTCATGTTCTGCACACATTTTACAAAGTGTGAATGTCATTTTCTAATTACAATGAATAGGTGAAACTGGCAAAAAAAGATTTTGAGGTAGTAAAACTTTACATTTAATGAGACCTCTGTATTGGCTTATTTTGCCAGTGTCTATGTTTTCCTTTGTGAGTATATCTGGATGTCCCACTGGATATTCCCCGTGTTTGTTCACATATCGGTAAAGTGAACAGATATCTATATATTTAATTTCTGTGTCAATTTCGTAGTGTAATTTAATGGCATTTGTTCTCCCGCCAAATAATGCTTCTCATGGTTTAATTGGGCTCATGTGTAGGAAAAATGTATCTGAAGAGGCTTGAACTTCAGGATCTGATTTACATAGATGATTCAATTCGTGCTCCCAGACTACATGTATATAATACCCCAATGATTTGAAATGTTTTATGCGTGATTGGGTTTTGTTGTACAGAGATTGATAGAGTTGTGAAGTGATTGGATTTTTCTCAAATCCGTCAGGATAGCAAGTTTCACATCCATGACACATACATCCATAAAATTCATAGATTGTATTTGTCTCTGTGAAAACCATCTACATAATAATTTCCAATTTTTATTTCTCCAGTGTTTAGTGCATGTTGTATGTGTATGCCTTCTTCTTGTGCTAGTAGCTGTAAGTATCTAATGGCTTCCATGGAATATCTAATGGCAGTAGGATACCCTATGTCTGAAATGAGACCAACTTTGTTTTCTGGCATTCAGTTTTTCTGCCAAGCTTTATTACAAGCATCAGCTAAAGTTACAGCCTCCCTGAAAGGATCTATCCCATCACATTCGATGAATTGTTTTCTGAATTCCCCACACCCTCTACATAATATATCCACATCCGACTTACAGTACATGTCCATTTCTTTGGCAAAATTGAAAGTATTACTAGTAAATTTTTGATTGTACCATTTAATAACATTTTCTCTGACTGGGGGAGACATAAACTCAGGCATGTACAATGTTGCATCTAAATAAGGTCCAATGTAGTTTTGATATGATTTTGTGTTTGCCAAATGAGGAAAATAACCTTTTGCTTGTTCACTTAAACCAAATGTTTTAGGGAATTGTGCCAATCTCATAGAAAGGAAACTCAATGAATCGATGAGTCTAACACCACAAGCTTTCAGAGAAATAATTTTGTTTCCATTCATGATGACATCGGGTTTTGATGTAGCAGTTTCAATGAGATGTCTTAAGATAAATTGTGCATTCATTAAACCCTCTTGAATTATGAGCAATAGCTGTTGTATCTAAATGTTCCTTACTGAAAAGCCAATTTTAAAAATCACTCAAAGTAGATTCTCCTTTAAAAATATATTCCCTTTTTCCAACTTTGTCACAGAAAATACATTCTTGATCTATAGGTTTGCAAATACATTCCCCACATGCACGGTGTGCAACACAGTAATTTGGGGTGCGGAGACCTGAGTCTTGAGTTGTTTCAAAATTATAAAACACAAAGGGTACTTTCGGCATTTTGTCTTTCTTGGGTAGTTTGTATTTTGGAATGAAACAATGATGTTCGCTTTTGACTAATTGATGGCAATATTTACATTTCTTGAACCCCTCGCAGATGTGTTCTCCTTTTGTTAGATATATTAATGAATTTCACTTTTTACATTTTCTAACTAATTGACAAATGTTTTTTTTCTTGGTTCTGTAATAGAGTTGTGTGATTTTTATAACAAGATGAACTTACAAAATCCTTATTACAAGTGTAACAATGTACAGAATGTTCAGGTGTACACGGTAGTGGAGAATAGCAAACACGGCCTTTGGGGCATCTATGACGTTCTCTGTTATTATACCCTACATTGCAATATTCACAATAGTAGTGACATCCTAAAAACCCTGTGATTTTAGTGTTGGAGTCGAAATGACGGTCATGGTGATAGACATGAATAACTTTACTCTCTTTTGTAGTTTGTGGCGGTTCAAATAGGAATTTTTCTTTGGCAAATTGTGGGTGGATTTTAATTAATTACTCTGGGGAGAGTACCCCTTGAATTTTACAATATTCGTCATATCCACAAGGTTTATTATAATGAAGACCTGCTTTGTCTATTAACGCCTTTGCCTCATTTTCTTGTGACGGTCTGCTGGATCTTTTTATTTTGTCCCATTTTTTCTTCCAAAGTTCTGAATTATCTTTATCAACGTGGCATTTTCCCACTACAATGGCTCGTGCAAAGTACATAGAATCATTGACATTTTTAATATCAACAATACTTTTCTTATTTCCAACCATTTTACCAATAGATGCAAATGAAATGGGTGCATTTCGCCCCGACCCTTGTGGTAGTGAAGTTTGTGTTATTTCTAAAGATAATTTACCATCATGGATAGTAAAATTCTCATTTGATTGAATAACTTTTTCAATTTCATCTAACACTGTTCTACAATTTACCCCCACAGCCTTTGTAAAAGGAATAAAAATACCTACCTCAAGACCTGGATGGTGGATGGATATCCTCATGGGGTCATTGTCTTGTATACCACATTCCTTTTTCACAACTTCCACAATTGAATCAAACACTTTACTTAGAAACTCAAATGGATTGTTGGCATCGAATTGATTCAAAGTCACTTCACACATATGGGATTCTGAGTGAAATTTTCTGGATTGCCGCAGTAACTTAGGGTGAATAGAATTCAATCTCTGTATGGAGTTTGAATTCTTAGTCAACCTCTGTTTCTTGCTGCTTACAAAATCTTCTATATTGCTATCATCTGAATCAGTGTAGGCTACTAATGACCGCTTCATCTTTTTTTATTCGTCAGAGGAGATCAAAATCACGTCTTTCAGTCTTGTTAACTCCAAAGCATGTGTATCCCAAACTGTGAGCCCCCCGCCTATTTATACTCTCGCTGAAAATAATATATTTTTATTCAGAAACAACATTCAGAAAATGAATTCAAACCAAATTGTTTAACTTTTTTCATTTCAATTTTTCACCCACATGATTCTAACCAATGAGGAAAAAGCATGTTAAAGACTTCTTAGATGATATTCCTTCCCTCTAATGTGTCTGTCAGTGGTGATGTAGTCCCCAACAAAGGAAAGTCTTATCCATAACTGTCACTCCACTCAAAAAAATTGACAGACGCCATAGATTGTTTACTCAGAGCGTCATTTTAGGTAACAGGATATATCACTAAATTCCCCCCCCCCCCTCAAAAATCAAATAATTTTTTTCACTTTCCTTGGGGGAAATCGGTGGTTTATACAACCACCGGCCGTGAACCACCAAAAACATGACGTACAAATAATTGGGAAAAAATCCAATTATTTGTCCTTGATTTTAGATTAAACACAAAGAAAATAACTAAAAATATGAGACTAGCCACTTTTTAAAATAAAAGTATATATAATATGGTGATGTGCATTGTATAACAAAAGTTTGAGAGCATGGTGGTTCTGAAAAGGGGTATTTTGTCATTAACCACATCTGGAAACAGCATAACAGCAACTATCAACTATCATCCTTTTGAGAAATAACTCAAAGACATCTCTACCCTCGGACCGTCTTGCTTATTGGCACAGATTATTTTCTTGGGATAACAGTGTGATCATTGTTCCCCCCCCCCCCCCCCCCCCATTACACCTATAATCTTGAGGTGGAAATTCTATTTCGATAGATGATTCAAGTTTCATGGATAACGATAAGAAGAATCGTGGATATGACCTCTCCAAAGAGTATGTACCGTCATTTAGAGAAGTGAAAAGGCGCCAGAAAATAATACAATGAGTATTTCACGCTCCTTTCCCCCCACTGGTCAGATGATGAGTGACGAAATACTCATTGGATATGCAGTGAGTATTTTTCACCGCCTTTCCACACTTAGATGATGCAGAAAATCACTCTTCCCCTCCAAAAATAATTTTGAGGGAAAAGACTGACATGGTGTTGTAAAAAAAAACATCTGTGGACATAGTAAGTGATTCTGCCCAGGATCAGTGTTAAGTACATATAATAGCGAAATTAAACTTTGACAAATTTTTGACTGGCTTGTATGCTCTCTCTGTAATATCAGGATAAATGTTTTATTCATCACATTGAAAGCCACACGTTAGTAATTGTTTAATGTGGTTAAGATTTATTAGTTTTCAGAACGATATCTCAGAATTGCGCCTTCTTTTGCTGAATTCATAACAGTTGTTTAAAAAACATCTGTTACGAATTCAATACAGGCATAAAAGAGACATTAAGTTTTTTTTCAGTTTGGGTAAAGGAAAGGTATTCTATCTTTTGCTATAATGAAAACATTTTACACTGCAAAACATATTTCATTCACTGTATGTTTTGTAGTGCAAAATGAATTTTTTCTCGTGGGTTAATGTCAGTGTAATATCTAATGCTATTTTGTCGAGATCACTAAATTACAAATACGCGAATGTAAGACAATGCTAAGGGTGCATTCAGTGAATTATTGAAAACACATGTACATGTAATATGTTTTTCCTGTCGCTAAAACAATCAGTCTGCAATTACGCTTCCTTGAACGAGTACAAGATTTTTCTCCACAGTTGCATTTAGTGCATTATTAAAACATGTGTTTGACAAAAATGTATCTGAATGGAACATGAAGAAATATTTTTGTCAGAGTGTGTTTGTTATTTGTCTTACAAATTTACTGTCAGGCACACTTTCATATCGGATTATAAGACATTCACATACTTTTTAAATATCGCTTTCCTCTACAGTTGCGCCTTTTTGTTGTGTGAAAATCGATCGCCAAGGTAAAAAAATAATTTTTGCACATTTAAACTAAACACATTTTTTATCCCTTTGATGACTTAGCGGTTCTTTGAGTGCCCGTCTGTTATGTTAACGGATTAACAATGCCATAAATTAGGTTTCTGTGTACATATATTCCGTATTTTAAAAGTTTTAGTTTCACTGTGGGAACAGTTTCACCTTCCATACTGTAAAGTGTTATACAGTTTAAAGTATGGAGAGATTGATTAATAAACAGGCAATTTTTTAGTGATTGAAAGGGGACTTTTACCCCAGGGGTGCGACTATAGGGACAGGCATTTAACACTGAATTCCCCATACCCCAATGGTGCCACTATAGGGACAAATTTAACATAGGATTCTCCATAGGGTTTTGTCCCTATAGTGGCATTGTTGTCCCTATAGTGGCATTTTTGAATGTAGGAAAAAGATTTTAAAAGCATTTTGGAGAATTTGATTGACTTCGCTAGTAAGCGAGGATAAAACCACTTATCTTAATATTTAAAGGATCAGCAAAATACTACAACCATTGGCAAGGTCTTGGTCCATAAAGAATGTAGGCGTGTTTTCACTGATATGAAAGGAACCTTCAGTGTCCATCCCGACAGTATGGATACGGTTCCACGCTCTAAGAAAATGGGGTCTAGACAAGAACCATTTAATATCATAGAAGACTGCTTCATATGGGAAAAGGTGCTATATCAGATCTCCGTCATCCCGGTAGAAGGCAAGAAGTGCAGACGGTAATGACTATCCCTGTTAGAGTTTTAGAACATTGAACATTGCCTAATAAGGGAGCATTCCTGAGAATTGAATGTTTAGAAACGCGTTGCATTGATCTCGTTGCTGCAGAAGCCGTGTATCATTCATCTTCTTTCTCCATGTTCTTGGGAGAAATCAATGAACATCCAGCCGAGAAAAAACCACTGGGAAGAACACCAAATGTCGAAATGCGACACTCATTTGATTCGTTGTATGTATGGCTGGAGTCTGGGGTGGTAGGGAACTGTATACTCTGGCCGAGTTACATAGTAAAATGCTAAAGCTAGCAATTGGAATCTTAAGACTGAATCTTATTCAATAAAACGCCTTAAACAGAAATTGGAGGAACGGCATGGGGAGGAAGTATATATTTTTTTGCTGAAGCCAAAGAGCGTAGCAACGTCATTTGCTCCAAATATATGACCAATTTCTTGATAAATGATAAGTGGTATGCGGATAAGAAATATGACGCAGTGGAGGAGAAGACATGGTTGTTGTGGCCGCTGTGAAGATAAATAGGGAAAAGTTGCGGGAAATGACATATGATACGAAAACATACCACACCGGCGAGGAGATAGGGAATATCGACAACAGAAATAAAGGGAATCCCACCCAGGCATGTCAATCAGTACCTGTATCGGTACCGGTACCAACGATTCCCTCATGCTCCAACCGGTACGGGTACTGAATGTTTTGTCCCACCGGAACCGGGACAAAATTATTTTATGCGGAAATTCCTAACTGAACAAGGGTAAACAGACTGATAATCGTGTATGGCACACTTGCACGACAAACTTTCAACTTAATTGTGAATAAACATATCAAAACACTCTAAAGAAAGATGCTTTATGATTACTTTGATGTCGCCGCAGAATAATTGGTACGATGCCTTGTTTGTCTTTGCGATCTTAGGGACTGGGTCGGTTTTAATGCGATGTTCTCCCATCGGGTTGTGATGTGTCACCCAATCGTTGACTTGTCCAGGTTCCGGTACCGGTTTCGAAGGGGCAGGCTCTGTCCCGTCCCGGTTCCGAATATATTGGTACCGGCGGTACTTTGACATGCCTGATCCACCTCGCCATTGCAAATGTTTCTTGAGATACTATTTGCATCTGAAATCAAAGAGAGAGAATAGTATTGGTCACAGTATCGTGCTAGCAGCGAGGTCCCGATCTGTCATTATCCCTACCCATTTAAATGTTGGAGTTGAAATGGATCACGTGTTCGGGTCAAAGTGGCTTGTCGATGAACTGTCTAAATTGGGGTTTTCAATTACTTCAGACGAAGTAAAAAGGTACAAGCAATCAGTGATCCAGGTGGAATGTCTTGAGAGTACACCAGCGGAGTATTTTCAAGGTGCCTCTACTCACTGGGTAGCAAATAACGTCGACCACAATGTCGCTTCTCTTGAAGGTAGATGTTCCTTTCATGGTATGGGGATAATCGCGGTTTCAACTCCAAAGGACGACACTCTAATTGCACCATGATCAAAAGAGATCACTCGTCAAAAAACGTGCTACGGTTGAAGAACAAATCGAATACAAAGGTGTACTTATCACACAATATTTGAAAACTACAAAGCTGGGATTATTCACAATAAAGTACTGACCCATGCGTGAGTTACAAAATCCATACACACTTCTTCCAGGTTTAAATGCGGATTTGTTATGGCTTTGCAGTTGGCTTTCGAATCGAGCAATCACAACCAGACTTAACTGGTCTTGATTCATTGAACTCATCTTTTCTTCCAACAGCTCAGAAACTTCAACAAAGTCCGAAGTTCTTTTTTCTACCGATAATAAAACTCAACACATCAGATGAGTCTTGCTTGTGTTTCACTTTGATGTATATTCAGAATCACGCGACACATTTGGGAATTGTGTTTCCATGATAGACGTTTGACCAACCACGTTGATTCAAAGCAGTTGCGATAACGGACGCCAAGTCACCTGGGATAGTTTTTTCACTCGGCGACTTCCATCTGATGAGGCGTTTCATGGGTGGCATTGGTACCACGATCAGGGTACATAAAGCCCTTGAAAATGTTTATGGCTCAAACGTAGTTGCCACGATGCTTTCTGGGAAGACATTCCCGAGAGCACCCAGAAGAGATTTTCTTTTAGACGGAGCCATTATTAATCAGTTGTTGGGTGAATTGATCTCTGAAGATTCATATGAAATCTCCAAATCAACAGCCGACGACGCGGCATCAAACATGACATCAGATACCAAAGTATCTGCAAAATCAAAATGTCGAAGGACCTTCAACATCAAAAGGTCGAAGTACCTTCAACGTCAAATGACATAGAATCGGCAATCGAAGGGATTGCGGCAACTGGTACTGACAGTTTCGAAGGGGGGATGATTAGTCAGGCTGAGATGAAAGCAATAGATGGTGTTGTATGAAAAAGTGTTTTGATAGGTCCATTCCAGTTTCTGCTGTTTCCGATTATATAGAACTGTCCAAATTGAAAGAGCCTATGTTATCGTAACTTATAATAAACCTTCGTTACAGTATATGGAGTATAAAGACGTGTTGAAATATTTCATTCGAGCTGAGAGAACAGGAGATGAGAATCTCCATTTAGTAGTTGTAGGACAAATGTTGAATTTGTATGCCGCCACTGGACACGTGCACTATGCGAAGGGCTGCCGCTTGTATTTGGAAATGATGCTTGACTTACCCAAGAAATATCTGTGGTTATGCATGTGTTTTATAGAGGATGGTATTCATACTATTCGAAGGAGCAGTAGGTTTTGGGTAGGACTGTCATGTAACCTAGTCAAGTCCTGATGCATTCCATCAAAAGTCGAGGAAGAGGCATAACTTAATCTGTACGCCATAAATGGATTTATTGCATGCACAAGTGTGCCCAAATAGACAGCGCAAAGACAAACTTAACAAATAGTCCATTGGGTTCCAATGTGCCTGCTGGAAAAACACAAGAGCACTGAACAACATGTTGGCCTTAGTATCTCTTGGGGCAGACGCGACGAATCTGATTTAATCAGTATCCAGGAATGGTTCAATGGGCATGCGTCATGTGACCCAAATGACTTACAGCTCATTTCCATTTCTTCTGGTTTGTTTACAGGACCAGATGACAAAATTAATTGTGACGAGACAGAGTTGGTTGGCTCACGAATTCAAGAGAAGTTAGATATAGCTACATAGTTACATAGCTGTTTTTGATGTGTCGGTGAGGAAAAAAGATTAGATTCGGACGCCCAGTTATTTAACACCTAGAGTTAAAATCGTAAATAACCGAATCGATATTAATCCTACTGTTTCGTCCTCAATATTAATGACGATCGCCCAACGAAACGAAGATAAATACTTCAGATATGAACTGACAGTGGTATCAACATCTTTGTTCAAGGAACATACTCCACGGAAACCAACCAAGGCACAATTGGCAGATGCATTGACAGAAAGTATTAAGGTAACACAATCGCTCGAGGAAGCAGTTATTGTCATCTATGGCGGCGTTAAAAAGGCAAAGGAATACATCTACAAACAAGTGGATGCGCAATATGTAAGCTATATTAAGGCCAAGTATGGTGTATACTCTATAGGTTTCGATGGCTATGGACAAGGACCATCGATTAAGGATCATGATCAAATATATATTTCAAGTTTGAGATGCGAAAGTCACACAGAAGCAGTTGGTGTTGAATATCGCTGACATTGTGCACAAAGCCGGTAATTTAGTCACTAAACATATTCTTTTCTTGCATGATTGGGTTGGGTGTGACACAACAACAGCGATATCTGGACAGGGAAAGACGTGCTTAAAAAAAAAACGATTGGAAGCATCTGCTCAACTGCAACAACTTTCGATTGAAATCAGCTATCGCGCTGCGTTAGCTCAACAGGTACTCGAAGCAGGTTCGAAGATTTTCGTTCAAATGTACTCGGACAAGTATGGAGAGTCGCGCGACCATCTAAGATACACGAAGTTCATGACCATGATTTCCTCCGACAGGACGGCTATCGAACCTCGGAAATTGCCACCTACAAAGAAGGCAGTCTACTTCCACAGTCTTGGGGTTAATCTGAGCATATCTCGGAAAAATCGATCTAGAACCACACGATTGGGGATGGAAACTGCGGGCCCCATAACGACTGACATAGAACCAGCACCAGAAAAGCTTCTTAAATTCATTCGAAGTAATTATAAAGTGTCACCAAGAAATCCATGTGGCACAACCCAAAGTTCCTTTCGGGAAAATGGATTCGAGTGTGTCACTGCCGCTGGGGATTATCGTGGGAAGATTTGCCTGAATTTTGAGCACACTGTTGTTGGTCAGGAATTGGACTGAATGTGCCGTTATGGTCATAAAGCAATTTCAGTGCTCAATAGATATATATTTTTTCGTTTGTTTGGGTGATTCAAAGCCAATACATTCCTAATATGGGAAATAAGTGGGAAAATTATTAAAAAAAACAGTTTTGATTGACATTTTGGCCGCCATGTTTATATCTTTTATCCGGAAACAACATATTGTGCTCCGGAAATATATTGTATACACCACAAAATGACTTTTGGTTATAACACTTTACCCAACGCAGACGATTTCAAAATTTATTATTTTAAATATCATTTTTTAAATTTAAAAAAAAAAATTCAACAAAACCATATCATGTGACCTCTCTTTGGAACGAGCTCGACGAGCTCGTTCCAAAGAGAGGTCACATGATATGGTTTTATTGAAATTTTTCGAAATTCGAAAAATTTATATTTTTTCAGCTGCTGAATTTGCATATTACGCGGGCGGATGCGGGCGATTCGTTGGGTAAAGGGATAACACGAGTTAATTCTTTTGTGCGTCAAACAATCAAATGACACCGAATTCAGCTTGTTAAGAGAATTTTTCCGGGTTCAACCTTTCAACCCCCGGACTAGAGAGCCATTTTGTCAACTTATCGCCCCATTTAGGACATCGGAATTACTCGAAATATTTGTTCAACATATTGCTCAAACCATACAAATATGAAGCGCACCGAGCTTTGTAAAAGCGAGGGTTTTATACCACGACTATGTTCAACGTTACTCGATACAATACCGACATCGTGAACTGTGTTAGGTACACCGCGCGTGGAATCTAGCCTTCGGGTACGAACGTTATGTTAGAACGCATCTGATTGGTGTTGCACATCTGATTGACGCCATGATGCGAATTACATTTCGTTATGTGAGTGTAAGCTCAATTCGTCGTGATTGGTACAAGTTTCATGTTTTACTTTATGTATCGCATCTATTTCTTCAGTTTTCTTCGACTGTTTGGAATCGTGATTTATACCATGATTACCTATTCTACTATATATGAAATGCCTATGGCATAAATGTTAGCTTTACACACCAACCTGCGGTGAACACGCCAGCAATGGGATTTCAATAGTTACAATTTACACCTACAGTAGAACTACATATCCCCGTTGACCTGTTGTGACGTCGACCTGAATGCAAACTTGTCTAAATTTATCGCACGCCGCCTCGCGAAGAGTGAAATGGAAGTGGCAATTATATATTACGTTTTGAAATGGGTTTATCTCATAAGATGCCAAAAATTAACAAACATGCGTTGCCTCATGGTAATAAAGCATGCTAAACTCGAAATAGTATGTTATTATGTTATTAAAAAGCAAAAGGCTCAGTTTCGTTTTTTCATTTCGTTTCGGGGATAAAATTGACAGGGAAAGTACCGCCCACCGAGGAAGTACCGCCCACCGATGCTCGTGTAAACAAAAACAGATTCGCTCGTCTGTATGTCTGGTGCTCAGTAAAATCGAGAAAAAATAATAGCGACTCTTAATAATCTGACGATCATGATATAAATAACATATACACAAAGTAGCTTGGTGTACCAAATGTTCACCACTCGTTCTGAAGTGGTGTTAACCGCGCACCGAAGGCTCGCAGTTAACACCACTTTACCACGCGTGGTGAACATTTGGTACACCAAGCTACTATTGATATATTTTATATATTTCTCACTGTCATTTGGAATTCCTTCATGTAAAAAGTTTAAAATTTACTTTAGTGACATTCCGTTAATTTCTTGCCTCGTTCACTATGGTAACATGATGTCAACAACCAAAATGCAACAATTTCTGTCAATATGATTAGCTGAAGGCCCGATCAGCTACAAAACCTTCTTACAGAAAGTCCACACTTCTCAAAAACATTCAAATAAATGAATTTTCAATTCATGATTTTTTCGAATTAAATGTTTTGACAGAAAGCGGTTTCATGTAAAAATCTATTCGACCAAAGGTGATAATGTTCTTTAAAAATGTCAGCCTCATTTAACCCTTTACCTAACAAGAAAAGCAGACGACACTTGCAAAACAAATTTCTGGATAACTATTTTTTTCATTTTTCGTCTCAAAAACGTAGGTTATGACACACGAGGTCGACGAGCTCGTTCAAACGAGAGGTCATAACCTATGTTTATGAGACAAAAAAATGAAAAAAATAATGAAAATTAATTGTCGATTTTTGAGAATAGCGCTGTTTTGAACGTTACGTTGGGTAAAGGGTTAATTAATTCAAGTTGAATCGTGAAGCACATATAGAACAGAAATCGGTACAGAACCAAAATCGGGGAGAGTACGGTGCACAGGAATCAACGACCCTTTTTGGCGTTCTTCCCATATTTCACGTGCGCCTTCGACGCTCGTCAAATACAGGAACTTACCCCAACTCGGGTTGATTCCCGCCCCGCCCCTCGTACTCCACCCTCTCTGTGTTGTATCTTAATATAGCGTCAGGCATATTAAGGGATGATTAATCAAGAGTACCTGAGAGAGGCATTCTCCAACTTGCTAAGCGGAAGAAGCAGAATTATTATTGGTTGAAGGTATTTGTACGATCAACGTACGGTGCACCTTAGCACGCTACTGCGCTCCCACTTTGGGTAATCGGATAAACAGTACGGCAGCTGTGAATTGACCACTTTCCAAGTGATGTGCAGTATTTCAACAGGCGCAATAATAATAGATTGCAAACACTAATTATAGGAATAACTATCAACAATTTAATTAACGAAGCTCCGGGTACAACACGGCGCATCATTAAAATTTTGTTGATGATTTTTATTACCTGTTAAACGCATGCGTGGACATCACACGCCGCGCGTGGGTTACGACCGGTTCACGGTAATATAAGAGTCTGGCTAAAGGACATAACGCAGATGATGTGGGCAAACGTCGAACCTGACACCTCTCTCTCAGCTTATTGATGAATAGATAGAAATCTGATGTTTGGAAGACAATACTATCACAATAAAGTAGGACAATGCAAAACGATCGGTCCGCAATTTCGTCCAAATTCTCTATCCGCTTTTCTGTCCAATTTTTACAGGTCGAAAACGAAACGCGGCGAATACATTGCATTTTGGTTAGTCAGCGAAATAACAGAAAAACGGAAACATAAGTTAGTTTAAAAATGGGCTTTTCAGGGCAAACTCAAATCCGCTCGCGATTGTTTGGAAATGTTTTGTTCTCTTTATTGCCCACATCGACGAAGGCCTATAATCTCACTGGTCGAAACCAAAGGACAAACAATGCATGCAAGGGAGCATTGCTGTCATGATCCCATATTGAATTTGGGACTACTTTAGGTATTAAAGCGTCCATTGTGTGCAATCTATAAGGAACTGAATCTTTGCCCGCCGGTATAATCAACGGGCTGTGCATAATGAACTGGTGTTCTGCGTTCCGTTGAGTTGATGACAACTGATCAACCGCATTTCATAGTTATAGAAATTTGGAATTACAAATATCAAAAAATTTACCTTTATTTTCAACTTCTTAACCTTCCTTGACGTTTATTCATCCCTACACACAAGAAAAAGATCCGAATGTATTATGTACTGTGTTCACAAATTTGATTGATTTTCACATTCTCACAATTTTTAAATAAACAATAGTTCAAAAAATAATATAACGAACTGGATTGATTCCCGACAGACAAAATTCCAGGCGACACAATCGCATTATGTATTAGACACCAAAAGCCTCCACAGCAAGCCCGAACCACAGCTGCAAATCCTTCCCTAATCAGCCGGTAATTTCATCCAGCCAGCAGTCATTACATTTATCAGTCGCGAATATATCCAGAGGGCGAGCCGGAAAAAACGTTTACACTTCAACAACCGAATGAGAGTTTCCCTTTGCGCAAAACGTGTGCCACAAAGTCGCGTAGCATACACACAAACCCTCGTTGTAGGCAGGCCTGGAAAGGGCGTTGCGGGATGGCCTGGTTTTTCTCGACTGTCATGGCTCATTTCTCAACATGTCCCTCAGGTTCCAAAATAATCGATTTGCATGGAGGCATGCCATCGATGCTGTAATTTGGATAATGAAGGGTTATTGGAAATTTATTTCCTTGCCAACTTGTAACTTAATTGGGACGTATCCTAATCTGCCCCATCAACTCATTTAGCGACACCTCTACTGGAAAAAAAATATACGCTAGGTTTGCGATGGAAATAAGAAATACACAAATTTTGAGCTGACCAAGCCAGCGCTGCCTCCTCGAAAACAAGATACTAGTCAGTCAGTAACGTGTTGACTTATACAGCCCAGCCCTCTGACCAGCTACCTCATAGCTGTGCCAGCCGCGAATTATAAATTTAACAGTGTAGGACACAATTATATAGATAGATTAGATCTTTGATGCTAAATAAAGTCGGATATTATTATTATTACAAATAAGTATACACCTGGAAATTAATTTAGCCCCTCCTGTTTTTTACGCTGTAGTGTTAATAGAAACTGTCATTACTTTCATGCTATCTTTCAGATGGTCAAAAGTGATTGTTTTACGGAAAGACTGGACTATTGACAAATGAAAAACAACACAATGGTGAAATATGCAGTATTTAAATGGTGCTAATTACACATACCTCTCATTAATGTTTTTGATGGAAAAATGTTCTGTCGATGCAAGGCACTTCACCCCGATTGTCCACATGGGGGCACGATGACGCCGTGTACTAGGGTGTGCTGCGCGTCGATGGTGCGCATGTCTTCAACCAATCTAACCATGCCTGGGCTGCAGTATGGAGATACGATGTTGGGGAGCTGGCATCAGCTCGTCGCTGCTCGGTGGTTCTCTCCGGGTACTCAGGTTCCTCCACACGTGAAACTGTCACCGACGCGTTGTGGCGTTGGCTGTTAAATTGTCGTTAAACCTTAATAAATAAATGTTCTCTCGATAAGTATGGTGCTGGAACGGTCCGTGATGAAACAATGCCGATAATTACTGACCAAAAGTTAACTTGTGATCTCCTGAACACAATAGCAGTGTTGGCGTCAGTAGCGAGTGTATCTACCACGTGCTCGGATGACAGTCTGAACATCTCTCCTAAGGCTACCAGTGGGCCTTCTGATACGGCCTAGAGGCAACTGCTGCCACTCCTCATGCAATGCAGCTTCCAAAATGACCAAATTCTGTACAGGCGGATCTCTTGCTTTCTCACGACGTCCAAGAAAGTCCCAGATGTGTTCTAAGGGATTCATATCGGGGCTCATTGCAGGCCAAGGTAGTGCTGTAATAGCGTTGTTCTGATGGAATGCTCTCACAGCATGGGAACATGTGGCCTTGCATTGTCGTCAATTAATATAAGGCGAGTAGCCAACGGGTGGTTGTCAAAATGAGGAACGACAACCGGATTGAGAATGTCCCGGATGTACTCATGACCGTTTTTAGATTCCCAGGTACAGTCACCACATCAAGTTTACAATCATGAGAGAGGCGGGTAGCGCAAAGACTCAGTGGTAAACTGTTGGACTTCAATGCTAGAGGTCCTGAGTTCGATCCCCATCCGGGACGACCCGTGTTGTGTCCTTGGGCGAGGCACTTTATCCTACTTGGGGGCACGATGACGCAATGTACTAAGACGTACTGCACGTCGACGGAGCACATGTCTTCAACTGCTGTAACCCTATTTGAGCGGAGCTTGAACAGACTCAAAATGTTGAGGAGCTGACAGTTGCTCGTCGATGCGCGGTGGTTCTCTCCGGGTACTCCGGCTTCCTCCACCCGTAAAACTGTCGCGGTCACGATTAGCCATTGCGCATAAGTATGTGACCTTGAACACCAATGAATAAATAAATAAATAAATAATGAGAGAGGCATCCCCAGACCACTACTGATCCTCCACCACAAGGAACAGTAGGTCTGATGTTCCTGGGCAGGTAAGCAGTATTTCTATGCACACTCAACATTCTCGTGCGACCATCTGTGACGTGAAGCAGGAACCTACTCTCGTCTGACTCTTCTCCACGTCCCGTGATTCCAATGCCTTCGTGCCATACCCCACCCCAAACGTCGTCTTTCATGCTGATCGGACCGAGCCGGAAGGTTGATGACCCTTCTGGACCTCATGCCCAGTGCTTTGAGACGGTTGCAGCCAGTTCTCTTGCACTAACGCCTGTTTGGGAACTACAGTCGTTTCAAAACCTCACTTGAAGCAAAGCATTCATGCCTAATGACGCATACCAGACTCCGATCTGCCCGAGGAGAGGTCATTTGGGGTTGTTCAGGCCTTGGTCGGTCCTTCACTTCGTTGGTTGGTTGATGTTTTCGGACAACAGAATGACTATAGCCAAGTTGCCTTCCAATAGCTTTGAATGACATGCCTGTTGCATGCATGCCAACGAGTTGCCATGCTAGTGCTTCTGACAGTCTCCTCCTTGCCATGTCAACCTTTATTGATAAAAGAAGTGACAGATTTTCTTGTTTAATACCCAGATATTGCATGTGGATGATCGTTTTTTTGTGACATTCGTGAGAAGCATGGGCGACGGGATGTGTTTGGGGGTACGCTATCAAACAGAAATATAATGTTTCACTAGATGAAATGTACTGCAAGACATGACAATCATTAAAGCATAATACCCATTAACAGCAACTTCACTGTCTTGAAACATTTCGGGGCATGCTTAATTAAGTTCCAGGTGCAAACATCTGGCAAGTACCACTAATGTTAATCCTTTTATTTTTAACAGATTCAATTATTCTTATCAAGATTATCATGTGACAATACCGGTATATATGTGTACGGGATGTTTATAATTGACAAGTCAACTATCCTTATGGTAAGTAAATGGGCAGGGTATCTTGAAAATCATTCTTACATAAATGCTTTTTGTTGTCCGAAGCAGACCATTTCACACGAAACGCACCACGCGCATCCCACATTCATACTCCGATAAATAAGGTTTGATACCGAGAACGGGAATTTCACAGCTCGGCGGCTCCAGTTTCTGAAAGTCATCAGTGATAAATAAAGCCTTCCGTCAATTTCATTGGTCAATTCCAAAACTAGACAATTTGATTGGCTGAACAAAATAAAACTGGACCACATTTTCATAATTTGCATAATTAGAGTTAGGAGCTTTCATTGGTCAATTTCAAAACTGGACAATTTGATTGGCTAAACAAAATACAACTGGGTAATATTTGCATAATTTCAGTAGGGAGAATTTACGTTATTTGTCCTATTTAGGGTGGGTTATATTGTATTACTCTTTTACCAACAAGAAAAAGGCCATTCATTTTTTCATATTTTCACTTTTTGCTTCCAAAACATAGGTTATGACCCCTCATTAGAACGAGCTCGACGAACTCGTTTGAATGAGTGGTCATAACCTATGTTTTGGAAGCAAAAAATGAACATTTTTAGTTATTCGAGGATGTTTTGTCCAAGTGCCGTCTGCAACTAAAGTTAGGTGATGGGTTTAAAAAGTCATACTAAGTGGCTAATTTGTACGTGTGTGTGTGTCATATGATAAATAGAATATGAAATGAGTGTTCTTCACATATAATATTAATGGAATTCGTCCGAATTTTCCGTTTGGGCTCGCCAGAGGCTTGCCAAAACGGAAAATTTTTAGACTCGGTTCATGAATATTATATGAGAAAAACACTCATTCCATATCCTCTATTTATGATATAACGGCGAATATCAATTTCTTCCGAGACCAGCATCACCGTTGGAGTTTAATCTTGCGAACATGGATTTCCCAGTTATCGGTTCTGAAAATGAGTCCTAATGCCCGGGAATTTCATAGACTAGAGTCGGGAATCAAAGGTTGCGTTCTTTGATTCCCGCTTCTGTCCTGTACATTTTGGGGGTGTCGGAACTGATATTCAGAATCAACAACCAGAAAATTTCCGATATTGTGACTGACTTTCAAACACTTGACAGTATGTCTCGTATGTTTCATCCCTGAACAGGGTGATCTCATGGGTGAATTCCTGTGACCTCTTAGTCACGCTACCCAGTGACTCCATGATTGGTTGTCATGTTAGCGCGCACAGGCGGCCATCTTGTGACAGTATTATCATAGTGTTACATGAGTATTAGTGCGCTTGCATCCAATAATAGATTTTCCCTAAATCCTCGGTTTCTATCTGGTATTCGGATTCTTTGAGAATCCTCTGCTTCTGTCTATGAAGCTATAAGCTATGCTCTAGTTTCTGGATATCCAAGACTGTTTGTTCGTTCTGGAGTATACCCCAGTAGAGTAGAAGAGCCTACCAGTTCGAACCGTTCGCGTTTTGTTACCATATTAAGCTTTTCTGCTCTGTTCAGTTTTCTAACCCAACTTCGAAGTTCGAGTACCCTTGTTCTTGTTTCGAACAGCATATATTTCAGTATCCTGATCGTCCAATCAGTTCACTTTACTGCAACCAACTAACCAATCAGATCACCCTATTCAACTACCCCCCCCCCCCCCCCACACACACACACTGCCACTTCGTTCTCTAATGCATGGGCTCTTAAGTCCAAGAGTCAAACAAGCAGTATCGGGGCCAGGTATTGCTCGGACTTCTCGAATGTCATCTAGCAAATGGGCTATAGAGCATCTTCTCGATCGAGTGACACCACATATTGCTTTACGACCCATTTCGGTATTTGAGGATACCTACAACATGGCTCATATACGAACTCCATATCACCGTATGAACACGCGCTGTGCATGCTTACTAAGACCACTTATCACTACGGTAATAACGTTTCAATCTGATCGCTACCATAACAACCAAACATGAAGCCACTGGTAGGGGCGGCAGAACGGGGGGGGGGGGGGGGGGGGGGGGCTTTTTTGCCGAGCCATGTTTTTTGTATGCATATATTTTAATACAACCAATGACTGGTGAAACAAGGGGCGGATCCACAGCCTCCCCCATATTTTCGCCAGCTACGTTTCTCTCGTATTGGTTCAGTTACGATGAATTTGGGATCATTTTTTGCAGTAAGTGGCAGCGAACGCTAAAATGTATACAGTCTCTTAAACAATCGGTTAACTGAAGTAGATCGTAAAGCATACAGGTGGGGTCTATTTATCAGCTTTGGTCGTCACGACCAAAGCTGATAAATAGACCTCACCTGTAGGCATTACCGACGTTTTAAACGACTCTCAAAGTGTGAAATCTTTCAAATACATCTCCTGAAAAATCTCAAACGATTAGCTCAGATGCATGGAAATGGGAGTTTTGGGACCCTGGAATTTAAATTTTTCATACGACGGGCCGAACCATGGTCGTCCAGTCATACCCACGACCATCCAACGCCCGATCCAGCCCCCTCCCCACACTTTGAAAATCGTTCCGCCACCCCTGACTGGGTCACGTGACTGTGATGTAACATGAGATCACCCTGCTCAGGGACGAAACTTACGAGACATATTACTAAAAACCAGAAAATTTCCGTTCCTGGGATTAAACCTTGCAGACAAAGCGACCGATAATTCATTACAATTGTTATTATTTTATTCAAAGTGTTTGCTCGCCACATAATATACGTTTACGCGGCCGAAGGCTACGTCATGTATACCACTGAAGTCCTATCAACTTTTGAGCACACGACATTGTTTTTTTTTCTATTTTCAACATAGGGTAATACACGATTGGTTGGTAACGAATGTCAAATATAAGGAACTTGGAACAACTAACGGTAGGCACGCCATTAATAATCAATCGAAAATGTAAAGAAAAATGCATGGCTTCTTTGCAGCCAAGATATGATTGTGGTACATAAACGAATTTTCATAATGAAATTCGAGAATGATGATATTGATTTTTATTAGTCTTGCCTGATAAGATGTCGGGAAATGTCTAACAGATATGTTTCGATATCTACTGCTACGATTGATATAAGGGTATATGTCTCCGGAACTAAATCGCATTCCGCAATAAGTATTAATCGATTTCACGGCCCCCTTTTGGGGTTTGAGATTTTTTTATTCCATTTAAGACACCACAATGAATATAATTTACAAATATCCACTGTTTTTTGAGGAGGTATCAAAGTTATCTCATGCGTGACTGTAAGGGAACCTTATATTTCCTTGTAGTCATTCATCTGATAACCTTTGGCATCTGCCCCTAAACGATAGGCACCCGCTTTATATTAAATTTCAAACATTAACCCTTTGATACTTTTGTACCTATTATGGCGTACGAAATCAATCAGCGCGTTGGTATTTTGTGGTCATTTGTTTTGTTATTATTTTTCGATTTTTTAAAGATTTAACCTCTATTCTTATTTTCTTCCGAATAGTGCTCAGTGACAACCGTTGAGCCAAATGTTATCGCAGATCAAAATATTAATATAATCCTGCTGTCAAGACTTTTTTGCGATGGGCAATATATCGAAAAACCGAATCCATAGCGATATCATGGGGATACCGAATAACCGAACCTTACCCATCATTGAATGTAGAAACTGTCTGAAATTTCACACATTCGCTACTTCTAAGGTCTTGTTGAGGCTTGATAGAAGCTGAAGGATTCATTTTCATGACGTAAGTTACTGGTTTTTCTTTTCAGTTTTGTTAACCCTTAAGGATATGGGAAACTGTCCTGAATTCTAACCTCTACAACAGTCTGTACATGTCCATTTGCTTAGCAGTGATTTCATGTCAAGTCTTGACAAGCAGCCAAGACTTGACAAGAAGTCACTGCTCAGATAATTTATCTATTGTTAGGAGGACTCTTATGATAGCATGTTAATGACATATGTTTTCAGATCGTAAATGCCTCAAAAGGGTATTTAACCCTTTACCCAGGGCAGACGATTTCAAAATTTATTATTTTAAATATCATTTTTTAATTTTTTTCCAAAAATTTCTACAAAACCATATCATGTGACCCCTCTTTGGAACGAGCTCGACGAGCTCGTTCCAACGAGGGGTCACATGATATGGTTTTGTTGAAATTGTTGGAAAAAAAATATTTTTTCAACTACAGAATTTGCATATTACGCGGGTGGATGCGACCGATTCGTTGGGTAAAGGATTAAGGTAAGGTTTGAACAACATTACTGTAGATATAGCTTATGTTGGCAAACTAATGCCAATGTTGGGCTCATTGCCAATGGCATTTCTGCCGCTGTGGTAGAATGAAACAAGAACAACCTATGCTGCATTTCCTTGGTCTGAATTCCTCTTTGAGACTGTCAGCAAATCTAAGTCAAGTCAGATTCAGACTACGGAATCGTCATCGCTGTATACCCCATAAAATATCAAAACCGATACCGAACTCAAAATCCCAATACCGTCCCTCTCTAACAAAATACCCCTAAATATGTTTCCTGGATTTTAATTCCGAAAAACTTGTAATTGTTTTTACAAAGATCAACACTATTTGGAACAGTGATGTGTGAGATATTTTAATGGTTCTCCACAGCATAGCAATGTAATCCGACCTGGGAGCCTGATTTGAAAAACACTTGAAAGGTTTAACAAATTAAATGATGGGGAAAGGATGACATGAACGAAATATAGTGGAAAAGTTGTTGTCCCATTATCTCCGGACGCGACAAGGCAAAGCATTTCTATTTAATTCTTTCAGACTAGGACAGCGAGTAAAAAAACTCCAAAAGTAGATACATCTTGAACTTAATCCTTTTCCAATTGATAGAAAATAATAAAAGGTTTCAAAATAATACTCTTATCCAAGCAATCAGTACAGTACAGTCGCCGTGGACTGTCGTAATCCACGCGAGGGCAGTGATCTCCACGCATGTACTTACCATGTAATAAACAATCATCATCAGAATTTTAATTAATGAAGCAGCGGGTTGTGCTTCGTTAATTAAATTTTTGATAATTATTTCTATAATTAGTATTTGGAATCTACAGTACGTGAAGAGTGTATTATCATTAATTCACTCGCAGATTGGAGATTCCACCCCAGCAATAATTGCAAATTTGTTGCAAAGCATGACCAGTACAAGCAAAGTTTCAGCCAATGGACCTCCGGGTTAAACCCGGAGGTCCATTGGCTGAAACATTGCTTGTGTTTTTTTCGATATGTACACGATTTGAAAGTTATAGCTTGGGTGATAACCCCACCACGCGGGCGATTTTGTATACAATCAACTCTCCACGTACTGTAAAATTATTGCCTTCGTGGCAATATTGTCTACATGTGTAAAGTGAGCAGTCCACAGCGGCCGTACTCAGCGTACTGTATGTGGTGGGTCAAATCGGACACAAAAACTTGAACGCTATCCTTATTCGTTCATTTTTGCATCTATCTGTACTACAAGAAATGCTCACAGTGAAGAAAAATTGTATTTGGATGTTGTTACATGTCGCTACAGATTAGTACATTTGGTTTCGGTGGTGTGAAGAAGGTTAACGTGAAAAAAGAAACACAGCTGTGTTATTATTGCTGTATCATGTTACGCTCTAACCATATAGAAAATCGGAGCAGAACCCGAATTGTATTTTCGAGAATTTTGATTGCAATTGTCACTGTATTTCGATCCAGTTTTGACAAACAAAAATGTTTTTTCAAATGATGAGGCCACATAAAGGGTCAAATTCAGACTGAAAAACGTAAGTGCGCAACATTTCAGAAACTTGAGTAAGACAGTTGTTTTGAAACATTGATAGAGTAGAACGCACCCACCCCACCATTTTTTTTAAAAAAAACAACCCCCCCCCCCAAAAAAAAAAACAAAAACAAAAAAAACCAAAAACAAACATAGTAATAATAAAACAAATATTAAAAAATAATTATAAATATAAAAAGATGCATTATCCGCGACAGATATAAACCAAATAATATTCCAAAGTGAACATGAAAGCATTAGGATCAAGTGTCTGTGAGAAAAAGATGTATTTAATGTTTCACCGATATAAACTGTGATAAAATTAGGACCTCAAAGGAATTCCTAAATAAGACATCAGAGGTTCGGTTGGAACAAAGTAATAAATTCTCTATATCTGATAACGGAGCAGTGATTCGCGAGAAGAATATTTTTAATGTTTTATCCATACGCAGGCAATCCCTTTGATTCTTATTCACAAATTGAAATCAAGGGTGTATCTTCGACGTCTACACCATTGACGGTATTTACTTCGTTACACTCGTATCCACCAGTCAAATTCTGTAAGGAGCTTGGCGCTGTTATGTTCTGGAACCAGTCTAATCTTTGCATATTTTGTTGCCTTTGGTTAACTCTTTACCCAACGTAACCTGCAAAACCGGCCAGCGCTACTCACAAAAATCGCCAATTAATTTTCATTATTTTTTTCATTTTTTGTCACAAAAACATAGGTTATGACCCCTCTTTGGAACGAGCTCGTCGAGCTCGTCCCAATGAGGGGTCATAACCTATGTTTTTGAGACAAAAAAAAAATAGTTATTCAAGAATGTTTTTGCAAGTGTCGTCTGTTCTTCATGTTAGGTAAATGGTTAAAGATTATGAGTAGTACCCTTGACGTCGCTTCAGTCATTTCCTCAGTAGATGACGTCTGATTTTCATCGTGTTTTCAAATTTATATTTGGGACTAGGAGTTCTAAAATGTGCTAAGATTTTAACTTCATGCATTGAAATTTAATTTTGATGTTTTCCGGCCTCGATAAGAATTTATGTCAGAGCGTCAACAACTTTCGGGCAATGTTAATAAAAATTGTCAAAGTTTGACGTATTCCTGTAGCCGTCTGCGATATGAATTTACATGGAGTGCCATGTTTTGTATTCTGGGGTAGGGCTATGAGGAAATGGAAGGGTGTACCATCGACGGCATTTACGTCATATCTCTGGTATCTGAAGTCGGATTTTCAATTTTTTTCCAACTTTGTGTGTGGAACACCAACAATTAAACAAATCCTCCAGTAAGAAAGCAACATAAGTATAAAAGATTGGCAAAACTTGACTTTATACATTATGTTGAACTACGATATGACCCAGATACCGACAATGATGCAAAATGCGAATATACAAATAAGAGGATTAAGTATGTGATAAGTGGGACGAGGGGGGGGGGGGGGGCAGGGTAAATGAGACCTCCCGTAGCTTTATGAGCCCTACTTGCGCTAATCAATGCAATTATATAGACAAATGTATAAAAATAATATATGTATTATCTTTTACACCAGGAAACTGGTTATAAAGAATAAATAAACTAGAACTTGAACTAGAACTGGAAATTTAAGTTTTACGTATTTTTGCACCTCTGTCACATCTAACGTCGCTGCGTTCAATTCGTTTGGCCGATGAGCATACAACTGCACTTAGACATCCTTCCCGCTATCCTTTCCACTGTGTGTTTTGTTTATAAATAGGTATATTTTGCCGTTGTTGAGGCAGGGGTCCCACACGTCTTGGGATGTGAAAACGTAAACTGATGTGAAATGTTGAAAATGACGTTAAATCAAAATTTAAAACAAAACTGCTATTTCTTTTTATTTCTCGTGCTCTACAACATACTAATTTTTCATATAAATCCGTGAAACTTTAATTTTACCAACGTTGACGCCTTACCGTCACCCAACGGGCAGCCCCAGGCGAATTGTTCTTCTACTGAAAACTGACAGTATTTTTAGGTATGTTTTTTCTCGGAGAATATGTTTTCAAATTTCGGGACTGAGTGTTCAACACACGGGCAGATATTGAACGTTCACACTTCCCCCAAATTGGCGTTATTTTGGTTTAAGTTTGAAATTATACAACAAGCGCATGTAACAGAGCCACCATTACAGTGACAGGTGAAATTTCATAACTGTGCGTATCATTTATACCGAGCTGTACATTAATGAATGTCGGTGTTTTCAATGACAAATTTGCAAAATAACCCCAAATTATAAGGGACAGAAAAAAATTAAATTGAGGATAAATCAAAGAAAAAAAAATCAAAACAAAAAAGTTTTGGATCTCCACAACATAAAACTTTATGCGAATCGGCCAACATTTAATTTTGGGTGACGTCAATAACAACAGCAGATGCGACCGGAGCTATTATTCAGAATTGCCCTGGTTGGTACCACATATTTGATTTGGTTTTCGTTGGATTTGATTTTTTTCAAAATTTGAAAGAGGGAGTCTTGATACTCGATTTGATATTAAAAGATTCAAAACGTGTACATTTGTTATTGTTTTGGATAAAGATGGAAAAGCAAAAATTCGGCTCTGTCACATTCATAGTCAGTGGATAATCGTTAACATTTCTGCCAAATCTCGTAAAAATAGGTTGAAATCTGGCCGTCGTTCGGTAAACGAGAAAAAAAAAACAAAACAGGCTGACGATCGCTATAAGTTAATTCAACTTCTCTGAATGGCTTTATAGAAACCAAACAAAAATATTCGTTACTGATGAATCTGACATTATCATAAATATTCATATTCTATCAGTCACAGCAAGAAATGCTTCTCAATGGAGAATTGCTTTGACTCCACGTTTAATGACATTATTTCCAAATGAAACAAAATACTGCATTTTGATTCGCTGAGAGGTACGGCGTAACTTGCAATCCACAATTGTTTTTTTACACCGTGGTTTTAACCACGATGTAAAAACAAGAATGCACAATAGCAGGCCATATGGCTAAAAAATACCCATTTTTAATTATTAATTCATACCTTCTGCTCGGTTACAATACAGTCGCCGTGGACTGGTCACTTTCCACGCGTGGGCAATATTTCCACGGACGCAATAATATTAGTTTCCAAACATTAATTAGAGGAATAATCATCAAAAATTTAATTATTGAAGCACCGGGTACAACCCGGTGCTTCATTAATTAAAACTGATTTTGCTAATGATGATTTTTACTACCTGGTAAACAGATGCGTGTACATAACAGCCCACGTGTGGATTACGACCAATCCACGGCGGTACTGTAGGTTGGAACAAAAATGAAAATACAGGAAATTTAATATTTATGTTCAATAAAATATTTAAGATTTCGATGTCATTGGAACTGGCTCATTGAGCCAGTTCCAATGACATCCATATTTGCCTTGTTTTATTATGAAACTTGCAAAGTACAAATTTCCTTTCACTTTTTTCCAACAATGTTGGTTAAAGTATTAAGTACACCAAAATTCTTGGAAATAAATCCGTTATCCCTGTGTTTTCCAGGGTGTATGGGAGTTTACACCGGTCTTCTTCTCAGAGTGTATGAATTCCTAAACCGATGTAAATTCCCATACACCATGGAAAGCACAAGGATAACTAATATTATTATTATATTAGACATGTCTGTAAACTAGCTGCTGAATGAAATCTGAACCCTGCTGTAGTATTGTTATGATTAGACCACACCGTCCAGCTATTTATAAATTAATATCATGATGTTTTCAAAGCTAAACAAATATTTATTGAATGGAGTATCTTCAATTGGAGCACGTAGGAATATCTGTATATCTTTATGAAAGGGAGGCCAACACACTATATCAACGATAGTCTAACAGCAAACTCCACGAAAATGGGTAAACAAACAGCCCATAACAGCTTAGGATCCCTTGCGGATGTACTGGTGGACCGACCGCTTGATTTGAAGTTTGGCCAATGTATGAATGGACAGTCATGTTGGTTTACCAACATGACTGTCCATTCACAACAGACAAAATTTGCGACTCAATCTTTTAACGGAAGACCGTCTCCACCACCAGCACCCATAGATTTCACCTTTATCTAAGACAAGATTTTAGTTTTGGTCCTAAAGTCTGCCATTGCCATTTAAGTTGTTTGCTTTTTAATTTTTAAAAAAGTTGTAAATGTTTGACGGC
Organism: Pictodentalium vernedei; assembly: GCA_031216915.1. Taxonomy (NCBI): domain Eukaryota; kingdom Metazoa; phylum Mollusca; class Scaphopoda; order Dentaliida; family Dentaliidae; genus Pictodentalium; species Pictodentalium vernedei. Next base: position 405,899,320 of record CM062290.1, read on the forward strand.
TGGAACTGGCTGAAAGTTTAGAAAATTTATCTTGTGTCATTTCAGCAGTTTTCTCTTCTCCCCACACCGAAGATCCGGCAAGAGATGTTAGCAGCTCGCCGGTTGATACGATTTATCTTTATGAATGGAGATTCAGCAATCGCACCTTTGCTGATAAACATGAGTTGAAAGCTACAATAAATTATGAGACTTTTTTAATTTTCCCTTTTTATATTTATTTTCAGATTGTTGGGACAATTTTAACATATGCGATTGTTGTTCTGCAACTTAAACCAAATGGGAGTATATCTGAAGTTAAAGAGCTGATAAAATCAATGAATTGTTCTTTTGTGTAAGCCCGTTTGGATATTCACTTGTCAGGAAGAAGATGTTCCGGAACCGACAGGCTATCTGTGTTATAGATTAAACTTTGGTCTCGAGCTTAAGTAAATGCATATTACTGGGAAACTAATGCTGACATAATTTCAAATTATCCTCACTAACGTCTCTAATTAATTTCTGGTGCCTTGATGAAGATCAAACTTTATAGAACTGAGTATATAATCCCCCATAACAGTTCAAACCTCAGAAATAGAAATTATCCGAGCGTATCGTAGTTGAATCCAGGAATTGAGATTTGATATGACGTGAGGGTCTAAACCAAATCATCAAAGAGTCGTTGAATGCAAGTGCTCTAAGGATGCTGAAAGATCCTGATTTCTCTTCACAGAAAGGTAGCGCACGGTTTGCCATGGGTCAACATATCCCGAAAATGTGTACTCACTCTGATCTCTGTACAACTGGATTGCTGGTACTCTCATTGGCCACATATAGCATCTTCCCCAAAAAAGGGGAGGATGCTATTATTAACCTTTTACCCAGCGTAACGGCCAAAGCAGGACAGCATCGCCAATTAATTTTCATTATTTATTCATTATTTGTCTCAAAAACAGATTATGACCACTCGTTGGAGCGTTGGGGTCATAACCTATGTTTTTAAGACAAAAAATAAAAAAAAATAGTTATTCAAGAATTTTTTTGCTAGTGTCGTCTGCTTTTCATGCTTTTCTTGTTAGGTAAAGGGTTAAACAATGCTAAACAACCACATTTTTCCAAGGTTTCCAAGTTCCCGACGCCTCGCAATCACCGACCACTTTTTGAAGAATATACTTTGCTGTATGTGGAAACTGGATATATTGATGATGTGTCCATTTGTCGTGGCGAGATAAGAAAGTTGATGCAGTGTTATTTGTTTTTATGCCAGATAAACACCATGCCGTTTAATGAAATGAAAGCTGGTGCACTGTGACAACAGTCACGACGTAACAGCTTTCACATCATCAAACAATGTGGACTGAGGGGAGTTATCGCGTTGAATGACTGTATGTACGTTACACGGAGAGCAGTGATTACTTACATTGCAAAATCGTGTACGGGTTTCATGCATAAATGCCGGCGGCTCCAGATTATTGTTTGAGGGCGTATCGGCCCAAAAGGGAAATACACTCTACCGCTTGAAGAATGACATCCACTCCATTAGAAATTATCCGAACCACCATTACAACACGTGTTGCGTATGCGCAATAACATCAAGCAACACCCTGACGATGACATCACAACATGGCTGCTCACGTGCACGTCCATGGCATCCCATATGATGTCACCAGTAACGCAAATTGTGGTGTCACTTCCCCGTCCCGCTTTCCCTCCTGCAAACCACGCCAGTCCTGGTGCGTGATATGTTCTCATTTAACTGCATGTTGTATTTCGCCGTAAGGGAACATTTTATGATATTTCCTTCATTCGAAAAAACCCCGATATGGTCAATATTGGGCAGACATCATGCATTGACACATACCTTGTCTATTCTGTTAATAAAGGATAAAGGGAATCGCTAGTGGACCATATTTCAGTACCGTTGTAACATCATTCGTATATATTCGGGAATGCCATGGTTGGCCCTCTATTGGAAGCCGCCTCCCTCCATCCGCGGCACCCGACATTTATGCGCCCCAACACCTGTTAGTGCATGGAATTTCGTGAAAATAACCAAAAGGCAAAATGATCTGATTACCTAGACAGCCGGTATATTGAAATGCCCACTTTGTGGACTGCGATGGCCTCATACCGAGCGTTTCGATAATCCAGCAGTCTAGCCGGCGACTGATCACTCAGATGCAATGAAATGCATTCTTTCAGTTCGAAAAATGAAAACTTGCTCCCATTGGATAGAACTGCGGTCAGCTGTATGGATCCCGAGCCCGCTTGTTGCAACCGTTTTGAAGAATGAGCCTGAATGAGCGCCGAATATGATTAACAAATGTCATGGAAATGCCCTCCAAGTGGACTGCCATTGACCGCACACAAAGACATGAAAGCAGCGTTCTTTCAATTCGAAAAATCAAACTTTTCTCCGGGTCCGCCCCCCCCCCCCCACTCCGATTCATTTCCCAGTAACATTGTTTTAGCCCAATCCGCCCCTGATCATCTCACGTGACTTTCCCTTCCCCTGATTGGCTGGGAAATACTATACTATTTCCAAAAGTGTTACCTATTTAGGGTTCTACAAATGACTGTGCACTATTTTCCCGAACAATACACTTTCTAACAAGAAAACGTCTTGTGCAAGCACAAGCGCACGAGAGAAGGCTCACGAAACACTCTTAATTTGTGCATTCATCACGCAATCTCTTCGTATTAGAACATAAACAAGAAGAATTCTGTGAGTAGTAAGGGAAGGCAATTGGGCGAACTGATTTCACACTGAAAACCCCCATAGACGTTTAATGAAAGTGACAAAGTACCTCCAGGGTCGCCTAAGGGAGGTTTCAGTGTTAAATCAGTTCGCTCAATTGCCTTCTCCTCTTAACACTGTTCTTTTTCTTTTGACAACCCTGGAAGCACTCTGTCGAACTGATTTAACACTAATTTTCCCATAGGCGATCCGGGATGCACTCTGTTGAAATTACAACATTTTACACCATATTGTTTTTAGGATATCTTGTTTCTAATTGTGGTCACGATTAGCCATTGTGCAGAAGTATGTGACCTTAAACACCAATAAATAAATAAATAAATAAATAAATAAATAAATAAATAAATAAATAAATAAATGTTTCTAATTCTCTGCATTTTAGAAAAGCTAAAAAGAAAAAAAAACAAATAAAAACTTAATGGCACGTGTTGTGTCCAAAACTCTATGTGGCGGTTGTTTTATATGTTTAGGATTATATGATTGTGTATCAATTTTTCACATTTTGAAACAGATTTTCAAAATATTAAATTTGATAGAGATGCATACAATATTTACCTAGTAGTCACAGTAAAACGAGAAAAATGAGTTTTGAGATATTCTATGTCAAACTGTTTTAGAATATCTTGTCTATACTTCTCTGTTTTTTAGAAACGCCAAGTATAAACAAAAACAAAATGAAAAAAAACTGGATGGTAAGTATGCGGTGTGGACGAATTTTCTGTCACAGTTGTTTTAAGTGTAAAATACGTTTTCACATTTTGAAAAAGATTTTTTTTTCAGATTATAAAATTTGATAGAGATGAATACAATATAAACCTAGTACTCACAGTAAATATAGAAGTGATTCTTGACTCTGTTTTACTAATGGGATGTGTAGGAGGCGGTAATACAAAAAGGATTATAGGACTAACCTAACAAATCGATAAAACTGTCACAGAAGTTTTAATAAAAAACATAATTTTATTCAAGTTAATTCAGTATATAGTCATGAAATGAACATATGTACACCGCGATATGAGTTTACCTATCCATAAAAAAACTATTTACATTGAGGTGATTGAAAAAAAAAAACTGAATGAAAGTATTCAGTCTCCCATTTACTGCCTGAATGAAATAAAAATAAGAACGAACAAAAAAAAAAATCCTACTTGTGTTACAGTTAAAACTAGAAGTCCTGCCATGAAATGCGCACAAATAGCACGTTAATCTGCGCGTTAATGTACGCGTTATGGCCATAGTAAAGTTATAAAATTCTGTTCATATGGCCTGTGCACAAGCAATGTTTCAGCCAATGGACCTCCGGGTAACCCGGAGGTCCATTGGCAAAAACATTGCATGTGTTTGCTTTGAGTAACCAGGAGAACCTGCCGTGCTTTGGATGCCATTCGATATGGCAATTGCGCGCAATTCCAATGCGCAATTAAGCCTAGATAAGCGCACTTGTCGTGACATGACTTCTAGTTTTAACTGTACATAATGAATGTGCATGACATTTATATAAAATATGGATGACGTATTTAATATCTAACAAAACCCATCAGAGAAAATAAAAACAAATAATGAAAAAAAATACCTTTGGAGTTTTGTTTTGACACTTGATTTTGGTATTCCTACACAGTCATTTTAAACATTGTCTATAGTTTAACTCAAACCAACATAGAACACCTCTGTCGTTTTCGTGGAAATATCTTGGATGAAATTTGATAGTAAGAACTGTCTCTAAATCATGTCCTTTTGTAAGATGATCTAACGCAAATATACTGGACATTCCACACACAGCACTAAAATCTCTTTGTAGTCTCATTGTATTTACTGTCCAAAAATCTGTGTTTTTCTCTATGAAATTGTGCATGTCTCCATTCATTGGTGGTAAACCATATAAATCAAAGTAGATGCCAGAATGATTGTCTTTAAACTATATTGCTATCCAATGTTCTAGTTCTTTTGACGAATCTGTGTTCACAATATATGCTTGTCCATCTTTAGGTTTTCGTTTTGGTAACAAGTCGTTTGAACACACTTTTCCATTAAGGATGATAACCTTCGAGAACTGTCAAGTAGATATTGTAGTTGTATGGTTTCCATGTTCTTAGCCCTGAAAATGGCTGGCTCTGAGCTATTAAGCAAGATATGCTGTATAATATGACCAGACTCTTTTAACTAAATCTGTCCCCTCTTGAATGTCTTTTTGGCAGTCTATTTCAAAGTCTATACCAGCACAATATTCTAATAAGTTTATTTTTCAATTCTGTTTAATAGATTTTTGTCATTTCTGTTACTACACATTCTTGATATAATGTTTGCATTTTCTGAATCATGCATCTTGCAATGGTCACATTGTATCATCTTTTTTAATAGTCGAATATTACTTCTCTTAATCTGTTGATCTGTATCTCACTATCAAATGTTGCATAGACGACAACGTTGATCGCATCCTGAAGAGCTTGAGCAAACTGAAGTTCAATTCGAAGATTACCAGATTTTATAGGATGAGACAATGGCCAATTACAACTCTGATCAGGTGTCAAATGAATTCCCAAAACAGTACATTCTCTTGCATAGTCCAGCAAAGATAAATTAAAAGGTTGATTTTGACCAAAGAAGCTCATAGCTTCGTACAGTGATAAATATGAAATTACATAAAGTCAACCTTTGAAATTAGGTTTCAAAGGGACGTGATTTAATGGAGTGTCCATCCAGTTACTACCAACTTGTTCAGACTGAAATGTTAAAAATTAAATGGAGTTGTGTCAGTATCTCCTTTTATATCTCTATTAGATACTAAACCAAGAATAATTTGTTTTTGGTATCTGTTTATGAAACAGATGATCTATTTTTGAATGAAGACTAATTCCAATTGTAAATGCTTTAATTTCCACACGTCTTAGGCATTTTGTACCCTGGACGATATATTTGTGCATTAAGATCATTTGCAAATTTTGGAATTAAATCTAATGCTGGTATTTTAAAAAATAGCCTTTTCAATTAAAATTTTCCCATGTTCACCACCAAACATAATTTAAATAGAGTATGATGCAATTTAATTATCATCTCAACTCCATTTGGTAAATATTTATGTTTCTTGTACAAAAAGATCTAAATGTAGTTTTTCACTTAACTGTACAGACTTACTAGCAGCAATTAATTATTCCCTTTCAAACAAACCTTTTTAGATGAACGTTTTGTAGTTTCGGTATGTGTGCCAGGAGAATCTAAATACCCCATTTCACTTGCTGCCAATTCTGATTTTTTTCACATCTCTTGATTAACGAAGGGAATTCTCCAAAAATCGGCCCTAAAAGGATAACGATCTGTATTGGTGGTGATAAGATTGTCATTCATTGTCACATCAATTTACTATACACATACTACAAAAAAACTATAAATGGGAGCAATATGTGTATTTGGAGCCAAAGCATTCCCATCCTGTTTTGTATGTAATTTTAAATTTAACTTCAAATGTAGATACTGCAAGAACTAGCCACTTGGTTGTTTGTCTTGGAAATACAAATTCTATTGGTGAAGAATTATGGTACTGAAACATTATCTGGGTCAAAACTACTTCAAACCTGTTTGCATGATCCGTGTACAGTTAAAACTAGAAGTCCTGTCATGAAATGCGCACAAATAGCACGTTGATCTGCGCGTTAATGTGCGCGTTAATCCCATAGTAAAGTTATCAAATTCTGTACATATGGCATGTGCACAAGCAATGTTTCAGCCAATGAACCTCCGGGTAACCCGGATGTCCATTGGCAGAAACATTGCATGTGTTTGCTATGAGTAACCAGGAGAACCTGCTGTGCTTTGGATGCCATTTGATATGGCAATAATTGCGCGCAATTCCAACGCGCAATTAAGCCTAGACAAGCGCGCACTATTCGTGGCAGGACTTCTAGTTTTAAATGTAGCATCTTGATTTTAATCACATATATCAAGTGGTCTTGAATTTCGTTTTACATGAGCTTTAAATGTCTTACCCCTTCGAGTAATTTTCTTAGAATGACTTACTGCTTTTCGTTTTGGTCTCTATATACCTAAAGCAGATTCACCCACTGATTTCAAAAGGTATTTTCCATGAGTGAATATAATTTCTTTAGGTGCTTTACGTTTTCGTAAAAGTTATTTTGCCATCTGTACACCATGTTTAAAACTTTCTCTCTTTAAAGTTTGAAATGCATTGTTTGCTATGGGTTTTACAAATGGTACAGCTTTTCACAATACTGTACGGAAAATAGAACCTAATCCATACCTTTATTGACGTGGTACACCTTGATATACAGCATCATTTTTATCTTCTCCCTAAAATGCAATTTTACTGCAGTCTTAAAACTGGCAAACTGAATAGGTTTACTTTCCATTTATATTTATACTAATCTGATCAAAATAAGATTTTGATACTGGTATGTAATGTACATTATCAGATTCTTTGTGAATGTGTTGACATTCTCTTTCGCAATTCAAATGGTATTACTCGTAAAATAGGTGCTTCAGTATCACCTAAAAATGTACAATCTGCAATGTCCGAATAAATAAAAATTTGAATGAAATCGAATTTTAAATCTACATTATTTTTAAATGTATCTATCCCTGTGTTAGAAAAAATGACAGGAAAATATTTTACATCCCAGTTTTTGTAATAATAAACTTTGTGTCATTTCAATACTCACTTTTCCCACACTATCTCCTACTATTTTTATATGCCCTATGAGATGTAAATATCCAACATGAAATGACACATCAAATGTTTTAAAAATATCTCCAAGTTTTTCTTGAATTTCTGTTTGCATTGCATCTATGACATGACCGCCATTTGCATAAGCATCTGGTAAAATATTTAATTCAACAATTTTAACACCTTAGCAAATGGTCTGTCTCAGAGATGTTTCATTGATTCGAGTCAATATTTTTCTATCTGTCAGAAAGGCTTTAAAAACCCGCTCTTCATCTGTAATATTTTTGGCCTCTGAAGATAAAATTGCTTGAGCTAAACCTACATCCCGTCGTTCTTTATAAAGATGAATTGGTTTAGGTACCTGTGTTTGAAAACAACACTGTGTACTATTTGGATGCATATTCATGAAACCATTACTCAGAAGTGTTACATAAAATGAATGAAATGAATATGAATATGTTTCCAAATAATACGCAATATTGTTTTGCGGTTGTTTCAAATATTTCAAACTTAGACTTGTAAGAATATAGCCTAAAGAACTACTTAATAACACTAACCACAATTCTTTATCAGGATTTCCTAAACTCCAATGTGCAATGTTAGTAATTATAATACCATAAATGATAATAATCTGTATAAAATAAGTCTCTTGATTTTTTGCAACACGATTCCCACAAATTTTTAAATTGTTGACTGTGCTGACTTTGTATATCAACCCTTGTGCTTTCACTGGGTAACCAAGTTTCATTTCATGACACTTTTGTTTTTATATCAAATTTCTTCGGATATCCTTCCCAATGTACTTTAAGTTCTTTAATAATTTTTTTGCCCATAGGTCTTGACCGTCTATCAAGAACTGATTCGATATCATTTTTTATCATTTTTTATATTGTTGAATTTCTTGAGGATAAAATGTACCCAGAATTTTTCCTCCACTTAAATCTTTAAGTTTGTAAATTGGTGGTATTGTACGTTTCGCATGTATAATTTTAAATAATTATTTTGTCAAATTAGGTACATACCATATTTCGAATGTACGTTTGGTTTTATTAGTATGCACTAAATCACCAATTTGAAAATGTTTTTTTTTCTCTTGAATTTTTTGTTCATACAAATGTTGGGAAATTTCTACTTCATTATCTATAGATACAGAAACAGGATTTCTTTGAATACTCTGACGGAAACTATGATTGTAACTATCCACTAGGTTTTGTAACACATCAATATATTTAAGTGTTCACTTATGTGTAAAATATTTCCATATACATGTTTTCAATGCACGTTAAAATGTTCTTCAAAACTTGTTTTTGTTTCAGGATTTTCTGTTGTGAAAAAAATAAAGATTTTCTCTCTTTAGAAATTGTTGCAGCACTTTAGGTTTAAATTCTGAACCTTTATCAGATCATAATGTAATGGTTTACGACAAGAAATTTGAAAATAGTTTGAAATGATATTAATAATGTCTCTCAAGATGTATTATGGATAGATAACACCCATGCATATTTTGAAAATACACCAATGACACAAAATAATAACGAAATTGATTATTGTAAGATTGTAAACTTTGTAAATTGCTAAATCACTTTGCCATTGATGATCAATACCACCTACTAGTGTTTTATATCTTGAAAGTTTCTCCAGATTAGTTTATGTAAAGTATGTGTTCTTTTCCCTTTTATCCAATCTTTTACTTGATCAGTTGTAATAGAATTATCATTTTGATGCACTGATTTACATAAGTGTTGTGCACCACCATAACTAGCAGGATGTTGTTGTATTGTAATGTAATTCCTTTAATAAATCAGTCAATAGGCCTACCATTTGTCAGAAATTTTATGTTTGAATCATTCAAGTTTTAGTAATCATTCTGGGGTGTCCACAATCCAAAGTTTTTCTTACTTTTACGTGTTGGGGATGTTGACAAAGAAAACTCTGGCCAGTTGTCTTCAGGGGAACTCTGATATTTACTGCTAGGTTTATGAGTGTCTTGTCCATGCATCCATAGCCAATGTTCACGATTTCTTTTTGTGGTATATTTTTATCTTTTAATCCATGACTGAATATTTCCCATCCTCTTGGTCGGAAACCTTTTCAATGTCTAAGAACATCCTCTGTTTTTAATATTTTTTTATTTCAGCAGATATGTTCAAAAACCGTTTTTTACAAGGTTTGGCTTATTGACTAACAATATGATACATATATAAATAAATGTACACAAAATAAAACACACTTTCTGGTTTCTCTTGTAAGTTCTGGGTATTTTGATGAGATTATGCTAATGTCGGAAAAGAGGGTGATGATCAATGTGTACTGTCGTTACCAGAAGGCCTCAGAATAAAGGGGATGAATTGGGCCTAAGCGGGGATACTAATGAGAACTGTGAATTCGACTATAGCTTCCCCCGTCTCATTCAGAGGAATCTGTATACAAAGCAGGTCTTGTAGTTGGTCACATCTCTCTTGAATGGACTTTGCTTTTTTGACGAATATTTATGAACGGACATTAGTTCTAATGTATGGTATACTTTTATCTGCTCTAGGAAGCTTTTGAAGACAGGTGTACACCCATCACCATGCAAGAATAAATACTTTTTTGAAAGTAATACACACAGATTAGCAGCTACTGACAGCACTGTCTTGTTTGGGAATCCTAGAAGCACATACTGTGGAGTAAGAGAGAAGGACAGAGCACAATTAATTCGCCATTTATCTTAGAGATTCACGAGTATCATCTTAGAATGACTGCATTCAAAAAATAGGTGCAACAGAGTTTCTTTTGTATTGCTGCAGATGGTACATAATTCTGTTTCAGACAGCTTACTTTTAAGATGTTTAGAATTGATATAAATCTACCTGTGCAATATTTTCTTGACGGCTTTGAAGGTAGGGGTCATCACTAATAGTAAAATAACCCTTGTATATCGACTCCCAGTCTGTCGGTTGGAGGTCGATTCCCAAGGACTCTTTCCCTTTTTTCTAGGATTCGTAAGGTCTCGCAGCAGCTAACTTTAAAAAGATGGGGTAGAAAGTTTGGCACGTTTTCTTCGAAAAATTCAATTTTTAAATATATTCCTTTCTTATGGTTGGGATTCTACAGGTCTCTTTTTTGCGTCTTTCCACGGCTTTGGTATTGCATTGATCACACCTTGGTAAACTATGAATGGTATCGGGGCGGCTGTACTTCCCTGAAAAAAGAGGGAAACTTAAAAAAGCCTCCTTGCTCACTTAAGAGATCGTTGAAAGAAAAGATGCCCTTTCTACACCATTTTTTTATGGGAATAGGGTCGATCGTTGATTTTATTTTTTTCATTATAAAATAAGGGCTCACACAGAATATCTTCAGGGGCTGAGGTAACATTTGTATCTAGCAGGGACCGTATATGTATTACATTCTTCCTGAAGGTATTTAATTTTTCTCCAACCTTTAGAAGTCCGTTCTTGTGTAAATACCAAATTGTGTAGGCTCCTTGATCTTCAAATCGTCTAAAACCAAAGTTTTCCAGGGTGCCGGTGTGCCTGGATCTAAAAGCCTATTTATCCACCTAACGTTTAGAGGGTAGCTGTACGTTTTTTATATCCAGGAATTTAAGTCCTCCATATTCTATCAAATAGATTAATGTATGATGTTTCACTTTTTCGTTTTTACCCGATCAAAGGAACTTGTAGAAGAGAGTGTGTAGTCTACGTAGGATATTTTCAGGTGGATCCGGGAGTACTGTCAAGTAGTGTATTAGCATTGAGAGAGCAAGCCTTTAAATAACTATCGTTTTCCCAGTAAGTGTCAGATTTCTGAATGACGAGTCACTAAGAAGTTTTTCTATTTTTCCCATCCGATTAAGGTAGTTATTAACAATGTAATTCTCGCTAAACAAATTATATTCCATTCCTAAAATTTTAAAGGCGTTATTGTGATCCATTTTATGGTTCGCTGTGTAGGAATTCGTCACCACAACCCCGTTTGCCCCAATCCATATTACCTCTATCGGTTTTATCAAAGTTTAACTTTAATCCAGAGATTTTTTTAAACGAGTAAATGTAAGGTTTTTAAAATAAAGGACCACTCTAATGAATGAAAAGCATTCTCGAAGTCCAGTTAAAATACCGGGAATATTTTATTCCTCACATTTTTCAGTTAGGCTAAAGATTAATCGAGTTAGTTCTCCAATATACAACCCCTTTACAAAGCCATGTTGTGTTTCGGATATCAATTCTTGTAGGACCATTTTGATGCGATTGGCTATAGCAGCAAAAACCAATCTTAACATCTACATTTATAAGGGATATTGGTCTCCGTGTTTTCAAAAACATTTTCGGTTTGTTTTGTTTCGGTGTACATGTTATGATACCAGTTCTTTGGGTGTTTGAACGTTCTTTTGCAGAATAACCAAAGTTCAAGGAGTTGATTAAATACATACTAATGTCATTCTAGAAGAATTTGTAAAAATCGGCTGTTAACCCATCAGGGCCTGGTGAATTGTTATTTGTCATTTGTTTTATGGAGATTGAGCATTCTGTCTCAGTGAGTGGACCTTCAGGGGAATTTTGTTCATCTTCTTCTAATAAGTTTAAAAATGGGTTTTCAGTATTAAACCTTTACTTAACGAATCGCCCACATCCGCCCGCGTAATATGCAAATTGAGCAGTTGAAAAAATTTAATTTTTCAAAATGTTTCAACAAAACCATATCATGTGACCCCTCATTGGAACGAGCTCATTGAGTTCGTTCCAATGAGGGGTGACTTGGTATGGTTTTGTTGAAATTGTTAGAAAATTAAAAAAAAATATTTAAAATAATAAATTTTGATATCATCTGCGTTGGGTAAAGGGTGAAAGAATGTGTTTTCGACTTGGTTCAGTTTATCAGCAGATGCAATTTTTGAGGCATACAGGTTTGGGTAAAAGGTGTCCTGTTCAGATATTATACCTTGCAAGTCTCTTATTTCTGTACCATCGGATCGTATTATTTTGGGAACAATCTTTTCAGTATAATGTCTTTTTTCCAGATTACAGAAGTATTTCGTAGCTTTCTCCCCGTCCACTTTCCATTCAGCTTTAGATAGAAGAATTATCTCCTGTATCTTCTTATCTCTGACTGACTTTAGTTCTGTTTCGATGGATTCGATCTCTTCGGTAACAGATAAGTCGATCTTGTCTAGATTCTCGTTCAAGATGGTTAGTGTCTATTCGATCTCCGATTTCCGTTTGTTGGACGGTCGTTTTAAATTTACGGAATAAGAGATATAGTTTTCCCTATTATCACGAGTTTCAAAGTCACTCAGAACAGCTGATCGTCGATTGCGAGTCGCCTGTTATTATTATTATTATTATTATTATTATTATTATTATTGGCTTTGACAGTAGCATTACTGGCAGTGAAAGCTGTTGTGCTGTACTGATCAGTTGTTTCTACTTTAATCCGTTTTACTGCATTCTTGATGATTAAGAAGGCTGTTATTGAACTTACACCCCCCGGGGGGGGGGGGGGGGGTTAGTTAAAGACGGATAGACCGATACGTATCGGGTTATGGTCTGATTCATATCGAATTCGGATGTCTATGGTCTGGGAAAAATATGGGCAAATCACTTGACACAAGAAAGTAATCCAATCCAGCCATTTTGTTCCCAGGGCCCCTCCAGGTATAGCTTCTAGATTCCGGATTTTCTATTCTCCATGCATCGTGTAAATCTAATTTTTGCATATACTGTAAAACATTCACATTTGCTTTGACACTATTTCTGTGCTTATAGTTGGTTGTGTCCATGCCATAGTTCTGGGGTACATTCCAGTCTCCTCCTATTAGAACTGAGGAGTTACCCATTTCTTCTATTTTAGAAAAAATGTTTTCAAAGAAGCCCGGGTTGTCATCATTTGGTCCATACACAACCGATATTGTTAATCTTTGTTCCTCTGCGGTTATATCGAGTACATTTTAATTACCTCTGGGGGTATACAATTGACTTGTTGTTTATTGAATATCCAAACGAATTGTGGAACAGAATTGCTGTTCCTCTACTTGAGCTTGACTGAGAGCAAGAGACCGCTTCGTATCCACACTCATTGTTTCCATATCTGTTCAACCTCAATACAAAAGTGAGTGTCAACCAGGACAGTTATATCAAATTCATTTCTTCAACGTTGGACGATGTACGCCGTTTGATATGATCAGAAGAGAGACCTCGACAGTTCACACTGCCAACTTTGATTTTAGCCAGAAGACTAATCTTGCCATGACACTCATCGGCACATATTGTACTGAAACAAAAATTTAGTTGAAAGCAATAGCAGAATAAATGTACATATCTGAGAAGGTTTTTTTTTGGTAACAAGAACAAATTTTCTAACAATAACATGGTTTCTGGGTATCGGATTTACCAGCTCGAAAGCTACCCTAATTTCTTTGATAAAAACCTAGCATTTTTAATTTGCTTTTCAGAAAGAGTCGAAATAAACAGGTACCAACACCACAAAACCTCCACAATTGCACCCCACAGAACTGTATGTTTTAGTTATAATTTAGTTATGATACTAAATGGGTTAAAATGAAACATTAGCACTCCCAAAGACCCGGAATTTGCCAGTTGGCAAATTGTCACATCTTCAAAATGCCAATGATCCATTCCAGTCAATTATATTAAAATGTAGAAAAGACAATCCAAGAAATACAACCAAAAAAAGCTCCACAGTATTGGCTCCTGGTTGACATTTGTAATAAAGCATCCATTCTCGGAAAAGGAAGTGGACTGGCAAACGAGACAGATTATGAAAAAATGAATACGGTGTATAGCGAGTGAAAAGAAAGATTGAGTGAATTGGCACTACGAGCAAAAGAACGAACGAACGAACAAATGAATGAAGCGACAAATAAATGAACGAATGGATGAAGGGGCGAACGGACGAACGAACGGATGAAACGAATGAATGAAATCCAATCGACCATAAAATCACTCAAGCATTATCTCAATTAGTTCATCTAGCAGTCAATTCAAACCAGCAGTGCATGGATTATTCGATTATTTTTAATCTTATCAGGGTTTGAAACTTGAAAACGCATACAAAAATATATATTCTGTAAAAAGCCCTGTGAGAAAATAGAGGTCAATAGACGTATGTATGTATGTGAATAAATCAGTGACATTATCTTATCCCTTTGAACACTGGGGGCATCTTCCAAGTCAGCTCAACGACAGCAATCTGAACCCGTATTCACTATTTGGGGGAGACAAGTGAATATTTTCGACTTGCAACCTTATGACTGATCTACCTAACACAATAATTTAAAGGATCCTACTTTAAAAATATTGACTGATCTACCTAACACAATAATTTAAAGGATCCTACTTCAATTAACCTATAAAGTATCTCGTTCCTGGATGGGGCGTCTCGTCTCTTGGTCTCTAAGGGTTAACCCCCCCCCCCTTACGGGTTTATGGTTAAGAGAAACTGCTAGGAAAGCGGTAAACAATGTTATATAGCGGCAAATTAGTGCTTATGAAATCATAGGCCTGACAACTGATCGCCCTCATGTACTTTAATATTCTGGGATCAAAGAGCTCCTTCCAGCTCTAGCCACATATTCAGTTTACCAGGGCGGCGCCATTGTTTCGAGAACAAGAATGAATGAATGAAGGAATGAACCCAATCGACCATAAACTAACTCAAACATCCCCTCAATCAGTTTATCGATTAGTCAGTTCAAGCCATCAATGCATGGAATACTTAATTATTGATCTTATCAGGGTTTGGAACTTGAAAAAAGATTACAAAAGGATGTATTCTGCGAAAACCCTGTGAGAGAACAGCTGTCAATACACGTATGCATGTATGAGAATAAATAAATGAGGTATCTTATCCCTTTGAACACTGATGATATCTTCCATGTTAGTTCAATGGAAGCAATTAGTAGAGTCCATATTCATTATTTAGCGGTAGACCAATTAATATTTTCAACGTGAAAAATATTGATTGGTCTATCCAACACATTAATTAACAGGCATCCTACTTAATTAAGTTGTGAAGCATCACATTTCTGGGCTGGAAAATAGACCTCTCGGGTTCCAAGGATTAAAGACCCGCACCCATCACATTAATTGTACAGGCATCCCTCTCATTCAAGTTATAATGTAACATGTTCCTCGACTGGAAAAGAGGCCTCTCGGTTTTCAAAGGGTTAAAGACCCTCACGGGTATGTGGTTGAGAGAAACTCCCGGAAAGCGGACAACCATGTTATATAGCAGCAAATGAGTGCTTTGTGAAATCATAGGCCTGACAACTGATCCTCTTCATGTACCTTGGTATTTAAGGGTCAAAGAGGTCATTCCAACTATTGCTACTCATTTGCTAAGGTGGCATCATTTTCAGAAACACGAACGTAACTGTGGTGATAAATGAATGTATGAAAGAATGAATGAATGAATGAATAAAATCTAATCGACCATAAATTCACTCAAGCATTACTTCAATCAGTTCATCGATCAGCCAGTTCAAACCATCAATGCATGGATTACTCGTTATTTTTATTCTTATCAAGATTTGGGACTTGAAAACGCATACCAACAAATATTTTCCGCAAAAGCCCTGTGGGAAAATGGAGGTCAATACACGTATGCATGTGTGTGAACAAATACATGAGGTTATCTTATCCCTTTGAACACTGGCAGTATATTCCATGTCAGTTCAATGCCAGCTGTGAGCCACGATAAATTGTCAATAAGCTTTTCTCTGTAGTTTTTATTTACAGCATCTTTACTGAGTGGTGATTGATTTTACATCCATATATACATACATCTATTTATTTGTTTGTTTAAACCTTGTAAAAGCAGAAAAGAGACGACATCAGTACCTCAAGTAATTGTGTAAAGGCACAATTACCAATATGAACTATAATTGTCTCCGAACAAGAGTCGTCAGTTTATCTGCAACGCGATCAAGTCTAAGTTGCAATTACGTAGCAGATATGCTAACAACATTTTAGTTCTTCAGTACACAAGAGTATATTTGAAAATAAACTTACCAAATCGGTATGACATGGGTCTTCCGGAGCAAGATATTATAAAACAAAGTTAAACGATATTTATACCATGCTCGCCAATGTTACTACCTGTGAAAAGCCAGTATGTTAAATTTTAGCTTTTAACCCCACTACCGGTTTAAAAAAATTTACAGCTATAGTCTGAAGGTCATCCAACTTGACCTTTGGCATGACGCAATTTGCCAACTTCGATACATTCACACTTCGCGATATGTTTCATTCAAACATAGGACATGTTTCGGTACTATCTACTACGTGTAAATGACTCATTAAGTTTAAAATACCTACATTTGAATATTTAAAATAAATTTTAAGAATTGTTAATAATAATTTGATTGAAAAAGCCAGGAAAATTCAATCAACTTTGACGATGTGTCTAGCTGTCAATCAAGCATTCATGTACAGAAGGGAAGTACTGCCCACCGGCGCAGATGTAAACAAAACAAACCTGTGTGTTTGCGGTAGAAAGTGTCGTGTTTTCTCCATTTTAAGTGACAAAGTCGATTATTAATTAAGAGCATGGTATAAATAAAATAAATAAGTACTAGGGCCGGTAATCAGATTTAAACCACTAGTAGAATAAGGGTTTTAACCACTCGGCAAGCCGAGTGGTTAAAACCCTTATTCTACTAGTGGTTTAAATCTGATTACCGGCCCTAGTACCTATTTATTCTATATTTCCTCCTCAGCCTTCACAACAATAACAAGAAAAACACCGATGCTGAATCGAGGTTCCCTAGAACAAAAGAATTTCCCGCCAGATTTTCTTCATCTTTGTCTCCTAACATGCCCTCGAAAACTAGAAGATATTGTATAGTGATATCTCTGCCAATTTCAAATTCGTCATCGGGAATACCTTGAATGAATTTGATGACTTCACACTCTTGCGATAAAGTATATGTCTTTTGCCATTCTTTATAGCACCAAATAATTTTATGAGATACAATTTGAAATAAATCATGCTTCATACCAATCAGTTTTTTAACAAATTCTGTTTTCCCTGAACCACTAGTGGGTCCTGAGATGAAAATATTACAGGGATGTTGAAACAATAAACACCACTTGATGCCATTTTTGTTTTTTGTGACAAAATTTGTATCACTAACTTATATACTATTTTCTTCCATGGATTCTTCAAGTCGACGACAAGGTATTCTTTTTGAAGATGCTTTTAACTCAAATATGGTTTCTGAATAATCTGTTCTTTGATCAGTTTGTTGTACACATTGATTATATAAATAATCAAAAATTTGTTCATAAATAATAAAATCCCACATAACTATTGTCCGAGTATTTTGCAAATTTTCTTTGTAAAAAGCATTCATCATATATATGGACAGAACGCGATGTGTGTTTGAATCGGTGGGTGTTTTACATAACTCGTTGGAATGGCGTAGTCATATTTCGCGAGAGCATTCTGTGTTTATTACACAACCCATACATTAAAATTAATTGAAATAAACAAATTTTAATTCCGCATGCTTAAACTCAAAAGTGAAGAGTCTGTTTGTTTTGACTGAAGCTGTACTGATCAAATGGATCGATAATAAATCAAAACAACCTTTTTGGAACCAGTGTTTGTTGAAACTCGTATCGCTGTTTCTCTTCGGCTGGTGCCTATTCACGCCTAACCATTTGGCGGCTATTACAGTTGGAAAAAATATAAAAACAAATTTGTGCAGATTTGCAAAACTGCTGGGAGAACCATTTTTAAAAGAAGTTCGAGGCATGACAAGATTTACCGAAATAAAATTGACCAATTTAGATATAACGGATCCACAAAACGAGACGGCCACGGGACTGGGTTAATGTTCTGGTTGGAAATGTTTTTTTTGTTTTAAATATTATCTCATTTTTGGTTAACTAATTTTTTGTGAACCGACTTTATTTTGCTTCGGACGTTTTCATTTTCAGACTACGCGACAAACGGTCGATAATTGTATTACGAAATTTGGAAACTTTCCAAACGTAACTAATGACTCTGTGGGAAAATACCTAGTATGAACGGTGCTGGGAAAAGGTTCTGGCTTGTACATCACCCATTGAATACAGAATCATTTACATCATAGCGGCCATTCCGTTAAACACAAGGGCTTAATATTGAATGGATGTATAATAAAATGCATTACAAAATTCAACATACATTTCTTGGTTTTTTAATTGTTTTCGAATAATATCTTCTGTTATTGTTTAGTGACTAGGAGTAATAAGTTGAAAGGCATACAATAATAGTGCCTCACATGAGATCTTATTTTCTAAAAGCCATCCTGCCTGGTCCATGGTTGAAATTCAAATGTTCCATTGACATTATGAGTGAAGGCTATTTAAAAGTTTAACCTGTGTGGATATGTCTCATATTTATTTACACTTGTCTATTCTTCTTTCGTTTGATTATATTTATACCTTAAACCCGTATGACATGTCTCATATTTATTTACCACATAACGTTTTGTCTATACAGATCAAAATGTTTTTGTTTGTGTTTCACTTCTGACTTGTCTGTTCTTGTTATGTTTAATTCTATGTGTGTATTAAATGTTAATTTTGTAATTCTGTCTATCTTGCATACATTCAACCATTCTTTCAAAGATGACTTTTTGTGATGTGTTGAATTCTAATGTAATCCATTTGACTTTACATGAAGTGTGTATTTATTCCATCTTTAATGTATTTAGAACCATTTTAGGACCTAAACCCAAATATTCGTGCATGATTTGTGCATCTTGATGTCCATCTGTCCATTGACCTAACCTACTGTTTATAATTATTGGATTCCAAAGTAATGGGTTATGTGTATATATGCAACTGTCTGTATCAAAATATAAAACCCGTTTACCTAATCGTCCTATAACTTTGTATAATTCCAAACGTGCATGTGTTGTGAAAACAGACGCTTTGACAACATTATCTGAACAGTGTGGCTCATACATGTGTTCTATATCTGTGTAATTCACTGAAATAAATTGATCATGTTCAAATATTTTTACAATTCTAACAATGATATTTGGGTCCTGTGTTAAATCAAAATAGTTAGCTCGATTATGTATGTACTCGGTTTTAGTTTTGATATTGTTTTGTGCATTTTCCCCCATAAACAGTTTTACATGGTGTTTGCAAAATGACCTTTTTCCAGGATTTTTATCAATGTCTTGGTAACTTTATGTTTTCAATGTCTGCATTATCAATTTTAAAAGTGGCTTTATATGTATCTGTTTTCGCGTAGTCTGGATGCCCACTAGTTTCTTGTTTCATTTTTAAATATTTATTCATTTAATGTTTGTAAATTTCTGTAGACCATTCTTCCCAATGCCAAATCTGGTAAGTGTCAAGTAGTTTGTCCCCCATACCCATTGCTTTGAAAAGTTCCACAGTTGTCCATGTACCTACAAGACTGCGTTGTTCTGATGTGTGTTCACAGTGATCATTTCTTCTTCTGCACATATATTGCAAAGTGTGAAAACCAATTTTTTGTTACAGTGAATTGGTAAAACTGGCATGTGAAGATTTTGTGGTGGTAAAAACTTACATTTAATGAGTTTCCTATACTGTCTTAAATTATGTGTATCTATGTTTTTTATGGGTATTTTGGATTACCTACTGGATATTCTCTGTGTTTATTGACATAGGGATAAAGTTAACAAATATCTATGTACTTTATTTCAGTGTTTGAGCTCTGATCTATTTTATGACATAATTTAATGGCATTTGTTCTTCTTCCAAATAATGCTTTCTGTGGTTTAATTGGATCCAAGTTTGGTAAAAACGAACTGAGTGCTGTTTTTAATTCAGAATCTGTTTTGCACAAAGCGTCATATTCATGTTCACATATTACTTTCACGGTGAACCCAAGCGACTTCAAATGTTCTATGCGATTCTCTGTCTGCATGTATAGAGTTTTATAACATTTAAATTGACTGGGTTTTTGCATTTCTGTCTGGATAACATTTTTCACATCCATGTCACATGTATCCAAAAAATACAAAAATGTTTTTTGTGTCTCTGTGAACACTATCTACATAATAATCTTCTATTTTAACTTACCCAACATTCAGTGCATGATGTATGTGTATGTGTTCGTCTTGTGCAAGTATCTGTAAAATTCTGATAGCCTTGTCAGGGTATTTGATGGCAGCTGGGTAACCTATGTCTGAAATGATGGCAGATGTGTGTTCTGGTACTAATGATCTCCTAGCTTCATTACAGGCATCAGCTAAAGTAATTCCTTCTCTGAAGGGGTCTATTTCATCATTATCTAAAACATTCAGTCTAAATTCCCCACACTCTCATCGTAAAATATCTACATCTGATCGACAGTACATTTCTATTTCCTTTCAAAAGTTAAATCTAGCATTGGTGGTGAGTTTCTGATTATACCATTTGATTAATTCTTCACTGTCTGATGGAGACATAGAATCATGTATGTAAAATGTTGCATCTAAATAATCACCAATATAACTTTGCCAAATGAGGGAAATAACCTTTTGCTAATTTAGTGAAACCAAATGTTGTAGAGAATTGTGCCAACTTCATGGAAAGAACACTTAAAGAATAAATTAGTCTTACACCATAAGCTTTAAGTAGAATAATTTTGTTTCCATTCACAATAATTACTGGTGTTGTGCTATAATTTTCAACAAGATATCTTAACACAAATTGTCCACCAAACCCTTCTAAATTATGAGCAATAGCTGTAGTCCCTTTATGCTCTTTACTGAAAAGCCATTTACAAAAATCTGGCAAAGTTGACTCCTCTTTAAATATTGTTTCTCTTTGTCCAAACTGATCGCATGAAGTAGAGTTTTGAGTAATACAGAAATTTGGATTGTGACCTTCCAGACTTGAGTAGTTTCAAAATCCAAAAATACAAATGGAATTTTTGTCATTGTGCTATTATCAGGTAAGATGTATTCCGGAATGAAACATTTATGTTCAGAATTTACTTCTTGCTGAGAAGCTTTCAGGATTACATTGAGCCTGAGGGGGAAATGGAGGATGTTAGTAGAGAGAGCAAGAGATGAAGATTAGAGAATGAAAGAGAATTGTATACAATCTACGCTCAGATGCTAAAAACGTCAGGAAATTTCCACCCAAAATCCCATGCATACACAATATTATTTAAAGAAGTTGATGCGAAGAATCCAACGTATTTGACATCATGTTTGTAGAGATCAAAGATTAATGTATTATTGAAGAGGATGACCACATGAGACTGTCCGTGAACCACCCTGGATTGGATATAGGTATATGTATTCCATTTAACATTTAACAAACCATCTTCTATCACTGTTAATACAATGTTAAATGAAATTGAAAAAGTTGTACAATCCACTGATAACTTTACTGTCTGTGATGAGAAACTATCTTTCGAAGTAACACACTTCCTTACCACAAGGGTCTACACAATGTAAACCAAAATCATTTGAATAATAAAGAGAAAATGGTTGTTTGTAAACAGAGTATTGTTGAAAGAAAAAGTTTAATGACTCAATGTGTCTCGCACGGGCCATAGTGGTAGGAAAGGGTCAAGTTCATAAAAATGGATCAGAACTTTGGCAAAAAATTGGAAATAAATTAGAAATTCAAGGGTGAAGTTTCAAGACACTAAAGCTAAGATATTGATGGATAAAGCAGGGCTTGATTAAAAAGTCCTTTGTGGATATGAGGAGTATTACAAAATAATATATCTGCTTTCTCCAGAGTATGTCATCAAAATGCATACTCAATATAAAACTGATTTCTTATTTGAACCTCCACAAACTACAAACAATAGTAAAATTATATATATATACCACAATCACCAGCACTTTGACACCATTACCAGTATAAAAAGATTTTTAGGGTATGACTATTATTGGAACTTTGCAATCAAGGCTATCAATTTAACTGGTAGAGTGCTGAATTATTTTTGGTCATCAAAATTTGTTTGTGTGTCTTTGCCTCATTTCAATTCATGAGAGAGTGCCTATAGACACTCTCTCATGAATTGTAATAAGGCAATACCTAACAGACAAAACTATTTAACTTCCCAGGTAGTTTGAAGCTCATCCACCAAAAATGCTGCATTCAAGTTGAAGCACCTGCACTTTAGAATAAAGCCCAAAAATGGGCTTCCAGCACTCTACCAGTTAAGGAACAACACATGCAAAGTTCGTTGGGTTTGCTGTGCCCCATCAAAATGTATTCCTGAACACTATCACCTGTTACAGTTGCAATAGACGGTTTGTTAGTTCATAATGTTATCAATATCATATTACTACAACAGGGAAAGAACAGAAAACTATTTGGCAACTAGTGCAAAAATGTAAAAATGGTAACATATTTACCATTTGATCTCCAGTGGAATCTTCCATGCCAGTTCAATGGCAGCAATTAGAAGAGTCCATATTCATTATTTGATTTGGGGTAGACCAATCAATATTTTCAACGTGCAGGAAAATATTCACACAGATATCTCATCTAATATAATCGAGGGTGGATGTATTATAACAAAAATGGCTTTAAAAAGTACTTTTAAGTTTGGAGTTCGTATAACAGAACACGGATATTGATAACATTGAATACGGTAAATCCCACTTAAATATCGAATTCCTCATATAAGTGGATTCAGTATATATACGTTTCCATTTTTATTGTTTTCTATGTCAATTGAATCGACCTAAGAATTCAGTTCCGCATGATCTGGAGCAATTATTATCACAATATACACGCGTGCCCAATAAAGTAGACAAGCCGCGTTAATGAGGTCGAGTACTTAGGGAACACAAAGGAGGCTTATTTCTGTACTTGGAACACCTAGGTACCGCAGTTTTGACAAATAGAATACGAAGCAAGCGGAATTCTATATTACCTACAAAAACAAATTTGGTCGGACTTTCTAGCCGGGTTGTTTTTCGTGTCACTGTTGCAAAAGCACTTTTACAGACGCCATAAAAGCATATATATATGTATTACGGATTGTTTCGCTTGAAAATATTAAAAACAATGCACAGAAATGAAAATAAAGAAAATCAAATAAAGAAGAATCACAAATATTTGTTTCAGATTTTTGCAGACGTCCATTTTTTTCTCCATTCAGTTGAATCTTCCTGAGAATTGAAGTCACCGTGAACTGTGTCAGTTATCGTTTTTGATTATACGCGCGCATGCACGCTAAAATAGTTTGGACTATTCGGGAACGTATGACGGACGCAACATAATGTGCCACGTTGGGTAATGTGCCTGTCTTGGGTAATGGGTACGGAAGATTGAGGTCCTGGTGGGAAGCAATACTCTTCTTCCCCGATTATTACTCGGTAACCACTCGATTAGTGTAGTCAACTCCAAGCCGGGCAATACGTATATAATACTTGTCCATAAAATCAATGAATCAAATCAAATCTGCTATTTGAAAAAAGAACAGATGTGAACACGCTAATTTATCATTTTCACTGTTTGTTCGGTTTTTTGGGGGGTCGGTGGGTGGGTAGGAGGGAATTTAACAGCACATTATACAGACACGGTCATATCGTGCCTGACAGTATTAACGGCTGAGTAATGCGGATTATCAGGAGAGGACCACATTGTAACGCAAATAACTATCTGACTCTCAACATATTATCCTGCACAAGCAAGATTAGAAGTGTTTGAAGACAAGTTTTCCACCGCCTCGCTATACGCTTTAGTACTTGGCTATTATAGGTTGCGTGTCCTGTCCAAGGATAAAAAGCACTTGACCCTATCAGGATCGAACCGTCGACTATTCGATCTGAAATCCTGTGCGCTAACCAATTACCATTTACATCTTCATTGTTTTGTTCCCTAGTCTTGGCATGTTTTTCATTTCATTTTTTTATTGGTCAAATACTGAAATGTGTTTCCACCGCAGCCATCTTAGGGAAGGGCGGAAGCTGCTATAAATGAACAATGCTCAAGAAAAAAAAATCTCGAAGGTTTTTAGTATACCGACGCCACGCAATATTCGATCGCGTTTTGGAGAATATACATTGATGTATACGGTAGGGTTTCATCTTGGGAACAGGAATTCCGTGTTCCCGGTTCCAAAAGCGGGTCACGGTATCTGAGAAATCTGAAGCACAGAACCGTGAATCACGCATGACACTGTTTTAGCGTTGAACTAAATTTTTCTAAATTAAAAAATTGCCCAACGTAACTTTGTTAGAGTTTGTCAACCCTTCCACGACTGAACTGTTTACAATAGTGCTTCCCGAAGCACCATTTTCACTAAATCACTGTATCTCTCAATCAGTTCCAGATGACGCCTCTTAAACAGTAATATCTTCTCTCGCTTCAAAATTCAAACTCGTTTTCATTTTCAGAATCACTGGCATCACTCACCTTTCACTCCCTCCATCAACATCAACTCCTTCTTCACTGCAGCCACCGGTCTCCTCTGTTTCAAGCCGTGGAGATTGGTCACAGCAGTGAACAGGGCTTTGAAGCCAGGAGATAATGGTGATAAAACTAGCGATTATATTATTAAACCCTGACAAAAACAAGTGCCGAGGTGCGAAAGTTGATGTAGTGTTATAAGTTTTCATGAAAAATAAAATAGCTTTTAACCCTTTACATAACATGAAAAGCAGACGACACATGCCAAAAAAAATTCTCGAATAACTCATTTTTTTCATTTTTTGTCTCAAAAACATAGGTTATGACCCCTCATTGGAACGGGCGTTGATTGGTCAGAATGCCTTGGACAAATAGCCATGGCAAAGGCTGCACCCAACATCCAAGGTATATGAGAGCGTGCAACACCCAGAGTTTAAACGCACGCGAAACATCGGAGGTATATGGTTTAAACGACAGCTATCCACGTTTGCTCGCCTCGATATAAAAATCGAACCAACAAACATGAAAGTAGTTACAAATATCACCAGATTTCCGACAATTCGATCATATTTTGTCGTTACAAATTAAATAGTCGAATAATTAAAATGAAATACTTGAGAAAAAAAAAATAAGAGCAAATAATTCGTCCCCTGAGTTCCAATGTGTTCTATGTGTCAGTAGGCATTGGAACTCAGGGGACGATATGTCAACAAAATTCTGTTTACTCGTTTCCCTAACGATCCAAGGGATGTAACTCTATCTGTTGTCTTCTGCGTTTGTAAAAACAAAACAATTATCCAACCGATTGCGGAGCTTGAGAAATGCATCCGCAAATTTATTTGCACGATGTTTCTGTTGTGTTTCAAACGGGACAAAAACGTTATCCCCGGCGACATGTATGGTAAATGGAGATTTAATACCTGGATGTCTCATTTAAAACCTCGTGTGCGGCTCGGTGTTTGAAAACAGACATCCAGGTATTAAATCTCCATATACCACACATGTTGGCGGAGATACCTTATAGTGCTTTCGATGTGTTGTTCAAAATGTACGAAGACAAACATACTCGGACACATTACAGTACATTGTACGTCTTCTTGAACCCCATTCTACCAAGGAGCTAAGATCCTTTCTGTAAATGGGCCTCTAATCCTCGCGATACATCGCACGTTGTAGACAGCCCATGAACCTCTACTAAACTCACGCGAAAGAATGCAAAATTCGTTTAGAAATCTGAACAATGCCAAACATTCAAAATCATTGGGTCGTGTGTGATCGATGTTTGGCATAGTTTGATCCCGCAGCAGATTGAGAGTTTGTTGTTGATGGACAAGCCTGGAAATAAGCAACCTGTCATTCGCAGAATGAGGTTCCCAGAGGGTGAATTTGCTGATGCTACCTCCACACTGTAGGCTGGAATCCCCAAATTTATCCACTTTATGTTTTTGAGTCCTTGATTCTCAATGAGGTTCGCAGAGGTCAAATTTATAATGCTACCCTGCAGCGCAGGGTTGCATCACATAAGTCACCCTCTAAGGATCTCATTCTGCAGATGGCAGTCTGTTTATTTAAAGGGTTGTTGATGGGTCACCGCGATCAGTATTAGTTCGGATGCAGAAGCCAGGATTGATGAAATTTATTGAACTACTCAATGAATAGAGTGTGACATGGAATTGACTACGGTTATACAGTTCCCAATGAGGGTGGTACAGTTTCCTGCGCGAAGCGTATGGAACTATATTGCATCTACTGGGCACAACGCACAGGTAGTCAACGAAAAGTAATGCTCAAATCATGATATTCTATCGAAGAGACAAACACATATATATATATAATACCACACGAATTTTGTGATAATATATTTGCAATAATTTACATATTTTTCATTTTCAGGCGAGCGACCGTCCTTGTCATTAATCGTCCTCATAATTTAAATACTTTTTGAGTCGTAAACTCCCGCCTCATGGCGTATTTCAAGGAGTATAGAAGTCAGATTAGCTAGTGTCGGTATCAGTTGAATGTCAGAAACGTTGGTGTATTCACCTTTCAGAATGTAGAGTTACGTCTCGTATCTCAAACCGTTTAAGGATTTCCCAAACTGTGTATTTATTTATACCGTCATGGACGTTTCTTAAATTGTCTGGTTTTCCTCTCCGTACTAATACTCTGCTGCGTACTTGAAACTGAACTTCGAGAGCACTAATTTCATGATGAAGGGTCAGCCACTAAGCATACATATTACTGAAGACTGTTGCACAGGACGCCTCGTTGTTTTTAAAATCAACAATTTATCCGTGAAAAAATGTGTGGTTTCCTGCAACTGATAGGAAAATAGACACAGTTATGAAAAACTGTTTGGAGAGTCAATCATTTGAAGATAACATCACGGCCATTTCAAATATACACTGCTTCAAACAGTGTGAAGTAGAGTGTTTCTTCAACTTTTTAAGGACCACTGCTGACCTGACTGCTCCACATAATCGAGCAAAACGCCGGTGCAAAGAGATTAATCGGTGGCATAACCCGATGATCAGTAAAGCAATACCCCCGAGATTGAAAAGATCATCCAGACGTTTAACTGAGGAAGATTTAACTGAAAGTGAGTTCTGGAACCTTACATACACCGGAGGTGCTCAATTTACGGTTTTAAAAGGTTTCGCATTTTTCATTTCATTCGCCAAGTTTGAGAGGAAATGTTTTCTTTTCGGCTGACTTCTATTTTATGGCAGGTAGCCAGTCAATTATTTAATGTTAGAAGATAGAGTTACCTCCCTTGATATGTTTCTTTATGTATTATCCACCTCTCTTTCAAATGTGTCGCGTGAAGGACGACCTTATATGTTTATTAAATCAAATCTGCGTGGAGTCTCACCAGTTACAAACGAAACGTTAGGCCTAAAAATGTTAACAATCTATATTCTCAGGCCCTTCCGTATGATCCCTTTGGCTATTGCATGCTCTCTTTTTATAACCAATGCAAACGTAAAAAAAAATTAAATGGTTTAAATCGGATATTTTACCAAAGTTGATAAACTTAATAAATGTGTCCCTTGAGTGCAACAAGTCTGTGCAATGCAAAGCCTTCTTGCACTCAAGAGACGAAATACACTATCACCCTTGCGATTCTGTTGATTATGAGGCCTAGAAAATAAAACAAACCAAGAACATGAACTTTTGGTGATAAAGAAATAATTACAAAAATAAAATGAAAAACCGCCCGCCCACACGTAACTTTTTGTAGATTTTCTTTGTGGGACCTTAATTGTCGTTATCCATACTCTTCAAGTTAGTCAAATAATATCATTTAGTAGGAATCATATAATTTCTTTCGTCGGTATTGTTATTGTTGTAACTCAGTGTTTTGCATGCTGCCTTTTTGTTTGCGTTACTAAATAAATACTGCTCTATTCCATTGTTAGATGAATAAAAACACGTAAAATCCGATAACAATATTCATCACATTCGATAATAATGGGTTATCTGCTAATTATACAATAATACCGATTGAATAATAATAATAACCGGGCGCTGATTTGTCGCGGTTCTCATATGAGACGGTCTAAGTTAACCTTATGCTTCCAAATGCCTCCCTATTACCCGATTATTCTCTCCTCCCAACATCCCGAAAGGAACTATTTGATGACACCCCGTATCCCATTTCCCCAATCTCTCGGATAATTATACTACCCTTCTCCTTTGTGTCACCAGTACACACATATCCTTTATTCTCTCGTCCCACTTCCCCATTATACTTCCAGTGAATCATATTCTGTTAGCATGGTATTTTTAACATTATGATAGGAAGTGTTCCAGGTCCTACACGTCTCAAAAACTACAAATTTGGCAGCCCTTTTTGCCGCGTTTCCCAATTTTCCATCTAAGCCCCAACCACCGCGGCCTCAGCTTCAACAGTAGAGTTCCCACAAAGGTACCATGAAGATGCTCTTGAAAACCTGGCGTCTCTTTATCACGCAGGCCACGAAAGACCACTTTGCTTTGACCCCCTCTGACCAATTTCGGTTACAAACGCTTTTTTACCCAGGAATGTTCCAACTTCTCGGTCAAAGATATCCACTGAACAGCTCTCTGTCAACTCCACAACTTGCTCAATCCATCTTGTCTTTCTATTTGAATTCCAAATATATTGGAACATTACTTTCACCGTGTGCTATTGGGAAATTTTTCAAACAGTTAAGATAACAGAGTTTTTCATTAAGTTTATCCTGTCCTTCATCCTCATCCTTCGAAGCTCACCATGTACAGTTAAAACTAGAAGTCCTGTCATGAAATGCGCACAAATAGCACGCTGATATGCGCGTTAATGTACGCGTTATGGCCCAAGTAATGCTATCAAATTCTGTACCTATGGCCTGTGCACAAGCAATGTTTCAGCCAATGGACCTCCGGGTAACCCGGAGGTCCATTGGCAGAAACACTGCATGTCTTTGCTATGAGTAATCAGGAGAACCTGCCGTGCTTTGGATACCATTCGATATGGCAATTGCGCGCAATTCCAACGCGCAATTAAGCCTAGATAAGCGCACTATTCGTGACAGGACTTCTAGTTTTAACTGTAGTTGTCTAATTTTCAGCTGCATCATCAAGGAATGTCTTCGATCAAGGCATGCCTTGATTATGTAGTTGGAATATTTTATCAGTCGGGAATTGAGTCATTATAATCGTGAGAAATTATTTATTTGAAACGCAATCCAGTCGAATTGAAAGATATCGAAGTGACAGTTTATATTCAAACTTTCTTACTTCGACAACTTTCAATTCAATTTGAATAGGTTTGAAATGAAAAGTTTTAATATTATTGTATGAAACGATTCTTTTCAATTCTCCATTGCCATTTTTTTTAATTTAAAAATTTATTTTGTTTTTTTTTCTATTTCCTATATATAATATGAAAAAATGTTTTGATTAATTTTAAATTAAGTTTTACTATTTGTTTATTTTCTATATATGACAAAATATTTTGAATAATTTTAAATTATTTTTTATTATTTTTTTTATTTCCCATGTATAATATGAATACATTTCTTGGCTGATTTTTTAAATTTTATATTCTTTAAGTTAAAAAAAGATAACACAGTGGAATACAGAATTTTCTATCGATTTCTCGAGAAAATAAATTCGGAAATTGCGAGAAATTACGTGAATAAGAAAAAACTGTTTTTTAGTGAATGTTTTTTCTCACATGTATATATAGGAGATAAAAAAACGTTTGAAACAATTTTTAACATTTAAAACAATTTTTAATTGAAAAAAAAATATTAGAAACTTGCAGTCTAGCTGAATAGAAAGTTATGTGAAGAACATGGGCATCGCGAAATCGTCGAGCTATAGAAACAAATCACAAATGATCGAAGTCATACGAACCGCGATCAGTCAGAAAAAAGTACCCAAATTAAAATCGAGAGCACGTTTGCGGGGTTTGAAAAGTGTATGATTGTTGACGAGATTGATATATCATTTGTTCACTCGATGGGGGGGGGGGGGGGGGGGGGGAACCAATTAGGTGGAAAGATAGGAAGAAAATAACAACAAAAATCGAATCAAACGGCGACAATGGAAATAAAAAAGAGAAAGAAAAGAAGATGAAATATCGAACATCGTAAAAGCAGCAGTGACTGAACTCGAAAAAATAATGGTGACATAGAAGAAATACGAGCTAAAGTCACGCACAAACATTTGTTTCACACTCCCATAGAACGAGAGCAAGCCGTCAAAGGATTTTTCAAAACGTTTGATGTCAAAGGAAGAAAAACATTCATCCTGAAAATTTCTTTAGCGAAATAAAACCTAGCTTGTTGGATTTATTTCGTCGGATGTAAGGTTTAGGTATCAAAACGAAAATAGTATTGAAGTGTCGGATGAAGAAGATCAATCTGAACACGGGTAAAGTTGTGGAAAACGGTTTATTTTCAACCTCACACACAAACCGTGACCGAAAGTACTGATGTGTCCGACAACTTCGATAACATGGAAGGAAAATAATAGATCTTTCGGGCAATATCAAAACAAAGGCAGCAATTAGAGATGTCATGAAGTATTGAATCTAGAGATTCACATCGACAAGTATGATCCATTGCGAACATACTCACATGTAAAACTGTTTTATTTCATAGCACAAAAAGAATTAACATTACTGTTGTTTTAAGAATATGAGTCGATTATTGTCGGCACAAACTACCAAACAGAGAGATTTTTCTGTTTCAACTGTCTGCATTTCTTCCAACGCAAATAATCATTGGAACGTCACGAGGAGAATTGCCATTAAAATCAATGCGTTGCCGTCGACATGCTCAAACCTCACAGAAGACGGAGAGTGCCTTTTGTGGTGTATGTCCATTTCGAATGTTGCACGATGAAAATGAGTTCATGTTAGCCAAGCGAACGTCAGAGTTACACGGAAAAATATCAGAAGCTAACCCCATCTGGTTATTGTTTATACATAAAATGTTCTATCGACGATCGATATTCTACGGGTACGCACACCTACACGAAGCAGTTGGATGCTGACGACGTGGCTCAAAAATTCGTGGAAGATTTGGAATATCAAATGAAAAAAATATACAAGCAATTTAAAACTCCAGAGAAGATGATCTGCACAGACGAGCAAACGAAAGACTATTAGAGAGCTACCGAATGTCACATCTGTAGATTACCGTTTACCGAAACTTCAGCACCAGAATACAAGAAAATGAGAGGTCACGATCACTACATGGCTAAATTTCGAGGTGTCGCGCACAGTAATTGCGATTTAAAATATCAAGATTCTAATTTCTTTCCAGTGATATTTCACAATCTGTCGGGTTATGACAGTCATCTGTTCGTGAAGAATCTCGTCTGTGCAAAGAAAGGAAATATAAACTGCATCGTGAAGAGCGAGGAACAATACATTTCTTTCGCGAAATGGATAGTTGTAGACAAAAAGAAGAATAAAATAGATGGAAAAATGTCAGCAGTCGATATCAAGTGAGAAATACGTCCCATACATAGTTTTAAATTCACGTCGACCAGTCTCGAGAAACTAGTCGGCAATTTAGTGAAGGGGAAATTCGAGATCACGACTGAACACTTTCGAGACGAGCGTCAATTGGAGAGCGTATTTAGGAAAGGAGTCCATCCCTATGATCATATGGACGATTTGCATAGATTCGACGAGTCGAATCTACCTTCCAAAGATAATTTTGATTCGAAATTATACGATGCTGACATTTCTGATGTCGACTATAAATACACTCAAAAAGTGTGGGAAATATTCGACATGAATTCTATGAGAGATTATGACGACCTGTATCTGAAAACCGACGTCCTTCTCTTGGCAGACGTGTTCGAAAATTGTTGAGACATTATACTCTAGACGCGGCTTTCTTACACAGCTCCCAGCGTTGGCTGTGATGCACTGTTGAAGACGACTGAGAATCACTTGGAATTATTATCCGAAGTGGACAAGTTGCTCTGAAAGGGATGCGATAGGTGGAGTGTCGACGATATCTCACAGATACGCGAAAGTGAGCAACTGCTACACGGAAGGCCGATTCGATGCATGAGAACCGATTATATACACAACGATTATCCATTAGCACCCGGACAAATGAAAATGAATAAAGGCGATAAACTCGTTCCAAATTTAAATGACAAAAATAAACATACAGTCTTCTGCGAACGCATTTTAGCACACATTGCATTTGGGGCTGGGGTAAAGCATTACAGCTTTACTCAGCATAATGGACAAAACCGGCCAGGGCCATATACAAAGATATCCATTCATATTGTATTAGCTAACCTCACTGCAAGTCAGTGTGAGGTATTCCCATCACTTGGCATCCGCCGTCCATCGTGTGCCGTCCGTTAACTTTTGCAAACCTAGATTCTTTTCCACAGCCATTCAGCCAAATTCAAATATATATTGCACAAATTATCCCTGGGGTATACCCTTTTTATTTTGTTCAAACGGAGTGGCTGCCTTCTTCGGGCTCTGGGCAATGATGCTAAAACCTAAAAATCTTCAAAAATCTTCATCTCATGAACCACCAGAGAGACTGCCTTGATATATGGTATGTAACACTTTTTGGTGTTGGAGATTAAAGTTTGTTCAAGAGAAGTTGGTTGATCAATATTTGGGCTCTCTGTGGGCACATATCCATTTATGGCTCCGCCCAAAATTTCTGTGTTAAGAACTGAATGGCCGATTTGAACCAAATTTTGCATGTAGCATAAGTGAGTCCGAAGTACTTGATTGATGCCCGATTTTTTTTTCGTTGCCCCATGAGTACCCCAGGGCTAAAAATAGAAAAAAATTCAAATGCCCATATTTTCCAAACTACACGGAACAGAGAACTGTTAAGTGGTATGAAGCATCCCTTTGACCGGTAGAACGTATAAAACAAAAAATGGCCATCGGTTGTGTTAGGGTGTTCTGTAGGGGCGTTTGAAAAAATGCTGAGTTGGCATATTTGTAAAAAATGAAAACAATTTTTTCTTCAGAACCGCTGATCACAATCTTTTGATATTTGGTATACAGCATCCATAGGATGGTCAAATACAAGTGTGTTCAAATCGAAACCCCTCGGTTCATATTTGGGCTCAACAGAGGAGCCCAAATAATTAACTTAGGGCGCTTTAGGGAATAAGCTTTAAAATCTTCTTTTTCAGATCATAGAGTCAGATTTATTTATTTATTTATTGGTGTTTAAGGTCACATACTTATGCACAATGGCTAATCGTGACCGTGACAGTTTTACGGGTGGAGGAAGCCGGAGTACCTGGAGAGAACCACAGAGCAACGACGAGCAGCTGTCAGCTCCCCAACATCGTAACTCTGAACTCTGCACCGCAGCACAGGCAGGGTTAGATTGGTTGAAGACATGCGCACCAACGACGTGCAGTACGCCTCAGTACGCAGCGTCATCGTGCCCCCATGTAGGCAATCGGGGTGAAGTGTCTTGCCCAAGGACACAACGCGGTTGCCGCAGATGGGATTCGAACCGAGGACCTCTCGGCTTGCAGCCTGCACCTCTACCAACTGAGCCACCGCGCCCCCCATAGAGTCAGATTCTTTTGATACTTGGTATACAGCATCTCTACCGGGGTCAGATTGAAGTTTGTTCAAATTGAGTCCCTGGGTTAATATTTGGGCTTCCTATGGAATATGATGCAATATGGGGAATAATCTTTAAAAATCCTCTTCTTCAGATCCATGAGTTAGATTCTTTTGATATTTTGTATGCAGCATCTCTAAGAGGGGGGGGGGGGGGGGGGTTCTTTTTCAGACCCACAAGTGAGAATCTTTTCATATTTGGTATGTGGCATCTCTGGAGGTGTACGATTTGAATTTGTTCAGATCGACTCCCTGAGTTAATATTTGGGCTTCCTATGGGAGCCTGATTATTAACTTGGTGGAATCGGGGGGGGGGGGGGGGTATTCTTTAAAAATCTTCTCCTTCAGATCTACCAGTCAGATTCTTTTGATGTTTAGTATGCAGCATCTCTGGAGGGGGGGGGGGGGCGAGGATGGGAGTTGGATCAAGTTTTTTCAAATGGGATCCCTGGATGAATATTTGTGCTCTTTATTGGAGCCCAAATTTTAACTTAGTGCAATATGAGAACATTTCTTAAAAAATCTTCTTTTTCAGACCCACTAGTGAGAATCCTTTGATATTTAGTATGTGACATCTCTAGAGGTGTAAGGTTCAAATTTGTTCAAATCGAGTTCCTGGGTTAATATTTGGGTTCCCCAAGGGAGCCCAAATATTTACTTAGTGCAATATGGGGAATTATCGATTAAAATCATCTCCTTCAGACCCAGCAGTCAGATTCTTTTGATATTTGGTGCACAACACCTCTGGGAGGGTTAGATTGAAGGTTGTTCAAATCAGGTCCCTGGCTAAATATCTGTGTTTTTTATTGAAGCCCAAAGTTTAACTTAGAGCACAATGAGAAAATTTCTTGAAAATTCTTCTTCTTCAGACCTACCATTGAGAGTCCTTTCATATCTGGTATGTAACATCTCTTATCTTCTTTTTAGGGGGGGGGGGGGGGGCGCTAGAGAGAACACAGTAGTTGAAAACAAAACAAAAATTTCTTTCGGTTGTTGTTTTTTAATACTTTACAGAACAGAGTTTGCAAGGAAGCTTTCCTAGGACCGGCAGAAATGAATGGCCAAAAAAGTTGCCTTTAGTTGTGTCATAGCAAATCTAAAAATTGCTCTTGCTGCTGATCACATGCTGACACAATCATCTGTTTTGACAATTTGAGCCAGATGAGCATTTTAGGCTCACTTGAGCCTCTGGTTATATTTTCAATTTTTGTCTCAAAACATAGCTTGCGATCCCTCATTAGAATGAGCTCATTGAGCTTGTTCCAATGGGGGAGGGGAGGGAAGGGGGTCATAAGCTATGTTTTTGGGACAAACATTGAAACTCTTTTGTAATTCAAGAATTTCTTGTGGAAGTATCGTCTGCTACCCGCATTTGGTGCAGGGTTGAGAATGACCATTTCCAGCTACTGATACAGTATAATGATCATGCAAGTGAACAAGTATGTCAGCACATGACTGACATGCATTACTCTGTCTCATAAAATTGATGTGAGCCAGTGTGTCGAGTGTGACAATGTTTGCCTGTTTTGGAGCAAGTTTGTTCCTTGGTTAACCCATATAATACCGTACTTCAAAAGTAATGGTTAACCGATCAATTACTTTTTTTATCGATCAAGACGTTGATCATCACTTAGTCGATTAATCGGTTAACCATATCAGTTCTAATTAATTTCTATAAACATGATTACTGAATGATTACTGCAATGACCTTTGATGTGGAGGCTGAACAATCTAACAATCTATGTATTCGAAGATAAATAAGCATAATTCATGTGATTAAGACACATGTTGGAAATAGGTCCCGCAAAAAAAATGTATTTGCGAAACCCTGGCTCACTGTGGGAGCCTGAATTATAACTTAGTTCAAAATGAGGAATTGTCTTTAAAAATCTTCTTCGTCAGATGCAGCAGTTGGAATTTGTAGCATACTTAGTAGGTGAGATTCAAGTTTGTTCAAGCCAAATCTCCAGGTTCATATTTGCGCTCCCTATGGGAGCCCGAATTATAACTTAGTTCAATAAGAGGAATATTCTTTAAAATCCAGTAGTCAGAATCTTTTGATATTGGTATACAACATCCTTGGGTGTGTGTGCGGGGAGGGGGGGGGGGCTACCATGTCAGGTGAATGCCCTCAGGCCCCCTGGGGCGGGGCCTCTTGTTTTCTGTTTGACAACATTACCCTAGCTCTTCTCTCTATATTTGTCATTGAAGGTAGTCACTACTTTTATGTAGGCTTCCAAAATGTGTTGCTGCATGTCTGTCTGTCCTTCAGATGAAATGTTTCTTTGCTTTTCATTTGCCTGGCTCAATATTTTAAATAATTTGCAGCTATCTTTCACCCTCCAACCACCCCACACACATACACAAATCAGGGCTGGGGCGAGTATTGAGTACTTTGTCAAATAAGTGGTACTCGAGTAATACGAGTACTGAGTACTTTGGACCCAGCCCGTCACAAATATATTAAACATCCAAGAGTATTATATACTGGAAACAAATACAATACAGCTGCTGTGTACTGCTCACTTTCCATGGATGGGCAATATTTCCACGGATACAATAATATTTGATGCCAAACACTAACTATGGGAATAATCATAAAAAATTTAAATAATGAAACACCAGGTACAACACGGTGCTTCATTAATTAACATTTTGTGGATGATGATTTTTATCGCCTGGTAAACGCATGAGTGGACATCACTGCTCACGCGTGTATTACAACCAGTCCACGGCGACTACTTTAACTGATTTGTCTTCTTTGGGAACATATTTTTTACAATTACTCCTTTATTACAGAATGTGTGCCTGTGGGGATTAAAACCAAAGTAGTGAAAGTGCACTACAGAATCAATATTTGATGATTTTGGGAATTTTAACAGTGTCAGGAGACACCACAGTAGCAGGTACGGGTCATTCTCTTGGGAAAAATCACTGTTGTATGACTCGAGGTGCCTTAACTGAGGAAACCGAGGCTTTTTCTTAACACATATTGCAAAATATCAAACACAATGTGAAATGTCTTCAGAAGCCAGAATGTGTTTAAAAAACAATGGGAAATTCAAAATGTGTCAACATTAATTTATTTATAAATTAATATAGTTTTTATTTTATGGAAAAATGCTTACTGGGCGTGGAGGCACATCCAGGGCTATATTTTAACCCATCACTAGATAAAGGAATATTTGACATCATTTGTTGAAATAAAATGGCACTTTCTATTGATACTGGTGAATTATATAGCCTCAGCCAGGGCTTATAAGAATCTGTGAGAAGATTCACATAGAGATCTGTGCAACAAAACCAGTGAGAAACCATGTAGCTTCTCGTAACACTGCTGCTAGGATTCACGTGAAAAGAACAGAGTCAGTTTAACTCTTTACCTAACACAAAGGCAGCAAATTAACCAATACAACACTAACATGACCTTAAATGTTGTGACACTGGCAATAAAATTTGTACAAATATGACTGTCATTGGAACCGACTCTCATCAGCCGGTTCCAGTAACATTCATAATTATTATGCTTGATGAATATTGTTCATTTTTTAGCTCACCTGACTGTAAGTCAGGGGCGCTTAAATGATGACTTTCTGTCTGTCGACCATCCGTCCATCTGTCCGGCGTTAACTTTACATTATCAACCTCCCCGCATAAACAACTGGGCCGAATTGAACCAAATTTGATATTCATGTTCCTTATCAGATATAAATTCCAGTTTGTTCAAAAAAAGTTGCCACACCCACAGGGGCCCCAAAAGGGGCTTTTCTCTGATACCACCCATAAATTGTTTTCCAAAATTTTAAAAAAGTCTTCTCCAGAACCATATATAAGAATCTTTTGATACTTGGTATACAGTATCTCTAGAGGAGAGGAGTGGAGGGGGGGGGGGGGGAGGGGGTAGATTCAAGTTTGTTCAAATCGAGTCCCTGAGTTAATATTTGGGCTCCCTATGGGCACCCAGATATCAACAGCGCAATATAAGGAAATTTCTTTGAAAACCTCCTTCAGATCCACCAGTCAGAATGCTTTCATATTTGGAATACAACATCTCTAGTGGGGAGGGGGTTAGATTGAAGTTTGTTTGAATCGGATATCTGGGTTAATATTTGGTCTACGTATTGAAGCCCAAAGTTTAACTTAGTGCAGTATGAGGAAATTTCTTTAAAAATCTATTTCTTCAGATCCACTAGAAATAATCCTTTCATATTTGGCACACAGCTTCTCTAAGGGGGGTCAGATTCATGTTTGTTCAAGCCAAGTCTATGGGTTAATATTTGGGCTCGTTATGGGATCTCATATTAACTCAGTGTAACATGAGTAAATTTCTTTAAAAATCGTTTTCTTCAGACCCACCAGTTAGAATGCTTTAATATTTGGTGTACAACATCTCTCGGGTGGTCAGATCTCAATTTGTTCCAATTTGGTTCCTGGCAGTCAGAATTCTTTCATATTTGGTACCACAGGGGGTGGGGGGGGGGGGGGGCGTGTGTCAGATTTGAGTTTGTTTATTTCGAGTCCCTATCTTAATGTTTGGGCAGGGGTGAGTTAGTTTTGAAGTTGTTCATTAATGGTCAAATCCATTCCTTGGAGTTTTTCCATAAAATTTGCCTTTCAAGCTGCAGAGACACAACAACCCCTGGAAGTTTGGCAGTACTTGTCTACAGCCGTCAGTATTAGAAGCAATCAGGAAGACCTATGCTAATAATCATCTGACATGGACACTAGAGTTATGAATAATTTCATAACATCATTCCTATGTAGTGTTCATGAACCACGACTAACTGAATGTGATCCAAAATACTTCTCTGAACCACTTTGCCAGGTGAGCGAGTATGGCCACTGGGGGGGGGGGGGGGGGGGAGGGCTTTTTTATTTATAATCAGTAGTTGGTGTTTTAAAAATTAAAAAGCTGTACTGGGTAAAGGGTTAACATGTATTATCAGTATGCAACAGGGGTTCAACCATACTGGCCTCATAGGATCCTTGTCCATAGCAGGTCTGAATTCTCGCCAACGATTTTCGCAAGAATCCAATTAAATTCTCCCAAATTTAGAAGAATTATAAGCCCTTTACAACCCCAATTGTGAAACAAAATTGACATTGTTTAAAATCCAGTAGTCAGAACTATTTATCTTTCTAGATGGTTAATTAAAACAGATTTTGTCAGAAGGTTTTGTG
Organism: Pictodentalium vernedei; assembly: GCA_031216915.1. Lineage (NCBI taxonomy): Eukaryota > Metazoa > Mollusca > Scaphopoda > Dentaliida > Dentaliidae > Pictodentalium > Pictodentalium vernedei. The sequence goes on from CM062290.1 coordinate 405,938,376, forward strand.
TGCTGATGCAGATTTTAGTTTTATTTTTTGGGTTCTGGGTAGTTTTCAAAGAAAGTTGTGAATTCTTATCCCTCCCAACTTACTCATTAGGTAACGGAGTAGGAATTCTGTCGAAGGCAATACCAGTTTTTAAGCCCATTTGACACAGATTGGACAGTTCTCTTCAAAAGAACAAATTTCCCATGCTTTTGACAAGGCAGAAGCCAAAAGTTGAATTCTATTGCAGAAATGAGTCTTTCATCACATGAAAGGGGTTAATGTATCTTTGGTAGAGTTGAGTTTGCTCATAGGAATAACTGTTGTAAATAGTTTAATTCGATTTACCTGCCTCGAAAAGTTGCACTCGGAAATTATGTAATCCCCAAAACTAAGCAGTCTTGGAAAAATATATTGTTTCAGTAAACATTTGAAATATTCTACTGACATCTTGCATAACTGTTGAATGCTCCAGATGAATAGAGAGGGAGATTTGAGGACTTTTAGAACCTAAACCTTGTTTGACTATTGGCGTGTTTTGGTTGGAAATTCCCTGAGAAATATGTACATGTGAGCAGCACTTCCCTTTCTGTTAGTTTTTCTCTCTTATTTGTTGCATGGCCCCCCGTTTAAGAATCAGAAAAAGGTTGTCTGAAGGGATGTACTTGACACAAGATATTTGAATGCCAAATTTAAAATGATGCGGCCATATTGTTTTCACCTGAACGTTATAATGGTCGCCTATGAGAAAATATTTAGTACTGTGATACGTATTCATGTCTGGCTGAAATTAAGCAATTGCAGGAATTCGATTGCATAAAATGTTTTTGGAGTAATGGTTGCGGAATGAAATATTTCAATATGTTGGATACTTTGGGTTCCTACTTACGCCTTGCGTATTGTCATATTAAAAACGTAGTACAATATTACGGGGCCGCCGGAATTTGTGCATAAAGGCTGTAAACGATCTTTCGTTGTTAGTAATCACTGAGCTCTGTACAACGTACATACAGTCATTGAACGCGGCAACTCCCCAAATCCACAGTGTTTGAAGATGTGAAAGCTCTTACGCTATGACTCTAGTCACAGCGCACCAGCTTTCACTTCATCAAACGTCATGGTGTTTATCTGGCATAAAAACTAATAACACTGTATAATCTCCTCGCGACAAATGGGCACATCATTATCAATATATCCAGTTTCCACGAATACCAAAGTATTTCTTCAAAATGTGACCGGCGATTACGAGGTGTCGGCAACTTGGAAACCCTCGACAAATTTGATTGTTTGTTGAGCATTATTTATTAATATAACCCCTCCGCTCATGAATGGTCGCGACGGCGACACTTTTCTATATTTCACCAATGAGCGTACCAGCAATCCATTGTACAGAGATAAGTCTTAGTAATGTACGTTTTCGGAATCTGTTGTACCATAGCATACCGTGCTAACTTTCTGTAAGGAGCAATCAGAAACTTTCAGCACCCTGAAGGCACCAGCAGTGAACGACTCTTTGGCGATTTGCCTTGGACTCCCACTTTTAAACAAATCTCAATTTCTGGATTCGACCATGACACTCTCGGATAATCTCTGTTCCGGAGAATTTGTACAATCAGTTCTTTTAAGTTTGATCTTCATCAAAGCACCAAAAATGAATTTGAGAAGAAGTTGGTTAGAATATTTTGAAATTATGTCAGCACTATATTCCCAGTAATATGCATTTGCTTAAGACTGAGATCATAGTTTAGTGTATGACATAGATAGCCTATCTGTTCCGGATCATCTTCTTGGGGCAATAGAACATCCAAACGGGCTTACACAGAAGAACAATTCATTGATTTTATCAGCTCTTTAACTTCAGAGATACTTCCATCTGGTTTAAGTTGCAGAACAACAATCGCATATGTTAAAATTGTCCCAGTTATCTGAAAATAAACATAAAAAGCGAAAATAAAAAAAAAAACTCTGATAATTTATTGCAGCTTTCAAACTCATCGATTCATAACTGATGATTTGTCAGCAAGTTAGCTTGTCTCAAGTCAAAAGATAAACCATATCAACCGGCGAACTGTTAACATCCCTTGTCGAAAGTATGGGGAGAAGAGAATACTACTGAAATGATGCGAGATAGATTTTCGAAGTTTCCAGCCAGTTCCAGCCGTTAAAAATTCAAAACTTTGTTAGATAAAAAAGACAACTTCAGTGGCAGTGGCAGACTTTAGGACCAAAACTAAAAGCTGTTCTTAATATAGGTTGGGCCTGTGGGCACCGGAGGTGGGGACGGTCTCCTGCCAAACGATTTTGTCTAAATTTGTTGGATTGGTTTGCCATCAAGGTGGTCCATTCACACTAAACATTGGTCAAACTTCAAATCAAGCGTACTGACAACCAGTCCATCCGCAAAAGGATCCTACGCTGTTATGGGCTGTTTGTTTACCCATTTTTCGTGGAGTTTCCGCGTAGACTGTCGTTGATATAATGAGGTGTCCGTATATTCACAAAGATATACAGATATTCCTTCGTGCTCCAATTGTAGATATTTCAATCAATAAGTATTTGTTTTGACTTGAAAACATTATTATATTAACATAAATCGTGGGACTACATGGCGAAGTCATACAAACTACAGCCGTGGAGAGATTTAATTCAGTACCTAGTTTACAGACATGTCTAGCAGTATTGTAATGTCATCAGAGATGGGGTGCGGTGGCGTTGCGGTAACCGGTTCTCGTCAGGTCACCGAAGTTAAGTAACATCGAGCCCGATTAGTCCCTAGATGGGTGACTCTCTGAGCGATCGATTTGGACTCCCGCGTTGTGTCCATGGGCAAGGCACTTAACCCCGATTGTCCACATGGGGGCACGATGACGCCGTGTACTAAGGCGTTCTGCACGTCAATGGTGCGCATGTCTTCAACTAATCTAACCCTGCCTATGCTGTAGTGCTGAGTTACGATGTTGGGGAGCTGCTCGTCGTTGCTCGGTGGTTCTGTCCGGGTATTCAGGCTTCCTCCCCCCGTAAAACTGTCACCGACACAATATGACCATGGCTGCTAAAGTGTCGTTAAACCTTAATAAATAAATAAACAAATAAATAATGTCATCAAAGATGCGGTCAAATCAATTCGCGATTGAGAAAGATTCCAAAGAATATGTTTATGATACTTTCAGATTCAACAGTTACGAATAATTCAGTTGGGTTGTTAAGCCATTCAGCGAAGTTGAATTGACTTATAGCGATCGTTATCCTGTTTTTTGTCTTTCTTTTTCATTTACCGAACCAGGGCCACAGTTTTCAACCTATTTTCACGACATTTGGGAGAAATGCTAACGGTTATCCACCGGGCTTGAATGTGATGGAGCCCGAGTTTTGATTTTCCAGCTTTATTTAAAATAATAACAAATGTACGAGTTTTCGTTATCTTTTAACATCAACTTGTGTATTAAGACTCCCTGTTCCATATTTTAGAAATATCAAATCCAACAAAAAACATATCTAAAATGTGGTACCGATCAGGGCAATTCTGAATAGCTCTGGCCGCTTTTTCGGGTGACGTTATACCCAAAATTAAATGCTGACCGATTCGCATGAAATTTTAGTATGTTGTCGAGCTCCAAAACTCGAAGATTGCTGGGGTATTTTTTTGTTTGTTTTTTTTTTCTGTTTTGTTTTTTTTCTGTTTGATTTATCGTCAATTTTAATCTTTTCACTTCACTTCAAATTTGAGGGTTATTTTCATATTTCTCTTTGAATACGCCTATTTTCATTAACCCTTTACCCAAGGCAGATGATATCAAAATTTATTATTTTAAATATCATTTTTTATTTTTTTTTTTAAATTTCAACAAAACCATATCATGTGATCCCTCTTTGGAAGGAGCTCGACGAGCTCGTTCCAAAGAGGGGTCACATGATATGGCTTTGTTGAGATCTTTCGAAAAATAATATTTTTTCAGCTGCTGAATTTGCATATTACGCGGGCGGATGCGGGCGATTCGTTGGGTAAAGGGTTCATGCACAGCGTTGTATGAACAATACGGTACGGCCGCCGTGGATTGGTGACTTTCCACATGTGGGCAATATTTCCACGGATGCAATAATATTAAATTCCAAACACTAATCATGGGAATAATCATCAACAATTTGATTAATGAAGCACCGGGTACACCCCGGTGCTTCATTAATTAATTTTTTGATGGTGATGCTTGATATTACCTGGTAAACGCATGCGTGGACATCACTGCCCACGCGTGGATTACAACCAGTCCACTGCGACTGTACTGTACACACATCTATGAAATTTCACACTCCGTTTACTTTCATGATAGCTCTACTAAATGCGTTTTTTTTTGTATAATTTCAAACTTAAACCAAAGTAACTCGTATTTGAGACGGGGAGTATGAACATTTCGTATCTACCCGCCTGCTGAGCGTTCATTCCTAAAATTTTGGAAATATTTTCTCCTTTAAAAAACATATCTAAAATGCAATCATTTTTCAGCAGACGAACAATTCGCCTGGGGATGCCATTGTGGGTGGCGGTAGGACGTGAACGTTGGAAAAATTAAAGTTTCTCCGATTTATATGAATATTTAGTATGGTGCTGAGCTCAAAAAATAAAGAAAATGCTATTTTTATTTTGATTTAACGTCATTTTCAATATTTTACGCCAGTTTACGTTTTGTCACACCCAGAAGTGTGGGTCCCTACCTCAACAACGGCAAAATATACCCAAATCTAAACAAAACACACAGTGCAAGGGATATTTGGAAGGATGCCTAGGTACAGTTGATGTTCAATGGCCGAAAGAATGGAACGCTGTGACATAAAATGTGACGGAGGTGCAAAATACATAAAAACTAAATTCAGCTTTTGGAAGGTTTGACTGTGAGTTTTTAGCATCGCTGGTCCCAGATACAAAGTGAAAAAAATGAAACTCCAACGTCAGATACCAGAGATATTTCATAAATAACGTCGGAGATAACAATTTCCTCATAGCCCTACCCTCAGCCTACAAAACATATCACGAAATTGATATCACAGACGGCTAGAAGAATAACTGAAGTCAAGCCTTGCCATTTTTTATCAACATTGCCCGAAAATTGTTGACGATCTGAAGTAAAGTCCTGATGAGGGCTGAAAACATCAAAATTAAATTTCACTACACGAAGTCGAAATCTTACATTAAAGAACTCATGGTCCCAAACACAAGGTTAAAAACATTATGAAAATTAGACGTCGGCTACCGGGGATATGAATGAAACGGCGTCAAGGGTACCAGTCTCTCGTTTTTAAGTTTACATTATCTTTTCAACCTCATTTTCTGCAATCGCGTTTCGAAATCTTTAAAATAATATCACATTAGACACCAGACATGGCCGCCAAAATGGCGTTTGGCCACCCTGTCGACGTTGGTGCCGCTTCGTTGAATGAGTCCTAGTAAATCGCTTTCGACTTCAAAACCATCCACTTTTTTATTTTTAGTTTCCGACAAGCAGAAATATTCCAGTGAATGTAAAAGTTAGACGATAGACAACTCAAGAGCCAGACTGGTTCAAGGCAATAACAGCGTCTAATTGTTTTCAGAATTTAACTGGTGGATAGAGAACTTAAAAATGATAATCAAAGTGGATTGGCGACTAATGGATAAAACATTTAGAATATTATTCTCACGAAATTAATAGAATTTATAACTTTGTTCAAACCGAACCTCTGATGTCGTACACTGCAAAAAATATAGGTTCTCTTTAGAACCAAAACTGGTACTAATCTTGTCCCTGCGATGGAACCAGTTCTGTTTAAACAGTATTTATTTCAAATCAAATAAATTTTCCAAGATTAGCATTCACTTTTAACAGAATATTACATGAACTAAAGTAGATTCAGCAGTAAACTTGGAGCTTATTCAACGCAGTCACTAAACATTTGGAACAAAGGAGATATGAACAGTCGGCATATCGAACCAGTTTTGGTTCTGTAAAGAACCAAAACTGGTTCGATATGCCAACTGTTCATATCTCCTTTGCTTAATAATGATTTGAGACAACCTCGTATAAGTTCTAAACTTACGACTGAAACCCCCCCAATTTATGTTTAATTCTGTTAATATTTAATGTTAATCTTTATAAATTTATTTGATTTGAAATAAATACCGTTTAAACAGAACTGGTTCCATCTCAGGGACAAGATTAGAACCAGTTTGGGTTCTAAAGAGAACCTATTTTTTGCAGTGTATTTAGGAATGCCTTTGGGGTTAACATTGCGAATAGCTGAAACACATTAAATTAATATTTTTTTCACAGACACGTGGCCCAAATGCTTTCATATGTAGTCAGGGACGTGGCGACAGGGGAGTGGGAGGGGGGGGGGGGGGACTTTGTCAAAATTACCTATAGTTGGAAATTCGGACGGCAAATCATGAGTAGTTGGACATTCCATCTACCTGGATTTTAGAGCTTCTTGATGGTGATGCTGATGTCTCCTTTATTTCCTAAAATTCCAATTCTGTTTCAAATCGGCAAAAAATCCAACTGTTACTATTTCCAACTGCAGTGTACGCAATATCGAGATTCATGAGTATGCTTGATGTCAATCGGTACGAGATTTCTATATTACGTTACTTATCGTAATAAAAAAATCCTCGAAATGCACTTCAAGTAAATCACATCATGTAAAATATTTATCCTGAGTTAATTCCATCATTCACAATTACAAAATGATGAAACATCGAAAATTGATCATTCCGGCATAAGGTCTGATTTAATGTTAGGGCAGTGTGAACTGCTTGAAGTTCTGAGCTTGAGCATTTGTTCAGCCTATATTCAATTCCCAGAATAATACCAAATAATAATAACCTGATAATTCTGTCATAAAACGAAAATCAATTTTATGTCCCCTTTCATGGTTTCATCTTCAAAATGTTTCTCGGTAGTGAATTTCCAACTAGAGGAGGGACCGGGAAGGGGGCTTCCCCCTCCCGGTCCCTCTACCTAGTTGCAAATTTACTACCCTAACCCCCACCCACCTCAATCGGAAATTTCTAGCCACGTCCCTGTATGTAGTAAGCAACATTATCTGTCGTGGGTAAGACATTTGTTATTGCTCCGAAGTTTTGTTTTCGTTTTTTTATTTTTATAATTGTTATTATTAACTTATTTAATTACTACTATTTTTGTGGGGTGTGTGAGTTCTACTTTATCTTAAGTTAATCTCTCAAAAAAACTTCTTACAAAAGTTTCTGAAATATTACACACTTATGTTTAGCTGAATTTAACCTTTTATGTGGCCTCATCATAGGGAAGCCATTTTGTTTGTCTAAACTGGGCCGACATATAGTGACATTGAACTCAAAAATTCTAAAAAGACCTATTCGAGTTGATAAAACACTACCTTGCCCTGCAATGAGCCACGATTTGAATACCTTAGAACACTTCTGTACGCAAGGGATCCGCCTGTACAGACTTTGGCCGATTAGGAAGCTGCATTGCATGAGGAGTGGAAGAAGTTGCCTCTGAACTGTATCTGAAGGCTCACGGGTAGCATTAGGAGGAGGGTTCAGACTGTCATCCGGGCGCGTGGAGGATACACACGCTACTGACGACAGACAGTGCTATTATGTTCAGGACAAATTTTTTTGTTTTTTTTCACAGATATTGCATGTGGATAATAGTGTTGTTTTGTGACATCCGTGGGTAGCATGCTTCACGTGGACGAGGGGATGCGTCTGGGGTACGCTATCGACCAGACGCATCCTGTTTCACGAGATGAAATGTACTGGAAGACATAGCAATCAGTTAAAACAAAATAATCAGTAACAGCTACTTCACTGTCATGAAACATTTCAGGAGGTGATTAATCAAGTTCCAGGTGTATATAATACGCAATCATTGATACCGTTGTCTATGAATTTCCCAGGTATCGTGACTGACTTACAGAACCTGGAACTGTGAAATTCCCGTTCCCTGTATTAAACCTTATTTATCTTACAATCAACATGTATTTTGTCTGTATTAACTCCGGAACTGTCGTGTATCCGACCCCCTGATACAGATGTTTGTATCAAGGGGTCGGATACAAGCACGTTCCTTTCGCGTGAGTTCCATTTTTTTTGTTCATCCGTATGAATATATAGTTCGTTATATATTCGTCTATATTCTTGACTTATCCCCAATATATTGTAAGATAAAATGATTATTACCATTATGTGGATATACAAAATATGTATCCGAGTTTCGCTCCGCGTTCTAAGGGTAGATCACGACTCGTCTTCAACTCGTCGTGATCTGCCCTCAGAACCCGGAGCTCGACTCGGATACATATTTTGTACATCCACATGATGGTAATAATCTCTATTTACTGGAGTATTAATGTGGTATGGGCGTGTTATGTATTGTGTAAAATGGTATGCTTCGAATAAGAAAAAGCAGTTATGTAAGAATGGTTTTCTCGAAACCATCTCCTTTTACTTACCATTAGGATTGTTGACTTGTCAATTACAAACATGCCATATACATATATACCGATACTGTCACATGATAATCTTGATAAGAACAATTGAATCTGTCAAAAATAAAAGGATTGGCATTAGTGGTACTTCCTAGATGTACTTATTTGTAATAATAATATCTGAATAATATCAAACAGCTAATTAAGCTATATAATAGTCTCCGAAGCTGTTAAATTTATAAATTCGGTTGATGGCTAGCGGGCTGAACTGGCTAACTTATCACGATGGTGACTATATTATTTTCATGACGTCTCTATCGCTGAGTCCGCTCAAAATTTGTGCAATTCGTATTTTCATCGCAAAGCTAGCGTACAGTACAGTTTCCGTGTACTGGTCGTAATCCACGCGTGGGCACAGATGTCCACGCAAGCGTTTATCAGGTAATAAAATTCATCATCAGAAAAATGTTAACTACAGTACGTGGAGAGTGGATTGTAACTAAATCACCCGCTGAGTGGAGTTATCACCCAAGCTATAACTTTCAAATTTAGTACATATCGACAAAAAAACACAAGCAATGTTTCAGCCAATGGACCTCCGGGTTCAACCCGAGGTCCATTGGCTGAAACTTTGCTTGTGCTGGTTATGCTTTGCAACAAATTTGCAATTATTGCTTGTTTGGAATCTCCACTCTGCGGGTGATTTAGTGATAATACACTCTCCATGTACTGTAGATGTGTCATTTGTGTGCAAAGCACACAATAGTATATCCCCGCATTTGCATTCTTGATTATTGGTTAATGCTTGACACAGCAAGATATAGATGGTTATTATATAAAGTTTGAAACCTTTATGCACAATTACAGACCCTACCTGAACATATGAACACACATTCAATGTTTTGAATTAACACCCCCCCGCCCCCCCCCCCCCCCCCGGCCGGAGCCTTTCGCAAGGAAATTGATTATCTAATGACAACGGTGTTGCTATGTTTGCCACATGGTGCTGAATCACAAAAATCCGAAACTTTTATGCACATCTGGAGACCCTACCTGAACATATGAACACACCTTCAACATTTCAAATTAAAACCCTAGGAGCCTTTTGCCACAAACCGTTTGTCGAATTGCAAAAGTGGAACGTTGGGGGCCACATGGGGACCGGATAAAAAAATTCAAAACCTTTATGCACATCTAGAGACCCTATCTGGACATAAGAACAAACTTGAAGCGTTTCGATTTAAAACCCCTTGAAGCCCTTTTCCAGAAACTGATTCTTCTTCAACGACAAAAGTGGTGCTACGGGTGCCACATGGGGCCAAATCAATAATCTGAAAACTTTATGCACATCTAGACACAATACTGGAACATATGAACACATTTCAACGTTTCGAATTAAAACTCCTCGAAGCTTTCACCGGAAACAGATTCTGTAACGACAAAAGTGGATCTACAGACACCACATGGGGTTGAATTAAAAATCCAAAACCTTTATGCACATCTAGACTTCCTACTGGAACGTATGAACAGACTTTCAACGTTTCGAATTAAAACCACTAGGAGCCTTTCGCCGCAAACCGGTTCTCTAACGACAAAAGTGGCTCTATGGGTGCCCCACGGGGATGAATTAAAAATCTGAAACCTTTATGAACATCTAGAGACCCTACTGGAACATATGAACACACTTTCAACATTTCGAATTAAAATCCAAAGAGGCCTTTTACCGAAAACCTAATGACTAAAGTGGCGCTATGAGCACAACACGGTGCCAAATCTAAATTCCGAAACCTTTATGCACATCTGGACTCCCCCCCCCCCCCCCCACCCCCGGAACATATGAACAAATTTTCGTCGTATCGAATTAAAACACCTAGGAGATTTTGCCGGAAGCCGATTCTCTAAGGACAAAAGTGGAGCTACAGGCACCACTTGAGTCCAAATTAAAAATCCTAAACCTTTGCACACATCCAGACATCCCACTGGGACGTCTGGACACGTTTTCAGCGTTTCAAATTAAAACCCGTAGGGGTTTTTCTACACAAACCGATTATCTAACGACAAAAGTGGCGCTACGGGTGTCACACGGAGTCGAATCAAAAATTCAAAACCTTTATGCACATCTAGAGGCCCTACTGGAACATATTAACACTCTTTCAACGTTTCGAATGGAAACCACAAGGAGTCATCCACCAGAAATTGATTATATTGTAACATAAGTGGCGCTACTGGGCCGAATGAAAAACCCGAAAGGTTTATGCACATCTGGAGACCCTACTGGAACACGGGGTGGAGGGGTGGAATTGGAGTAGGTTCCTGTATTTCCAGAACGCCGAAGGCGCACGTGAAATAGAGGAAAAACACCAACAATGGTCGTTGATTCCAATCCACCGTTCTCTACCCATGTCGTGGTAAGTATTTGAGTTAATTAAATGAGGCTGATATTTTTAAAGAACATTATCACTTTCGGTCGTCTGTTTACATTTTAACTTGAAACCGTTTTGTGTTCAAAAAGTGTCGTTCACATCATGGAGTCAATCAGATGTGTAACGACCAATCAGATGCGTTCTTACATGACCTTCTTACACTTAGGCTAGATTCCACGCACGATGTACCTAACACATTTCACGATGTTTGCATTGTTTATTGGGTAACGTTGAATATACGCACTACAAAGCTCGGTGCGCCCCAACAAACAAACAACGGATTCATATTTGTATGGTTTTAGCAATATGCTGAGCAACTATTTCGAGTAATTCCGATCACCGAAACGGGACGATAAGATGGCAAGATTGTCGTAGTATATTATGTACACTCAATATTCCAGACGTGTAACAATTTGAAAGTATCACCGCTAAGATAGGGTAAATTAGCTGGTAACCAAGTTCCATTGGTTCTACCGTATACGTTATGGTCACAACTGCTACTAATTAAAGTCCAGTCACTAACTACAGTAATAGATGGATGTCCATGTTCAGCGAAACAACATATTTCAAGAATGGACGCATTTGATTCGTTGAAATTCTTGTGTTTTAAAATTGCAGCGTCCATGTCTGAAGATGACTTGCATTGGAAGAGTCCATTCTTAACGTAATTAATACATTTAATCTGCATCTGTTGGATAGATGCATTATTTGGTCTACTCTCAACGCTTATTGAGCAACGTTCCTGGCGGTTAGAATTTTAAACAATCTTCAATTCATAGTTTCTTCTCATTCGTCAAACAAAAACGATCGTCATGGTTACTTGGTATACTGGAGAAATTTGTTAAAATAGACATTTCATCATGGTTCATTGTCACAAGGGTTCTTGTAAGGCTATTTAAAGCCAGAGTTTACTGGTATTAATGGTATTGTGTATAAAGGGAAGTGTAAAAGTAAGTCTTAAAATTATAATATGATTACACACTTTACTAAAACTAACAAAATATTCAATGATGCCCAGAAGCATCTATGGAAGTATACTTTCCTAAAAATCGAAGTTACCATCTTACTACGTTTATGACGACATTTCTGTTATAGCTTCAAAGGTTTTGTGTCGGTAACATTGAAAATAAAAGTGGCACGATCGAATGACATTTTTAACGATATATGTGAAACATAGCGTATGATCTCTCTCTGGAACGAGCTCATCGAGCCCATTCCACTGAATGGTTATAAGCTGTACTTTCTACATTAGAGGAAACTATGGGCACACAAAATGAGCCTGCATCTTGGAATCTGGAATAATGTGGTGTTCGTCATCGGAATCGTTGGAGAATAGCGATACACGAGAATGGTACTGGAAATATCAATGCGTTATACATCGTTCCTATGATATTAAAACATAATACCATATTATATATATATCAAATATTATACATCGTCCCTGGTATGTCAATGCGTTATACGTCGTCCCTGTAATATCAAAGCATTCATTATACATCGTTTTTGGAATATGAAAACCTTATACATCGTTCTTGGAATATCAAAACAATATACATTGTTCTTGGAATATCAAAACATTACAGTTAAAACTAGAAGACCTGTCATGAAATGCGCACAAATAGCACGCTGATATGCGCGTTAATGTACGCGTTATGGCCCAAGTAAAGCTACCAGTTCTGTACATATGGCCTGTGCACAAGTAATGTTTCAGCCAATGTACCTCCGGGTAACCCGGAGGTCCATTGGCAAAAACATTGCTTGTATTTGCTATTAGTAACCAGGAGAACCTGCCGTGCTTTGGATGCCATTCGATATGGCAATTGCGCGCAATTCCAACGCGCAATTAAGCCTAGATAAGCGCACTATTCGTGACAGGACTTCTAGTTTTAACTGTATACATCGTTCTTGGAATATCAAAACATTATACATCGTCCCTGGTATATCAATGCATTATACATCGTCCCTGGTATATCAATGCATTATACATCGTCCCTGAGATATCGAAACATCATACATCGTTCTTGGAATATCAAAACATTATACATCGTCCCTGGTATATCAATGCATAAAACATCGTCCCTTGGGATATCAAAATATTATACATCGTTCTTGGAATATCAAAACATTATACATCGTTCTTGGAATATCAAAACAATATACATTGTCCCTAGGATATCAAATCATTATACATCGTTCTTGGAATATCAAATCATTATACATCGTTCTTGGAATATCAAAACATTATACATCGTTCTTGGAATATCAAAACATTATACATCGTTCTTGGAATATCAAAACAATATACATCGTTCTTGGACTATCAAAACATTATACATCGTTCTTGGAATATCGAAACATTATACATCGCCCATGGTATGCTTTCCAATGAGTGTGTGTGTATGTGGGGGGAGGGGGGGGGGGGTCCGTGATATGGCTTTGTTGAATTGTTTTGAAAAATGTGAAAAAATAATATTTATAATGATAGATTTTGATAACGTCCGCGCAGGGTTAATTCTGTAAGCCACCACAACCTTTCGATTCCAATTGGAATAAAATTCAGATATATGGAAGAATTGATTAGTTTTATCCCTCTGTTGATGTCAAGCAGTATGGTTATCAATTGGACAGGAACTTGTTTTGTCTCGCGACTTAAACACAAAAACAATGTGAATGATTGTTCTCATTGGACAAACAAGGAGCATATTTTATGCATGCACAGTTTTGATGGACCTCGTGGGTAGACCTCGGAATGACGAAGTGAATGCTAGGTATCGGATGGATTGGCCTACAGAAGACACAAGACAGCTAGAATTGGTCAAGAAATTAAGTGTTTTAATATTAAAATTCTCTCATTCGACGCCCATTTCGAAGATTACCGTGCTTCTGATGAATCAAATGCTCCCCAGGTACACCCCAACCTTTCACACACTCATTCTTAGAAGGCACGTGCCAAATTGGAGTCAAGTATTACAAGACCATGATCTTGCCTTGTGAGAGAAATTTTCGGATTTGAAACCTGAAAGACTGTATAGCAAAATATGACAAGTTTCTCACAAACATTCTTGGGTCATTCCGTGCCTGTATATCACAAGCGTTTCGCTTCGTGGGTAAACTATTGGAGAATGTGTACCTCTGTTGCGCCTTTGTTTGAAGGTGGGCAGCGATACGTTTCCCTCCTTGCATTCTCCTATTTGCGACCTGAAATTATTAATCAGTTTCCCGTGGTAGCTCAGGGGTTACGGCATTGGACTTCAAACCGAAAGGTCCACGGTTTGGTCCTCGCCAGTGGTAACTGCGTCATGTCCTTGGGCAAGGCACTTCATCTCGATTACCCATGTGGAGAGGGGGACACGGTTGCGCTGTGTACTAAGGGGTACTGCACGCCGATACTGGACTTGTCTTCAATCAATGCAAACCCTGCTTGTGCGGAGTTGGTAAGTTGGGCAGTCTGACAGTTACTCGCCGTTGCTCGGTGATTCTCTCCATGTACTCCGGCTTCCCCCACCCGTAGAACTGCCCGGACGAGACGACAATGGCTCTCGTTGAAAAGTGTCGTTGAACTCCAATAAATGAAGGAATAGATAAATAAATAAATAAATGATCAGTTTACTTTCAATTGTCATCTGTCTGCGATTATATGTTTGGCCTAATAAGTATCATTACAGTAGTTAACTAAGATGGTATCTATGGTAATGAGCAATAACAATGAGTTTTACAGGAATAGAGTTAACCCTTTACGTAACATGGAAAGCAGACGACACTTGCAAACAAAACTCTTGAATAACTATTTTTTCATTTTTTTTGTTTCAAAAACATAGGTTATAACCCCTCATTGGAACGAGCTCGAAGAGCTCGTTCCAAAGAGGGGTCATAACCTATGTTTTTGAGACAAAAACGGAAAAATATAATGAAAATTAATCGGCGATTTTCGTGAATGGCGCTGGCCGGTTTTGGCCGTTACGTTGTGTGAAGGGTTAAAGAACATCATCATTGTCGGTCGTCTGTTTGCATTTTTATTTGAAGCGAAAACATTTAAAACAATTTTTAACATTTAAAAACATTTTATTATTATTAAAAAATGTCATTTTCATTAAAAATGCGCAGTCTAGCTCAATTGAAAAGTTATGTGAAAAAATCTCGGCATCAAGAAATCGTACTATGATCGAAATCATACCAACTGCAATCGGTCAGAAAAAAAGTTCCCGAATTCAAATCGAGAGCGCGAAAGTTAGGGTTGAAAGGTGTAGGATCGTTCAAGAGATTCGAGTTGATAGACTCGTTGTTCATTAGATCGGGGGAAAATGTGAATCAATTAAGTGGAAAGATTGGGAGAAAACGAAAAAACATTTCGAATCAATCGGTGGAAATAAAAAAGAGAAAAAAGAAGATCAAATATCAAACATCGTAAAAGCAGCGATGACTGAACTGTAAAAAACATGATGGTGACATAGTAGAAATACTTGCTAAAGTCACGCGTAAAAAATTCTTGCCAGCGCTATTCTAAAAAATCGTCAATTAATTTTCATTATTTTTTTCTTATTTTGTCTCTAAAACATAGGTAATGACCCCTCATTGGAACGAGATCGCCGATGAGGGGTCAAAACCTATGTTTTTTGAGACAAAAAATGAAAATAATAGTTATTGAAGAATTTTTTTTGCAAGTGTCGTCTGCTTTTCATGTTAAGTAAAGGGTTAAACAAGACAAAAAACAATGAAGTCCCCATTACACCCACGGCAAAGCGTCTTCGTTTGCGCGTACGGATATGTGACCCAATTGTTGATTGCCTAATTCAATTGTGAAGTTATCGTTTATAATCAATCCCGGAAATCCCAGTAAATCACACTTTGGAAAGTAATAAAATCAAATAACGACTTTCGTAAAAGCAGTGATGACTGGACTCGAAAACAATTTTGGTGACAAAGTCGAAATTCTAGCTAAACTCAAACACAAACAAACTGTAATCAACGTGGAAAATAAAGAAGACAACCAATGCTTCAAATGGTCTGTCAAATATGTCTTTTTTCTCATAGAAAAGGATCCACAGAGAGCATCGAAGTATGTGGAGACTTTTAAGAATTTAGAGTGGTGGGGAATGAATTTTCTGACTCGGCTACCCGACATCAATCGTTTGAAAATCAAAATCCTACGATCGCCATCAAAGTTTTGTGATATGCAGATTCGAAAAAAACACATAATTCCTCTGAGGATAGGTTCACAGAAAAGAAAATCGCGAGAAAAGCATTAATTTATTATTAATTTCGAAAGATGATGATCAATATTATTGTTGGGTAACGAACATGAGTCGATTATTGAGGACACAGACCACCAAGCACCGTGGTGAGAGATTTATATGTTTTAACTGTTTGCATTCCTCCCATAGCAAAACATCGCTAGAACGCCACAAAGAGTAACGCAACTCAAACCAATGCGTTGCCGTCGGCGTGCCCAAACCCTTACACTTACATTAACACTTTACCCAACGAATCGGTCGCATCCGCCCGCGTAATATACAAATTCAGTAGTTGAAAAAAAAAAAATTCCAAGATTCCAACAAAACCAAATCATGTGACCCCTCGTTGGAACGCGCTCGTCGAGCTCGTTCCAACGAGGGGGTCACATGATATGGTTTTGTTGAATTTTTTGAAAAATTTGAAAAAAATATATTTAAAATAATAAATTTTGATATCGTCTACGTTGGGTAAAGGGTTAAATTCCTACATTACAACAGAAGACTTAGAGTGCATTATATGGTGTAAGTTGACCTCTGTTATTTCACAATGAAAATGAGTTCATGTCAGCTTGACGATCATCAAAGTTACACCGAAGAATATCAGAAGAACACATCGTCTGGTTATTGTTTTTGCATAAAATGTTCTTTCGACGATCGATATTCTTCGGATCCGTACATTCACACGACGTGGCTCGACAATTCGTTGAAGATTTGAAATCTCAAATCAAAAAAAAAAAAAAATACGCAATTTAAAACTCCTGAGAAGATGATCGCCACAGACGATCAAATTAAAAGACTATAAAAGAGCCACCGAATTTCACATCTTTTAACACCCAAACAAATGAAAATGAATAAAGTCGATAAACTCGTTCCAAATTTAAATGGCACACTTAAATATGTAGTCTACTGCGAAAATCTGAAACATTACATAAATTATGGCATAACATTATTCAACATACATCGCATCATCCGATTTGATGAAGAGCCTTGGATGAAGAAATATGTAGATCTTAAACACGAATTTGAGAACGCAGGCCTTGACCGAATTCGAGAAAGATTTTTTTAAACTCTCGAATAATTGAGTATAAGGAAAATCGATGAAAAACATAAGAAAAAGGACTAACATTCGTCTGATGATGAAGGGGACAGTCAGGCTAAAAAATACATTTCGAAACCAAACTATGAACATCGAACCATGTTTCATGAAAATCTAGCGGCCGTTCACATGAAACAAACGCGTCTGACATTCGACAAACCGATTTATTTGAGAACGTACATCTTACACATCAGCAAGCATTTGATGTATCGATTTCTTTACGAATACATCAAGAAGAAATACGATTCGAAGGTCAAACTGTTGTTTACCGACACGGACAATCTTGCTTACGAGAGAGAGACCGAAGATTTTTACCGAGACATATCTCCGGATGTCGATGCGTGGTCCGACACGAGCAATTATCCACGCGATCACAAACCTAACGTTCTGTCGGGTGTGAATAAAAAGGTGGTGAGAAAATTCAAAGACGAGACATGTGGAAAATAGATACGGAATTCGTGGGTTTAACCCTTTACCTAAGATGAAAAGCAGACGACACTTGCAAAAAAATTCTTGAATAATTAATTTTTTTCATTTTTTGTCTCAAAAACATAGGTTATGACCCCTCGTTGGAACGAGCTCGACGAGCTCGTTCCAACGAGGGGTCATAACCTATGTTTTTGAGACAAAAAATGAAAAAATAATGAAAATTAATTGGCGATTTTTGAGAATAGCGCTGGCCGGTTTTGAACGTTACGTTAGGTAAAGGGTTAAAGCCGAAACTGTACGCTTACCACTGAGAATGGAAGGCGATTAAGAAATGTAAAGGTTTATTGAGCACTTGCTAAACAATGTTATATGCATTTAAAACGATTTTTGAAGATACTTACGGGAGAGTCTTCAAATACATGTACACTGCGGAAAACGACATACATGTACATTAAAACCCTGAACGAGCTTGTTCCAATGAGGTGTCCTTGGCCTTGAGGCAAAAATAAAAAAAAAATAATAAATTCGAATTCCGATTTTTGTAAACAGCACTGGCCGGTTTTGGTCAGTGCTTTAAGGTGAGCAGCAGTGTGCGAAATTTTTATTTAAAAAATCCCGACCTATCAACTCTCTTTTTCTAACGCATAGAACGGAACGATTTTTGAATATTCTCTACTACGCGGTTTAAATGTTATTTTCTGGCTGAAAATATATCCTATATAATTTATATTATTACACGCCTGTTCTATGAAATTCCAATCTACAGCAACACAAAACCATGCGGAAAATGAAAATCTGTTCCGCACATGTGTTCGGAACGGAAATCATTGGAGGACTATTTTTAAATAGAAGCTAAATTTCGTAGGAATTTTCTACAAATCGTGCAATACAATTACAATTTGAATCGCAAGCGATAGCTGAAAATCGTCCCATGAGTTCCAATGTGTTATATGTGCCTACTGGCACATAGAACACATTAAAACTCAGGGGGCGAAATAGTAACGCGTGTTCCCCTCGCAAATTTGGCTGGCGATAAAATGTGTCCTCAAACATTTTATTCACACGCACGTTTCGTTCCGTGTATTTACAGAATGGTTTTAATAAATGTAACTCTGTATTGATGTGGGATAACTATACTTATTCAACTAGAAATACGGAATGAGGCGTGAACATTATTAAAGAAATTATATCTGTGGAGGAAATGAAAACACCAGGCTGATCAGTAGTATACTTACCTCCTGTACTGCTCTATCTGACACTTTTCTTATGTCTATGACGAAAAGGTGATCTTGGACTTCGTAAATCTGTGAACAAAATGTCAGTAATCAGTAATTCATTACAATTTGGAGACAGTTTTGCGATCGTACTCAATTAACGCACATTCACACACATTCGTACACGCGCATATACCGTGTAAATCCGGGAGCGCTGTGGCCCATTGGCCAGGCATTAGACTTCAGACCGAAAGGTCCACGGTGTTCGATCTCCGCCACAAATAACTGCGTTGTGTCTTTGAGCAGGCCACTTAATTCCGATTGCCCTCGTGGGGCACAGTGGCGATGTCTGCTAAGGCGTGTTGCTCGTCGATTGCGCACATCAACCAATGCTAAGCCTGCTTTTATGGCGTACGTACTTTGGGGAGTTGCTCGTCGCTGCTCGGTGCTTCTCTCCAGGTACTTCGGCTTCCCCCACCCGTAAAACTGTCCGACAGGAGGTGACCCTGGCTGTCGAAGGTGTCATTAAACCTTAAGAAAGCACGATACAAGCCATGTAAATCGTAAACCATCCACAATAAAACAGTTGTCTGAAGTGACTCTCAAAATGCAAGACAAAAAATCATTTGTATCGTGAATCCAGAAACATGAGGACTTCAACCCTTCATTTAAGTTGAAGTCAATTGGAAAAACAAATTCGTGAGTAAACAAAATTTGTGATTTGAAATATAGATTGTGCCTCCTCATTGGAGCGAGCTTTTCGAGTTTGTGAGTTTGTTAGAATGATGGGTCACAAGCTACAGTACACGGAGAGTATATTACCATTAAATCGCCCGCAGTGTGGAGATTCCACCCAAGCAATGTTGCAAATGTGTTGTAAAGCATAACATGCACAAGCAAAGTTCCATCCAGTGGATCTCCGGGTTAAACCTGGCTGAAACATTGCTTGTTTTTTGTTCATATGTGCAGAATTCGAAAATGATACTTTGGGTGATAATTCCACTCCACGGGAGATTTATTTACAATCCACTTTCCACGCACTATGTGTTGTGGACGTACAGCAGAAAAAAATAATAAAAAATTGAATTTCGATTTTTGTGGATATCGCCTGTTAGATGTTGCTATTGAGTCAGGTAACGGTACAACCCTTTACTCAAAGCACACGTGGTCACTATTTGTTATTTTAATATCTTTTTCAAACATTAGAACATAAACATATCATGTGACCCCTCATTGGAACAAGCAGAAATAGCTTGTGCCAATGACAATTCACATAGTATGGCTTTCTTGATTTTTTTTTAAAAATAATGTTTTTTAACTGTTCACTTTGTAAATTCTTCGCATGAGTGCCAGAATGTTCTATGTCCCATAGGGGACATAGAACATTCTAGCACTCAGGCGACGAATTATGTGGGAGGCTGCGGCGATTCGCTAGTTAGAGGGTTAAAAACACTAATATCTAGGTAACTTCCTATATTTACAATGTTTGAACACCCCCCCCCCCCCCCCCCCTGCTCCAACTGACAGAGCAAAATAGTAGGAAGAGAAGCCTACATTCTTATTTCGAGACACGACGGACGGTGACCTCGCTCTGGTGAGACGAGGTTATTTATTTGGAACCTTGGTCATGTCTACCCTGGAACTTTTCAGTCTATCAAGGGCCCTACTTTAGTATACTGCAGGCCCACCCTTACATTATTCTGTAACAGAGATCGAGTCTCGTGGCTCTATCACTATGGCCCGAGGAGAGTTGGAGATTCGATTCGGTGTCGAACCGTTTACATTTCAATTCAAAGCCATTTCGGTTATTCGAAAATAATTGGAAGCCGAGTTTCGAAATTTCCGGTACGACAATGTACGGCCACTTCTATGCATTGGTTGGCGATGGTTTCATGGAATTTATTTCGTTTTTAAGGGTAAGAAGGTACATGTAACATCGCGAGGTGTCAATTTCATTGCTGTAGAGAAGAGCGTGCATTGAGTACACCTATGCCCGCTATTCCCAACAACACTAAAATTGAACCTCGTGATGGTACCTTAACCATTTATGCGACATGAAACCGAAGTCAGCCACCAAATGAGGCTGATAGATTGTGAGCATGCAACCTTTCAGTGGCAGAACCAAGAAAGTCACAACCCAAAGCATCCAATCCCTGGATGTTTGGAAAAATACTCGCACCACATCCAATCTAGAATGAGTTTTTGGTACATGCATTTCTTCATTGCTTCATTTCTGGAGATTATTATAATCCCTGATGGGTACGGGTGTGGGATGGGAAAATCTCGCCCGAGGGCAAGATATTTGGGCCAGACACGAGGCTTGCCGAAATATCCTTTACCTAACATGAAAAGCAGAAGACACTTGCAAAAACAAATTCTTGAATAACTATTCTTTTCATTTTTTGTCTCAAAAACATAGGTTATGACCCCTCATTAGAACGAGCTCAATGAGGGGTCATAACCTGTGTTTTAGAGACAAAAAATGAAAAAAATAATGAAAATTAATTGGCGAGGTTTGAGAATAGCGCAGGCCGTTTTTGGACGTTACGTTAGGTAAAGGATTAAAAAAATATAATTATCGTTAATAATGAAAAGTAATAAACAGAGTAATCGCTTGACTGGACTGGTTACGTAAATAATTCATTCGAGGCGAGGGACTATATTGTAAAACACACGTTCGCATTCGAATGTGCACGAGTGTTTTACAATAACGTCCCTCGCCTCTCATGAATTATTTCACGTAACCAGTCCAGTCAAGCGATTACTCTATATCTACTGAGTATGAAGTTGCAGCGTCCGTACTTATGAATAACACCCAAATTTGGGCTTCCAGCAGTCTAGTAGTTAACGTTTGGAAAGTGAATTCGATTCAAGGTTCGATTCGGTTTTGAATCCTTTGACTGATTCGATGGGAGGTTTGATTCGAGCAAACACTCGTTATTCGCCTGGCTCAACTTATCAGTGCCTACCCGCCAAGTCATCTGGACCTCTTTTCTTTCTGCTTCTTTATCTCGTAACTTTTGTCAGACGCTAATTCTTGAACTGCTTTTTTATTGAGACGCTTTGTGAGGGAAGGTAGTAAAGCGGATCGATCGTCAACGGGAACTGTCTGAATCTTTATAGTCACAGAGTGTAATCGCTTGACTGGACTGATTACGTGAAATAATTCATGAGAGGTGAGGGACGTTGTACAAAAACGAGTGCAATATAGTCCCTCGCCTCGAATGAATTATTTCACGTAACCAGTCCAGTCCAGTCAAGCGATTACTCTGTTTGTTACTTTTCATTATAAACGATAATTATATTATTTAACCCTTTTCCTAATGTAACGACCAGCGCACTTCTCGAAAATTGCCAATTAATTTTCATTATTTTTTCCTTTTTTTCTCTAAAACATAGGTTATGACCCCTCATTGGAACGAGCTCAGCTCGTTCCAATGAGGGGTCATAACCTATGTTTTGAGACCAAAAAAAAAAATGAAAATAATGGCTATTCAAGAAATTTTTTTTGCAAGTGTCGTCTGCTTTTCATATTAGGTGAATGGTTAAAAAACACCCCAAAAAACAATGAAGTCCCCATTACATCCACAACAAAGCGTTTTCGTTTTCGCGCTCGGACGCATGACACAATTGTTGATTGCATAATTCACTTGTGAAGTTATCATTTATAACGAAACCCGGAAATCCCAGTAAATCACACTTTGGAAAGTAATAAAATCCTTTATCACACTCGACCGTTCGTGTCAATGAATGTTCGTAGTCTTTGTTTATTAGGCAAAATCAAAACATCTTGAAAAGATCAAGAGAATATTTATTATTTATTTATTGGGGTTTAACGACTCTTTCGACAGCCATACTCACCTCGTGTCGGACACGTTCACTGGTGGAGGAAACCGGAGTTCCCGGTGAGAACCACCGAGCCACGACGAGCGGCTGTAAGACTCCCCAACGTACTAACTACACACAAGCAGGGTTTGCATTGGTTGAAGACGAGTGCACCATCGACATGCAGTACGCCTAGTACGCAGCCAAAGCATGCCCCACGCGAGCAATCGGGATTAAGTACCTTGTCGAAGGACATAAGGCTGTTGGCCCTGGCAGGGATCGAACCATGGACCTTTCAGTTTGAAGTCCAGTGCAGTAACCACCGAGCTACCGCCTTCCGTCCATGTGAATATAACAATAACATAACTTTGGAGGGCATTATGGTTTATTAACGACCCAACATGTGTGAATAACAGCCCGACAGCTTATAAAAGGCCCGAGACGAAATCGAGGGCCATTAATAAGCCGAAGGGCTGTTATTCACACCTGTTGGGCCGTTAATAAACCACAAGGCTTGACAAAGTCAAGTTATTACTATTATTTCCACTGGGAGTCTGAGAAAGTTTTGACTCTGTTTTTGAAGTTTTCAAATTTGACAGATCGTCCCCTGAGTTCCAATGTGTTCCATGTGCCTACTGGCACATAGAACACATTGGAACTTCAGAAACGAGATGACAATATCGCCTGTTGTCAAACAAACTGGTGTCACATGATTATCACATGACCGGCACTGGTACGTTTTCAATTGCAACGAAGTTAGAAAACTTAAAAACAGACCCAATGCTTACCGCTTTTAAGTCAGGAATAAAATATTACAATGTACACAGACTTACTTACATATATACAGCTGCGTGTTATGCTGGGGTTAACTTTACTCGACATTTTACATATTTAATAATTTAAATACATGTATAATCATATTGTTTACAAGATGAAGCCATTTCCATTTCCGAGGGAACGACAGCAAGGAACAAAAATCACGAGATGTGTCGGGCTGTTAATGAAAGTTTTCACTCATTAACGGCCCGGCACGTCAGGTGGCCTTTTAAAGTTGAGTGTTACGTTCTTGTAATGCCCTGTGAAACTTTGTTAATGTACTAGAGAACGCCCCCTAAAGTGGTAATAATAACCGTTACGACACTTGAAATATTAAATGTGTTCCGTTCATGCTGTGGTACAAGTTAACGCATGGTTTTCGTATCTTCACAAAGCGGCGAAGCGAAGGGATTTAGTTGGGTCCAGGTCGTTTCGTCCCCGGATCGTTTCGTCCCCTACTTGGTGGGACGTTTCGTCCCCGTGACAGGGTGGGACGTTTCGTTCCCAGTTGGGGACGTTTCGTCCCACTTCAATACCAAATTATTGGGAAGATATGGGATTGGATTTTTTTTCATAAATGAGGGAAGCATCTGCTCGTAACCAATGATGGTCACTCATATGGCATCGAGGTTGGATTTTATGCACAATTAGATATATGAACCTACATCAGAAACAGAAAGGTGAGTAAGGTGAGTAAAAAATAACTGATTAAAATATCTAACAATTAACTTTTGGAAATCAAATAAAGTTATATCAATGAAATATACCACTGTGATTTATTTATAACACTCATCCTTTACAGGAATGTGCATTGGGGATGAATCGTCCCGGGGACGAAACGTCCCACCAATAGGGGACGAATCATCCCGGGGATGAAACGTCTCGGGGACGAATCGTCCCGGGGACGAAACGCCCCGATCCCATTTAGTTGAAGGTTACCCCCCTGCAACATTTCGAGTAGAGACATTTTTATCTTTCTGGGTTGTAGTCTTCGATATCGCTTCGCCCTTACTTGGAGAACTGTACGTTTTACGAAAATTAGCCGTTACGTCACTATTAGAACACATATTTTATTTCTCCACAAATAAATTATCCGAACAATTCATGCAAATGACTTTAATAGCCTTTTTCGAACAAAATCGGCCCGATTTGTATTTTTCTGTGATAAGTGTACCTGACACATACATGTATGTAACCAAACGTTTGCACACATAGATTCAATCCCAGGCACAACTTTCGTGGCGGCACCCCTTTTCACCTATAGCTTCACTTGGTAACTAAAACCAGGAAGTTAAAAATATTTCAACTACAAAGCTCAATATTTCACCTAATCGTATACCATAAATGGCAGATCCGAGGAGGTTCCATCGTTCACAGCGACGTTCCAGTGTAAGATTATCTGCTTTCAACTGCAACATAACACATACGTATTGTGATGAGTTGAGTAATTTCGATCCCACTGCACTTATTTTTATGTCTACATTGATTTTACGACATGTGACTTCAACGTTTATTACCTGGTTCTATTCCATATTCAAAGGAGCCAGGTTTTTAACCCTTTACCTAACATGAAAAGCAGGCGACACTTGCAAAAAAAATTCTTGAACAACTAATTTTTTGTCTCAAAATCATAGGTTATGACCCCTCGTTGGAACGAGCTCAACGAGCTCGTTCCATCGAGGGGTCATAACCTATGTTTCTGAGACAAAAACACGAAAAAATAATGAAAAGTAATTGGCGATTTTTGAGAATAGCGCTGGCCGGTTGTGGCCGTTATGTTGGGTAAAGGGTTAAAAACTAAACAAAAGATTGTTCTGAAAAGTACTGAACATTTTAGTGGTGTGCCCGCCTAATCTCGTGCTGCGTCATGACACAAATTGGCACCCGAAACGCGTGCAACAAAATCTTTTTATGGTGACAGATCTTTCAAATTAACTCATTTGGAGTGTGGGGGCACGATGACGCCGTGTACTAAGGCGTACTGCACGTCAATGGTACGCATGTCTTCAACCAATCTAACCCTGCCTCTGCTGCAGTGCGGAGTTACGATGTTGGGGAGCTGACAGCTGCTCGTCGTTGCTCGGTGGTTCTCTCCGGGTACTCCGGCTTCCTCCACCCGTAAAACTGTCACGGTCATGATTAGCCATTGTGCATAAATATGTGACCTTAAACATCAATAAATAAATAAACATAACTCATTTGGAAAGTACCGGTTATAAAAGAATATTTCAAAGGAATATTCAACTACATGATTATTTTTGTCTTACCGCATTAATTGATTGAAAGATTGCATCTGAGTTTGCTCCGAAACCATTCGGAGTTTCGAAGTCGCCCTCCTGTAAATTATGATAAGAGGTGTCACAGGCTCGGGTGGGCGGTGAGGGCTTGAAAATCCCTTGTTTGGCCCACAGTGCTAAAAAATATTTGAAAATAGCAAAGGAATGAGTTTTGACAATGCTCATATGATTATGTCAACCTAACGTTTTCCTGCACTAAATAGCTTCTTATTCTGACTGATTTATTTATTTATTTATTGGAGTTTAAGGTCACATATTTCTGCACAATGGCTAATCATGACCATGACAGTTTTACGGGTGGAGGAAGAAGGAGTACCCGGAGAGAACCACCGAGCGATGGCGAGCAACTGTCAGCTCCCCAACATACTAACTCCACACAAGCAGGGTTAGCATTGGTTGAATACAGGTGCACCATCGACGTGCAGTACGCCTTAGTACACGACGTCACCGTGCCCCCAGATGAGCAATGGAGGTGAAGTGTCTTGCCCAATGACACAACGCGGTTGCCGCAGGTGGGATTCGAACCGAGGACCTCTCGGCTTGCAGCCTGCACCTCTACCTACTGAGCCACCGCGCCCCCTATTCTGACTGATACTTTCATCAAGTTGTTCTTGTCTGGATACACAGTGTACCACTAAAGAACAGTTCTTATAAATAACAAAAAAAAAAAAAACAGCATAGTGAAATAAAACTCTGGTAAAAGGAGTTGTAGAAAATGTGGAATAAAAATTATTTCCAGATAAACGCATGCAACATAGACAATTGCGGTGTTTAAGGATTCTGTAAAGACCAAGAAACGCTGAAGGGAAAAAGATGTTTCTAAATTAAAGAACCGATACAGTGAGTGACTTAGCAATACCGATAGCAGTTGTAACAGTAATAACTAGAAAGACTTTGGTAAGTTTTTTAAGTCGTTTCCCGTTGTAAAGTTAAAACTAGAAGTCCTGTCATGAAATGCGCACAAATAGCACGCTGATCTGCGCGTTAATCTACGCGTTATGGCCATAGTAAAGCTATCAGACTCTGTACATATGCCTGTGCACAAGCAATGTTTCAGCCAATGGACCTCCGGGTAAGCCGGAGGTCCATTGACAGAAACATTGCATGTGTTTGCCATGCACATCCA
This sequence comes from Pictodentalium vernedei, assembly GCA_031216915.1. Taxonomy (NCBI): domain Eukaryota; kingdom Metazoa; phylum Mollusca; class Scaphopoda; order Dentaliida; family Dentaliidae; genus Pictodentalium; species Pictodentalium vernedei. The sequence goes on from CM062290.1 coordinate 405,965,254, forward strand.
GGAGAACTTGCCTTGATTTGGAAGCCATTCGATATGGCAATTGCGCGCAATTCCAACGCGCAATTAAGACTAGATAGGCGCACTATTCGTGACAGGACTTCTAGTTTTAACTGTATGTATCGGTAAATTCATTATGATAATGTTTCATTTCTCGATATACCTTTTCCGTTTTTCTTGAAAATGTCCAAGTCAGGTTCCAGGAATAATACGCACTTGTTTCAGTATAATAGTACTTAAATGGTTAACATGATAATCGGTTTGAAACCAGTTAGCTACCTAACCGATTAGAAAAACCGTCAACCGGTTATCCGAAATATCAATAGTGATCGTCATTCCACGTTTAAAACGTTGTAAATCTGCCGCTTCTCCTTTGTGATAGATTACACACCGAAGCCGCATTGTAAATATTGAGAAATAATCGACTTTAATAATCGACTTTGGCGTTCAAGACTTCTTTAATGATCGACTGTTTCCGCGAGTACTTAGTAAACTATTCCGTAGTGTGTATGCAAACGAACTTTGTCGAGTACTCGACAACGTTCGTTTGTATACACACAACGGAATAGTTGCCAATTCCTATAGTTTTGATCTCATATTCGGTGAAATAATGGCCGCGGATAACCGGATATTATCCGGTTATCGCTCTCGGTTGGTGGGTTACGAAAATGAGCCAACCGTTTCAGCTCTAGAGTCTAACTAACACAGAAACTGCCAATATCATTTTGATGAGGACGCAGTATGTTATTACTATTATTGCTTCTCGTTATACACGTAATTTGAACAGACTTTGTCGACCATTTCAAATGAGATTTCAATGACCATTTATCCTATAAATGGCCATTTATTCAAACAAGAGAAGCCTTGGATATTTTTTTGCTTTATTCGCCTAGTAGGGTGATAGATTTTCTCCACAGGTTTAACACTGAAAGAATTTATTCCTATGGTAGAGACGGATTTGTTGACCTCTGACCTCTACCGCATTCGTGTTGTCGTGACCTGTTTTTCGTTTGTGGTAGAAATAATGAACCGACGTTTATTCACAGTTTATCAAACGCTGACCGTCGCTGAAATGTTTAGTTTTAGGATATATGACACATTTCAATTCTGTCTAACAATGAAACGAACAACAATTAACAAAGAAAACACAAAGTAAATCTATCGAAACCAAGCGCTGGAAAGCATACAAGTTCGATTGTGAAAGGCGTGATGTTTCATCTTCCAAATTAGGAAATTGTAAATATACAAATGCACGTGTCGTCTGCTTTGTTTACAAAACTCAAGTTGAATCGACAACAAAAAAAAAGAAAAAAAAAAACGAAAATAAAAAAGATAAACATTGTTCATTTAATAAAGTATTTTCGCAACTTTAGCTCAAGTTTGTAGAGAAATTATTTATAGACAGAAATGTACCACTGCGTCTTGTTTATGTTTAGAAGTTTTGCATGTCGATCGAATTGGACCAATGTGCTCCTCACTTCTCGTAGTATTTTGCAGCGAGTAACAGCACGATTTCAGAGCGACTGCCCTGTAAATGATTTATGGGATAAACAAAATAAACGTCTAGCGTTTTCAAGTAAAACATTTATTCTACACGTAGGATTAAGAATGAAACCGACGAGCCAGAGACTAGTCGGTTTCATTCTTCATCATACTCGTAGAATAAATTGTTTACTTGAAAACACTATACGTTTATTCTATATATAGCTGATAAATCGCTCGTTAATTGGAAAAAATAGCAAAAAGTTTTTAAGTTTGATATTTTCTGTGCGTGATGTTTGAATTTTTAAATTAATGGAATCTATGTCATCGAGGCGTGGAATAAACATAGAACGCCACGAAGTGTGAATACGTTCGTCAATACAGCACCCATGCCATCGCGGAAGGATAGAACTCGAGACTGCGCCTCTCGTTCTATCCCTCCACACTGAAACTCGTACTGTATTGACGGACGCATTCACATATCGTGACGTTCTGTGTATATATTATTTATATTTGCAGCTCAATGCGTATAAATATATAAACAAACCTTTTGTCTCAGTTTAACTGACATGAAAACAACCAGTACTATTTTGATGATCACGAAACATGTTACTACAAGGGAAAGTCCAAAATCCCCTGGAACAAGTTCCGTATTTATAATTCCATACAACATGAAACACGTTACTGAAATCGCCGAACAGAAGTCCGTAGCTGGAATATGCTCTACGGTATCATTCACAGTTTGAGTTAGACCTATAAGTGCTTCGAACTGGAGGCGATGTTGACTGATAAATTCATCAAGTTGTTCTTGTGTCAACTCACGCAGTCTGGATACACCGTGAACCATTAAAGAACAGTTCTTATAGATAATAAAAAGCAGCACAGTGAAATAGAACTCTGGTAAAAGGAATTGTATAAAAATTGGAATTAAAATTATTTCCAGACAAACACATGCAATACTGACAATTGCGGTGTTTGAGGATTCTGTAAAGACCAAGAAACGCTGCAGGGAAACGGATCTGTTTCTAAACAAAAACACCGATACACTGAGTGACGTAGCACTGCCGATAGCAGTTATAACAGTAATAACTAGAATGACTTTGGTAAGTTTTTTAAGTCGTGTCCCGTTGTATGTGTCGGTAAATTCATTATGATAATGTTTCATTTCTCGATGTAGCTTTTCCGTTTTTCTTGAAAATGTCCAAGTCAGGTTCCAAGAAGAATACGCGCTTGTCAAATAAAAGGCGATGTTCGCGAAGCTAAATATGATATTTCCGAAAACGCCATCTTCTAGACCATCCTTCACAGCCCTGATATATTGAACAACAATTACGGATATGGATGAACATAATAAAAGAGAATAGAATACTTTAAATAATGACTTCAGCGATCGTTTCTCTGTGCTATTTTTCACGAATGAAGCAAGATATGGACTGTAATAACCACATGCCTTGAAGGCAGTCACGAAAAGACAAAGAACGTGGTCTATATCTGTGTTTGCTTCTTCTGTAGATGGTCTGCGTACAGAGTTTACATTATTTCTGAACATTTTCGTTTTCTGTTTATGCCACGTCCAAGGTTTGAGTAAGGTCACTTATATGTGTATCTAGGCTGACTTATTCTACACCAATCTGTAATGATTACAAGATTATCAATCAGACAAAATATTTGTGAAAGACAAAGGGTTCTATGAGCGTTTTTTTAATGGTTATACAGTACGAGAGTATATTCTCACTAAATCACCCGCAGAGTGATGATTCCACCCAAGCAATAATTGCTAATTTGTTGCAAGGAATAACAAGGACAAGAAAAGTTTCAACCAATGGACCTCCGGGTATAACCCGGAGGTCCATTGGCTGAAACATTGCTTGTATTTTTTGTCGATATTTAAAAAATTTGAAAGTAATAGTCTGCATGATAAATCCACTCCATGGGTGTTTTAGTTACAATTCACTCTCCACGTACTGTAGACCATCAGATGATCAAACTGTATTATGTTAGTGTAATTGTTTGTTTTCGCGAACAATAATTTGCGCAGACACCACATGAGTTTGGAAGATGTTGCGGTTACTGTAGTCTGAACACAAACACAATATGAGAAGTTTTATCGGAGTACGACTAGCTCGCGATTAGGCCTGCACTGTATATCGATAAACCTACATACACCGGTATTCAAACCAATATCGATTGAATACCGGTGTAATTACACAAAATATCGGTTTATCTTCATTATTTATTTACCCACAATTTAATTTTCAAGATGTCTTGAGTTTGTAACTTTAGCTCCGAATGAATAATATTATCGCTTTACCCGAGGAATCGTCCGCATGTGCTCACGTAATAAACAATTTCAGCCGCTGAAAAAATAATTTTCAAAACTTTCAACAAAACTATATCATGTGACCACTCATTGGAACGAGCTCGTTCCAATGAGGGGTCACATGATATTGTTTTGTAGAAATATTTGGAAAAATTCGATAAACTAATATTTAAAATAATAAATTTTGATATCGTCTGCGTTGGGTAAAGGTTTTTCGAACCGCATCATCAATGCATGCTGATTCGTTCAGTGATGCCTCTAGTCTTGATTGTGGACCGTATGTTCAGATATCTGAATAGTTTTCGATATACCGATATACCACGGTATTTTTTGAATACCGATATCGGTATTCTGTTTTGAATTTCGTGCAGGACTACTCGCGATTTAGTTGAAATTCCCTTCCCTCTTGATTCCAACAATACAGTGAAGATATTGAATCTCAGATGTGATTTCCGTTTGTTTTGATACGGTCTTGATTTCGTAATAATTTATCTCGGAAATTTCGATCCCCTGGGCATAAATTTCGCAATAATTTATCTCGGAAATCTCGATCCACTGGCTGTAAATTTCGCAATAATTTACCTCGGAAATCTCGATCTTGGGCGTAAATTTTGCAATAATTTATCTCCGAAATCTCGATCCACTGGCTGTAAATTTCGCAATAATTTATCCCGGAAATCTCGATGGGCGAAAATTTCGCAATAATTTTACCGGAAATTTCGATCCCCTGGGCGTAAATTTTACCGGAAATCTCGATCCCCTGGGCGTAAATTTCGCAATAATTCATCTCGGAAATCTCGATCCACTAGACGTAATTTACGCAATAATTGATCTCGGAAATCTCGATCCACTGGACGTAATGTACGCAATAATTGATCTCGGAAATCTCGATCCACTGGACGTAAATTTTACGATATTTTATCTCAGAAATCTCGATCCACTGGGGGGAAATTTCGCAATAATTCATCTCGGAAATCTCGATCCACTGGGCGTAATTTACGCAATAATTGCTCTCGGAAATCTCGATCCACTGGACGTAATTTACGCAATAATTGATCTCGGAAATCTCGCTCCACTGGACGTAATTTACGCAATAATTGATCTCGGAAATCTCGATCCACTGGACGTAAATTTTACGATATTTTATCTCAGAAATCTCGATCCACTGGGGGGGAAATTTTGGAATATTTTATCTCGAAAATCTCGATCCACTGGGCGCAAATTTTGCAATATTTTATCTCGAAAATCTCGACCCACTGGGAGCAAATTTGGCAATATTTTATTTTAGAAATCTCGATCCACTGGGCGCACCTAATCGAGAAAGTGGCCGTTGCATGCTTTGCTCCATACCGCACTGCATTAAAAAAAGTGGACCGAGAAGTTCGGCTGCAACGCGATCAGATAGAAAGTCCCTCTCGCTGTTCTTCCCACAACACTCACCCACAGGAAAAGATATTCTGCAGCCGTGAATATCAAATGATATTGTCGTTTCTTTTCTTTCGTTGGGAGTATTTTATTCACTGATGTAAATGTGTTATGGTCACTGAACTGGATTACTGGAAAGTCAGTAAAACACGTCGCTGCTCACCCCCCCACTCCCCCCCCCCTCCTCTAGATGGTGTCAAGTCAACCAACGGAGTAAGTCCTCCCAATCCATGAGGCTTTATGAAGTGAAAGCCGTTAAGCTGTGACTGTAGTCACAGCTTAACAGCTTTCATTTCATCAAACGTGTTGCTGCTTACCTAGCCCGAAATTAATAACACCGTATCAACTTTTCAGTCTTGGAACCTGCTTTTCGTCAATTGCTCGAAAAATACTCTCATGTTTTTGAACTATAACTGAAAAGTGTTGTAAATATTCAGTTTGCATGAACACGAAAAAATAAGTCGTCTGTCGCGACCAGATCGCGATCTAATCGAAAAAGTGCATCCTGTAACAAAAGCGGAATTTCTACTGCATCTCTGTCGCTGCTGTTCATAGAAAAGGATTTTCTTCAACCGTGAATATCAAATGATATTGTTGTTTCGTGTCTTTTCTCTGGTTTTAATTTGGCAGTACTTTATTCACTGATGATAGTGTGTTGTGATCACGTATTTATTTATTTATTTGTAATTATTTATTTATTTATTTATTTATTTATTTATTTACAACATACAGAGTCATAGCATATCGGACAGTTGTACGTGGTCCATGTTGCAAAACGGCTATATAAATACGATCACCAAGGACGTTTTCCTTTCTTATTGGACCGACATTCGTGATTTGCAGCCATATTGCCATGAGCGATCAGCAGTGTTTTCAAAGCATTAGCAGCTGTCTCGACTGCTAATTGCTGACGAAGCAGCCATAATGGCGTGTGATATACGGCAACTGTTATGTCATTGCTATTATTAAAAGGCGAGTACAGTTCTTTGTATCCAGGTTTATTTTCCAACTTCGAACTCTTTGCTGTGTAGCTTTTTTCTGAAGGCGGCGACATGAATTCACAATCTTACGATTTGGTTTCGCGAGGCCAGTAGTCATCACAGTCATGCGCGGAGATGATGACCATTACAACTCCTTGTGGTCAGTATGATGTTTAGTGTGCAGACATCGCACTTTCAGTTGTTAATGTTGAGCGAAGATGGTACAGTGCAGCTGCCATGGACTGGTCACTTTCCACAGGAGGACAATATTTCCACCGACGCAATAATATTAATTTCCAGTCGCTAATTATAGAAATAATGGTTTCAAATTCAATTAGCGAAGCACCAAATACAATTATGCTGATGATGATTTTCATTCCCTGGTGAATTCCTGCATGGACATCACTGCCCACGCGTGGATTATGACCAGTCCACGGCGATGATAATATACACTTCTAAAATGTTGGACCACTGATCAAAAAGGAATGGCTCGACAAAAAATATGTCACTACTCTTGTTACAGGTTACTGTACTACTACGAGAAGCAGTAGGCAACAGTCTTCTACACATATCCCATTATTACACCGCTGATGTATTCATTTCCATTTTATCAAGACGAAATCTTTATTCCGTATTATAAAAAAAAATAATGACTGAGCGTGAGGGTAACAATGTGACTTGTCTCCTCTTGGAAACATAATCTCCCAAGGCTGACGTCTCGGCAAATATGGTCCCAAGGGGAGACAATCCACATTGTTACCCTCAAGCCCAGTCATTATTTTTTTATATTAAACCGTTGATTGTTTATTTCCATTTTAACTCTTTATCCAACGGAGCCGATATGAAAATTTAATATTTTAAACATTATGTTTTTCACATTTTTAAAACATTTTCTAGAAAACCAAATGATGTGACCATTCATTCCAATGAAGAATCACATGAAATGGTTTCGTTGAATTCCTTTGAAAAATAATATACATTTTTTTCAGCTGCTCAGTATGTAAATTCCGCCGGCGGAAGCGGCTGTTTCGTTAGGTAAAGGATTTATCTACTAAAATTTCCCCGGGCCATAATTAAGGAATAGTGCATGGCTTGGAGTTGACTACGCCCATATAGTGCCCAGTGAGGTGATGTAGTTCCCGCCGCGAAGCGGAGGGAACTACACCACCTCACTGGGCACTATATGGGCGTAGTCAACGACAAGACATACACTAATCCTTATATTATATCGAACACCCATCAAGAAAAACGTCTGTCCAATTTGTTAATCTATTACCAAGGTAGCAGTCCTACCAACCAGCATTATATAGAAAAAAATACCATTTAGTTTTCAAAAAACATTTTCTTCTTCCAAAACACGGCTTATTGATATGAGCAGAAGACAAGTGTGCTAAAAATAGAAAACGTGTAGTGCCTGGGTGTAGTGCCTGGTCAGTTCTGCGGATGCAAACTACACGAAATAGGGATGCAGCATTCGTCCAACCAGGAGCCTAGAAAGTCACGTGAGATATAATATTTTACTATATGGCCTGTATTCAAGTGACATCAGACGTTTCTTATTTTTAGCACACTACTATATCAGTTTTCGTTTCATACTGGGCGAATAAAACTAATCAGGCTAAATTTAAATATCGATTCACAGAGGCACAACAACCACAAAACGACCTGGAAAGAAATCATTGTGGAAATATGTATCGCTTTTCCGTTGTTGAAGTCACATTTTCCGAGGCGCCCATTTTATTCCTTGAGAAGATGATCCATATCTCGTTTCGAAGAGACTGATCCATACCTGGGTACAACAGTCATGAGAACGCGTCCGGATATGAAAAATCGTTTGTTTCGCTGCTAATATTATTTCGCTATTTACTTGTATGTTTTGGGCAGTAAACGAATAAATAATGGAATTCATTCGAATCTTCGCAGGTTTGTATCCAGTACTGACCCATTCGGTAATGTATATGTGTGACAAATGTGTGGAAATTATCAAACTTCGTTGACAAATTTCGAAAATTATTGCTTTCATTCGCGAGTTGCGCGATTCTAGAATACACAGTTCCTTTTGGGGGAAATGTTTTGTTTACCCTTGCCGAACGATTCAAAATTTGTCTTCTGCTCAAATCAATAAGCCATGTTTTGGAAGAAGAAAATGTTTTTTGAAAACTAAATGGTATTTTTTTCTATATAACACTGGTTGGTAGGGCTGCTACCTTGGTAGTAGATTAACAAATTGGACAGATGTTTTTCTTGATGGGTGTTCGATATAATATAAGGATTAGTGCATGTCTAGTCGTTGACTACGCCCATATAGTGCCCAGTGAGGTACCACCTCACTGGGCACTATATGGACGTAGTCAACTCCAGGCCATGCACTATTCCTTAAATATGGCCTGTATTCAAGTGACAGCAGACTGTACTTTATAATATACGAGAGAACGTCATTATCATTCGAAACGGCGAACATTTAAACCTCCTGTTGCGAAATGGTCAGTAAAACCCTGCAAGAGAAAATATGTCCCGATGAGACACTGTCCCCGATTGGCCACTCCTTGGAATTCTGCCCCTGTTATGTAGTTATTACATTATCAGTGTTACTCAAAATTACGAAACATTTCATAGCATTCTTTGTTGAGTTTTTTTTAGGAATAAAACAAATTGCGAGGCATTTGGCAGTTTATGGACCAGTCATCAAACACTTAATGTGCATATTGATCTCAGCTTCGCTTCTACTAATTTTCATATAACGGTTGACTTGCCAGTCCATAAACTGTCATACAGCTCTCAACCTCGTGCAGAATTGATATATTAAGGGGGGGATATGCACCTTTTCGATACGTTTGGAATTTTTTAGAGATTTAAATTCGTCCCAAATATCACAACGAATCGTCAGTGGAATGTTAAGTATGTAGACATCGCACGTTCATTTGTTTGTGCTGAGCGAAGATGGAAGGTTACTAATATTTTGGAGGAGCGATAAAAACTTTTTTAAATAAGGAATCGGATCGAATCTCGAATCTTCGTCGGGCTCTAACTGAAATAACAGAAGGTTACACTGATATTTGTCCACACTTCTAATGAAGTGTGGTTATTTAATTCCTGGGAGCGTACGCAGTGAGGGTTGACATGCCAGGCTGTACTGTGCTAATGTGTTTAATGGTTTGTAGCGCCAAATTTATCCTAATATACTCTATACTTAACCCGACCATAACAGAAAACATTCTGAATGAATTATGTTTTCTCTGGCGTGAAAAGATTATGTGGCCCATTTTTTCACTTCTTGTACACTACAAGCAATTGAAGCCAAAATGAATGTACTCATAGGAAGTATATAAAATATTTGACGCAAAATACTTTCAAAACCTAAATTGCTCAGAGTTTAAAAAACAGTTTATGGAGTATTTTGAGTAACTTTTTATTCAACTCAGGGCAATTTAGGTCCTAAAAGTCCGATATCAGCAGAGGGCGGGCACGGCGTGTGCTAGAAGTGACATTTATTTATTTGTTGGTGTTTAAAATCACATATGTCTGCACAATGGCTAAGCATGACCACGACAGTTTTACAGGCGGAGGTAGCCTGAGTATCCGGAGAGAACCACCGAGCAACGAGGAGCAACTGTCAGCTCCGCAACATACTAGCTCCAAACAAGCAGGGTTAGCATTGGTTGAAGACAGGTGCACCATCGACGTGCAGTACGCCTTAGTACACAACGCCACCGTGCCCCACATGGGCGATGAGGGTGACGTGTCTTGCGCAAGGATACAACGCGGTTGCCGCAGGTGGGATTCGAACCGAAGACCTTTCGGCTTGCAGCTTGCACATCTACCTACTGAGCCACCGTGCCTCCTAGAGGTGACATGGAGGTTTCTTCACTAACACAGTACTTGGAAGTTCCCCAAAGGATTTCGTTATTAACAAAATCGGCGCCTGAAGAGTACCTAGATGGCACGTGCATCAACACAACGACCTTAATGTTATGTATTAGAGAGAAACAGTGTGCATAATAAGCTTTTGATATAAATGACATCTATCACAATTCGGAGTTTTGGGGCCCTTCAAAGTTTTTTTGCGAACTATCTTCCCAAAATTCAGATCGCATTTCCCCGTACTGCAGACAAACGTCTGCAAAATGAGATCCCCGGAGGGTGAATTACTCTCTGTGAAGATCAGTCTGAATTAAAGTCTGCAAGCCTAAATAGAAAAAAAAAAATCCCAGAGGATAAATTGGTCCACTATGGGATAGTATCAGCAAATTCTCCCTCTGGGGATCTCATTCTGCAAATAACAGATTACTTATTTCCAGGCCTGACTGCTGCTACCCGATTTCAGATAAATATATAGAATAAATAGGTACTAGGGACAGGAAATAGATTTAAACCACGAGTAGGATGAGGGTTTTAACCACGAGGCTTGCCGAGTGGTTAAAACCCTCATTCTACGAGTGGTTTAAATCTGTTTCCTGTCCCTAGTACCTATTTGTTTTATTTCTACCATGCTCTTTATCATTTCTCCACGATATTAAAATCACCGTACATATCGTCCATATTTAGCATTTCGTCTTTCTTAAAACTAATTTTAGATCGTAGCACAAGCAGACGCAGATACACATGAGTTTTGCTTATCTTTGCGTCTGTGGGCAGTACTTCCGTCAGCACGTGATGTTTGATTGACAGCTACTCACATCGTCAATGCTTATTGAACTGAACTTGTATTTTCAGTCAAATTAATATTATCGGCCCTCAAATTATACTCTAAATGTGTAATTGTAATCAACTATATACTTAAATAGCCATTTAATATCGTACCAGTGCCGTAAACGACACCTGATCCGACGCTGATTGTCGAAAACATCGTGAAGTGTGAATGTATTGAAGTCGGGAAATTCGATCATGTCAAAGGTCAAGTTCACTTTAGTTCCTGCTATAGGTTAAAATTTTTGTTTGGGAAATCCCATTGAAAACGTTTTAAGCACAGTAGACGCTTTTAACCCTAGTGGGATTAAAAGCTGAAATTTAACATGCAGGCTTTTAACAGGTAGTGACGTAGTTGAGCATGGTAGAAAAAAAAGGTAACCAGGAGCGTATAAATCATTTCGAAAGTGGAGGACACGGCCATAGAAGAGCTCCACACATCGATATATATCAGTAATGAGACATGCAACTTTGTGCCATGGGTATGAATACAATACACAAAGCCATGTTTGAGAATAATTCATGTCCACATTATCATATTTTTGGTTCCATATTTAATAAATTAAGAGATGTGTTAACAACCCTTTACCTGACATGAAAAGCAGACGACACTTGTAAACAAAATTCTTGAATAACTCATTTTTTTGTCTCAAAAACATAGGTTATGACCCCTCATTGCAACGAGCTCGGCGAGCTCGTTCCAAAGAGGGATCATAACCTCTGTTTTTGAGAAAAAAATTAAAAATATAATGAAGTCAATTAGCGATTTTTGAGAATAGCGCCGGCTGGTTTTGAGCGTTACGTTGGGTAATGTGTTAAATAAGGAGTCAAATAATTTCGAATAAGATTGCAACGGCCGAAATCTGAGAGACAATAACAAGTTTCAGGTTACTCCATTGACTGGTATTGAAATGCAAAAAACCTTGTTGTGGACTGCATAAGTTTATGCCATATCACAGAGAGGGCTTTTCCTCTGAACAAACGAAAAATCATAGTGAGATCCAGAACTCCATCCATTGTGATTCACCCAATGCCTTTTAGCAAAAGGCCCCTTTACCTTATCATTTGAAAACGATCTAAGGGGCGCTGTGGCTCAGTGGTTCCTGCATTGGGTTTCACACTGAAAAGCCCGGTATTCGATCCCCGCCAGGTTTAACTGCGTTGCGTCCTTGGGAAAGGCACTTAATTCCGATTGTCCACGTGGGGGCACGGTGGCGCTCTATACTAAGGCGCACTGCACATCGTTGGTGCACTTGCCTTCAACCAATGTTAACTCTGCTTGTATGGAGTTAGTACAATGGGGAGCCTGACGGTGGTTCTCTCCAGGTACTCCAACTCCTTCCACCCATAACACTTTCTGACACGATGTGACCCTGGCTGTCGAAGGTGTCGTTAAACTCCCGTGGATTAAAAATAAATGTAAACGCAGTAGGAGACAGTGTGTGGGTCAAACTCAAAATCCATTCTAAATGCGAAAACGGTATATAAAATACAATGCTGACGCCCCAGTAGCACAACAAATAACCTTCCTGGTTATTCTTTGAACGAAATCCATCCTGTTGAACAATTTAAGATACACTAGAAGAAACAAATTAATTTAGGGAAAAAAAACGATAAACCTTGGGATCAATGCGCTTCAAACTCTCAGGGCATTTGGTAAGAACACATCAGAGGGAGAATGCAAAAGGAGGACCATCATTCCTTTCACTTTAACATATAACAGAATGGATGTCGAAACGGGAAAACCAGTAAAAGATGATTTTTCCTATCATTGATAATCCAAAACTCTCCATTAAAATTGTATTAGTGTTATTACCATCACAACATTGCGTTTGCCCCCCCCCCCCCCCCCCAAACACACACATCATTGAAATGACCGCGCAGAGTGTGTGAAGAAAACAATGTGTATATATTTCGTTATTATTTCTAAAAATGGTAAAAATCTGTTTCTCCGCTCCCCTCCCCCGCATGGTCCTTTTGGCTGCCGCATGCCCTCTTTTCATAACCAATGCAATCTTAAAAAAGTAAAAAATAAATCGTTTAGGTCTGATATTTTACCTAAGTTAATAATATTGATACATTTGTCCCTTGAGCGCAAGAAGGCTTTGCAGAGCTTCAGCATAGTATTACAAAGCCTTCTTTCACTCAGGGGACAAAATACACCACCATCCAATGCTATTCTGTAGATTGTGAGGCCTAAAACAGAAAACAAACTAAGAACGTGAACTTTTAATTGCAATAAAATAATTTCAAAAATAAAAAAAATAAAATAAAAACCGCCCATCCACACGCAATTTTACACAAATTGGCCAGAGAAACAGAACATCAACTTTGTGGGGCTTTGCTGAGGGTAATTTGACCACTGCTATTCGTAGTGGGTGGTGGTGGGTAAAGGTCAAAGATGAAAAACTCTCATGAACTATTTCGGTTCGCACAGGTCGTTCTTCAATTAATTTAAATGAAAATGTTTTATCATTTTAACGTATCGTTAAATCTTAAATTTCGCCCACAAATTGAAAAGACATCCCGTGTTTTGAAATGATGTAAACCGATTTAACCCATTCACTACTGTAGAATAAACGAAATTACATAAACATGGTTAAAAACATATCTTGCAAGCTGTTTCACATAGCTCAGGGGTGAAAATAAGATGGGGGGGGGGGGGGGTGTGCTACTCCAATAATTCTACACTGATGACGTTCCATGTCCGACCCTAGGAGACCAGGATGTTTGGTGTTTTAAAAAGTGTAGATTGACCTATCGATACGTCTGAGGAAGGCTTTTGGTACGGGCCTCCGATGCTGCTGGAAGCGACAAGAGTAAGTAGTTGCCTTCATATACAAAAAACACTAGTTCCAGTTTGTTGGTTTTTCACCCGTCTTTCCTGCATCGGGGTGGTCAGGATTATCTTTGGAGAAAAAATGTCCCAAGTGGATAAAAATTAGGACTTCTGACCAAGCAAAAAAGCATTTCTGGCCCACCCCGAAATTTAAGCTAGAAAGCAATGGGAATTTATCTTAAACCATATTCTAGCTCAGCTAAAATCGGACTTCGTCAATTTGCGACTGGTCCAGTATTCGACCAAGGTTAATCCCCTGGGGATTTATTTATGAGAATAAGAAGCTGAAGTGGCATAGAAAATAAATGATCTTTTTTCAATGTAAATTTCGAATAGGAAGTTGTAAAAGTGTCAAGATCGCTCGTCTAGGACTTTTACGAAAACGAACTTTTCTTCACATCCCTCAGTGCAATTCAAACGGAGATCTCAATAGAGAGTTGCAATGTGCTCCCTTCGTTCCCACCCTCGCAAGTAGGCAAGAAAAGACGAAGACGAAAACGCTTCCTTTCTATGGAATTTTTCCATAGGAAATTGTAATGCCGGACTTTCTGGGCACCTGTCAGACTGTCGATTTTGCACACATTGTCGTTTTGTACCATGTTATTATAACGGGGATTAGATTAGGTTTCAAATAAAACGTTTTATTATCATTGTGTAAAACGATTCTTTTCAATTCTATTTTTTTCGCCTTTGCCATTTTTTAATTATTTCTTTTTCTATTTCCTATATATTTTTATATATAATATGTAAAGATATCTTTTAGTGATTTAAAGTTTTTTTTTTACTTCCTATATATATATAGGAATTTTTTTTCAAATTATATTCTCTTTAATTAAAAAAAAAATAACTGAGCGGAATAACAGAATTTGCTGTTGATTTCTCGAGAAAATAAACTCAAAAATTGTGAGAAGTTGCCCAAGTTAAAAAAAAAACTGGTTTCTTATGAAAGAAAATAAAATCAGCCAAAACCATATTTCATATATAAAATTCATCAAATATTTTATATAATTTCGTCAATTTATTATATATATAAATTGTGTATATACAGTACGTGGAGAGTGTATTATCACTAAATCACCTACAGAGTGGACATTCCACCCAAGCAATAATTGTAAATTTGCTGCAAAACACAACCAGCACAAGCAAAGTTTCGGCCAATGGACCTCCGGGTTAAACCCGGAGGTCTATTGGCTGAAACATTGCTTGTGTTTTTTTGTGGATATGTACAAAATTTGAAAGTTATAGCTTGGGTGATAACTCCACTCCGTGGGTGGTTTAGTTACAATCCACTCTCCACGTACTGTATATATACATAATTTCGTCAATTTGCCGTCATGTTCGGGAGATTACTCCCTTCGAAGCGGCTTTCATTGTTGACTAATTCTTATTTCGTTACATTACGTGCCGTACCAATGTGTACCACGTCATGGGAACGTCAAATTTAGCGTCACGTTTATCCTAATTGTTAAATGGAAATTAGAAAATTATTCGAGATACGCGTACATCTTTCAGGTCAATGTATTACTTGGCAAGTGGCCGCTTAGCTCCTAATTACGAACCCATTTATAAAATCACCGTTTCATATCTTCCTTGGGTGGCAACAAGTAAAGATATGTTCCGTGTTTCACGTTGTTCTCTGCATTCAAATGTAACTTGTGCACAAAGAATACTGTATAATATCTCCCTTGGTTGGCAACAAGTGAAGATATATTCCGTGTTATTACAAGCACAATTTGTTCTCAGCTTTACAATTACGAGCATTCAAATATTTATCTCACCCTCACCCTGGTAACAGATGCAGAGACGAGTTCGCATTCAGTATTCAAGCATCCAACAATTCCTTGACCCAAATCGTCCAAACGCGTTGTTCTCCATATTTAAGTGTATTGCTTGCAAAATCTCTGTATCATATCTCCCCTGGGTGGTAACGAGTAAAGATATGTTCCCCGTTGCACGTTATTCCCCGCACTGCAAAAAATATAGGTTCTCTTTAGAACCAAAACTGGGTCTAATCTTGTTCCTGAGATGGAACCAGTTCTGTTTAAACAGTATTTATTTCAAATCAAATAAATTTATAAAGATTAACATTAAATATTAACCGAATTGAACATAAATTGATGGGGTTTCAGTCGAAAGTTTAGAGCTTATACGAGGTTGTCTCAAATCATTATTAAGCAAAGGAGATATGAACAGTTGGCATATCGAACCAGTTTTGGTTCTATACAGATCCACGCCCCGACCCCGTTATTTCGATACGTTTATTGATTGACCTCTGGAAGAGCAAACCTTTCCCCCAGATCAGTCACCGTCTAATTGAAAACACACGGTGAAAATGAAATGAAATTCAGACAGATGGAAGGTGACATTGAAAAAATTATGAATTTCAAAATAATGTCCGGTGCACGACGGGAACAGAGACAAATAACCTCTATCGACAACAAATGACAAGCCCTCCGTTTATCAAGATCAATTGTTTCGGAAAACGAAAGCCCGTTAGTAGTGTAGAATGTGGTTTCAATCCCTCGTCTGGAGGATCTCACTGGTGGATCTCATATGACGTCATATTTACTTGACCGGGTGATGGTTGTCATGGTAACTCACGTGAGTGACCATGTTGTTACGCCATTACCATAGTGATATGTGGTCTCAGTGCGCATGCGCAGCGCGTGTTGTTAGAGTGATACGCGTTTCCGTCGTCTATTTTGTATACTGGAGGCCGCCATCTTGGTTTATATGGTGGCACACGCTTGCCATTGTTACCCAAAGCCCACTAATATGACGGGGGTATGTTTGGATGTTGTGTTGGATTGAATAGCATTAGTTATCTGGTTCTGATTTCCCCCAAATCATCGTTTACCTCGTAGAATTACCCAAATAGATCCGACAAGTTTTACAAGTTCGGGTTCCTTCTGAATCCTCTGCTCTGCTTCTATCTATGTGCCCATGTTATTGTTTTTCTGTCTACCCAACTCAGTTCGTTTGTTCTGGAGTATACTCCATTGGAGTAAAAGAGGTTATCAGTGGGAACAGTTATGCATATTGTTACAACATTTAGATTTTCTGGCCTCTTCTGGAAAGTTCTAACCCTATTCAGGGCACTCATGTTCTGTTTCGAACAGGTTAAGTCATGTTTCATTTATTCAGATCACCCAGTAACTATCCAATTAACTATCCAATCAGATCAATATATTCCTCTAAACCCTACCCATTGTCACATCGTTACCGGATAGAATGGTTCCTAAGATAAGTCCAAGAGGCAATCTAGCAATACCTGGAAATGAGCTTTCGAGCAATTGCTCAATCGAATGACTTCACTTAAAACTCTCGAACTCAGCACGGAAAAATGGGGTTCCCTAAATGGTTTTCTGCAAGTGGATTTCAGGTTCTGTTCTAACTGCTCTGACCACACCCCCCCCCCCCCCTCCGCCATTCCTGACTATTCTATCAATGCTATGAGTTTTGTCTGCTTTAGACTAAATATTCCGATTTTCCCATATGTGTTTGCGTGCAAATGCACCATGTGCGCTCAACACATTCAGCACATTTACACATATAGCGAAAAAACATTCTATAGGCATAGACAGAACAGCGAAAGGAGAAAACTACCCCAGTTCAATCGAAACAACCGCCTAACATAACCGGTCCTATTAGAGGATTTTTTTGTCACATGAAAACCACGTGCTACAATAGAAACCAAGATGTCGGCCTCTAGTATACAAAATGGACGACAGAAACACGGATCAACCCAACATGACGTCACAGGGCCACGTTACTATGACGTTATATCAGATCCACCGATGAGATCCACCAGATGATGAATTAAATCCACGTTCTATACTACACCCGTTTAACAAAATACCCAAACGTTTTTAACTGTCCGATGCAGCGAATTGTCAGGAGTTTGATGAATGTGGGCCTCCCGTTTTATCCTTCCGCGCTGGCGTTATTGCCATATCGATGAACCCATTCACACGCGTGAAATAAAAAAAAACAATTATTAGAAGGGCACTCAGAAATCTAATCAGATATTAGAAGGACACGCAATTCATTTGGGAACTCGTCCCCTGATTTCCAATGTGTTCTGTGTGTCAGTTGGCATTGGAACTCGGGGGACGAATTATCAACAAAAAGAACACATTTTATCGCCAACCAAATTTGCTATGGGAACTAAAGGTTAATTTCTACTAAACTACTTTTCTGCCAAAAAATTCTTGCAGTTATTTTTCGGTAGTATAGTTTGGAACTGAATCATCATCTACGTAGCAAGGAAGTTAAACTTTTCTGGTGAACTGGATGGAGATTATTCCATGGCATCTCTTTGGAGATTTATGGATGAGCCTTAGAACAAATGGCAAATAATTTGTGGTGATCAGGGACGTTGCTACAAGGATGGGGTGGGGTTGGGTGGGGTGGGGTGGGGTCTAACTCCATCATTCGTAAAAAGGTACAATTATTGGAATTCGAAGTTCTAAATTGGAAAACGTTGGAAATTTTAAATACGCCGCTGGAGAAATTTGGCCAGTTTTAGACTGAAAAGAAAGTGGAATTCCTACAAAGTATATTGATTTGTAATTGGAATATGCGAATGCTGAGAGCCTCAGTTGTGTAATTTACGGACAAGGGGGTTCACGAATTGAATTCTTCAGGTTAAAACCTGTAACTTTGAAAATATTGGGGGTTGCTGGTGGAATTTCCCACTTGGTGAGAATTATGTAGTGGTAGCCGGACTTTTGCCTGCCGGGAGAAGCAATTGGAAATCTAAAGGTGGACACCTCCACCAAATCCCACTTAGAAACCCTTTCCTTTTATTGTGTATTTGACTCGAAACCTGTATTCAAGATTCAAGTTACCCGAACTAATTTCTTGATAGAGAATCTCACTTATACTAATAAACACTTACTTCAGTGATTTTATCCCTTGCCAGGTCATACAACGGGCTGGTTATCTATGCCCTACATCTCAAGTGATAATACTGGGCGGGGGGGGGGGGGGCATTCTTAATATAGATTAGGGGTAAATTGTGGTGACCGATATTAAAGCTGGATATTCACTGACTAATAGGTAAACGGGTGCTGAACTTTATGAGAATATATATGTTGAGGATGTTTGTCCCCATCATCAAGATGACACGCACTTTACAGCTATTGGAATTTGTAAGAAGACAGACCTCAAGGCTACACTCCAAAATCAGTTGGGTTAAAAAGTACCTCAAATCAACTGGGTTGATTGAATATGAACCCAAGTTTAGAGTGTATGCTTATCCCCAGTCAGATACAAGAAAAACTACAGTATTTATCTAATTAATATGTTTGTTTTTAGATTAGTACAATAAATGTGTAACATATTCTGTAGGGAATTGAGAAACCATGAAATCCTGTATATGTATATTCATTTGTGGCAAATAATGTTTTCATTCATTCAAAGGGTGGCGTCTACCTTTTACGGACATGGGGAAATATTTTCAGACCGTTAATATTCCAATTTCATTATTTGTGATTCAATCCTGTGGATTAACGTGCATACCTTAAGCTCAATTGGAAAATCATTCATTGTATTTATCTTCCTTCCTCCTGAACCATTTGATCTCGAGAGACCGGTTTTTCGGCCCAGGAACATGGTACACAGTACTCTCATTAAGTAGGATGGCTTCCAAATTAAAGTGTGAGGCAGATCAATCTATATTTTCAACGTGCAGCCCCAAGGCTGCACGGTGAAAATATTAATTATTCTACCCCAGATAATAAATATGGACTCTTCCAAAAGCTTCCAGTGTTATGACATGGAAGATACCACCGGGGTCCAAAGGGTTAATGCTAGGTTGGAATCATCCGACTCTCTGATCAAAACCTTCTTACTACGAAGTATAAGAAAATAGGTTGACCACTGAAGAGCTAATTCCAAAAGATCATTTCATAAAACTTTGAATTTGTGCTGCGAAACTAAATTTGAAGTACTCTCCTCGTAGTTATTCAAGATCTGAATAGCTGTTTACCACTCAAAGGAAACCATTTCTTCAGCAACAAAATAATTCACTTGACCCTGGCCCTTCAAATAATTGACAAGGTGGAATGAAATGAGAGCAGCGCGTACAAAGCACTTACCACACTGCCTCCACCTTGCATACATTATACCTTCATATTGAATGATGGATCATTTCTTTCATTTGTTTGGAATAAAAGAACCAAACCGACTTGTGCAGAAGATTTTCGATGCCCCTATTTCCAAGAGAAACGTTGGTACCACACCAGGGATAACACAGTATCTTAGAATATCTTTCAGAGTACCCAACCAGACAGAAAATCATGTGCATTTTGATACGACGACTGAAACCTGTGGTAAAGGAGATATTTATTGATTTGTCGGGGGTATTAAAATTATAAAATGTAAACAACGCAAGAGATCAGAAAATGTTTACTAATCTGCGTCAGCGATGTAGGCACATATGCTGGCCATGATATAAAACGCCAGTATATACGTACATCAAAAACAAAACATACTCCGCCACAGTATTAAACCAAACTTATTAATTTCCATATTGTGATTTACTGGGATTTCCGGGTTTGATTATAAACGATAACTTCACAAGTGAATTATGCAGTCAACCATTGTGTCATGTATCCGTGCGCGCAAATGAAGACGCTTTATAGTAGGTGTAATGGGGATTTCATTGTTGTTTGTTTTTATAACCCTTTAACTAACATGAAACGCAGACGACACTGGCAAAAAAAATCTTGAATGAATAAAATAATGAAAATTAATTGGCGATTTTTGAGAATAGCGCTGGCCGTTTTTGGCAGTTACGTGAGGTAAATGGTAAAATAATATAATTCTCATTAATAATGAAAAGTAATAATCAGAGTAATCACTTGACTGGACTGGTTACGTGAAATAATTCATTTGAGGCAAGGGACTATATTGTAAAACACTCACCCACATTCGCTCACTCGTGTCTGTACAACGTCCTTCACCTCTCATGAATTATTTCACGTAACCAGTCCAGTCAAGCGATTACTCTCTATCTATTGTCAACAACTGTTGGCAGGGAATACGCTCTTGTTTCATATTACCCTCTAACAGTATTAAACCAAATATATTACATTTGGCATCGATACCAACTTTAGTTTTATTATGAAATGATTAAAAATCAATAAGATATACCAAAATTATTTATTGAGTCATCTTAAATCTTTTCGAAATGTTGCTGAAAAACTGTTTATTTTCATGGAACATTATTACACTGCTGGTTAAGTTTAATACGTTACCGATTATAAAACTCCTGGTTGCTTTATAGGAACCCCAAGCGGGCCGTAGGCCCGCAAAGGGTTCCACATACCCAGTCAGATAAATGTGTTCCAGAACAGAATTCTCTATAGCCGTCAATGTGATTTTTGAAGTGGACAGTAAATTTCAGTGAGAAAACCACGTAACTTCCGGTGTCGAATTGCCCATGCAATTGCAATTGGCCTGTCCCCCTCTGGGAATCAAATGTTTTTTGTTTCGCCTCAAAGCTTTGCGTGATACATTTGCCTACATATCTACACTAAAGGGGTAACCAGGCCTTCTCAACCGAGAACCGCGACAAATCAGCGGCCGGCCAAAGTGTTACTATTATTACTCGAGTTCTGTCCTTCTGGAGGTTTGTCAATATGCTCAGCTGATGATCTCGTCGTTTCCGATCGAACTCTCAGTCCTGATTTCGTTGTAGCTTGTCTGCCAGTGATAACCTCAATCGAAAAAACGTACATATAACCGATAATATAACTGATAATTGTTGTTATATTGGTGCGATTGTATACGGATATGCATTGACACGAACCTCGTGAAATATCAAGATGAACAGAAACTCAGTTGTTGAATTATCCGAATGTTATTGTTAAGGTGTTGTAAAAGTAAGGAAAAGTTTGCTTGAAAAAAGGGTATACGGACGTTTCGTCCGCAAGCCGAGTCGTCCGCTTGTCAAGGAAAATATAGTTTGCACATTTTCTACATTTCGAACAAAAGTCAAAACACCCACCCCCTACTAACGTGTGACATTTCCCCATATTAAGCCCAATATTCTCACATATAAAGCCTCCTGATGTTGTATTTATGATTATGTTAAGAGTGTGATGTACAACATCATCTTTCACTCAGTTTCAGGTTTGAAACACAAATGATGTCATATATTGGCTGATATATTGATATGTTTTTAAAAAATTGCACAAGTTGGAAATGCACATTTTTGGTGCACTCAAGAGACTCACCCACCCCCACATCACGTCTTGCAAAATTTTGGTCCCCCCAGGACCCCCCCCCCCCCTCCCCCTGGAATAATTGCAAAATTATAAGATTATGTTACAGAACTTAATATAACAAATTTTGATGCATTTCTTAATATAACACGTTTTAATGCGTTTCTTAATATTATTAATTCCTATAATACATTTGCTAATAATTTTGTGATTATTCATTGTAAAGCGCCGGTGATGCTCTTCCAAGAATAATTGCAAAATTATAAGATTATGTTGCAGAATTTAATAAACCATAAATTTTGATGCGTTTCTTAATATAATTAATTCTATATAATACATTTGCTAATAATTTTGCTATTATTCATTGTAAAGCGACGGTGCGCCTCGATGAATACTTGCAAAATTATAAGATTATGTTGCAGAACTTAATATAACAAATTTTGTTGCATTTCTTAATATAATTAATTCTTATAATACTTATGCTAATAATTTTGCAATTATTCACTGTAAGGTGCCGGTGGAGCTCTGCAATGAAAATTGCAAAATTATAAGATTATGTTGTGGAACTTAATATAACGTACATATACTTTAAGAACTTTTACTGTAATAATATAATTTTTATTGGTAATCCATTGAATAAACAGTAATTAAAATTTATTAGCTGGCTGGATAGTTTATTTTGTTCTGACATTTCTGTTTTCAGAATTTCATACACATATATGAAATTTAATGCAAGGAGGTACATTAAGATATATTACAATGGAGGTACATTAAGATATATTACAATAGGTAATATACAATAAATGATACAATAAAATTATTATATAAATAAAAAATGATTCAAAATGCAATACTTGAATACTTTCCCCCAGCGAACGAGTTTTGGACGTGTTGGGTATAATTGTAGAGGTCGACTTGGGTAAAATTGCAGCGGATGATTTGGTTAGCAGACGAAATGGGTGTAATTCGAAAAAGTGGTACTGATAGCTTGCTTTCAGTCCTGTTAGAAACCAAAACAAAGTAATAATGTGTTACTTTTTGGTGCATCTGTATTTCTGAACAGTGCTTCGTAGTTTCAAAAACTAAAAAAATGGAAAATAATAACCCTTTTGGATATTTACCGCCATTGAAAATGGCATGTCATCTTTTTTCGGGAACTGGGGGAATCTTCAGCCTGGGGAGAACTAGGCCCAGGGAAGAATTATCCAACAGAAAAGCAGTACAATCTGTTAGGATATTTTAGATACGCTACGATATTCGTTTTAACTCCTGAAAATAATTCTTAAAAAAAATATTAATAGATTGTTCGATATTTATTGAAAAAAATTAATATATCGTCGAGCCATTATCTCTGCAGTAAATTCACATTCAATGTGTTCTGTATTAGGGCCTAATTAACGTCTCTCATCTGTTAGAATGATATCCAATCACTTCGGCTCCAAGTCATTTCGTCCTCTGGTCAATTTGAGCTCAAAGTCAATTCTGTCCTAGTCACTTTGGTCCCTTGGTCATTTCGGCACCATTTTAAGTGTAGAGATCTATAAAGATCAGTGCATAGTTCATGTTTAGAAATAATGGGTAATTACCTTTATTAAGTAATGTTCAGTTATTTGTATTTACACAGTGTACAGAACAGTTATACATGACATTAAAAATTATCCATGTGTTCAATTTTACATACATTTAAGATGCTATCTGTATAAGTAAGAGAAATTATTTTACTTTGAAATTTTGCAAAGTACCGGAATATGCAGTCATTTATTCATATTGTTATGCACAATTCCTAGTCACCTTCCAGTTTGAGGTTCACAGGGTTTCTTTTTCTTTTTTATTTTCTGAAACAACCACCAAACTGCGATTTTGATACTACCATAAATATGTCCACATTTTCTAAAACACAGAGCAGAATCCTTGTAGTTATGCGCAATTCCTAGTCCCCTTCCAGTTCGATGTCCACAGGGGTCTGATCCCAGTGCCCCACTTCCAAGGCGTACACTCAAACCAAATCACATTACTTACCCTCGCTTCTGGCTCTCATAGATTCATAAGCAAATAAAATTATTCAGGTCACAAGTGATTTCAAATCCCACATAGTCCATGTGCATCTTCGACATGCTGAAACTTTTCTTTTATTTATTCATCATGAAAGAAAATCTACTAGACATATATCATGTATACCTGAATATCTAATTGAGAGATATATATGTTGAAAAAAAATTAAATAGAAAAATGTTAAAATTCAAACAATTTTTGAAAATATTTAAAGAGGCCGAAATGACCTGGTATATTGGGGCTGAATTGACCTGAGGCTGTAATGACTGGGGCCAAAATGACTTGGGGCCAAAGTGACTGGAATTCGTGAGAATTGCATCCAAACTGTCCTCCAACAATTTGACCCAAACTGGATACTAATCTAACCCAAACCATCCTTTGGCAATTTGCCCCAAACTGTTCTCCAGAATAGGGACACATGATTCTTATTGATTTATTTATTGGGGTTTAATGACACTTCGATAGCCAGGGTCACTTCATGTCGGACAGTTTTACAGGTGGGAAAAGCCAGGGAGAACCACAGAGCAATTACAAACATCTAACGTACAAACAGCACACACGCTGGGTTAGCATTGGTTGAAGACAAGTGTACGATTGACATGCAGTATGCCTTGGTACGCAATGCGGCAATGGCACTACGTGGGCAGTGGGAATGAAGTGTATTGCCCAAGGAAACAAAGTGGTTGCCACAGGTGGTATTTGATAGAGGACCCTTTGACTTGCAGCCTTCACCTCTAAGTACTGAGCCCTTTAACCTTCAAAACTGTATAGTACCAGCTAAAACATTTTGTAGAATGACCACATGAAAATTTCACAAGTACATAGTTTCATTATTAGTTTGTGATATTTGTTTTTGCTGTACAGTGGAACCCTGTTAATTGAAGAGCCACTTTGCCAATAACATTATTCAATTAGCAGGAGTATTCAATTAACAGGGATTGTGTCACTTTCCTGTATTCCAGAGATAAACTTAGCATTTATTCTATTCTATTTTGTTTGACAGAGCTCCATGAGCTCAAACAAGATATAATATATTAAATGCCTGTATTGAATGTACTGAGGCCAAATTGGTCTATAACCAAAGGAAAACTGGGAAGAGTCAGGGCAATTTCTCAACATGTTACAAGATTTTTTATTCAATTAACAGGAGATCACTCTATAACCTACAGTTAAAACTAGAAGTCCTGTCATGAAATGCGCACAAATAGCACGTTGATATGCGTGTTAATGTGCGCGTCATGGCCCAAGTAAATCTATCAAATTCTGTACATATGGCCTGCGCACAAGCAATGTTTCAGCCAATGGACCTCCGGGTAACCCGGAGGTCCATTGCCAGAAACATTGCATGTGTTTACTATGAGTAACCAGGAGAACCTCCCGTGCTTTGGATGCCATTCAATATGGCAATTGCGCGCAATTCCAACGCGCAATTAAGCCTAGATAAGCGCACTATTCGTGACAGGACTTCTAGTTTTAACTGTATATTCGATTACCAGGTCAAATTTGTACTGGAGGTAAATGGTTTTGTGTTGGAAAATTATATTCTATTAACAGGGATACAGTTAAAACTAGAAGTCCTAACATGAAATGCGCACAAATAGCACGTCGATTTGCGCGTTAATCTACGCGTTATGACCATAGTAAGGCTATCATATTCTGTACATATGGCCTGTGCACAAGCAATGTTTCAGCCAATGGACCTCCAGGTAACCCGTAGAGCTGTAGGTTTTTAAATTTTTTGCTCGGTTTCGGTTTTGGTTTTTCAGGTGGAGTAAAACCTCGGTTCGGTTTGGTTTTCGG
This sequence comes from Pictodentalium vernedei, assembly GCA_031216915.1. Lineage (NCBI taxonomy): Eukaryota > Metazoa > Mollusca > Scaphopoda > Dentaliida > Dentaliidae > Pictodentalium > Pictodentalium vernedei. The sequence goes on from CM062290.1 coordinate 405,991,066, forward strand.
TTTGTTCATGAGGCCAAATAAAATTCAATAAAACTGATTCTTATGTCCGGAGTCATACCTGAATGGCATTGAAATTGAGTGAAACTCAACGAATGCCCGAAATAAGCTATAATACACGAAGAATCAGGAAGGCCAATATAATAATTACCTAAATATACCAAACTTTTATTGTGCTTGGCCATTTTTCGAGGTCTGACACCTACACGCAACTTGGGGAAAGCTGCAAACACAACTAAACTGAAATGTCGGAAATTCACAGAATGTAGCCTTCCCAGAGTAGTGAGAGTACCCAGACACTGCCATTGGCAGTGTCTGAGTACTCTCACTACTCTGGGATGGCTACATTCTGTGAATTTCTGCAGCAAGAGAGTATTCAATAAAAAACGAAAAACCTTAGATTACGGGATGTCGACGGTTTTGGTTTCGGTTTTTACAGAAAACTAAAAACCTCGGCTCGGTTTCGGTTAACCTACAGCTCTAGTAACCCGGAGGTCCATTGGCAGAAACATTGCCTGTGTTTACTATGAGTAATCAGGAGAACTGCCATGCTTTGGATGCCATTCGATATGGCAATTGCGCACAATTCCTATGCGCAATTAAGCCTAGATAAGCGCACAATTCGGGACAGGACTTCTAGTTTCAACTGTATACAATTAAGATATATCCAATTAAGTGGGCACAACTGTATAACCCCCCACCCACCCCCACCCCCCACACACACCCCAATCAAAACCATCATTCAAAGGTCTTGGATTCAGCAAATTTGATTTCTTTATTTATTGGGTTTAACAACAATTTTTACAGCCAGGGCCACCCAACAGTTTTACTGGGGGAGGAACTCAGCCAGAGCACCCAGAGAGAACTACCAAGCAACAAAGACAAGCAACTGTCAGCTTCTCAACATTGTAACTCCAAGCAAGCAGGGTTAGCATTGGTTGAAGACAAGTGCACCATCGATGTGCAGTACGCCTTATTTCAGTTACCGCAATTGGGATTCAAGCTGAGAATCTCTCACAGCTTGTTTTGGGAAGGTTTTTTTTGTTCTAGCTTCATTAAGTTTTGTTTCATATCGCACTTGTAATTTTGTCATAATTAGTAATCATAAATCCTTAACATAAAACAATAGAAAAAATGATTAGAATATTTAAAAAAAAAAAATTCTGTGAGAATTTGACCTCAAGAGGTGATGACATTCGACCACGACTGAGACCGAATATTCTAAGAAAAAGTATGAGGGCTGAATCATCCTGTGACTGAATATTCATGAACCCCTTTTTTTCAAACTAAATTGCCCTTTACTTATAAAGCACCATAACTAAGGCAAAAACAATACTATGAAATTTCCAAGTTTGAAATTCTATAAATTCCAAATAAATTTACACAAATTATATAGCAAAATGAAGGATGTGGTGTATAGTATGTGTGCATCTCACACACTGACACACAGTCGCCATCAGACATCAGCGGATCCTGAAAGTGTGCTATCGGTACCATATTTGTACCATAATTGATAATAATAAAATAATATTTCATAAGAACAACAAACACAGGAGTTCAAAATGCAGCCTCAAGGCAGCATGGTGGTGAATGCCAATGCTGTCCCATTGTCCTTGAAAGGGGGAGTCCTTTACAAAATAAGTTTTTGTTTTGTGATACTCTGGATACTCCCCATTTTTAGCTCAGCTTTGACAAAGTCATATTTAAGGTTGTGTCATAGCCCGTTGTCCGTCTGTTTGGGAACAACAATTCAATACGACTCGGGCTTCCGTCTGTTTGGGAACAACAATTCAATACGACTCGGGCTAGAGGTTGTATTTATGAACCGATCTTTACAAAACTTCTTGGGTACCTTTGTTATCACCGTGGGACGAGAACGAGTGTTTTTGGGTGCGGTCCAAAATGCAAGATGGCCTCCAGCAGCCATTTGGTACAGAAATTAGTGCAATCAGTTTTTTGTACAGAACTTCTGTATGAAAGTCCTGATTTGAACAAATTTTTGTATGAATGTTTAGTAACATGGAGTACATCACATATAATACAGGTTTTTTTCTCGTGCTGAAATTATGCAAATTAGATGAACTTTAATTTATTCAGTGCTACTTACATGTATACCCAGTAAGTGCACATGCCAATACGGCTCGGGCTAGGCTGTATTTATAAACTGATCTTCATGAAACTTCTTGGGTACCTTTGCTATCACCTTGGGATGAGAATGAGTGTTTTTGGGTGCGGTCCAAAATTCAATATGGCTACCAGTGGCCATTTTGTACCGAAATTAGGTACAATCAGTTTTTTGTACAGAACTTCTACAGTTAAAACTAGAAGTCCTGTCACGAACTGTGCGCTTATCTAGGCTTAATTGCGCGTAAGATTTGCGCGCAATTGCCATATCGAATGGCACCCAAAGCATGGCAAGTTCTCCTTGTTACCCATAGCAATCACAAGCAATGTTCCTGCCAATGGACCCCCGGGATACCCAGAGGTCCATTGGCTGAAACTTTGCTTGTGCACAGGCCGTATGTGCAGAATCTGATAGCCTTACCATCTCCATAACGCGTAGTTTAACGCGCAAATCGACGTGCTATTTGTGCGCATTTCAGGACAGGACTTCTAGTTTTAACTGTATACAACTTGGGCTAGAGGCCGTAATTATGAATCGATCTTTACAAAATTTCTTGGGTACCTTTGTTATCACCATGGGGTTAGAATGAGTGTTTTTGGGGGGAGTCCAAAATTCTAGATGGCCGCCGGCAGCTATTTTGTACTGAAAATGAAATTACTGCAATCAGTTTTTTGTACAGAACTTCTGTATGAAAGTTCTGATTTGAATAAATTTGTGTATGATTGTTTAGTAACATGGAATACATCACATAAAATACAGTTTTTTTTCTTGTATAGAAATTATGCAAATTAGACAAACTTTGATTTATTCAGTACTACTTATACACAGTAAGTACACATGTCAATACGGCTTGGGCTAGGGGCTGTATTTATGAACCGATCTTCACCAAGCTTCTTGGGTACCTTTGTTATCACCTAGGGACGAGAACGAGTGTTTTGGGGTGCGATCCAAAATTCAAGATGGCTGCCAGAGGCCATTTTGTACCAAAATTAGATACAATCAGTTTTTTGTACACAACTTCTATACGGCTCAGGCTAGAGCCCGTATTTAGGAACCAATCTTTACGAAATGTCTTGGGTGCCTTTGTTATCACCGTGGGGATGAGAACGAGTGTTTTTGGGTGCAGTTTGAAATTCAAGACGGCCACTAGCAGCCATTTTGTACCAAAATTAGTGCAATCAGTTTTTTGTACAGAACTTCTGTATGAAAGTTCTGATTTGAATAAATTTTTGTATGAATGTTTAGTAACATGGAATACATCACAAAAATGCTGTATAATACAGGTTTTTTTCTCTTGCAGAAATTATGCAAATTAGATCGCCTTTGATTTATTCAGTGCTTCTTATACACTGTAAGTGCACATGTCAATACGCTAAGTCTGGAGGCTGTATTTATGAACCGATCTTCATGAAACTTCTTGGGTACCTTTGTTATCACCTTGGGATGAGAACAAGTGTTTTTGGGTGCGGCCCGAAATTAAAGATGGCTGCCGGCTTTCACACTGTTGCTTACTGAGGTGAAGTCACTTTACCATTACCAAGCTACCTATTAAATACCAAAGGGAAGATTTTTCAGTGCACTCTTATTACTTCAGTGCCCATAATTCTCAAATATGGCATTAAAACCAATCACATACTTATACTGCTTAAATCTATTCACATAATCAGAATACACCATCAGGGGTGCATTAGCTCAGTAGGTAGAGGTGCAGACTGCAAGCCGAGAGATCCTCGGTTCGAATCCACCTGCGGCAACAGCTTTGTGTCCTTGGGCAAGACACTTCACCCCCACTACCCATGTGGGGGCAAGGTATGCTGTGTATTAAGGCATACTGCATGTTCTTGGTGCACCTGTCTTCGAACAAGGCTAACCCAGCTTGTGTAGTATGTTGGGGAGCTTACAGTTGCTTGCCATTGCTCAGTGGTTCTCCTGGGGTACTCTAGTTTCCTCCATCCATAAAACTGCTATGGTCAAAATAAGCTGTTGTGCAGATAAATGTGACCTTAAACACCAATAAATAAATAATAAAAAGAACACACCACCTCATACCCATTTAGACTCTCCAGTTTTCATTCACCTTGGTATCCCTCGGTTTGCCTTGGTGTTTAGTATGCCCGCCAGAAAAGGAGTGATTTCTTTTTCTAAAAGAGCAAAACAAGAAACAGTTATTTTTAACAGGTAGTAATGAAATAATTTTCATGAAGCGCACCATTTTATCTTGGTTAATAGCTGAAAAAACGCAGGGTGATATTTGCAAATCTTATTTTATTACTGGCACCAGGTACTGGTAATGAAAATTGCTGTTTGTCATCAATACTTGATCAAGTTTCTGACAAAGCACATTATACTATTCTAGTATGTTAGCGACTGGACATAAGCGCACAATTTGATGTTGGTTTACCACTATATACTGGTGCTTAGCCAGGAAATCTAAGTTACATGTAGGGGCAAGAGTAATATCTAGTGGGAGTGTAGCCGGGTAATAAAGAATATGATGCACAGAATCACCTGAGCCACATAGCAGTGAGATAGGGGCGAGGACAAGAGGGTGTGTGACCCTCTCATCAGTGGAGGGGTCGGGTGCACCCCCCCCACCCCCAACCCCCCCCCAAACAAATTTGAAATTCAAGACAGTAAAACACAATTACCTTGACTCTGTTTCCGTTTGTGTCCATAATAAGTTGCGGACAAGCATAAATATCTAGATATTAAAATGTCTTTTGGGATGTTCATTATATGGGTTAACAGGAGAGAGGGGTGGGGGCATGAATGAAATTGGGGACCGAATATTCTCAGAAAAAGGTATGAGGGCTGAATCTTCCTGTGACTGAATATTCATGAACCCCTTTTTTTCAAACTAAATTGCCCATTACTTATAAAGCACCGTAACTAAGGCAAAAACAATACTATGAAATTTCCAAGTCTGAAATTCTATAAATTCCAAATAAATTTACACAAATTATATAGCAAAATGAAGGATGTGGTGTATAGAACCCCAAAAGTATGTGTGCGCCTCACGCACTGACACACAGTCGACATCAGACATCAGCGGTTCCTGAAAGTGTGCTATCGGTATCATATTTGTACCATAACTGATAATAATAAAATAATATTTCATTAGAACAACAAACACAGGAATTCAAAATGCAGCCTCAAGGCAGCATGGTGGTGAATGCCAACACAGCCCCATTGTCCTTGAAAGGAGGAGTCCTTTACAAATAGGTTTTTGTTTTGTGATACTCTGGATACTCTCCATTTTTAGCTCAACTTTGCCAAAGTCAAATATAAGGTTATGTCATGGCCCATTGTCCATCTGTTCAGTAACAGCAATTCAATACGGCTCGGGCTAGAGGCTGTATTTATGAACCGATCTTTACGAAACTTCTTGAGTACCTTTGTTATCACGTGGGACGAGAACGAGTGTTTTTGGGTGCGGTCCAAAATTCAAGATGGCCTCCAGCAGCCATTTTGTACAGAAATTAGTGCAATCAGCATTTTTGTACAGAACTTCTGTATGAAAGGTCTGATTTAAATAAATTTTTGTATGAATGTTTAGTAACATGGAGTACATCACATATAATACAGGTTTTTTTCTCGTTGTGAAATTATGCAAATTATATGAACTTTAATTTATTCACTGCTACTTACATGTATACCCAGTAAGTGCACATGTCAATACGGCTCGGGCTAGGCTGTACAGTATTTATGAACTGATCTTCATGAAACTTCTTGGGTACCTTTGTTATCACCTTGGGATGAGAATGAGTGTTTTTGGGTGCAGTCCAAAATTCAAGATGGCTACCAGTGGCTATTTTGTACTGAAATTAGGTACATGTACAATCAGTTTTTTGTACAGAACTTCCATACAACTTGGGCTAGAGGCCGTATTTATGAACCGATCTTTACGAAATTTCTTGAGTACCTTTGTTATCACCATGATGTTAGAATGAGTGTTTTTTTTGGGGGGGGGGGGAGGGGGGGGGGGGGAGACCAAAATTCTAGATGGCCACCAGTAGCTATTTTGTACTGAAATTACTGCAATCAGTTTTTTGTATGGAACTTCTGTATGAAAGTTCTGATTTGAATAAATTTTTGTATGATTGTTTAGTAACATGGAATACATCACATAAAATACAGGTTTTTTTCTTGTACAGAAATTATGCAAATTAGATGAACTTTGATTTATTCAGTGCTACTTATACACAGTAAGTACACATGTCAATACGGATTGGGCTAGGGGCTGTATTTATGAACGGATCTTCACCAAGCTTCTTGCATACATTTGTTATCACCTAGGGACGACAACGAGTTTTTGGGGTGCGATCCAAAATTCAAGATGGCTGCCAGTGGCCATTTTGTACCAAAATTAGGTCCAATCAGTTTTTTGTACACAACTTCTATACGGCTCAGGCTAGTGGCCGTATTTATGAACCGATCTTTACGAAACGTCTTGGGTACTTTTGTTATCACCGTGGGATGAGAGCGAGTGTTTTTGGGTGCAGTTCGAAATTCAAGATGGCCACTAGCAGCCAATTTGTACTAAAATTAGTGCGATCAGTTTTTTGTACAGAACTTCTGTATGAAAGTTCTGATTTGAATAAATTTTTGTATGAATGTTTAGTAACATGGAATACAGTTAAAACTAAAAGTCCTGTCCTGAAATGTGCACAAATAGCACGTCGATATGCGTGTTAATCTACGCGATATGACCATAGTAAGGCAATCAAATTCTGTAAATATGGCCTGTGCACAAGCAATGTTTCAGCCAATGGATCTCCGGGTAACCTGGAGGTCCATTGGCAGAAACATTGCCCGTGTTTGCTATAAGTAACCAGGAGAACTTGCCGTGCTTTGGATGCCATTCGATATGACAATTGCGCGCAATTCATACGCGCAATTAAGCCTAAATAAGCGCACAGTTCGTGACAGGACTTCTAGTTTTAACTGTACATCACAAAAAATACTGTATAATACAGGTTTTTTTCTCTTGCAGAAATTATGCAAATTAGATGACCTTTAATTTATCAGTGCTACTTATACACTGTAAGTGCACATGTCAATACGCTAAGTCTGGAGGCTGTATTTATGAACCGATCTTCATGAAACTTCTTGGGTACCTTTGTTATCACCTTGGGATGAGAATGAGTGTTTTTTGGGTGTGGCGGCCCGATTTTAAAGATGGCTGCCAGCTTTCACACTGTTGCTTACTGAGGTGAAGTCACTTGACCATTACCAAGCTACCTACTAAATACCAAAGGGAAGATTTTTCAGCGCACCCTTATTACTTCAGCACCCATAATTCTCAAATATGGCATTAAAACCAATCACATACTAGTACTGCTTAAATCTATTTACATAATCAGAATACACCATCAGGGGTGCATTAGCTCAGTAGGTAGAGGTGCAGACTGCAAGCCGAGAGATCCTCGGTTCGAATCCCACCTGCAGCAACAGCTTTGTGTCCTTGGGCAAGACACTTCACCCCCACTACCCATGTGGGGGTAAGGTATGCTGTGTACTAAGGCATACTGCATGTTCTTGGTGCACCTGTCTTCGAACAAGGCTAACCGTGCTTGTGTAGTATGTTGGGGAGCTTACAGTTGCTTGCCATTGCTCAGTGGTTCTCCTGGGTACTCTAGTTTCCTCCATCCATAAAACTGCCATGGTCACAATAAGCTGTTGTGCAGATAAATGTGACCTTAAACACCAATAAATAAATAATAAAAAGAACACACCACCTCATACCCGTTTCTCTCCTGTTTTCCTTCACCTTGGTATCCCTCGGTTGCCTCGGTGTTTAGTATGCCCGCCAGAAAAGGAGTGATTTCTTTCTCTAAAAGAGCAAAACAAGAAACGGTAATTTTTAACAGGTAGTTACAAAATAATTTTCATGAAGCGCACAATTTTATGTTAGTTAATAGCTGAAAAAAATGCAGGGTGATATTTGCAAATCTTATTTTATTACTGGCACCGGGTACTGGTAATGAAAATTGTTGTTTGTCATCAATACTTGATCAAGTTTCTGACAAAGCTCATTGTACTGTTCCAATATGTTAGCTACTGCACATAAGCACACAATTTGATGTTAGTTTACCATTATACTGGTGCTAAGCCAGGATATCTAAGTTACATGTAGGGGCAAGAGTAATACATGTATCTAGTGGGAGTCATAAAGAATATGATGCACAGAATCACCTGAGCCACATAGCAGCGAGATAGGGGTGAGGACAAGAGGGTGTGTGACCCTCTCATCAGTGGAGGGGTCTGGTGCCCCCCCCCCCAAAAAAAAAAAAAAAAAAATTGAAATTCAAGACAGTAAAACACAATTACCTTGACTCTGTGCTGCTGTGTACTGGTCACTTTCTGTGGGTGGGCAATATTTCTGCGGATGCAATGATATTAGTTTTCAAACATTGTTTACAGCAATAATCATCAAAAATTTAATTAATGAACCACAGGATACAATTCGGTGCTTCATTAATTAAAATTTTGTTGATGATGATTTTTTATTACCTGGAAAAAACATGCATGGACATCATGCACTGCCCATGCAAGGATTATGACCAGCAATTGTACTGTATGTCTGTGTCACTGCTATGAGCAGGGACTAATCTAAATGGGCGGGTGTGTTTACAAATATTCATATTTTTTAACACCTGATAACAAAGTAATATAAGTTTATAAACAACCACACAATTGACTTTTTAATTACAATACTCCTAATTCCTATTAAACATATATGAATGTTTATTAATTTTGTGGAATTTTTACACTGTGTATGAAGCTTATTTGGGCCTGTATGTTTGTTAAAATTGCCCTTCCACTACGGAGGACTTTTTGAAATCAGTCTACACTGGATTGTGTGGTATTCCTTTGTGTAAGACAGCGTATTCATTATAATAATATTCATGCATAAGTTCATGTTCTTGGTTTGTTTTAGGCCTCATAATCTACAGAATAGCTTGGATGGAGGTGTATTCCATCACTTGAGTGCAAGAAGGCTTTGCAATGCTACATGTATAGCATAAACCTTGTTGCACTCCAGGGACAAATTTATCAATTTTAATAACATGGGTAAAATATCGGACATGAACCGTTTAATTTTTTTTTTTTTTTTAGCTCACTTCGACAATGTCAAGCAGGGCTTATCTAATCACTCTCCATCCATTGTCCATCCATCTGTCATCCATCAACACCATGTTTTGGTCAATTCAAGTTACAGTTTGTGTGAGTAATGGTACCAAATGGGTATTACATTTTTGTTTAACTCAACATGCCCAGCCCCATAGGGAGAGGGTGGGGTAAAATGCTCCCAAAATATTTTAAAAATCTTATGAACCAGTGGGTAGTGGGTACAGTGACTTTATATTCGTTATGGAACTACCTTTTGAGGTGTAGAATCACGCTTGTTCAAACGTACTTTGTGAAGCAATATTTGGCTTTGTAATGGCAGTGGTTAGATTTTTGGTACCACCCAAAATTTCTATTTTCCGAACCGATGGTCCGATTTGAATGAAATTCAGTATCGTGGTAATATTGGGTCATAAGTACTTACCTCATGCAAAAAAAACCCTGCATCCCCATGGGAACCCCAGGAGCAAAAAATAGAAATGTTTTTTCAAACTCCCATGTTTCCCAAACCACTTGGAACAGAGAACTGTTATGTGGTATGAAGCATCCTTAGAACCAGTAGAATTGAATGGTAAAAAAAAATGCCCTCTGTTGTTGTTAGAGAGTTCTGCAGAGGGCATCAGAATAATGTTGGTGCAGCATTTTTGCAAACATTTTAGAAAATCTTTTCTCAAGAACCAATGTTCAGAATCTTTTGATATTTGGTATACAGCATCCATAGAGGGGTCAGATACAAGTTTGTTAAAATGAAGCCCATTCGTTCATATTTGGACTCAATGCAGGAGCCCAAATTTTATGGGGAATTTTCTTTAAAAATCTTCTTCAGAACCACGAGTCAGAATTTTTTAATGTTTGGTACCCTCATTGTTATGATGGTCAGATTCAAGATTGTTCAAACCAAGTCCCTATGTTATTATTTGGGCTTCCTTTGGTAGCCCAAATTTAACTTAGGGCTGTATGGGGAAGTTTTTTTTAAAAATCTTCTTCTTCAGATCCACCAGTCAGAATGCTTTCGTATTTGGTTTACAACATCTCTAAGGGGGGAGGGGTGGGGTGGGGGTGAGATTCAAGTTTGTTCAAATCGGGTCTGTAGGTTAAAGTTTGGGCTCACTATGGTAGCCCAAATTTTAACTTTGTGCAATATGAGGAAATTTCTTTAAAATTTTGTTCTTCAGATCCACCAGTCAGAATGCTTTCATATTTGGTATACAGCATCTCTAAGGAGATCAGATTCAACTTTGTTCAAATCGAGTGCCTGGGGTGATATTTAAGCTCCCTATGGGAGCCGGAATTGGCCAAGTAGCTGAAGAATTAGACATTTTTTATTCAGTACCCTCAAGAGGTGAAGAGTAATCTATATAGGTTGTATCAAGGTGCTTGAGAGGGGAGCTCCACATTTTACATCATAATCAACTAAAGAAAAGGCATGATGCTTGGACTGTTTTTGTCACTCCTGAGGGGCTCAAAGATTTGCAGTGTATCCTATGGAGATGGATTGCTTAATGTAGATTCATTCTTGGACTCTTATATCGTGTTCTGTTCTCTGTTTATATCGTGTTCTGTTCAAGGTGAGCGCTTCAGGCCCTGTGGGGCCTCTTGTTTATTTATTTATTTATTGGGTTTTAACAACACTTTTTAAAGCCAGCAGCTACAAGTTTCTTCTCTCCTTGAATCAAGCTTCTCGCCCAACTGCAGCACTCATGGTCCACTGAGTTTTTAGCTCACCTGACTTTCAGTCAGGGTGAGGTGTAGTGATCACTTGCCGTCTGTCGTCCGTGAACATGGTGTTTGCGTCTTCTCCAAAACTGCTGAACTGATTAATCATTTAAGTGAAATGTGAGATGCTTGTTTGTTATGACATTTCATTTTGATTTTGCTTAAATCAAGTTGCCCTGCCCCCAGTAGGGCCATGCCCCAAAATTTTGCCTAAATCTTAAAAAAATCTTCTCGTGAACCAGGAGTAGCAGAGATTCGATATGTGGTGTGCTGCTTCCTTTTGAGGTGTAGACTCAGTTTTGTTCAAGAGAAGTTTGTGGGTCTTTATTTGCCTTCATTATTGGAGGGCATGTATTTTTGCCCCGCCCAAAATTTCTGTTTTTCGAACAAAGAGGCTGATTTGAACCAAATTTAATTTTTGGTTTTATTTTATCATAAGTAATTAATTTATGCCCCAAAATATTTTCCCATCCCCCCATGGGAACCGCAGGAGCTAAAAATAGAACAAAATTCAAAACGCACATATCTCCCAAACTACATGGCACTGAGAATTCTTATTTGGTGTGAAGCTTCCTTGGGACCAACAGAATGGAATGGTCTAAGCAAATTTCTGTCAGGTCAATCATGGGGTACTTTTTCGTGACTTTGAAAAAATGCTTAGTCAGCGTTCTGTAACACTGTGGGTAATGAAGAAAGCATTTAAGACTCTTCTTCACCCAATTCACTCCTCCAAAACCTTTCAGATTTCACATATACCATCTTTGCAAGATTTTTTTACACGTTTATTGAAATCAAATCCCTGGGTCCATATTTGGCCTCTATGGGAGTCCAAATGTAGAAATTAGTGCAGTATGAGGAATATTCTTTAAAAATCTTTTTCTTCAGACCCACCAATCAGAATCTTTTGATATTTGCTATGCACCATCATTAGGCGGGTGAGATTTAAGTTTCTTCAAGCCAAGCCTATATTTTGGCTCACCAGGGTTTTGCAAATTGCGAGAACGGTGATTTCATTCCTCTGATGTTCTTGCAAATGCTTGTTAAGAAGATCCATATTTACCATCCCCCAAAATTATAAGCATTTTTTCATCAGATAAAATTTAATAAAATTAAATTAATTTTAGAGCTGAAACGATTAAAGGGTTTTTGTGATTGATTAATCGCATGAGTTAACCTTGGTTAACCGATTAATCACTTGCCCCAATAGGTAGCTGAATAATTGCTGTACCGTTGACCATTTATATAATTAAAACATTACTCAGCATAATGGACAAAACCGGGCAGCGCCATATACAAACATGTCCATTCAAATTTTATTATATTTTCAATTTTTGTCTCAAAACATAGCTTATGACCCCTGATTGGAACAAGCTCATTGAGCTTGTTCCAATGGGGGGGGGGGGGGGGGGCTTAAGCTATGTTTTTGAGACAAACATTGAAAATCTTTAGAATTTCTTGTGCAAGTATCGTCTGCTACCTGCATTTGGTGAAGGGTTGAGAATGACCGATTTCAGCTACTGATACAGTATAATGATCATGCAAGTGAACAAGTATTTTGGCACGTAACTGGCATGCATTTCTCTGTCTCATGCAATTGATGTGAGCCAGTGTGACAATGTTTGCCTGTTTTGGAGCAAGTTTGTTCCATAGTTAACCCATACAGGGTATTTTTTGTTTTTAAAAATTTGATTAACAGTTTCCATCTTGGTTTCAAAAAGTGATGATAAATAGTGAATATAAGCTTACCCAATATGAAAGAAAAATGGTTAGCAATTGGACATTTTTGTATAGTATTTTGCGATGTGAATCCAGCCATCAAATACCCTGCCATATAGTACCGTACTTCAAAAGTAACGGTTAACCGATCAATTACTTTTTTTTATCAATCAAGATATTGATCATTGGTTAGTCGATTAATCGGTGTGAGCCAGCGTGAGATTCAAGTTTGTTTACGCCAAGTCCCTGGGTTCATATTTGGGCTCACTGTGGGAGATTCAAGTTTGTTTACGCCAAGTCCCTGGGTTCATATTTGGGCTCACTGTGGGAGCCTGAATTATAACTTAGTTCAAAATGAGGAATATTCTTCAAAAGTATTCTTCACATTCAGCAGTCAGAATGTTTTGATATATACAGTATCCTTAGGGAGGTGAGATATAAGTTTGTTAAAGCCAAGTCCCTGGGTTCATATATGGTCTTCCTGTAGGAGCCCGAATTGTACCAAAATTTTTATTTTCCAAATTGAGAGGCTGATTTGAAGCAAATTTGATATGATGGGCTTATTGGGTCGTAAGTACCTAATTTATGCCAAAACATTTTCCTGTGGCCCTGTGGGAACTGCAGGATCTAAATATAGAAAAAATTTAAAACGCCCATATCTTCAAAACTACATGGCACTGAGAATTTTTATTTTGTGTGACGCTTCCTTACGACCAGCAGAAAAGAATGGTCAAAACAAAATTGCCATCAGTTTTATCGTAGGGAAGTTTTCCAGGACTTATGCGGAGTCATCATTTTAGTAATGGGAAAAACATTAAAGAATATTCTTCTCCCATACCACTGCTCCAAAGGCTTTCATATTTTGCATATAACATCTTTGGAAGATTTATTCACATGTTTGTTGAAATCAAATCCCTGGGTCCATATGTGGACTCTCTATGATTAGATTAGTGCAATATGAGGAATATTTTTTAAAAATCTTCTTCTGATCCACTCTTCAGAGTATTTTGATATTTGGGATGCTGCATCCTTAGAGGGGTGAGATTCAAGTTTGTTTGAGCCAAGTCCCCGGGTTCATATTTTAATAAGAGGAATATTCTTTAAAATCCAGTCGTCAGAATCTTTTGATATTAGTATATAGAAGCATCCTTAGGGATGTGAGATTCAAATTTGTTCAAGCCAAGTCCTTGGGTTCATATTTGGGCTCTCTGTGGGAGCCTGAATTATAACTTAGTTCAATATGAGGAATATTCTTTAAAAATCCTTTTTTTGAGATCCACCGGTCAGCATCTTTGGATATTTTGTATAAGCTTTTCTTATGAGGGGCAGATGCAACTAAATGTTCAGATAAATTCCCTGGGTTGATATTTAGGCTACCATGTCAGGTGAATGCCATCAGGCCCTCTGAGGGCTCTTGTTTGTTTTCTGTTTGACAACATTGCCCTGGCTCTTCTATCTATATTTTCCATTTTAAGTTAGTCACTACTTTTATTTAGGCTTCCCAAATTTGTTACTGCATGTCTGTCTGTCTGTCTGTCCTTCGAATGAAATGTTTCTTTGCTTTTCATTTGCCTGGGTCAACATTTTAAATAATTTGCAGCTATCTTTCACCCTCCAACCTCCCCCCCCCCCACCCCCCACACACAAACACACACATACAAAAATCTGGGCTGGCAAGTATTGAGTATTTTATCAAAAAAGTGGTACTCGAGTACTACGAGTACTGATTACTTTGGACCCAGCCTATCACAAGTATATAAACAAATACAGTACAGTGGCAGTGTACTGCTCACTTTCCATGGATGGGCAATATTTCCACGGATACAAATTCATACAATAATATTTGATGCCAAACACTAACTATAGGTATAATCATCAAAAATTTAAATAATGAAGCACCAGGTACAGTTAAAACTAGAAGTCCTGTCACGAATAGTGCGCTTATCTAGGCTTAATTGCGCGTTGGAATTGCGCGCATTTGCCATATCGAATGGCATCTAAAGCACGGCAGGTTCTCTTGGTTACTCATAGCAAACACATGCAATGTTTCTGCCATTGGACCTCTGGGTTACCCGGAGGTCCATTGGCTGAAACATTGCTTGTGCACAGGCCATATGTACAGAATTTGATAGCTTTACTTGGGCCATAACGCGTACATTTACGCACATATCAACGTGCTATTTGTGCGCATCTCACGACAGGACTTCTAGTTTTAACTGTACAAACCGATGCTTCATCAATTAAAATTTTGTAGATGATGATTTTTATTGACTGGTAAATGCATGAGTGGACATCACTGCCCACGCGTGTATTACAATCCTTTTGACAGAATGCATGCCTGTGGGGATTAAAACCAAAATAGTGAAAGTGCACTTGTGGATATTTGCAGCACAAGCACAGCACTAATGAATCAATATTTGATGATTTTAGGAATTTTAACAGTGTCATGAGACACCACAGTAGCAGGTATTGGTCATTCTGTTGGAAAAAATCACTGTTTTATGACTCGAGGTGCCTTAACTGAGTAAACCTAGGCTTTTTCTTACAAAGATTGCAGAATATCAAACACAATGTGAAATGTGTTCAGAAGCAAGAATGTGATTAAAAAATAATGGGAAATTCATGTCACGATCAATTTATTTATAAATTAATAAAGTTTTTTAGCTCACCTGAGCAAAGCTCAGTGGGAGCTTTACTGATCACATTCTGTCCGCCGTCCATCCGGTGTTAACTTTACATTATTCAAATGTTGGGTAAATGTTTATTACCTAATGCCAATTCAGATTTGTTCAAATGAAGTTGCCCCCTTCTCCTGGGTGGTGCCATGCCCCCAAGGGGCACCAAAATCTTCTCATCAACCAGCAGTAGCAGAGACTTGATATATGGTATGCAGCTTCCTTTTAAGGTGTAGACTTGGATTTCTTTAAGCGAAGTTTGATGGGCTATATTTGGCGTTGTTATGAGAGGGGCAAAATTTCTGGCCCCGCCCAAAATTTCTATTTTCAGAACCGAGAGGCTGATTTGAATCAAATTTTATGTGAGGGCTTATTGGGTCATAAGTACCTAATTTATGCCAAATTTTCTTTTTCTATAGCCCCATGGAAACCACAGGAGCTAAAAATCGAAAAAAGTAAAATGCCATATCTCCTGGGTTTATATTTGGGCTCTATATAGGAGCCCGGATTGAAACTTAGTGCATTTCAGGCAAATTTCTTAAAAAATCTTCTTCACCAGATTCAGCTGGCAGAATCTTCTGATATTTGGTATGCAACATTGTGGGGTGGATCTGATTCAAGTTTGTTCAAATCGGCCCCCTGGATTCATATTTGGGCTCACTATAGAAGCATTTCAGGCAAATTTCTTTAAAAATATTCTTCTCCAGATCCAGCAGGCAGAATCTTTTGATATTTGGTATGCGACATTGTGGGGTGGATCTGATTCAAGTTTGTTCAAATCAGCCCCCTGGATTCATATTTGGGCTCACTATAGAAGCCCGAATTCGAACTTAGTGCATTTCAGGCAAATTTCTTAAAAAATCTTCTTCTCCAGATCCAGCAGGCAGAATCTTTTGATATTTGATATGCAACATTGTGGGGTGGATCTGATTCAAGTTTGTTCAAATCAGCCCCCTGGGTTCATATTTGGGCTCAGTATAGGAGCCCAAATTTGAACTTAGTGCATTTCACGCAAATTTCTTTGAAAATCTTCTTCTCAAGATCCAGCAGCAGAATCTTTTGACATTGGGTATGCAGCATGCTTAGAGGGTGAGATTCAAGTTGTTCAAGCCAAGTCCCTGGGTTCATATTTGGGCTCACTGTGGTAACCCGAATTATAACTTAGTTCAAAATGAGGAATTTTCTTTAAAAATCTTCTTCAGATCCAGCAGTCGGAAAGTTTCGATATTTGTTATGCAGCATCCTTAGGGGGGTGAGATTCAAGTTTGTTCAAGCTATGTCCCTAGGTCCATATTTGGGCTCACTGTGGGAGCCCAAATGATAACTTACATGTAGTTCAAAATGAGGAATTTTCTTTAAAAATCTTCTTCTTCAGATCCAGCAGTCAGAATGTTTTAATATTTGGTATGCAGCATTCTTAGGGGGGTGAGATTCAAGTTTGTTCAAGCCATGTCCCTAGGTCCATATTTGGACTCACTGTGGGAGCTTGAATTGTAACTTGCATGTAGTTCGATATGAGGAATTTTCTTAAAAAATCTTCTTCAGATCCAGCAGATGAATGCTTTTGATATTTTTTATGCAGCATCCTTAGGAGGCAAGATTCGAGTTTGTTCAAGTCATGTCCCTAGGTCCATGTTTGGGCTATCTGTGGGAGCTCGAATTGTAACTTAGTTCAAAATGAGGAATTTTCTTTAAAAATCTTCTTCTTCAGATCCAGCAGTTGGAATGTTTTGATATTTGGTGTGCGGCATCCTTAGGGGGGTGAGATTCAAGTTTGTTAAAGCCATGTCCCTAGGTCCATATTTGGGCTCACTGTGGGAGCTTGAATTGTAACTTAGTTCGAAATGAGGAATTTTAAAAAAAAATCTTCTTCAGGTCCAGCAGATGAATGCTTTTGATATTTTTTATGCAGCATCCTTAGGAGGCTAGATTCAAGTTTGTTCAAGCCATCTCCCCAGGTCCATGTTTGGGCTCACTGTGGGAGCTCGAATTGTAACTTAGTTCAAAATGAAGAATTTTCTTTAAAAATCTTCTTCTTCAGATCCAGCAGTTGAAATGTTTTGATATTTGGTGTGCAGCATCCTTAGGGTGGTGGGGGGTGGAGATTCAAGTTTGTTAAAGCCAAGTCCCTGGGTTCATATGGTTCATATATGGGCTCGTGGGAGCCCAAATTATAACTCGGTTCAATATGAGGAATATTCTTTAAAAATCATTTTTTTTTAGATCCACTTCTCAGAATCTTTGGATATTTGGTATAAGCTTTTCTTAGGAGGAGTAGATGCAACTTGTTGAAATCAATTCTCTGGGTTGATATTTAGGTTACCATGTACAGGTGGGTGCCCTCAGGCCCCCTGGGGTCTCTTGTTTTAGGAAAAAATGCATACTGAGAGCTTGGGGGCGGGGGGGGGGGGTGTACATCCCGGGCTATAATTTACCTCATCACTAGGTAAAAGAATATTTGACATCATTTGTTGAGATAAAATGGCACTTTCTATTGATATTGGTGGATTATATAGCCTCAGCCAGGGCTTATAAGAATCTGAGAATCGATTCCCGTAGAGATCCGTGCAACAAAACCAGTGAGAAACCATGTAGCGTCTCGTAACATTGCTGCTCGGATTCACATGAAGAGAACTGAGTCAGTTTAACCCTTTACCTAACACAAAGGCAGCAAATTAACCAATACAACACTAACATGACCTGAAATATTGTGAAACTGGCAATAAAATGTGTACAAATATGGCTGTCATTGGAACCGGCTCTCATCACTGGTTCTAGTAACATCCATAATTATTACGCTTGATGAATATTGTTTATTTTTAGGTCACCTGACTGTAAGTCAGGGGGCGCTTAAATGATGACTTTCTGTCTGTCCACCATCAGTCCATCCTGTGCGGTGTGAACTTTACATTACTAACCTCTCCTCATAAACAACTGAGCCGAATTGAACCAAATTTGATATTCATGTTCCTTATTATATATGAATTCCAGTTTGTTCAAATAACGTTGCCACACCGACAGGGGGCCTCAAGCATTTCTCTGATAGCATGCATAAATTGTTTTCCAAAATTGAAAAAAAATCTTCTCCAGAACCATGTATAAGAATCTTTTGATACTTGGTATACAGCGTCTCTAGGGGTGGGAGGGATAGGTTCAGGTTTGTTCAAATCAAGTCCCTGAGTTGATATTTGGGCTCCCCTTGGGCACCCAAATATCAACAGTGCAACATGAGGAAATTTCTTTGAAAACCTCCTTCAGATCCACCAGTCAGAATGCTTTCATATTTGGAATGTAACATTTCTAGTGGGGTGGGGCAGGGGGGCAGGGGGGAGGGTAGATTGAAGTTTGTTTGAATCGGGTCTCTGGGTTAATATTTGGTCTATCTATTGAAGCCCAAAGTTTAACTCAGTGCAGTATGAGGAAATTTCTTTAAAACTCGTTTTTTCAGATCCACCAGTCAGAATCCTTTCGTATTTGGCTTACAGCATCTCTAAGGGGGTCAGATTCATGTTTGTTCAAGCCAAATCTATGGGTTAATATATGGGCTCATTATGGGAGTGCAAATTAACTCAAAGCAACATGAGAAAATTTCTTTAAAAATCTTTTTCTTCAGACCCACTAGTTTAATGCTTTAATATTTGGTGTACAACATCTCTGGGGAGGTCAGATGTAAATTTGTTCCAGTTTGGTTCCTGCCAGTCAGAACCCTTTCATATTTGGTATCGCAGGAGGTGGGGGGGGGGGGGGGGGGGGGGCAGATTTGAGTTTGTTCATTTCAGGTCTGTGGCTTAATATTTGGGCAGGGGTGGGTTAGGTTCGAGGTTGTTCATAAATGTTCAAATCCATTCCTTAGAGCTTTTCCATAAAATTTGCCTTTCAAAGTGCAGTGACACAACAACCCTTGGAAGTTTGGCAGTACTTGTCTACTGCTGTCAGAATTGGAAGCAATCAGGAAGACCTATGCTAATAATCATCTAACATGGACAATAGAATTATGAATAATTTCATAACATTATTCCTTTGTAGTGTCCATGAACCTTGACTAACTGAATCTGACCCAAAATACTTCTGTGAACCGCCTCGTCAGGTGAGCGATTAAGGGCCCAGGGGGAGGGGGGGGGGGGGGTAAAAATCAGTAGTTGGTGTTGTAAAAATTAAAAAAGCTGTATTGGGTAAAGGGTTAACATGTATTATCAGTATGCAACAGGGGTTCAATCATACTGACCTAATAGGATCCTGGCCCATAGCAGGTCTGAATTCTCGGAACGATTTCCGCAAGAATCCAAATGGATTCTCCCAAATTTAGAGGAACTATAAGCCCTGCACAACCCCAATTTTGAAACAAAATTGACATATTGTTTCATGGTGGTGGGGCCCTATTTATCTTGCTGTATGATTAATTAAAACAGATTTTGTGAAAAGGTTTTGTGTGCTGATGCAGATTTTAGTTTTATTTTGGGATTTGGGTAGTTTCAAAGAAAGCTGTGAATTCTTATCCCTCCCAACTTATTGGGTAATAGAGTAGAAATTCTGTCGGAGGCAATAACAGTTTTTAAGCCTATTTGACACAGATTGGACAGTTCTCTTCAAAAGAACAAATTTCCCATGCTTTGCACTAGACAGAAGCCAAAAGTTGAATTCTATTGCAGAAATGACTCTTTCATCACATGAAAGAGGTAACTGTATCTTTGGTAGGGTTGGGTTTGCTCATAGGTATAACTGTTGTAGATATTTTAATTAGATTTACATGCCTCGAAAAGTTGCGCTCGGAAATATGTAATTCCCAAAACTAAGCAGTCTTGGGGAAATATATTGTTTCAATAAACATTTGAAGAAGTCTACTGACATTTTGCATTACTTTTGAATGTTCCAGATGAATAAAGAGGATGATTTGAGGACTTTTAGAACCTAAAAATTTGTTTGACTATTGGTGTGTTTTGTTTGGGAATTCCCTGAGAAATATGAACATGTGACCAGCACTTCCCTTTCTGTTAGTTTTTCTTTTATTTGTTGCATGACCCCTGTTTAAAAATCATCAGGTTGTCTGAAGGGCTATAGTTGACAAAAAATATTTGAATGCTAAATTTAAAATGATGCGACCATATTTTTTTTTCGCCTGAACGTTATAATGTTCGCCTGTGGGAAAATATTTAGTACTGTGAAACGTATTCTTGTTTGGATGAAATTAAACAATTGCAGGAATTCGACTGAATAAACCAAAATGTTTTTGGAGTAATGGTTGCGGAATGAAATATTTCAATACGTTGGATACTTTGGGGTTCCTTCTTACGCCTTGCGTATTGTCATATTATTACATTACGGGTTGATTATTACGCTAGTGGTTGATTTTTTATTACATTACTGATTAGTATTACCATTATGGTTGATGGTTGTACTACTGGTTGTTGCAAACGCCCATCTATCAATAGCGGCTTGAGGTACACAAACACTTCCGTCTGGACATACAAAAGTCATTAACTAGAGCTAGGAGATTTTGATTGTTTAGATTGGGTTTCGATACGGTTTCAGGAAAAACCTTCGATTTCGGTTTGGTTTTTCTATGTGTTAAGGGCATATAATAAATAATGTTTCAGACTCCTTAACTTGAAAATAATCAAGAATAGTTTGTTAGACACCATTCACCACAAAATACCCCGTGTGTAAGTATCTCCATTGGGCTCAGCCTAACCTCCCTTTGATCATTCTTAGGTGTTCTGGGGGATCAGTGGCTAAGAATATCAAGTCAAACAAAAACAGGAAAAAACATAGATCAGATTAACAAACGAATAAAGTTCATCTAATCTATGCTAAGATCTCATTGTCAACTCTCCCCCCCCCCCCTTATTGGCAGGGGTGGCGCCAGGGACTTTTCGACAGGGGGGTGGGGGTGGAGGGGCTGACCTCTCCGACAGGGGGGCTATAACATTTGACCTTCCAAACGAAGGAAACTGAGTGAAAATTGGTAAATTGGAGAACCAAAATAGAAGCAAATTGAGTATGTTTGTTGATTATTTAACCCTTTACCTAACCTGAAAAGCAGACGACACTTGCAAAAACAATTCTGGAATAACTATTTTTTTTCATTTTTTGTCTCAAAAACATGGGTTATGACCCCTCGTTGGAACGAGCTCGACGAGCTCGTTCCAACGAGGGGTCATAACCTATGTTTTTGAGACAAAAAATGAAAAAAATAATGAAAATTAATTGGCGATTTTTTGAGAATAGCGCTGGCCGGTTTTGGCCGTTACCTTAGGTAAAGGGTTAAAGTAAACATATTATAATAAGGTCGGGTGTTACGACCCGTAATGTAATAAATGCCCATAATGTAATACCTACCCATAATGTAATACAAAAACGACCCATAATGTAATACGAACCCATAATGTAATAAAAAACGACCCATAATGTAATAAATGTAATAACGTGTAATAAATGTTAGGTACCCATAATGTAATAAAATTTTTAAAAAATTAGATACAAATTACACTTTTCCAGGCCCGTAATGTAATAAAATTCTAAGTTTGATTTTTGTTTTTTCTCTTTACTCCAGCAGTGCGTTCGGCTACTTATGACACATCCTACGCCTTCATCAATGCTGCCAATGGCCCCTATGCCGTACAAAGCCAACATGTGTGGGTGTGTTGGGATTATGATGGAGAGTATTCCGGGACCTGGGGCGAGTATACTCTGCTCTGAGTGGCAGGCATTATCCCTCTTCTATTTGTACCACCCGCGCAAACGTCTTCCTCGATAGCCTCTACTGCCCTGCCACAACCATATAGGTCTACCTTACCAGACATTCAGTAATTTTGATTCCAGGATGGTCATTTATAACAGCAATCATCATATTCGACCGGTTGTTCACTTGCACAAAAGCAATGTGGGTAGCGGGTTCCTACTGTTAATAAATGCAAGTAACTCTGGCCAAAGTTGCTGGGGCAAAGGGTGGAATGGGTGCCGTGGGATAGGGTGCACCAAGACTGGATAGTGGCGGGGGGGGGGGGGGGGGTAGTGTGGGATACAATGAAAAGATGGAACAGAAGCAAGACGTTGAGTCAAGCGGCGCAGAGGAATATCGGGAGGCGATATGGTAGGTGTACTGGTATTGGGATATCCTATAGCTCGATAGGATTTGGATTAGGCTACTTTCCTCCAAATTAAGCGTACGATCTATCCTCTGTCTCTCCAGTTTTCACTACCTGAACAAATTAGTCATTTCCCTGTACTGTACTACTATAAGTTTATGTCACACCCACCGCACCTGGAAACCGATCCCAGGATGACACTTAATAACGACCACATCATATTCCCGATCCTGTGATAACATGTGTCAAGTAATATTATTAGTCCACCACACGGCCTTCCACTTAAACTACCTACAGTCATGGCAGTTCCTGGCGGTTGGCAGGGACTTCCTGCCAACCGCCTACTCTATCATATCGACTATTCGCGTGTTCATCTCCGCTATTGTGCCATCTTCTCCTTAGTTACACTCAAACAACATACATGGCCAGACACGAGGAGTAACATGAGCGTATCCGTTTGACCGGGTGTGTGACCTTGACCATCAAACCAGAAACCTTGAACCTGTGTATCGGTTCCTGCTGGGCGATTGTCCTGAAACTTGGTGTGTGGTTCGGGCGCCCAACAATTTCGCCACACCCGATGCCCGTCATGTGTGACCTTGATATTCAAACCGTTGACCTTGAACCTGTATCTCGGTTCATGCTGGGCCGATTTTCGTGAAACTTGGTATGTGGGAGTAGTTCAGGACGCTTAATATATATATATATATATATAGAGAGAGAGAGAGAGAGAGAGAGAGAGAGAGCCCCGAACTACCCCCACATACCAAGTTTCACGCAAATCGGCCCAACATGAGCCGAGATATAGGTTCAAGGTCAACGGTGTGAATATCAATCAAGGTCACACATGACGGGCATCGGGTGTGGCAAAATTGTTGGGCGCCCGAACCACACACCAAGTGTCATAAAAATCGGCCCATACACAGGTTCAAGGTCACCGGATTGATGGTCAAGGTCACACCTCACGGTCAAACGGATATGCCCATGTTACACCTGGTGTTTAGCTACGTATGTTGTTTGAGTGTAGCCTAGGAGAAGATGGCACAATAGCGGGGATGAACACGCGAATAGTCGATGTGATAGAGTATGCGGTTGGCAGAAAGTTCCTGCCAACCGCCAGGAACTGTCAGGAAATGTAGGTGGTTTAAGTGGTAGTCCCCACAGCTCAGAAAATGCTGTGGAATGCTTTTCCAATCAACATAATCTCAAGAACCACCAAAACTACTCTCTATTATAGATCTGCATTCGTCCTGTGTATACTATGAGTGATGCCACACCACTGGTGAAATTTATTTGAGAATGCAATCCCCTGAGCTCAATACAAAGAGGCTGCTTTGTACAACCAAGTGATGTGAACATTAACTCGACTCAGTTGCTGGTAACAGCCACAGGTGAACATGACATACTCTTAACCAATCTTCTCGCAAAGATGGCCTGCGTGGATGATAGCAGTCTACAAGGCGTTTAACTTGCTCCGGTTCATATCAATTGAGGGTGTTCAATCTGTGGTGTGTTGAGGTTTTAGAAAAATAACACTGAGAGGAGTTGAAACCATTTCACTCAGGGCTGTCACTATTGAAACTGATACAATTTTTATTGAAAATGTAAGGTCTTTCTTGCATGTGCGAAGTGCAAACTATTTGACTGGAAAGCATTTGATAATATTACTTGACACATGTGATCACAGGACCGGGAATATGATGTGGTCGTTATTAAGTGTGGTCCTGGGCTCGGGCTCATTGGTTTCAAGGTGCGGAGGGTGCTACATGAACTTATAGTAGTACAGTACGGGGAAATTACTAATTTGTTTAGGTAGTGAAAATTGGAGAGACAGAGGATAGATTGTACGCTTAATTTGGAGCAAAGTAGCCTAATCCAAATCCCATCGAGCTATAGGACATCCCCCATTCCAATACCAGTACACTCACCATATCGCCTCCCGATATTCCTCTGCGCCGCTTGACTCAACGTCTTGCTTCTGTTCTATCTTTTCCTTGTATCCCACGCTATACGCCCCCCACTATCCGGTTATTGTGCACCCAAACCCCACTGCACCCCACTACACCCTCTGCCTCAGCAACTTTGGCCAGAATTGCTTGCACTTATTAACTGTATAGGAACCTGCTACCCGCATTGCTTTTATGCAAGTGAACAGCCGGTCGAATATGATGATTGCAGTTATGAATGACCATCCTGGAATCAAAATTATTGAATGTCTTGTAAGGTAGACCTATATGATTGTGGCAGGGCAGTAGAGGCTATCGAGGAAGTCGTTTGCGTGGGTGGTACAAATGGAAGAGGGATAATGCCTGTCACTCATAGCAGAGTATACCCGCCCCAGGTCCCGGAATACTCTCTATCGTAATCCCAACACACCCACACATGTTGGCTGTGTACGGCATAGGGGCCATTGGCAGCATTAATGAAGGCGCAGGATGTGCCATAAGTAGCCGAACGCACTGCTGGAGTAAAGAGAAAAAACAAAAATCAAGCTTAGAATTTTATTACATTACGGGTCTGGAAAAGTGTAATTTGTATCTAATTTTTTAAAAATTTTATTACATTATGGGTACCTAGCATTTATTACACGTTATTACATTTATTACATTATGGGTCGTTTTTTATTACATTATGGGTTCGTATTACATTATGGGTCGTTTTTGTATTACATTATGGGTAGGTATTACATTATGGGCATTTATTACATTACGGGTCGTAACAGTCGGGAAATAGTTCATCTATAAAGCCAGTTTGACGAACGACATTAAGGAATTTCGTGAGAATCACTATTCTCTATCAAAGTTCCAGGGCTGCACGGGTTCGAGACTGACAAGACGAGATATCTACATTCGATTGTCGGAAATTTCTCGTGAAGTCGGGTTTACGAGACTCTCCGACGGACTGACTAAAAATCTCCGACGGGGGGGGGGGGGGGGGGGGGTGGGTGGACTGGCTGGACCTCTCCGACACGGGGTACAGCCTCCCCCCGACCCCCCGTGGCGCCACCACTGCTTATTGGATCACCCGGTGGATGAGTCAATAAGGGAGAAAATGTGACAATGAGAACACGACGTATTCGCTCCTTTGCTTGATAGACTAAGTGGTGAGAATCTACAGGGGTCACTAGTCTAGTTCCACCCAGTAAGGTAGTTTGATCAGATTATGCACGAACACATTAAAACCGCTTGACCCGTTTCAGCTGAGCCTTGTGATTTGGTTTTCCGGTTTACCGCCAAACAACCCACGGAAACGAACCAGCGAACCGAAAAACTGCCCCGGTCAATCACTAACAGTTGCATTTTGGCCATTTGAACGTTGGAACAGCCATCAAAATTAACCATGACAATAGGTAAGGCTTTGGTAAATATAAAGGGAGTGTGCCACGGATTTTGAGACGTCATTGCCGAATTCTGATGATTGTAGACGCCTATTCTGAAGAGGTATGTTTCAGAAGAACAGTCGAAGAGCTTCATCATAAAGTAATGCCGAACATTGGTCACCTCTACACCAAGGTCTGCAGATAGTTACTGGTATGACCATCCCTTACAAAAAAGACGGGACCGACCTCACGGTGTCTGTGTCCTTTAGTTACCCCGAGGCTTGAATACACATGAACATCACATGGAACAAATAACCTGCTGTCGAAACGTCCCTGGATACTATAAAATCCAAATGCATCCAGGAAAACAAAGGTTCTGTGCAAATGTGTTGATTCAAACATAGGAATACACGACATTAAATGTCCACCATACAATGAAGGTACCAATTGAAAATAAAGATGACATGCAGCAGCGAGAACAGGCGTACCGTCTGTGATCATATATCGATATGCATCTAATTTTGAGTGGATGTATAATGCTTTCCGCAGTCCGTAGAATGTAGATACTATTCATGTGTGTAAAATAGCGCTTGTATTGATTTGTGGAAACAAAGCCCATACGATGTATCCCTATTAACAAAGAGGGAGAGATAGGTTTCTTTTTCCGTAAAATGGATTATGCTCAATGTTTTAGAAAAACACCACAAAGGCCTGTGTTCCATTTCTTTACAACAACACGAAAGATGTGGTTAAGCCTCGGAAAACAATCGGAGAACAATGAACTTGTCGAAGCCGTCCAAGAACGAATGCCGAGCGCGTACCATTCTCTTATTATGTACCAACTACAAACAGACCTGTTGTCCGGAGTATTTATGTACTAAACAGAAGCTTTAGTTATTCCGATCAACACAATAGCTCTCAGTAACGTTATTGATAACACGTTTGAATATTTATGAACAATGTAAACTTATATATCTTTTACCCTATACAATTCTGTGAATATTATTTGCTTTAAAGCATCACAAGTGTATAAAGTATATAGCATCAGTCGAAATCTATAAGTTGTTGGCAGTCAGAGAAATCTCCGTTTCGTTCATTTATTGTTCGAAATGTCAGCCGAAAACCGATTCACGTTAAACAAGTGAATATTTTGCATTTAACATTCATCACAGTTGTCTGTTCAGTAAAAAACATTCGGTAAAATATATGCCTTGCACGGTTTGTTAGTGGCAGCCTAAATTATTGCATAAAAGAAGAGTGTGATTCCGTAACTCGGTACGGGTCCGTGTTCAGCTAGACATTCAAGATTTGGTTATGTCCCTTGATATGCAATGCAACTACTATTTTCTCGCCGCATAGCTACCAGTTCTGAGACGGGCCGTCCGCATTTATAATATATGCAGTTTCAGTTAATTTCATATTGGAATATGCAATAAACTGACTCCTTATATATCAAATTTGATAACAGACAAACTGTGTAATATTAGTTATCCTTGTGTTTTCCAGGGTGTATGGGAATTTACACCGGTTTGGGAACTCATACACCCTGAGGTAAAGCCGAGGGGTGTATGTGTTCCCAAACCGGTGTAAATTCCCATACACCCTAGAAAACACAGGGATAACGGATTTATTTTCAAGAATTTTGGTGTAATTAATACTTTAACCAACATTGTGGGAAAAAACTGACAGAAAATTCGTACTTTGCAAGTTTCTCAAATAAAACCAGACAAATATGGATGTCATTGGAACTGGCTCAATGAATCAGTTCTGATGACATCCATATCTATAATATTTTATTGCACATAAATATTAAATTTCCTGTATTTTTATTTTTGTTCTAACATAACCAAGCAGTAGGTATGAATTAATAATTAAAAATGGGTATTTTGTAGTCATATAGCTTGCTCTTGTTTATTCTTGTTTTTACACCGTGGTTAAACTCTGTGTAAAAAAATGCCACTGTGGATTGCAAGTTACACCGTACCTCTCAGCCAATCAAAATGCAGTATTTTGTTTCATTTGGAAATAACTAATAATATACTTTCCTCCATCTTCATGCCTAATTATTCTACATTAACTATCTCCCACTACAACATTCTCTTCCAAGCCAGATTGAATCCAATTTGCTTTCCAGACAATATTATTCTGTTACCTGCAATCGTGACAAATAATTACATCCGTGCACAACGTTTACGCTATCGTCGACATTTTGCACAACATATTACATAATGTGTCATATTGAATTATACCGTGCTCGGATAGGTACTTCCAATACTACACTTTATGCTCGCATCCTAGAGCAGAAACTGTTGAAGCATCAATCAGTTTGCGTCTTAATTTACCTACTCCTGCGCCTTGGTGGGGTTGAACTCCATAGAAGATTCACTGCCACGGCTGCTCTTTTCCACAGAAACGTCATTGAATCAGCTCCCACGTGTGTGACCGAGTCTACTGAAGCAACCTCGCATCTTTACAAGCGAGTGCCCGTCTCAAAAAATTTGTCCTTCTTGAAATTACTAACCTCCATTTTCCTTGCAACGTCGATTTTTCTTTACATGGGTACAATTTCACTGTTGTTGTCGGGTGACATCGAACCCAATCCCGGACCGAGCTCTATCAACTCAAACCCTAACCAGAATGCTTTGACGATTTTGCATCTTAATATCCAAAGCTTAAAACCCAAATTAGATACACTTCAATCTGAATCCTCATCAAATGATATTTTGGCTCTAACCGAGACATGGCTGTACAACAACGATCCAACATCTGATGTCTTACTTCATGGGTTTCACGAACCATTGCTCTGCGACAGGCCGACAAGGGGAGGTGGGGTTGCCATCTACATTAAAAATAATATCTCTTTTCGACATCGACCGGACCTTGAGGTGCTGAACACGGAGTGCGTATGGGCTGAAGTATTTACGAAATACAGTAAGTCCCTATTGCTAGGGGCTTTTTACCGTCCACCTAACAGTTCCCAGGATATATGGGATTCCATATCGACATCCATTGAAAAAGCCAGAGACACATCACTTGTCGATTTAACTGTTACGGGCGATTTTAATGACAGCCAGCTGGTTCCCTCGAGGGTTGGTTTTACTGCTATATGCAGTCTTTTTAATCTGAGGCAGCTTGTGGGTGAACCAACTTGTTTTACTGAGTCGTAAGCCACTCTACTAGATCTTTTTGCTATGAGTGACACAGTTAACGTGAATGCCTGCGAGGTCCAAGAACCGATTATTCCGGACATGACTCGCTATCACTGTCCTGTTTCAATTGATGTCGAATTTTCAAAACCATCTCCTCTCTCCTTTAAGAGAAGGGTATGGCTCTATCCACTGGGTAATTATGGAACACTCGATGAGGCCCTTTCTAACATTGACTGGAATTCTCTTTTTGATAACCTATGTCTTGATACTATTGTCTCCAATTTCACCTACAAATTACACGATACAGCATCCAAATATATTCTGAACAAAATTATTACTTTGCGATCGGCCCAACCGAAATGGATGCACAATGAAATTAGACTACTAATGAGATTGAGGAAGCGTCTGTATCGCATAGCCAAACGCACCGGTCTTCCAAACGCTTGGGCAAAATATAAACGTAAACGGTACGAATTTGTTACGGCTATTCGGAAGGCCAAAGCGTCGTATCTATCCAAAGTTCAGACGACACTAAATAGCAATAAAACCCTCTCTTCCTTGTGGTGGAAGACTTTAAAAACACTCATCACTAGTAGTAAAGTAGTAGGTATTCCAACTATTATCCTCTAAAATAAAGTATATTCCTCAAGTGTTGAGAAAGCAGAGGTGTTCAATGAATACTTCTGTTGTATCTCAACAGTTGATAATTCGAAGGCCTCCCTTCCTGATTCAGTACCCCAGGCTTCACGAGTTATTGATAGTATCACTCTCTACTGTAGTGAAGTATATGAAGCAATGAAGTCGTTGGAGGTGTCTAAAGCGTCAGGTCCTGACCTTGTAAGTCCACGCCTTCTCGAGGAATGTAAATCCTCCCTGTGTGGGCCTCTTCTGATCTTATTTAATGTGTTTTTGAACAACTCTTATTTTCCCTCACTGTGGAAACAAGCAAATGTCTCCACAACTTTGAAAAAACAGCCCTCAAATCCAGATACTAATTATCGCCCGATATCATTGATTTGTTGTGTAGGTAAAATATTTGAAAAATGTGTTTTCAAACGCTTGTGGCAATTTCTGATTGACAGCAATGTCCTTACTCAATTCCAATCCTATTAGACCAACTGAGGAAGCAGAAATTCAATCTCGAGCGATGCGTCCTTGAAAAAATATACTTTGCCTTCGTTAGGCCCCTACTAGAATACGCCGATGCTGTCTGGGATAATTGTTCAGCAGTTCAAGTCGCCGAGTCGGAGAAAATACAGATCGCAGCCGCTAGGATCGTTACCGGGGAAACTGCCAGTTGTAGCAAGTCTCTTCTTTATTCCGAAACACGTTGGGACTCTTTACAGACGTCGCAAACGTAAGCTGTTGCAGTATTTCAAAATGTATCACCGCATGTCGCCCTTATATATTGCCAATAAAGTTCCCTCAATCGTCTCATCGTCAAATCCATCGCTTTATCTCCTGTCATGTCATAACCACAGAGTTCCTTTTTGTCGGACTCAATTGACTAAATGGAACAAACTGCCTTTATCTGTCCGCGAGAACTCATCACTGATCAATTTCAAGACTTTCCTGAATGCTGGACATCAGCGACCACCTGTGTTTTATTACACGCCTGTAACTGTTTTGTCACGATCACATGGATTTTAGGGTCATGCGGTAATTTTAACCAGAAAGCTCTAGTGCGATCCGGTAAAAAGTACCCTTCCCTTGCACAAGTTCTCTCGATAGACTGGTTCTTAAAGTTTGCAGCGTTCAGTGGAACATAACCAATGAGAACCATCGGCTATATTTATCTGTCGGAATTACCTATTCTCATACCAAAATGTTTGCTGCACAACTGGGCTAAAAACCACTGAAAGTCATGAAAGACACATGATCTCTGCCAAGAAATTGAACAGTGAAACTCAACCTTTGCTTCGTTATTGAAAACCGAGGAAAATTTGATTAATTTAAGGGCAAAAAAGTCCAATTGGGTTCGATATTGCAGCCAGCCACTTGTACAGTTCCCATAAAATTTTGTTACAATGTTGCCCTCACCGCTGCGTGCCGCCGACGAGTCGATACGAGGTCTACTGTGTAATCCTATTCGATTCACACTTCGACAATGAAACAGCACGTTTGCCAACGCAAGCATACTTTGAAGAGCATGTTAAGTTGAAGTAGTTCTCAGGAAGCAAGACTAAATCAATCTTGAAAACTGGTTACCATGAAGCGGTAAAACAGACGACGACACGCCGAAAGCACCTGGGGATGTTTGGCAGCTAGTACATGCACTTACTGATTAACTATCACCAATTCCACCCTTACACCCCCCCCCCCCCCCCCCCCGCAGCCCCACACTAGCTCAATAAAGAAAATAAATTCGGAAGAATGAAAAGCCTGGTTTTATAAGAAAAACTCAGTTGTTTACATTTGTGGAACCAATGCTTTTTTACGTGCTTGTGGGTGTTGGGGCAACTGGTTTATTTTATTTTACTTTTTTGCGGGTGGGGGTGGGCGGTGGGGATGGAGGATTAGGGGGAAGTAGTATTGCTAAAATATGACTTTTTTCTGGAGTTTGTACTGGGGAAATTAAAAAATGCTACCAGCTACCCTCTACTGAAATTCTGAAAAGTCTTGAGTAGGGTGGGAATGAGACCACGAAGAGGGGAGGGGTGGTAAATACATGTGGTCTGATGAATGCAATATATTGTCAGTTTTATGAGATGACTTCCATGAAATTCAAAAATAATTATTAGAATATTTAAAACACAGACAATATGACAATATTTTCCAGACACAGATTGATGTGTATTTTTAAATGACTAATTAAGGATTATTTGCTAGTATTTTTGTTTTATGCCAAGGGTATTATTTTGCTTTAATTATCAGCAACAGAACTTAAATCGAATGTCACCTATATGAATTAGCTACATGGGTGTATGAGATGGGATGGGGGTTGCTGCACTTTCATCCCCCTTCGCCAATAAGCAGCTAATTTTGCAGTTTTCATTGAAAGGGACTGGTATTTTCAGAACAGATTGTTCATAGGGAGGGGTATTTTTATAATGTTCGCAAATATCAGGGTAGTGGGCAGAGCATTTTCAGAGGCAAATGCGAGGAAAGAGACTGCATTTTGATTTTGAAACAATAGTTCAGGGCAATTTGATTGGTCAGCCTCCATCCCCAAGAAAATGTCCAAAAGCCTATCGTCAGTCACATTCTATCAGTCCTCTTTAAAACAAATTGCTAAATGGAAATTCAGAATACCAAATTCCAAATTTAAGACTGACAAGATATTGGAGCAGACACATAAAAAAGCATTTTGTTTTGAAACCAGATACCAAGAAAAAAATATTGACAGAACCGTTCAGATAACAAACTGGTGAAGTATAGTTTTAGTACAAGCACAAAATAATGTAAACATTAATCAATCTTTGAAAATATTATCAACCAAAATAAGTTGGAGCCTACTGGTGAGAACAACCCCCGCCCCCTCCCCCCTTACTTCTCTTTGAGCCTCTTACTAAGACTGTTGGATACTCATTTCGTGAGCTTTCGAGAAAATGCTGTCAGGTTATAGGTGCGGGTGGGGGGGGGGGGGTATAAAAAAGGTGCACAAACTAAATTACTTGTGGAGGCAAGACATGACATTTTCTTGCAGTTATCGTGCAATATATTTCTCCCTTTGTAATAGTCTGTATACATGTTGTATCTGTAGTAAATGTGGACAACCTAAAGCTTTTATTTGTAAGTGCAGCTCATTTCAAACAAAAGTTATCAAGACTTGGGGTAAATAACAACGATACTGACAAATACAATCTGAATGATCTCTCGGGTATTTGCTCCCAGGTCTACATACTTAGGGCCAATAGGCAGCCCTCACTGTGTGAATGGATGCGGTGCCCTTGCTTGGCGCGTGACTGATGATCAAACTGGCGATCGACCACAGGCCATGTGTTCCAGGCGGCGATATATGAGTCCATCTACTATATTATACCACATTTTTGTGTAAATTTCTGAATGACCCCGGGAGATGACTAACATAAGCTCCCAGCTTTCTGTCAGATCCCCCATTACATACATATGTTATTTTGTTAGTATATGTTATATTCTTGATGTTCTCTATCTCTATTGTCACTTCTTGGTGTTCAATATTGTAACATATTATATCTCACGTGACTTCCTTGCATTCTGATTGGCTGAAAGATGATACCCTATTTCGTGTAGTTTGCATCCACAGAACTGACCAGGCACTATACCCAGGCACTACACGTTTTCTATTTTTAGCACACTACTATATCAGTTTTCTTTTTTTTTTTTGAAGAGAATAATCCATATCTGGGTCCAGCTTTCATGAGAACGCGTCCGGATATGAAAAATCGATTATTTCGCTATTTAATTGTATGTTTTGGGCAGTAAACGAATAAATAATGGAACTCAATTGAATCTTCGGAGTTTGTATCCCGTATTGACCCATTCGGTAATGTATATGTGTGACAAATGTGTGGAAGATATCAAACTGCGTTGTCAAATTTCGAAAATTTTAGTTTTCATTCTCGAGTTGCGCGATTGTAGAATACGCAGTTCCGTTTGGGGGAAATGTTTTGTTTACCCTTGCCGACCGATTCAAAATCTGTTTTCTGCTCATATCAATAATCCAAGTTAGACGTGTTTTGGAGGAAGAAAATGTTTTTTAAAAACTACATGGTATTTTTTCTATATAACGCTGGTTGGTAGGGCTGCTACCTTGGTAATAGATTTACAAATCGGACAGATGTTTTTCTTGATGGGTGTTCGATATAATATAAGGATTAGTGCATGTCTTGTCGTTGACTACGCCTATATAGTGCCCAGTGAGGTGGTGTAGTTCCCTCCGCTTCGCGGCGGGAACTACACCACCTCACTGGGCACTATATGGGCGTAGTCAACTCCAAGCCATGCACTAATCCTTAAATATAGCATACTTATTGAATAAATATTGTTTAAACTAATAATATACTTCCTAATTTGAAATCGGACTTTTTGACAAAAAATTAACAATTTGAACTCTTGTGGTATCTTCCATGCCAGTTCAATGGCAACAATTCAAAGAGAACATATTCATTATTGAGGGTAGACCGATCAATATTTTCAACGTGCAGTCTCCCGGCTGCACGTTGGAAATATTGATTGGTCCACCCGACCGCTCGGGTTCAAATGGTCAAATAAAAAAAATATATAATGACTACGTACTTTAATGTATGCAACTGTATAATATAGTGGGAAATGTTTAGCAACTGTAACATGAGTGGTACAGGGCCGTCTGAATTGTCACAAGTTATTCCACTTCGTTGCCACCCTACCACTGGCTAGTCCCTTCCTCAAGTTCGTGTGCTTTTTAACTATGGCTTCGGGATAACGCGGCATATGAAGAAAAAAGTATAACAACAAAGAAGTGGGGCTGACTCAGTTGTTAATGTTTAATTCATGAAGGTTATTCAGAGGAGTGAAGGAATATGATGTTTGGGTTCAATGATTCAATGTATCGAAGGTCTATCAACTTTTATTAACCCTTTACCCAACGAATCTCCCGCATCCGCCCGCGTAATATGCAAATTCAGCAGCTGAAAAAATATTATTTTTCGAAAAATTTCAAGAAAACATATCATGTGACATCTCTTTGGAACGAACTCGTCGATGATATGATTTTGTTGAAATTCTTTGAAAAAATTTTAAAAATGATATTTAAAATAATAAATTTTGAAATCGTCTGCGTTGGGTAATGGGTTAAAATTTCATTTGGCTAAGAGCGTATCGCCCATGTCAGTTCAATGACGTCAATTGCAGGAATCCATATTCATTATTTGGGGGTAGACCAATTAATAGTTTCAACGTGCACATTCACTTTGCAGCCATCCTACTTAATGAAAGTATGACTATCATGCTTATGGGCCGGAAAACGGACGTTCGAGTTCAAAGCGTTCAGTGGAAAAAATGTAATGACCATCCACTTTAATCGCCTCATAATTTCGCCTCATTTTTATATTATTGTATTTAGAGGTCAATGCATGGAGCATTGATGTTAAAATATAATAACTGCAGTCCGCAGCCAGGCGCTGTGTACTACGGCGTACTGCACGTCGTTGGTGCACGTGCCCTACACCAATGCTAATCTTGCTTGTGTGCAGTTGGTACAGTGGGGAGCGGGACATTATTCACTGCTGCGCGGTGGTTCTCTCCAGCTAGTCCGGCTTCCTCTACCGTAAAACTGTCCGACACGAGGTGACCCTGGCTGTCGAAAGTGTTGCAGATAAAAAAATAAATAAATAAATTATGAAATAAATAAATACATAAACAAATAAATTAATTAATTAATAAATACTCTGCAGCAAACCCTCTAGTTTCCTGCACAGGAACGGCATTTTAAATAAGAACCAGTTTGGTTTTACAAAAATCCACTCCACTTTACACCCGAATTTGCATCTGATTATTAATGAAGCCGCTTTGAATGACAACTCTCTACAAGAATACACCTCAGCTTATTGAACCCTGGTACTATCTTCCATGTCAGTTCAATAGCAGCAATTGAAAGAGTCCATATTCATTAACTGGGGGTAGACCAATTCATATCTTCAACGTGACGCCTGGGACTGAATCTAGAAAATATTGATTGGTCTACCCCACACATTCACTTAGCAGTCACTGTACTTAATCGAATTGCGAAGTATCACGTATCATGTTTCTGGGCCGGAAAAGTGTACTAGCGGACCCAAATGGTTAACAATGTTTGCAGAGTTTTTAATGATTTTTGACGCATTTGACCATGTCATATTGAAAACGAAATTTCAAGCATACAGAGTAAGATGCATAGCAAACGACGGATGGTTTAAGGATTTTTTAATTGCAGGTTGCCCTGTTCATTGATGGTTGGTCCAACAATACGTTACCGGAAAGTTGAAAAAAGGTTTTAAATACAAAACTATTCCAATCTGCACAGATATCTACTGCAGGGCAATCGTCTAAACGTCCAAACCTTGAACAGAATTATCGACTAATCTTGCCCATAACCTCGTTCTACGGGGCTTGGAATGAAATCAAATCAACAACACAAAGTCCTCCACCAAAGTGTAAATCTAAATAAAAGTTGACAGCGTGGTTTCTGAAAGAGCATTCATGCACTGTAATATGACAAGTTTGGAAGTTTAGAGGCGAACCCAAGATGATTAGGAATCATAAAAGGGTGGAGTGACCAAATCCATTCTCATAAGATGTTTTCACAAAGCAAATAAATCTGCACGCTTGTTCTTTGAAATCCCCTTCTTCAGCAACACGAAGCCACGCGGAAAATGAAAATCCGACATTTTTTAAATAAAAGCGAAATTTCATTGAAATCTACAACAAATCGTGCGCCGCAATTACAGTTTGATTCGCTAGCGATAGCTAAAATCGTCACCTGAGTTCCAATGTGTTCTACAGTTAAAACGAGAAGTCCTGTCCTAAACTGTGCGCTTATCTAGGCTTAATTGCGCGTTGGAATTGCGCGCAACTGCCATATCGAATGAGATCCAAAGCAAGGCAGATTCTCCTGGTTACTCATAGCAAACACATGCAATGTTTCTGCCAATGGACCTCCGGGTAACCCGGAGGTCCATTGGCTGAAACATTGCTTGTGCACAGGCCATATGTACAGAATTTGATAGCTTTACTTGGGCCATAACGCGTACATTAACGCGCATATCAACGTGCTATTTGTGCGCATTTCATGACAGGACTTCTAGTTTTAACTGTATGTGTCAGGAGCACATAGAACACACTGGAAGTGAGGGGACGAAATAGTAACACTGGTTTCCAACGCAAATTTGGTTGGCTATAAATGTGTTCTTTTTCAAATGAATTGTTGTGCGTCCTTCTAATAACTGTTTTGGTATACGTGAAGGCGTGTAATAAAGACAGAACGACACGTGTGTGTAAATGGGTTAATCGATATGGCACTCGTGCCAGCAAAGAAGGATAGAACGAGAGGCCGCAGATTTCGAGTGTTATCATTCAGCGACTGTACGAGTGCCATATCGATTAACTCATTCACAGACGCGTGTCGTCCTGTGTATTTCCTGTTGTTAACTCAAAAGTCGAAGACCACTTGTCCACGGCAGTATACACGTCTTGACTTACTCATAAAGTAGGGCCAAATAATAACTGCCAGTGAAGGAGATCTCCTAACCCATTACGAATCTCTTACCGAAAGTTTGTCAAGTTCCGCTCTCCCAAATGTCGTGGTAGTAGCCAGATCTCTGTCTCAAGACGTTCACAAATCTCTTGTCGAAAGTTTGTCATATTCCACTCACTAGTAATGTTGTGGTAGTAGCCGTAGGATCTCTGCCCTGTCACAGTACGTTCACGAATCTCTTGCCCGAAAAGTATCTCTCTGTCATCCTCTCAGACATTTATATATCCATAGCGATCACAGCCTCGTTGGTTGTTATTTCCACTCTTCCGAAATGTTCGTGGTGGTAGCAGTCAGATCTCTGCTCTCTCTTAGTACTTTACGAATCTATTGCCAAAAGTATGCCATTTTCAGTCTCCAGAACTGTCGTGGTGGTGGTGATTAGTAAGATCTCTATTCTTTCACAATGCGTTCACGAATCTATTGCCGAAAGTTTCCCATGTTCCAGTGTCCAGAAATGTCGCGATGGTACCAATCAGATCTCTGTCGAAATATGTCCATGAATCTCTTACCGACAGTTTGACAAGTTCCGCTCTCCCGAAACGTGGTAGTAGTGGTAGTCGAATCTCTGTGTCAGTGTATTCAGGAATCTCTTACTAAAACATCTCTATCATCCGCGCAGAAACGTATGTATCAATCACAATCACAGTCTTGTTGTTTGTCATGTTCCACTCTTTCGAAATGTCGCGGTGGGAGTCTGCCTCAGTATGTTCGCGATTCTCTTGCCCGAAAATTAACTCCCTATAATAATAACACTTTAGCCGGCCGCTGATTTGTCGCGGTTCTCATATGAGAAGGCCTTGGTTACCCATGTTCTACCAACTGCCTCCCTATTCCCACGCTTCTTCTCTCCTCCCAACACTCGAAGACGAACTGCTTGATGACATCCCTTGCCCCATTCTTCCCAATCTCTCCGATTAGCATATTAACCCTCTCCTTTGAGTCGCCCCCTAACCACATGCCCTTCATTCTCCCATCCCACTTCCCCATTGTACTCCCCGTGAATCTTGTTCTTTTAGACTGGTATTTTGGGCATTCTAGAAGAAAGTGTTCCAGGGTCTCCACCACGCCCAAATTACACATCTGGCACTCCTTTTCACTGTTTTTCCCACTTTTTCCCCTCAGCTCCAGGGACCGTGACCTCAGCTTGAACAACAGTGACCCCCCCCCCAAAGGTACCATCAATGTACTCTTCAAAACCAGGCTTCTCTTTATCACGCAGGCCAACCAAAGATCTCTTTGATTTGACCCCCTCTCGCCAATTATGTTACAATCCTCCATGACCATTTCTCTGACGATCTTTTACCCTGCTTTGCCCCAACGTCTAGGTCCGAGATCTCCAATGAGTAGTTTTCTACTAGCTCCCTCACTTGGACCATCCACCCCGTCTTGATATTTGAGTTGAAAGTTCTCAGGAACATTACTTTACACCATCGGCTATCGGAGAGATTTACCAAATAATTAAGATAACTGATTTTCAATAGGTCTGTCCTGTCCTTGATCCTCATCCACCCAAGCTCACCCTGATTGCTTCTAGCGCTGCGGCATTACTCGACCCTGTTATCCATCGGCCTGCATCGTTCTGCAGGATTTCCAAGCTCTTAACAGCCGTCTGGTTTAGGGGTACAACTTCCGTACCGAATGTTCTACTTGGCAGACCCACCATTTCCCAAATGGTTTTCCCCACGAAAACCTTATTGAAACTGTTTCTCCCTGTAAGTTTCATTTGGTTCAGGATCCGCTTCCCCTTCAGAATCAATTTATTTGTGTGGTTTCGGTAGATGCCTCTTACTGTGATGTTTATATTTACCCCCAGGTACTCATAGTCACTAGTTTCTCCTACACTAAGAAGTCTGCTGCTACTTTCCGGAATGCAGAACTCCCCCACTCTCCACCTTCGAATGGGGTCCACTTTGCGGCCCACAGGTATAACTTTGCTCTTGCTTTCATTAAGTTCGAGTCTCCATTTGCTCCCATATTTCCCAACAATTCCCAGCATCTTCGCTAGCCCCTCTTTGCTTGCTGACACCAACACCATATCGTCTGCAAAAAATAGCCCTGGGATCTTCAAGTCGCCAACTGCAACCCCCTGGTCGCTATGCAGGAGTTCATCTCCCAAACCTTCGACGTACAATGCAAAAAGAATTGGCGAAAGGATACACCCCTGTTTTAGGCCTATCTTCATAGGCAAACGTTTTGTTGTAATGTTTCATCAAACAAGTTACCTGGTGGTTCATATTGCTCCATATTTATAAATGACACAGCTGGAAGATTCCACGCACTATTTTCTGGTTATTGGATATTGTATGATGCGGATTTTATGCCTTTTTCTTTACCTTTCATTTCAACCTCATTTTCACACTCAGCCTATCGAAATTTTGGATATATAATCAACGAAGAAACATATCTAAAATGTATTGCCATTCTTCGAAATTCAAAACGTGTTATCAAAATTCGCCCGATTTTTCTGAAATTTTAGTATGCTGTAGATGTAAAAAAAACAATGAGGATAGCTGTTTTTATATAGCTTCCTATTTGTAAATGACAAAGCTAGTATGATCCATACACTATTTTCTGGTTATTTGAAATTGGGCATTTTTACGTTTTTTTCAACATCTTTCAGTTTCAACCTCATTTGCATTCCTAGCTTTTCGAAATGTTGGGACTCCAATTTCCGAAAGAAAACATATCATGCTCGCATATGTTACTTACCTGTGAAAAGTCTGTATGTTGAATTTTAACTTTTAACCCCACTACCCGTGTAAAACTGTCAGGCGCCCCAACATACTAACTCCACACAGGCAGGGTTAGCATTGGTTGAAGACAAGTGTACCATCGACGAGCTCGTTCCAATGAGGGGTCATAACCTATGTTTTTGAGACAAAAATAAAAAAATAATAAAAATTAATTGGAGATTTTTGAAAATAGCGCTGGTCGGTTTTGGCCGTTACTTTGGGTAAAGAGTTAAGATGCACCTGCACAATGTGCTGTGTTGTGGCTCTACATTTTGTTCAGAGTAGTGGCCCCCATATCGACAAATAATTAATTACGGGTTTTTCACTATTGTCGTTATCGTTGATTGGCACAATGAAATGACATTTGTATTTTTTTATTTGAGGTGTGCTTGATTGGACGTCCATCCAAACTTTGCTAAAATTTCATGTGATTTTCTCCACAACCAAAAAAAACAGTAAGGAATAACCGCAATAAATTTTATTTAGCGTGCATGCGCGCGTAATATTTGGGACGATTCTGAGAAAACTTCATTGGGAACTCAATGCTCTGTAAGATTCAATTTACGGAAGATAAAATGTACATCCGTAAAATCCGAAACGAATATATGTAATTCTCATTTATTTTATTTTTCTTTATTTTCATTTCTATGCAGTGTCTTCAAACAATACACGCAAAAATCCCCAATAGATATATGTGCTTTCATGCTGTTTTTGCAACCGTGACATGAAAACAATCCGACGAGAAAGTGTGACTCAATTTTTTTGACAGGCGACATTGAATACCATTGGTCGTATTCCATTTGTCTACACCGTGGTACCTAAGTATTTCGGGAACAGAAATAAGAATCATTGGTACTTCCTAAACACTCCTCCTCATTAACGCGGCTTGGTAGGTCGTTTGTGGATTATTTATGTTACGAACACATCTCATTTGCTTTTGCTTTTGTCTTCTGATTTTCAAGGATACACACATATCGGATGCAGACCATTTCGGCCACTGACAATTTTAGTCAGTTGGGCGTCAAGTCAATACGTCTCGGCCGGTCGCATTTTTAGCCGATTCAGCTGCTGGAGAAATATTCATTTGGGAGTGTATTAATTGAAGGCTGGATGAAGTAACATTATTCTCATGATTTTTGTGATATTGAAAACAGAATGCATATATAGCTTTGAAGCATCAATTTAATTTACAAATTATTGTCTATTGTAATATATCTTAATGTACCTCCTTGCATTAAAGTTTCATATACTTAAAATGACCTGTCCTGCATGCAGAATACTTATATCAATGGGCTTCGTTCAGTTAGAATTCATGGATGCTAGTTCATTCGTGTACATGGTTTGGTCATTTGTTTTGAAACTATCGTCCTCCTGTAGCTGCTCTTTGGGGAGGTTTGACTGTTGATTACTCGTGAGATTTAAAAACATTAATGACTGATCTGTTTACCAATACTAATGATATGGACAGTGAATTACACGCCTGAACAATATCGCAATTATGTCGGTTATTAAATCAATTTCTCTAAAAACTTATGAGACATTGTGGTCTAATTTCGGTAATTCGTGTGATTTTGTCCGCCAGTCGGCCTCGGGGTATTTCTGTCAACAGATCGTTCAACTGACATTGATTCTGGCAACCATATGGTGGATCTGAAGATCAAAATCGGTGTGGATCTATCTCGCAAACAATTGTGTGAGAAAGATATTTAAATCTACGATGGTACTAAATTTCACAATAGTTGGTGAACAGAAAATTAACTTCTTTCAACTTTGGCATCCTGTCTTTGACTTTGGTCTTCCAATTCGAGTAGCAGACTTCATGGAGCCTTGTTTACGTCACAAATATAATTCGACTACAATCAAATAATTTTTTCCGTAAATAAACAATTGTGATGACTGCATTTTTTTAATTTTCCAGTTGTATATTTTGCTCAACGATAACAACAAAATAATAAGAGGTCGAATCGGTGGCGTATTAATCCCATGCTGAAACTTGCGTAACATACTACAGTATCCGAACTTAACATTGCTACTAAGGATTGTATCGCGGCATTATCACATTGTCAGTTGAATATTTTCCCATGAATGTATCGTGTGTTATACATTACATCGCCTCTCCGATTCGAAAAAAAAAAACAGCAGTGAAATGTTGCAGATTTCAGATCTATGGAAATCAAGTCGTTTCCCAACTGGGCCAAAAATCACGTGATCATAACAACAAGCATGTCGTCCGAACACAATCTACAACGGCGGCGGAACGATTTTCAAAGTGTGTGTGTGAGGAGGGGGGAGGGGAGGGGGGTAGATTGGGCGATGGATGGTCGTCGATATGAAAACTCTAAATTCCATTTCCATGCACCTGTGTGGATATTTTTAGATATTTATTTGAAAGATTTCACACGTCTGTAGATCATATAGGTGAGGTCTATTTATCAGCTTTGGTCGTAACGACCAAAGCTGATAAATAGACCTCACTTGTATGCTTTACCAGACGTTTATAGCAATTATACAGTCTGTGGATTAACTTGTCTGGGTGGAAATGGTACTTGTATGTCTGTAAGATTACGATCTACTTCAGTTAACCGATTGTTTAACAGACTCAAAACATTTTAGCGTGTGCTGCCACTGACTGCAAAAAATGATCCGAAATCCATCAAACCTGAACCAGTATGAGAGAAACATAGCTGGCGAAAATGTGGGGATAGCCTCTGGATCCGCCCTTGTTTCAGCAGTCATTTGTTGTGTTAAAATATATACATGCAACAAGAAACATGGCCCGGCAAAAAAAGTGGAGGGGCTGAACCCCCCCCCCCCCCCCCACCCCGATTCTGCCGCCCCTGATCTATATTTCGTGGTCGTTCATTTTCCCCTGAGCGTTTTCACAACGTGGGGTGATGATAAATAAGCTTGCTCCGAGTGTGGAGTGTGACGTCTTTTATTTACAACTCAGTCGAATTACTGATCTATTCCTTGTTATTCTTTTCGGTGACGTACGTGACCGGCAATTACTTTGTCATCAAAAGCAAAAAAAGTTTTAAACAATTGAGAAAGTAGATAAATTCAAGGTTTTGTGTGCTTTTGTCATTATTTTTGGTGTATAATATGTCGCTATTAGCCGCTTCAATAATATTTTCAGCATTATTGAAATTTTTAAAGAAAATGACAATGTAAATATTACTCACGAAGAGAAGTCAAGACAGTTTCCACAGAGTTGTTTATAAGTATTTCGTTTTTAATAGTTTTATTCCAGGAAAGCGTATTATATATTTAGTTTGCATGTGTGTTAGGGGAGGATTATAGGGGTGAAATAAGGAGGTTTAGGTGATAGGTTTTCCCGAGTTTACATTTATTTACTTTAGTTACCTTTTTTCGTGTGTTGGTATCTTTCTTATTTCGGTTATTAGGTCCGTACAGTTAACTATCAAAAATCGCCAATTAATTTTCATTATTTTTTCATTTTTTATCTCAGACAAACATAGGTTATGACCCCTCCTGGGAACGAGCTTGTTGAGCTAGTTCCAACGAGGGGTCATAACCTACGTTTTCGAGACAAAAAATGAAGAAAAATAGTTATTCAAGAATTCTTGTTGCAAGTGTCGTCTGCTTTTCATGTTAGGTAACGAGTTGAAGACGGCTTCAAACAAAAATTACAAGTGCACTTCAGACACAACGTACCTAGCATGTATTACTCCAACCTCTGATGGGGAGGGAATGGGAAGCAATAATTAAAAAAATAAATATTAAATTCACGTACGTTGGGTAAAGGGTTACCTGGGTTAGTTGGAGATCTCCACCATAGGGGTTTTTATTTGGACCTACTTTCCAATAGGTCAAAACGTGTTTACGTCCGTGGACAAGTGGGGCTCTAATTTTGTTTGGTTACCATC
Organism: Pictodentalium vernedei; assembly: GCA_031216915.1. Classification (NCBI taxonomy): domain Eukaryota; kingdom Metazoa; phylum Mollusca; class Scaphopoda; order Dentaliida; family Dentaliidae; genus Pictodentalium; species Pictodentalium vernedei. The sequence continues at coordinate 406,034,789 of CM062290.1, forward strand.
AAGAAACCAGATTTATTTGATTTGTGCAAATATCTAGTGAGAATGGATTTGGGCCAACAACCCTGTTACTATTCCTAATCCTCTTGGGCACACCTCTTAACTAATTGAGAACGTGCGCTGTGGACAGACTGGATAATCATCATACATTACAGTGGGTGAATACTCATTGCGGAAATCTTGCGGTCAGCGTTTACGAATATTTCTATCTTGGGAGAGTTTGCATTGCTGATTTGATTTCATTTCACGCACTGGAACAGATAGGAAGATTAGCCGATAATTGTGTTCTAGGCCTGGCCAGTCACTCACACATCTTTTCCTCTCTTTATCCCTTTACCCAACGTAACGGCCAAAACCGACCAGCGCTATTTGCAACAATCGCCAATTAATTTTCATTATTTTTTCATTTTTTGTCTCAAAAACATAGGTTATGACCCCTCTTTGGAACGAGCTCGTCGAGCTCGTTCCAATGAGGGGTCATAACCTATGTTTTTGAGACAAAAAATGAAAAAAATGAGTTATTCAAGAATTTGTTTTGCAATTGTCGTCTGCTTTTCATGTTAGGTAACGGGTTAACAGATCTCCACTTCAAGTATTGCTTTGCTGGACCTACTTTACCATCAGGCCAAAACATGTTTATCGCCGTGGACAAGTGGTGCTGTACTTTTCTAGGTTACCACCAGAAAACCAGAATATTTATTTGGTGTGCTGAAGGGGAGTGAGAATGGATTCGCGCACTCAGCCTTCTTATTGTTTCTTATACTCTTGGGTCCATCTTTTAACTCCTAGCACCCTGGTAGCATTTCAAAATTTCCATTACTGTCTCCATGTTGTTCAAGTAGAATGAAAAATTTAACAAAATATATCTTGTTTGACAGAGCTCAATGAGCTCTGTCAAACAAGATATAATTTATTAAATTCTCAGTTGCATTATGGGAATAATTGCTGCTGAAAACTTTGATGCTTTGACATCAGAGTGCAGAGGGTTAACTTCCAAAAATTGTCACATTACAGTGCATGGATACTCTTTCAGAAATCGTACTTTCAACGCTCAAGTAGATTTACATCTTCGGGGAGCTTGTGTTGTTGATTTGATTTCATTCAAAGTCCCGGAAAACGACTGGATAGGAGAGATTAGTCGATAATTGTGTTTTACAGTTGGATGTTATGAGTTTTCACCCAACTATCGATACAGACTGAAATAGTATTGCATTTAAAACAATTTCTTTCAACTTTCTAGTAACGTATTGTTCGACCAATCACTTAAGAACAGGACAACCCACAATTGAATAATCATAAAACCATCAGTATGCTGTGCGTCTAATTCTGTATTCTTGCAATTTCAATTTCGTTTTCAATATGATGTGGGCAAAGGTGTCGAATATCTTAAAACTCTATAAACATTATTAACCTTTAGAACACTGGCCCAGGAACAAGATACAGGATACGCCACAACTGCATTAGAGTGGCTACTAAGTGAATGTACGGGGTAGACCAATCGGTATTTTCTACGTACAGCTTCAAGGCTGAAAGTTGAAAATATGAATTGATCTACCTCCAGATAATGAATATGGAATCTTTCAATTGCTGCCATTGAACAGACATGGACGATCTTTCCGGGGTCCAAAGGGTTGTAGTGTATTTTTGTAGAGAGGTGCCATTCAAAGTGGCTTCATTAACGATCAGATGCAGATTCGGATATAAAGTGAAGTGACTTTTTCTAAGATATCGTTCTTCTGCAGGAAGCTAGATGGTTTGCTGCTGAATATTTCTTTATTTATTTATGGGAACCCCGTGGGAACCCAGGGAAGTGAAGTAGTACTAATTTCCTGCGGTAAACACGCTCTGTGTTACTGGTGAACAATTGGCTGGACTTGACTATACATCCATGTTGCGGTCACGATTAAGCATTGTGTAGAAATATGTGACCTTAAGCACCAATAAATAAATAAATTATTTATTTATTCATTTATTTACTTATTTTGGTTTAACGACAGCCAGGGTCACCTCGTGTAGGACAGTTTTACGGGTGGAGGGGAAGCCGGAGTAGACTGAGAGAAACTCCGAGCAGAGAGTAATGTCAGGATTCCCAACTTACCAACTGCGCACGTGCAGAGTTACCATTGGATGAGGGCACGTGTACCATCAACGTGCAGTACGCTGCAATACACAGCGCCACCGTGCCCTCACGTGGGCAATCGGGATTAAGTGTCTTCTCCAAGGACACAACGCAGTTGCTCCTGGCGTTGACCTGTCGGTTTGAAGTCCAGTGTCGTAACCACTAACCCGTCACGTTCCCACTTCTCGAGTATTGTTTTCTGAAAAGGCGGGCAGAATACGAATTGCCCCATAGCTGTTAATAGAACGAATATCAAGAGTTGAACACAGATGACGTTGGTTCCTTTACGTTTTCGTAGTACGAAACTGGTTAGGATGGAAATAATTATGTGGACCAGGTTTAGTTCCAGTCGATAACGTTGTTTTCTTTTGTCCGCTATTTTGAATGTTCCGTCGAGTACATTCTGACGTTCGGATTCCGGTCGCTGTTGTGATGACAGGACTAACGGGTCCTGGTTTCAATAAAGGGATATGTTGTGTAAACTCTGTAATGTCTGTTATCTGTTTCATTGGTTTGATTTTGTTTTAAAAGCTGAGTCGTGACCTGTTTAAATCACGTAAATTGTGACTTTTGAACTCCCGTCGCTCCACTTCCGAAGAAATTTTCAGTCTCTGATTTTGGTTATTTGACGTGCTGGGAGGTTTTACGATCTCTCTCTTCTTTTTTATGGCCTGACTTTTTACAAAAAAATGGATGGACTTTTTGATAGGCCTGGCTGGCCAAGGTAGAAATATAGAATATACCCATAGTAGCTTGGTGTACCAAATATTCACCACGAGTGGTGAAGTGGTGTTAACCGCGAGCCTTTGGCGCGCGGTTAACACCACTTCACCACGAGTCGCTGTTATTTTTTCTCGATTTTACTGAGCACCAGACGCACATATGAGCGAATCTGTCTTTGTTTACACGAGCATCGATGGGCGGTACTTCCGCTGTCAATTTTATCTCCAAAACGAAATGAAAAAAATAAACTGAGCCTTTTTCGTTTTAATAACATAATCTTTCGAGTTATGCATGCTTTATTAACATGAGACATTGCATGTGTGTTAATTTGTGGCATCTTATGAGGTAAACCCATTTAGAAACGTAATAAATAATTGCCACTTCCAGTTCACTCGTCGCGAGGCGACGTGCGATAAATTTAGACAAGTTTGCATTCAGGTCGACGTCACCAAAGGTCAACAGGGATGTAGTTCTACTGTAGGCGTAAATTTTTACTATTGAAATCCCATTGCTGGCGTGTTCACCACGGTTGGTGTGTAAAGCTAAAATTTTTTGTCATAGGCTTTTCATATACAGTAGAATAGGCAATGATGGGATAAACAATTATCTTTTTCACTTCACTGAAAATACACAAATTCTAAATACAGAAACAATATATTTGGAAACTTTGGAAAATCGTTTTCAACTCACCCAGTGTCCATTTGAGCTAACGAACGTTCGTGCGTTTATCCGCCAGTTTGTGAATCCGTCAACTCGTTCTGTTGATTGCCCATTTATTTTCAGCCTTCGTACCACAACCTATGATGAAAGAGTTAAAACTTTATTGAACAAAAATAAGAGCTTTTTCAGTGGTTCATGATTTGGTCTGAGTAACGCTCTGAGTCAAATGAAATTTCAATAAAGGGTGATAGATACATTGAATCTTTGGAACCCAAACGCCATACTCCTTCACTCCTCTGATGTCTCTCTGGACCTTCGTTTCCTGGAATGGTATCGCCTTTGAGTACATTTACAGTGAGATGGGTCAGTCCAGTATCAATATACATGGACGTAGTATGTCTCGCAGGTTTCAGGGAACATTTGGAGGACCCCGGTCGGGGACCCTGGAAGTGACGTCATGTCACATGACCCAGTGGCGCCATGTTGTGTTGCCATGGTAACCCGCGTGAGCGGCAATGTTGTGACGTCATCCCCATTGTGATACGTGGTGTTAGTGCGCATGGGCAGCGCGTGTTGTTAGGGTGATACGTTTTTCCGTCGTCCATTTTGTATACTGGAGGCCGCCATCTTGGTTTCTATGGTAGCACGTGGTTGCTATGTTACCCAGAGGCCTACAACAAAACACGGGTATGTTCGAAGGGTATGTTCGATTGAATCGGAGTATCACGAATTACCACAAACAGCCCGACAACGTTGTTCACAAAATTGTATTGGCAGAAAGATATCTTACCTTGTAATGTTCTGCAATATTCAAACGCGTGATCAATAACTTTGCTGAGAGCTATTGTGTTGATCCGGATAATCAAATCTTAACGTTAGCACATAAACACTCCGACAATAATAGGTCTTTCTGTAGTTGCCACAAATAAGAGAATGGCTTTGACAAGTTCATCGTCCTCTGATTGTACTCGGGTGTACAACTACATCTTTCATGTGATCTTAACCCATTACCTTGCATGAAAAACAGACGACACTTGCAAAAGAATTCTTGAATAACCAATTTTTTTCACTTTTTGTCTCAAAAACATAGGTTATGACTCATCATTGGAACAAGCTCGACGAGCTCGTTCCAACCAGGGGTCATAACCTATGTTTTTGAAACAGAAAATGAAAAAGTAAGGAAAATTAATAAGCGATTTTTGAGAATAGCGCGTATCGTTTTTTGCCGTTACGTTGGTTAAGGGGTTAAAGAAATGGCACACAGGGTTTTGTGAATTTTTTTAAAACATTGAGCGCAAACCGTTTCACAAATAAAGAGAATTGTCTCTCCCTCTTTGTTAATAGAGATACATCGTATGGACTTTGTTACACAGATCAATACAACCGATATTTTACACACATAAATAAATAGTTTATACATTCTGGAAATTGACCCAAAGCACCACGCGTCCACTCAAATTAGTTGCTTATCGACATAAGATAACAGAAGATAAAACTGTTCTCGCTACTGTGTGTCATCTTTGTGTTCAATTGGTTCTTTCATTGTATGGATATTGTGTGTCCAGGATTCTTGTATTCGTTTCACCACATCTGAAAAGAAACTTTTTATTACTTTCCAAAGTGTGATTTACTGGGATTTCCGGGTTTGATTATAAACGATAACTTAATAAGTAAATTATGCAGTTAACAATTGGATCATGTATCCGTGCGCACAAACGAAGACGCTTTGCCGTGGATGTAAAGGGGACTTCATTGTTTTTTGTTTTTTAACCCTTTACCTAAAATGAAAAGCAGACGACACTTGCAAAAAAAAAAGAATTCTTGAATAACTATTATTTTCATTGTTTTTTCTCAAAAACATAGGTTATGACCCCTCATTGGAACGAGCTCGACAAAAAAATGGGCAAATGTCAGCTTGTATATTTTTATATGGTTAGATTGTACAATATCTATAATATGAAATTTAGGCAAACCTAAAAGCGAGCAAAAGTGATGCATTAGGCCTAAAGCCCTGTAGGCCTACATTTACTGGTAAAGAATAGGGGACCAACCAAATTTCGAGATAACTTTTATCTGCGTTTTGATTGGAAGATATTATTTTCCAGTGCTCTGATTGAAAGATAATTTTATCATTGCTTTGATTGGAAGATATATTTTTCCGGAATTTTTCCGAGGAGTTAACGGAAATTGCTGTGTTCATTTTTATTTTTTCACAAATAGCGAGTAGCATTTATTGTTACTATTACCAACTGTTAGTAGCCACAACAAGAAATACAAGAGTGCTGTGCAAAAAAGGACGATGATAATATGCCAATGCAGTTTTACTGAAAAGACCATCTTTAAAATAATACGACTGAGTATCATAAATGTAGTTTCATGATTCGGACCAGGTTTTTATATAGGACGTTTCGGCCCCAGATCTATGGACGATTCGGGTCATATTTCTGGCCGATTCAGACCAGACTATTGGTCGATTCGGACCATGTTTGTGGACGATTTGGACCAGGTTTCTGGGCGATTTGCCCAACAGACACACAAACTACACAAGCCAGCACAGACATACACACTTCACAAGACAGCACAGACTTGTCTTTTGAATTAAATAGACCTAGAGCTTTATGTGCCAATTTCAATCAGACATTTTCATTAATTTCACTGAAACAAATACCGACGTACCGGTATTGTTTGTAGTTATCACAACAGATAATTCTGAGAGTAATTATGAAACAGCTAATCCTGTGCTTCTGGGTCATGTCAGGGAAGAGGAAAAAAGACGTGACATCAACACTGACCTGCTTGTTTTTATTTGCAATGCATTTTGGGTCCGTATACCGAATTTGGTCAAAATCGGCCCAGTAGTTAGCCCGTTGCTAAGAGGCGCTCTAGTTGCCAGGAAATTCACGTGACATCAACATTGACCTGTCTGTTTTCATTTGCAATTCATTTTGGGTCTGTATACCGAATTTGGACAAAATCGGCCTAGTAGTTAGCCCGTTGCTAAGGAGGAGCTATGGTTGCCAGGGAACTCACGTGACGTTAACATTGACCTGTCTGTTTTTATTTGCAATGCATTATGGATCCGTATATCGAATTTGGTCAAAATCGGCCCAGTAGTTAGCCCGTTGCTAAGGGGGCGCTCTTGTTGCTAGGGAAGTCACGAGACGTAAACTTTGATCTGTCTGTTGTCATTTGCAATGCATTTTGGGGCAGTATTCCGAATTTGGTCAAAATCGGACCAGTAGTTAGCCCGTTGCTAAGGGGGCACTCTGGTTGCTAAAGAAGTCATGTGACGTCAACATTGATCTGTCTGTTTTCATTTAAAATGCATTTTGGGTCCGTATACCGAATTTGGCTAAAATCGGAACAGCAGTTAGCCCGTTGATAAGGGGACGCTCTGATTGCTAGGGAAGTCACGTGACTTCATCATTGATCTGTCTGTTTTCATTTGCAATGCATTCTGGGTCCGTATACCGAATTTGGTCCAACTCGGCCCAGTAGTTAACCCGTTGCTAAGGGCGCGCTCTGGTTGCTGGGGAAGTCACGTGACGTCAACATTGATCTGTCAGTTTTCATTTGCAATGCACTTTGGGTCCGTATACCGAATTTGGTCAAAATCGGACCAGTAGTTAGCCCGTTGCTAAGTAGGCGCTCTGGTTGCTAGAGAAGTCACGTGAAAACACCATTGACTTGTCTGTTGTCGCTTGCAATGCATGTTGGGTCCATGTATCAAAATTGGTCAAAATGGGCCCAGTAGTTTGCCCGTTGCTAGGGGCGTGCTTTACTTGCTATGGACGTCACGTGACATAATCAGTGTCCAATTAGCCCCCACCCACCCCCTCCCCTCACCCCTCATCAATATATTAAGGGTCCCTTGACCCAATGAGTGTGAAAGCAATGGTGGAGAGCCTTCACTTGTCCTAGCGTCCGAGAATCCTTGAAAAAATGTAACCTCATTTGTCCCCGGTTGCTTTGGGAAAAATCCCTAAAAGTTTAATCAGCCAGAATCATTCTCGTGAAGTCTCATCTCGTTAACTACTTCCTACGTAAATAAATCATTCTTCAATTGCGAATGTCAATTTCCGCCATGCGTAAACATGTCAGCGTCCTTGTGTACCACTTCCGTTGAAACATTTTGAAGTTGATGCCTTTTAGATGAGCTTGCCTTTGAGTTCATTCAAACGGTACATACGTGTTGCCTAAAAGCTTGCGAAGCAAGCGATCCTCCAGATCGCTTGCATGCGACCCCGCGGGGCGCTTTCGCTCTCTATTATATGCCGGTATGCGTACAGCGTTGCTAATATGACGGAAGAAAAATATATTAACCGCTGAAAGTTGACGAAAATGCAATTTTCTATCATTTTACATGGAATTATAGAGGAAATGACAGTGGCATTTTAAATCAACGTAGGAAAAAATTGGTCGAATGAAATCGTTTGATAATATCACCAACTGAGAGCATAAATATTGTTCTTAAAGGATTGATGTTCACAGCGAATATAACTTTCATAGGTTTTATATAATTTTGAGAAATACAAAAATTCCCCATTCAATTAGTGTTAATTTTTGCCAGCCAATTCTTTGCAATCAGGGAAAGTTACCTTTTCGTAAGTCGATGTGAATGACGAGAAAAGTTGACCACGCTATGGGGCAAAGAGGCAAATATGTTGTGCTCGCGTTGTCACATTTTCTCACTTATTGACTCGTCCACCGGATGACTCAATACGGGGGAGGGGTGGGGTGGGGGAAAATACTGTGACACTGAGACCACAACATGGAAAAGATTAACTTTATTGATTTGCTACTCTGCTTTATGGGATTTTGTTTGGCTGAGTATCCTTCGCAACTGATCCTCTAGAATCCCTAAGAGATATCAAAGGAAAGTAAGGCGGAACCCAATCGTGATACTTCCAGACAGGTTTGTTGTAGTGAGTGGTGTTTAACCCTTTACGCAACGAATCGGCCGCATCCACCCGCGTAGTAAGCAAATTCAGCAGTTGAAGAAATATTATTTTTCAAAACATTTCAACAAAACCATATCATGTGACACCTCGTTGGAACGAGCTCGTCGAGCTCGTTCCAACGAGAGGTCACATGATATGGTTTTGTTGAAATCTATTGAAACATTTCAAAAAATGATATTTGAAATAATAAATTTTGATATCGTCTGCGTAGGGTAAAGGGTTAACAAAATATTGTGGACTTTTTTCCAAGTTAAGGAGATCAAAGTATTATATGTTATTATGTCTTTAACACATAGAAAAACCGAACTGAAACCGAGAATGTTTCTTGAAATAGATCAGAAACCGAATCTGAAACATCCAAAATCACTCAGCTCTAATTAGTGACATCAGTATGTTTAGACTGAGGTTTTTGTATATGACAAGCCGCAATGCTCTTTCGGTAGAAATAGATACCATCCGCAGTTGGGCGTTTGTAGCAATCAGTAGTCTAATAATCAACCAGTAGTATAATATTAACCAGTAATGTAATAAAATCACCCAGTCTGAAATTATTTCCCCATGCCCGTAAGGGTAGACGCTTCCCTTTTAATGAATGAATGAATGAATACAGTATTTGCCTCGGATGAATGTACATGGTTAGGTTTTTTATTGTTTCTCAATTCACTACGGAACATGTTACACGTTGATTATAAGAATTTAAAAACAAACACATTAATTAGATAAATACTGTAATTTTTCTTGTATGTGTCTGGGAATAAACATACAGTCTAAAATTGGGTTCATATTCACTCAACCTAGTTGATTTGGGGTACTTTTTAACCCAACTGATTTTGGAGTGTAGCTTTGAGGGCTGTCTGCCAACAAATCCCCATAGCTGTAAAGTGCATGTCATCTTGATGATTGGGACAAACATCACTCAACATACTCTCATAAAGTTCCGCACCCGTTTGTCTATCAGTGAATATCCAGTTTTAATAACTGTCACCACCATTTATCCCCTAATCTATATTAAGAATAGCACCCCCCCCCCCCCCCGCGCCAGTATTATGACTTGGTATGTAGGCCACAGATAGCGTTGTTTGGCCTGCCATGGGGTAAAATCACTGAAGTACGTGTTTTTTAGTATAAGGGATATTCTCTATCAAGAGATTAGTTCGAGTTACATGAGCCGTGAATACAGGTTTCGAGTCCAAAACAAAATAAACTTAAAGGGTAGCTAATTGGGCTTTGGTGGGGTTGTCCACCTCTAAATTTCCAATTCCATCAGCACCACCAAAATTTTCAAAGTTACAGGTTTTAAGATGAAGAATTCAATTCGTACACCCCCTTGTCCGTAAATTTCCCGACTGAGGCGCTCGGTAATCGCATATTCCAACTACAAATCAATATTTTCAGTCAGTCTTTCTAGAAATTTGACTTCCCTTCCAGTCTAAAACTGGCCAAATTCCACCAGTGTCGTATTTAAAATTTCCAACGTTTTTCAATTTAGAGCCTCGAATTCCAATAATTGTACCTTTTTACTAATGATGGATGGGTAACCACCCGCCCCCACCCCCACCCCATCATTGTAGCAACGTCCCTGATCACCACCAGTTATTTTCCATTTGTTCCTCGGCTCATCCATAAATCTCCAAAGAGCTGCCATGGAATAATCTCCATACAGTTCACCAGAAAAGTTCAACTTCCTTGGTACAGTACAGTCGCCATGGACTGGTCACTTTCCACGGATGGGCAGTAATTCTACGGACGCAATAGTGTTAAATTCCAAACACTAATTATAGGAATAATCATCAAAAATTTAATTAATGAAGCATCGGGTTGTACCCGGTGCTTCATTAATTAAAAGTTTGCTGATAATGATTTATAGTACCTGGTAAACGCATGCGTGGACATCACTGCCCACACGTGGATTACGGCCAAACAAGGGCGACTGTACTGTACGTCTCATCCTAGATGATCATCCAGTTCCAAACTATACTAACGAAAAATATCTGCAAGAATTTTTTACAGAAAAGTAAAACTCCTCACCCTTGTAGCAGCGTCCTTAATCACGACATATTATTTGCCCTTTATTTTGTCGGATCATCCATGAATCGCAAACAATGCTGCCATGGAATGATCTCCACCCAGCTCTCCAGAGATATTTAACTTCCTTGGTACTTCCCATCATCGATGAGGGCAATTATAAACTGTACTACCAAAAAATATCTTTAATAATTTTAACAGGAAAGTGGTTTAGTTACCAGCCGGTTAAAGGAAAGGTATTCTTCAGTTTTGACTTTTACCTTCAAAGTCTCTTTTATATCAAGATCGCAACAAATTAAGTTGCATTCTCTTAGACTATTGCTTTTACAGTTCACGCCTTTGGACCACAATAAAAAGGAGTCATAGTACAGTATTGTACCGATAGCACACGCTAAAACACATTCTCCACACCCCCAGTGTTCTTTACTAGACGTTTCCAAAGGGGCTTGATGCCCACGACATTATACATAGCTCAGGGGCAGCGGAACCAGGTGGGCTGGGGGGGGGGGGGGGGGGGCTTGCGCCCTTCCACTTTTTTTGCCGGGCCATGTTTTTTTGTATGCATATATTTTAACACAACAAATGACTGGTGGACAAGGGGCGGATCCAGAACCTCTTCCCACATTTTCGCCCGCTATGTTTCTCTCGTACTTGTTCAGTTTCGATGAATTTCGGATCATTTTTTGCAGTAAGTGGCAGTAAACGCTAAAATGTATACAGTCTGTTAAAAATCGGTTAACTGAAGTAGATCGTAATCTTACAGACATACAGGTACCAAATCCACCCCAGACAAGATAATCCACAGACAGTATAAATGGTGTAAACGTCTGGTAAAGCATATAGGTGAGGTCTATTTATCAGCTTTTGTCGTTATGACCAAAGCTGATAAATAGACCTCACCCGTATGCTTTACCGACGTTTTTTAACGACTCTCAAAGTGTGAAATCTTCCAAATAGATCTTCTGAAAAATCTCAAACCGACGACCATCCACAGCCCGATCCATCGTCCGATCCATCCCCCCCCCCTCCCCCACTTTGAAAAATCGTTCTGCCTCCCCTGTTAAGCGTCCCAAATTAGTGGTGCACATAAATACGATTTCATCTGACACCGCGGAGTTCGTATTCGTTTAGTATAGTTGGACATATTTTGTAAATTTGTCGTTAGTTATTGGAATTTTGTAAATGTGTGTCCTGAAATGTTATCTGAAGACTGCAAAATTCCAAAGAAGTTGGACAAAAATATGAAAAACTTTGCCATTGGTGACTTTTTTATCGTGATCAGGAGATAATTGTCGGCCAGTTATTCTCATTTCGATAGGAATAGTCTTAATGTATTTGTGAGGAACGGGCGGATTATTAACTTAAATATTAGGATTTAAATACACTCCCCAAATCAAGCAAAATATCCAAATTCCGTCTACATTTCTAGATCTCGTAAACATTTTCACATAAAAATCGCAACCTCGTCAATCACAATATCCGACGTTGATTCCTTCGACACGCACTTGTTGCCATCTATTGTTTCATTCACAGATAATACGTTCACAGTTTTCAGAATGTCTTCAAGATTAACACACCTTTCCCTTATTGACGAGCCCAGGAAATTTAGAAAAAGGAACGAACTGAAGAATTGCCTGTGTCTCTTTCCGTGTGGATACTGGACGCCTCGAGTATTGCAATCGGGACCCGCTGGAGGGGTTCGTTTATTTTAAGCCAATTTGTTTTACTGGGACTGGCGAGCAAGTTAGTCAACTTATATTAACGTCGCCTCTCCTTGATCCATATAGTGCAGGTGTGTGGGATGACCTTCGTAGCGGTAGCTTCGTGGCCTCGCTCTTCTCGAAGACTCCAAAGAGATATTTAGCCCGCACGAAGTGCGTTTCTCTTCGCATAGAGGACAGCCATTTTACGACTCCATCCAATAGGACGGCACGCTGTGATAGCATCAATCCCACAAATAGTCCAGACGCAATATGGTTTGACCCGGAAAAAATTGGGGACAAGCTGATTTTGGTGTCATTCGACGCGGAATTTATCTGGGAACAGCATATACAAAATCCGCCAAAAATCCGCTTTGGGGGAAATTTTTCATGCAAGATAGCCGCAAGGAGGGGTTTCATAGAAAACAAATCTTTAGTGGTATCATTTTCTCAATAGTCTTGATATTTTGTGTGAGATCTGGAGAAGTTTTGCGCGTCATTCGTACTTTAAGCACGAATGCCAAACTTATAAAGTGGAAAAATGAATGAGAAAATTCACAATTGTTAGGGAAAATGGCCCCAAAAATACCATTTTCTTCAATTTTCACACCCATACGAAGTTGAGTCTAAATAGAACAGAACAAACGAGCTATAATTCTGCTGCCGATGTTTTTTTTCATAATTCCCGAGACGGCGAAGAATGATATCGTTAAACTTTCTTCGCAATGATTAAATCCCGAGATGAGATCTGACCGAAATCATACCGGTGTTCATCAAGGCACTCTGCTGTCGCCTGTTTCGTCTCCAATCTCAACCGGTTCGGAGTTCAGGCAATTCTCCCCTCGACAGTCTACACCAGCAGAGACACATTTCATTGAGTTCTTTCTACAAGAGCATACGTTCGTTCCACAGGGGTGTTTGGAGGTCATTTTGCATTTGCAACGTATAAATTTCAGGAGAGCTTCAGGCGCTGCATCCAGGTCAGTCATCACGGTTATCAACTCATTTTCGGGAATTTCCCAGCCCCATTTCTGAGGATCTAGGGTATCAATATCCAATTGCTTTCATTCCACCGTTTGTAGGTGGACTCACAGGCTGTGAAAAGTATGCCGCGCGTTCAGTTGGAGGTACTTTCTGAGGTTCGAATCCTGTCTTGCTGGAAGTGACCATTGTCATGAACTTTGAGTATCTCAAGCCATTCAACGTGTCTGACTGCTTGCCAGAGAGTACAGCATTACAAACAGTTCAGCGCCGATTCTTCCAATTTCTGCTTGAGATACGGCGCTGTCGTGCATTGTTGCTGATGTCTTCTGAATCTCCCTTGACGTTTCTAACCTCTTGAGAAGCTGTGTTTTCCCATGGCCAAACGTTGCCGAAGTGACACCCACTCCATGCAAGTATGAACAGAAGGTGTCGCCTAGTTGTTTCTCTGGTCTTCGCTATTATGTCTGCAATTTTCCATGCCAACCCCACCCCTATGTGACTTCCGTACTTCTGATTGGAAATAAACATCAGCCGAAGTATGATTCCAGTGGTGAACGGATAGCAATAGTACATCAGTATCATCTGCGGCAATGACAACAGAATTCCCTTGAGAGGAAAGTGTGATGGCACTTTCAACAATTAGGGTATCAGCATCGACGGAACTGCAGTTAACAGTATGTCGATCCGCTCTCAGTAAGGTGGACAGCAATCTTATAAAGTACATTTTGTTATTCTCGTTCGACAAGAACCGTTCCTGGTTCTTGTGTGCAGTTATGGCGTCTGTCAAATGGATATCGGCACTCACGTTGACAGCTCTCCTTCCGTGCTCATGACTCTTCGTGTTTGGTCGCTGTCCGTAACCATCGAAGACGACCCAGCAATTCTGCCCATATTTGTTGGCTACATATCCCACATATTGATGAGCTACTTCCGAGTAGATAGCCTTCGCCTTCCATTTGACTCTGCGGGGGAGAGCTCCTCCGTCAAGCACGTACACGGAATCAGATTGCGGCTTCGAAAGTGCTACTCGATCTGTTATTGCAGCTGCTAGGTCTGCCTGGTTTGCTTTTCTGAGAAAGAAGTCTTTGAAGAGGGCTGTTGGCATCACAGTCAGTTCATACTCGAAGAATTGTGCGCGTCTCGCTTCCTCTGAGCAAGATCTATCAATCAAGTGAACAGAGCTGATGGGTCTATTGATACCCTTCTGGTTATCCAACTTCACCCCTGGGTTCAAATGGTCTAAAGTGCGAATTTGATCACTCCTTTTGATGGAGGTATCAGAAATAACAACATTGTCTAGTTCAGAGTGTATCTCCGCCCCTACCGACTCGGTATTCCCGCAGTTAATACCATCACCCAAGGAAGCTGGCAATCCGGAGGACAGGGAGCGCACTATGTCATTCTCATCGAAAGGATCGTACAAGTCAAACCACTCTAGTAATTTCATCATGTCGGTGTTGTCTCGTTTACGACGAGAAGTGCCCATGTTCACATGTTGTTCACTGGTACTGAGTTTCATGTCAGTCAGCGTTGTCATAGCTTCGTGTAATTCAGCGCATTTATGCATGGTGTAAATCCACTCCTGACGCACTGATTCGGTCACCACACGACCTCGCGTTTGTCCACCTCGACTTTTAATTGAGCGCATGAGGACTTGTTCAATCACAAGGTCACTTGAAAGGCCTGCCCTAACTCTGGAACTCCGGCCTATAGCATGGATACTATCAAAGAAGAACCTATCATACAACCACGGATGTTTCTCGGGGAGCTCAAGCATCATTTGTAGATACAACCTGCAACTCTTAGCGTTGTGTACGTGTCCCGTGTGCAGCGAAGAGGTTCAACATATTACTGACAGCAATAAGGTGGAGATTCCAATCGCCAAGGCGTTCACCTCTGATGAACATTTTCAGTGTCTGGACATATTCTAGATATTGTATCCATAGCCTTGCAGTGCGCGATTGTTCAGTCAGTTTGGCTTTGTACCCTTCGACACAAGTGTTTACCCTTACGAGAGCTGCTGAGTTTGCAACATTGGAAGAGCTATCGAGCTGTCCAGCACATTATCATACAACTCCTTGACACTATCTAAATCTTCCCTGTTGATAGAATTCTGTCCACTCCTGACGCTACATGATACACTATGTATGCCCTGTGTGTTAGTGAGCAGAAAAAAACGGGATTCACACAAATCCAGGTCCTCACGTTCGCAAACGTTGGAATGCTGGTTTCGGAAAATTGATCAAAATTCTCTCTTACACCACTATCAGTATATATGCTATAAACAATTTTCCCCAAAGTGGATATTTGCGGATTTCGGATATGTTCTTCGGGAGACATTCCTCTTCAAATTATCACAAAAATCACTTTTTCCAATTTTTTTCCGGGTACAACCACTTTACTTGATTCAACACCTGTACTAAAATGATGCTGGCAGCGGACAGCTCGAAAACTTTCCCTGACTGAGGATCGATCCAGAAACCTCTGTCACGAGAGGCCAGCGTACTTATCCACTCGGCCACTGCTCTCTAGTGGAGTGGGTAAACCTGATTTGCCCCAACTTTGATGTTTAAAGTTCAGATTGATAAAATATTCCGACTACGGCATGCGTTGATGATGTATACCACTCAAAGTTTGCTAAGCACCACATATTTGACACATCATTGTGAATTTTTCTTGTGACACATTTGCGATATTTTTCGTGGATATGATTGGGAATGTATTGAGATGGTCCCCAGTGTTTACATTAGCTCTCCTGACAGGCAGACCTTTCGTGACAGTCATGGAAAGCATATACCCCTTGATTTCCATGATGTTTTCGTGTATTGTCGACATGTACATGAGATGTGTAGGGTATTCAGGCTTCATTTCAACACAAACCCTAGTGATTTAATGATTGAATATGGCGAATGCAAATGTAAGAAGACATTTGTCGGAAGCAGAAATGTGGTGGGCTGTAGGGATAGTGGAACAATGGGCTGCACATCGTCAGGTTGGTGAAGCCCTTGGTATGCACCATACGGTGATCACCAGAGCCTGGGTAAGATTTCAACAGTATGGTACACCAGTCAGATGACATGGTGGTGGCAGCGACAGGACAACATCTGCGGCTGAAGACCGGTTTTTGATCATTCAGGCCCATAGGAACCGCTTTGACACAGCAATCCAGCTTCGCAGTGACCTTCAGAATGCATCCGCGGTAAATATTTCGACGCCGACTATCCGGGCAAGTTTGGACGTAGGTGGTCGCCGATCGAGAATACCATATATTCGCATTCTGCTGTCTCCGAACCACCGCCAGGCATGATATGAATGGGCCATGGATCACATTGGATGGACCAGAGAAGATTGACAACCTGCCCTGTTTATAGATGAATCAAGGTACTGCCTAGACAACACATATAGGCGTTCTAGGGTATGGATAAGACCAGGAGAGCGATTCCATGCAGCCAACAATGCTAAGCTTGACCGCTATGGTGAAGGTCCAATAATGGTCTGTGGCGGCATCAGCTCGGATGGACGTACATAGCTCTGTGTTCTTGACCGTGGTACATTGACTGCACAGCGATATATTGATGAGATCCTGGATGGCCACGTCAGATTGTATGCAGGTGCAGTGGGTGATAGATTCATGCTGATGTACGATAATGCCCGTCCTCATGTTGCCCATGCTGTCTGGGAGTACCGACGGAGGAGAGGATTGAGCGTATGGACTGGGCAGCAAAATACCCTGACCTCAATCCAATCGAACATGTCTGGAATGAGTTGCAGTTTGCAATTTCAGTCCGTCCAGTCCAACCAAGAAGTGTCCAAGAGCTTGTGCCATGCTGGTCCAAGAATGGAACAACATCCCACAAAGGACCATCTGGAACCTGATTGGGAGCATGAGAAGGCGTTGTCTAGCTGTAATTAACAATAATGGGTCTCATACTCAAATATTGAACCCATATCAGTTCGCTCCGTCAACTTTTTGTTTTGGCAAATTTGAACAATTTCCTCTTTTACCAATCACATCCATTTTCAATGATTATCGTATTCAAAAGCTAAAGATTAATGTCAAACACAAACAAAATCTTAATTTTTGTGCTTAAATAATTAAAGATATAATTAAACATAAAATATATACACTTTTCATAACAATATTTCAACTAAAACGTAAAACAGGTAGTTGGATATACTTGGGGCTTAGCAAACTGTGTGAAGTATAGTTGGAATATCAGTCAGTCGAGAGTTATAGTTCAAAACATGAGAGTACTTGGAAAATAATTTGTTGGTTAATACATGTAGTAGACGTAATGCATTTGCCCACCAGCTTATTTAACCCTTTACCTAACGTAACGGCCAAAACCGGCCAGCGCTATTCTCAAAAATCGCCAATTAATTTTCACTATTTTTTTCATTTTCTGTCTCAAAAACATAGGTTATGACCCCTCGTTGGAACGAGCTCGTCGAGCTCGTTCCAACGAGGGGTCATAACCTATGTTTTTGAGACAAAAAATGAAAAAAATTAGTTATTCAAGAATTTTTTTTGCAAGTGTCGTCTGCTTTTCACGTTAGGTAAAGGGTTAAATAGCACGTAACGTAGAGTAAACTGGACGAAGCCCAAAAACAAAAACCTACCACAAACCTCCATTTGTAAATCAAAACAGACGACACAGGGCAAAATTGTTTTAAATTAATTCTTGGAAAAGCATTCTGAATTTTCTTGACACTATCTATTCAATTAATCCCTTACAATTTGGGTAATATATTTCAGGTGTACGGGGCATGTTTTTTCTCCTCGATGCAGGAAAGACCGATGAAAAATCAACAAACTGTAACAAGTGTTTTTTTATGTGAATTGAACCTGGGTCAGTAATGCAACCACTTACTATTGCCACCTCCACCAGCGACGGAGGCCAGTGCCAAAAGTCTTCACACGACTTTCAGATCAGACGTATCGATCGGTCAACCTGCCCGTTTTTAAAACACCAAAAAACCTGGGCACGAATGTCATCAGCGGAGAATTATTGTCGCCTCTGAGCATTGTGAACCACCTTGCAAGATATGTTTTTATCCATGTTTATGTAATTTCGTTTATTCTACAGTGGTGCGTGGGTTAAAGAGGTTTATATCATTCCAAAACACGGGGTGTCTTTTCAGTTTACTATCTAATTTAAGGTAAACGATACGTTTAAATGATAAAAAAAATCATTTAAATAAATTCAAAAGCGACTTGTATGAACTGTTTATCCCTTTATCCACCCCCACCCACTACGAATAGCAGTGTGCAAATTACTCGCAGTAAGGCCTCACAAAGTAGATATTCTGTTTCTCTGACCATTTTTTTTGCAAAACTGCACATGGGCGGGCGGCTTTTTATTTTATTTTTTATTTTTGTACTTATTTCTTTGCCATCAAAAGTTCATGTTTTTGTTTTTTTTATGTTTTAGGCCTCATGGTCTGCAGACTAGCTTGGGTGGTGATGTATTTCGACCCTTGAGTGCAAGTAGGTTTTGCAATGCTGAAGCACCGCAATGCCATCTTGCACTCAAGGGACAAATTTATCAATTTTATTAACTTGGTAAAATATCAGACAAAAGCGATTTAATATTTTTTTTAAAGTTTGCATTGGTTATAAACTTTTTAAAACTTTTTTAGGCCTAATAACGAAATATATACATTCTTTACTTTACAAACTCTACGAGGTCGTTCCAATGATGTTCGTGTGTGTGTGTGTGGGGGGGGGGGGGGGTGGACGGGTCTTACACTTTGCTGTGGTAATACTAATAATACAATTTTAAAGAAGAGTGTTTTTTACTACCCGTGGTATGATATAATGGTTACTGCAGTTGCAGGGTGAAGACGTGAACGATACCTTATAGTTGAGTTCAGTTAATTGAGTATATGCTATTGTGGAATATAATTACTTTATTAAACATAATTATAAGGAAAGTTGTACGCAATTATCGGTTGCCTAGTAAACCTTGTACGTCTTGTTATAGTGTAGGTTTTATGTACGTGTAATTAGGAAGTTCTTGTACATGGGACAACTAAAAAAAATCAATGATCATCTTCGCAGTATTCCGGCATCTAAGAACCTCGGGATTGCACTGATAATAACTAATCATGTTCGAACCGTACAGAAAATTGGTCATACAGGGCATCAACAGCCCAAAATGGGTACCACAGGTCACCATTTGTATGTCCGTCTTTGTGTGTGAAACTAAAGTACAAAAATACGCACTGGCACAGACATGCCCTACTGAAACGTATTTTCCTTGTAATATGCCGCAGAAATATTGTTTTCTTCAAAAATATTGTTGAAATATTGTTTTAAACATGCCCAAAAATAGTATAAAAATTTGATTTAAAGTAAGTGTTGTGCTTAGGAACTGGTTAAAGTGACTGGCAATTATCGATGTTATTCATTGATGGGCTTCAATTTGGTCCTTAAAAGGATGTTACGCAATCTTTTGTTTTTCTTGTAAGCCACGACAGGTCGAAGATTCAAAGATTCTTTTAATTTAAAGTTGTTTAAATTGAATTCATCTTTTACTGTTTTTGCCGTTTCGACATCCATACTGTTATATATTAAGGTGAAAGGAATGATCGACCTCCTTTTGCATTCTCCCTCTGATATTTTCATACCACATGCCCAGAGAGCTTAAAGTGTATTGATCACTTATCGCTTTTCTTCTAAATTCATATGATTCTTCTAGTGTATTTTAACCCTTTATCCAACGCAGACGATATCAACATTTATTATTTTAAATATAATTTTTAAAATTTTTTTTTCAAAAAATTTCAAAGAAACCATATCATGTGACCCTTCATTGGAACAAACTCAATGAGCTCGTTCCAATGAGGGGTCACATGATATGGTTTCGTTGAAATATTTTGAAATTTTATTTTTTTCAGCTGCTCTATTTGCATATTACACGGGCGGATGCGGGCGATTCGTCAGGTAAAGGGTTAATTGGTGGTTGTTCAATTGGATGGATTTCAAAATCGTCCATAGAATAGCCAGGAAGGTTAATTGTTGTGCTACTGGCGCGTCAGCGTTATATTTGATATCCTGTTTGGAAAAAAACTCCACACAAGCAGGGTTAACATTGGTTGAAGACAAGTGCACCAGCGACGTGCAGTACGCCATAGTACACAGCGCCACCGTGCCCCACGTGGACAATCGGAATTAAGTGCCTTCCCCACGTTAACCTGGCGGGGATCGAATCCCGGGCCTTTCAGTTTGAAGCCCAATGCCGTAACTACTGGACCACCCGAACCCTACATCGTTTTTAAGTGATAAGGTAAAGGGTGTTTTTACTAAAAGACATTGGGTGAATCACAATGGAGAGAGTTCTGAATCTCATAATGTTTTTTCGTTTGTTCAGAGGAAAAGTCCTCTCTCTGATATGGCATAAAATTATGCAGTCAACAACGAGGCTTTTGGCATTTCAATTCCATTCAATGGTGTCAACTGAAACTTGTTACTGTCTCTTAGATTTCGGCCGTTGCAATCTTATTGGGAATTATTTCACTCCTTATTTAACACATTACCCAACGTAATGGACAAAATCAGCCAGCGCTATTCTCAAAAATCGCCAGTTTATTTTCATTATATTTTCATTTCTTTTTGTCTCGTCCCTTTTTTTTATCGACAATTTGCGAAAATTGCTAGGAAGAGGGGTGAAAACCTTACTTGTCCCGACTGTGATGGTTCAAGTCCCGATAGAACTGGGAGGTCTTGAATTCTCAAATTCAGCTCGGTTCCGGTTAGGTTTCAGGAAAAAACTTCGGCTTTGGTTCAGTTGTTCTATGTGTTAAGAACATGAACATTTTGTAAATAACACTTCAGTCTCCTTAACTCTCTACCCAACGTAACGGACAGAACCGGCCAGCGCTATTCACAAAGATCACCAATTAATTTTCATTATTTTTTCATTTTTGTCTCAAAAATATAGGTTATGACCCCTCAATGGAACGAGCTCTTTGAGCTCGTTCCACTGAGAGGTCCTAACCTATGTTTTTGAGAAACAAATGGAAAAAATAGTTATTCAAGATTTTTTTTTGCATGTGTCGTCTGCTTTTCATGTTAGGTAAAAGGTTAAAAGGGGAAAGAAGTGAATGACATTATTTACTGCTTTTACTGTCCTTATTTTCGAGCAGTTCCTCTATTTCAGACTGACAAACATCGGCAAATCGTCCGTCAGACATTTTCAGTGTTTACATTTGATAAGAAACAACGTGTCCACGCGCGTATGCAACAATACTTCGGGAGTCTCCGCTGGCGTTGTCTGGAATCTTCGGCTGAAGGGGGTAATAAAGCAAAAAATATTGACCTGGTTTATTCACCACGGGTGAAACATTATGAAATGTTTAATGGGATTATACGAGGGATTAGCATAACATTTGTAGATGGGGTATAATAGTAATAATAGGATATGAGTAGTGGTCTATTGCTTCCTGCCACTTGTAAAAGCATCGTAACCTGTGGCAAGGCTAGTGACATATTTTTTTCTAGCTTTTCCATTTTATCAGTCCTCCAGAATATTAGTAACATACTATCTTCGCTTCACATTAACAAATGTAACGGCGATATGTGCACACTAAACATTACGCTGACCACAATCAGTTGCAATGGTCATCATCACCGAGTACAACGGTGATGGCCACTGGCCTCACACAACCTGCCACAAAAAATGTGATGTCATATCAGCCTCCTGCATATTATTAACCTACTCCAACTGTAAACCCATCGGCAGGGTCGGTCAGGTACCGCAGTTTTCATAGTGAAGCGACAAAGCGTTTAAAAATGAACTCTTGCACAAAACCAGCGAATACAACAGAAGAGAGTGCGAAATTAGAAAAGGAAACATGGCTATAAAGTACTGTACTCAGTTTTAACCCTTTACCTAACATGAAAAGCAGACGACACTTGCAAAAAAAATTCTTGAGTAACTATTTTTTTTCATTTTTTGTCTCAAAAACATAGGTTATGACCCCTCGTTGGAACGAGCTCGACGAGCTCGTTCCAACGAGGGGTCATAACCTATGTTTTTGAGACAAAACATGAAAATATTTTGAACTTTAATTGGCGATTTTTGAGAATAGCGCTGGCCGGTTTTGGCCGTTACGTTGGGTAAAGGGTTAAATAATAACGGCACAATAGTTGCCGTGTTGACCCGAGTATCAAACTTCATTACGGATGCTTCGTTAGCAGCTATCAGCTTAAACAGTCGCTAAGGTTTTGGCAAATCTGTTGATCGCTAATGGCAGCATGGTTGCAAATATAGGATGTCGATATAATAAGAAAGAACGTCATTGATAATCGTATTTATATAGCCGTTTTGCAACGTGGACCACCTCCAACTGTCTGATTCACTATGATCATGTATGTTGAAAGTGTCGTTAAATAAATAAATAAATAAATAAATAAATAAATAAATAAATAAATAAATAGTAGCTTGGTGCACCAAATATTCACCCCGAGTTGTGAAGTTGTGTTACATTTAACTGCGAGACTTTGGCGCGCGGTACATTTGGTACACCAAGCTACTTTGGATATATTTTGTTTATACCATGATCGCTAGATTAATAAGAGTTTAAGTGTTGAATAAATCAATATTCACACGTGAGAATATGTTTTTGTTACATGAGCACCGGTGGGCGGTACTTCAGCTGGCAAATTTATATCGCCGAAACGAAACGCGCAAATTAGGGGGACTTTTTCATTTTAATAACATGAAAACACACTAGTTCGAGTTATGGATGCTTTATTAACATGAGACAACGTATGGTTAATTGTTGGTATTTTATGAGGTATACTTGTTTAAAAACCTAATAAATAATTGCCGGTTTCATCTCATTCTCCACCAGGCGAAGACTGATGAATTCAGACAGGTTTCATTCAAGGCGACGTCGCCAATGGTCAACTTGGAAGTTCCACTGTTGGTGTAAATTTTTACAACTGAAATCCCATTGCTGGCGTATTCACCACGGTTGGTGTGTAAACCTAAATTTTATGTCATAGGCTTTTTTATATATAGTATAATGAGAAATCATTGTTTAAAAATAAATAAATAAGTATTTAGGAAGTTCTCATGACATGGCAAAATGTCAGCTAAATTTGTTTGGCCTATACAGTACTGTGATCACAAAGTGGTCTCTCTGTCGCTCAGATGGAGATCCGGTCACGACAACTGATCTCTCCGGAACTCTCGTTGTTCATGTATATAAAAGTGTCTCCCCTATCTTAGAGGGTCGGAACTTGCTATAAATGAACTATGCTGAAGAAACAAACACATTCTCAAAGGTTTTCAAGTTCCCGACGTCTCCAAATCGCTGATTACTTTTTAAAAAGTATAATTTGATATTTGTGAAAAATAAAGATGTTGATGATGTGCACATCTTCCGTTACGATGACAATTTATATTTTAGTTATTATTGACAAAAACAACCCAAAAACAAAACAAAAACAAACAAGTTCCTAGATTGGATAAAAAAGAAGTTTCGAGATTGGAAAGTTGATACAGTGTTATTTGTTTCGTACTAGGCAAGCAGCATCACGTCTGATGAAGTGAAAGCTGTAGTCTCAGCGTAACAGCTTTCACGTCATAAACCGTAATTAATTGGGGGGAGTTACTGCTTTGATTGATTGACGTCATCTAAAGGTGGGGGCGGGGCAGTTCGAGTAGCTACGTTTATCGCTGACTTTCCAGCAATCCAGTTCAGTGGTGACAAGACACTCATACCGGTGAGTTAAATATTGCCAACTTACACCAAAGGTTCCGAGATTGGGATGTTGATACGGTGTTTTTTATTAGTTTCGTGATCGGCAAGCAGCATCGCGTTTGATGAAGTGCGAGCTGTTACGTGCAGAGTACAGTCACAGCGTAACAGCTTTCACGACATGAGCCGCAATGAATTAGGAGAAGTTACTGTGTTGATTGATTGACGTCATCTAAAGGTGGGAAGGGGGCGGTTCCAGTAGCGAAGTTTATCGCAGACTTTCCAGCAATCCAGTTCAGTGGTGACAACACACTTAAATCAGTGAATAAAATATCACCAATTTAATCCAGAGGAAGGAAAGCAAACAACTATATCATTTGATATTCACTGTTGCAGAATATCCTTTCCAAAAAGGTGAGATTCTGTCGTGTTGTTTTTGGGGGCAGAGTCTTTGGACCGGATCGTGATTTGAGTCGAAATTCTCTGTCCACTTTTGTTATCGCAAAGCAGAGAGAAGTGTGATTGAAAGCGGCCGCTTTCTCGAGTAGATTGCGATCAGTGTAGTGGATCGAGATTTCCGAGATAAAATATTGCAAAATCGAGACCGTATCAAAAACAAACGGAAATCACATCTGAGATTAACCCTTTTCCTAACATGAAAAGCAGACAGCACTTGCAACAGCGCACGAGTGTTTTACAATACAGTCACTCGTCTCGAATGAATTATTTCACGTAACCAGTCCAGTCAAGCGATTACTCTGTTTATTACTTTTCATTGTTAACGATAATTGTATTATTTAACCCTTTACCTAACGTAACGACCAAACCGGCCAGCGCCATTCTCAAAAATCGCCAATTAATTTTCATTTTTTTTGTCTCAAAAACATAGGCTATAACCCCTCATTGGAACGAGCTCAACGAGCTCGTTCCAACGAGGGATCATAATCTATGTTTTTGAGACAAACTGAGAGAAATAATTGAAATTAATTGACGATTTTCAAGAACAGCGCTGGCCGGTTTTGGTCGTTACGTTGAGTAAAGGATTAAAAGACTTCGCAGCATTGTCGGGGGAAAGTGGAAATAGATCGCTGGCAAGTCATGCAAAACTTCTCAGTCTGTTTTCATAGTACAGTGCAGTCGCCGTGGACAGGTCGTAATCCACTCGTGGGCAGTAATGTCCACGCATGTGTTTACCAGGTAATAAAAATCATCATCAGAAAAAAATCAGTTAATGAAGGAGCGGGTTGTACCCGGTTCTTCTTTAATTAATTTTGTACTGTTATTTCTATCATTAGTGTTTGAAATCTAATACTATTGCGTCCGTGGAAATACTGCCCACTCGTGGAAAATGACCAGTCCGCGGTGGCCGTACTGTACACAGTAAACCGCAACATCTTCCAAAACCATGTATCTTCGCAGATTATTTATTGCGAAAACCTACATTTTTACTGACATAATACATTTTGGTTATCTGACTGTCTATGACTGGTAAATAAACGTTTATAGAACTCTTTGTCTTCCATGAACATTTCTTCTGACTGATGAGATTATTATCATTACAGGTTTGTGTTGAACATGTCAGCCTGAACACAAGTGTAAGTGAGCTTACTCAACCCTAGGAAGTTTCATAAATAGAACATGTTTAAAAACAGTATAAACACTGTACGCAGGCCATCTATAGAAGAACCAAATACAGACACAGACCAATTGCTTGGTCTTTTCGTGACTGCCTTCAAGGCATGTGGTTATTACAACCCATATCTTGCTTCTTTTGTGAAAAATAGCACAGAGAAACGATCGCTGAAGTCATTATTTAAACTATTCTATTCTTTTTTATTGTGTTCATCATTATCGATAATGGTTGTTCAATATATCAGGGCTGTGAAGGATGGTCAAGAAGATGGCGTCTTCGGAAATATCACATTCAGCCTCGCGAACATCGCTTTTTATCTGACAGGTGTGTATTTGTCCTGGACTCTGACTTGGACATTTTCGAGAAATATAGAAAAGCTACATCGAGACTTGAAACGTTATCATAATGATTACACCGATACATACAACGGGAAACGACTTAAAAAACTGACCAAAATCATTCTAGTTATTATTGTTATAACTGCTATCGGTATTGCTACGTCACTCAGTGTATCGGTTCTTTTATTTAGAAACAGATCTTTTACCCTCCAGCGTTTCTTGGTCTTTAAAGATTCCTCAAACACCGCAGTTATCTATATTCAATGCGTTTGTCTGGAAATAATTGTGATTCCACTTTTTCTACAACTCGTTTTACCAGAGTTCTATTTAACTGTGCTGATATTTGTTATTTATAAGAACTGTTCCTTAGTGGTACACGATATATCCAGACTACGTGAGTTGACACAAGAACAATTTGATGCAATTATCAGTCAACATCGCCTCCAGTTCGAAACACTTAAAGGACTTACGCAAACTGTGAATGACATCGTAAAGCATATTCCAGCCACGGACATCTGTATGGCGATTTCAGTAACGTGTTTCATGTTGTATGGAATTATAAATAAGGAACTTGTTCCGGAGGATTTTGGACTCTCGCTTCTGATAACATGTTGCGTACTCATCAAAATGCTAATTGTGGTTTTCATGTCAGTTCAACTGAGACAAAAGGTTTGTTTATATATATATATATATACGCAATGAGATGAGGAGACAAATAACATATACACAGAACGTCAAGATGTGTGAATGCGTTCGTGAATACGACACGAGTGCCAGCGCGGAAGGATGGAACGAGAGGCGCAGCCTCTCGTTCTATCCTTTCTCGGTGGCATGCTTGCCGTATTGGCGAACGCATTCACACATCATGGCTTTCTGTGTTTATTATACTCCTCTGTGACATGGATTCCATTAATTTAAAAATTTCGAATTGATCTTGCTCAGAATGCGACGTTTCGATCGGCTGTTTACGAAAATGGGAGCAATTTATTTCTTTTGATGGATCCATGATGTTAGGTGGAAAAATATTCCGTCAACGGAAATCCGCATGGGACTCGTCTTCTTACGGAATTATGAATATGGAACTGTAAGAAAAGTAATAGGCGTATAATAAAGGTAAACAAATGTAAATTATTTTGGGTGAAAGGTCTTTGGGGTCTCATATTTGAAACGGTCAAAAGTTTGTTCAAATTATGCGTCATGAGGAGAAAAAATAATAAGGGAAACATGCGCGTCCACTCTAAAATGGTACTGGCTGTTTTCATGTCACTTATACCGAAACAAAATATGTGTTTATATACAGAACCGCACATAAATTTGAATGGGCTAAGAATCGTCGCACGAGATACTACACACCTCCCATGTAACAATAAGTCTACACGAAAATTGAACTAAAAGTACTTTTTAACTGGATAATTGCCGCGTTACGCTGCCAACAAGACATCACCATCCCTAATTTGCTTTTTTAATTTTTACGGCACTTAATTGGTCGAAACCAATTGACACCGATCAGTGTCACTGTCACGATGATCGAACTATAAATATTGACTAAACTGTGTGGAATAACATAATAAAAAGTTTTTAAATAGCTAATAAATTAACGCACTCCATCATTATATGACCAGTTGTGGAAAGTATTTGTCAAGGAACAACCAGCAAGAATGTTATTTTTATTTTGTAGATTATTGACTCGAATCTATTTGTTTAAATATCCAGGGTAAACAAGTCTGAATGAGGAAATTGGAATTTCCAAGCGATCTTGACTCATGTGAAGTCGACCAATGACTGACGTGATTTATTTAGTCGGGTTCCTCCACTGTTTTCTTTGGAAACGAAATCGAACGTGTTTTGTATCACCACGTGTGCGATACAACTATATTTTTATCGTACAGTCAGAACAGTGGAAATCCAGTGTTCTGCATCAATAGGTGTGTGATAAATACATTTATCTGCAGTGGCTCGTGAAGATATAAAAAAAAGTAAATTGAAGGCAGTCTTCAGGGACTCTTCCATGACACAATTGACGATGTTAGTCCAAATGAGGGGTCTTGGGCAAAAATTGAACGATCACCGTTCCAATGAGAACACTCATCTTTTTCAGTTTCGACATTCTTCTTTCAATGTGCTACTCAAAAAAATGTAGTTTTGGAACCCTGATTGGATCGATAACGTTGACCTCTTATCAATAATAGGACAAATCCTAGGTGTCCGAGACCAAAAATGAAATATTCGAGTTATTCTAAAAATCAAGTGTCGTCAGGTTTTCGTGTCATCTAAATGTGACAGTATTTGCTGCAGAGCGATTTTGAACATGGGGGTGGGGTGGTCTGAAATGTAAGCGGGCGTTCCGGGATCTTCTCCCACAAAATAATTTAAACGACCAGGTAAGCGATATGACCGACCCCGAGCTAGTAGTCCACTAACGTTCTCTAATTGCCCGGTCGCACAATTTGAGTCCGGTGGTATCTTCCACATCAGTTCATTCGCTGCAGTTGGAAAAGTCCATATTCATTATTTGGGCTGGATCTATTAGTATTTTCAAAGTGCAGCCTTATGGATTAACCCTTTACCCAACGCAGACGATACCAAAATTTATTATTATAAATATCATTTTTTTAAATTTTTCAAAAAATTTCAACAAAACCATATCATGTGACCCCCCGTTGGAACGAGCTCGAAGAGCTCGTTCCAATGAGGGTTCACATGATATGGTTTTGTTGAAATTTTTTGAAAAATATTTTTTCAACTGCTGAATTTGGATATTACGCGGGCAGATGCGGGCGAATCGTTGGGTAAAGGGTTAACCCAACGTAACGGCCAAAACCGGCCAGCGCTATTCTCAAAAATCGGCAATTAATTTTCATTATTTTTTCATTTTTTGTCTCAAAAACATAGGTTATGACCCCTCGTTGGAACGAGCTCGTTCCAACGAGGGGTCATAACCCATGTTTTTGAGACAAAAAATGAAAAAATATTAGTTATTCAAGAACTTTTTTGCAAGTGTCGTCTGCTTTTCATGTTAGGAAAAGGGTTAAGAGAACAACAATGTTTGTGTGAGTTTGAATAAACATAATTTACAGAAGTTTCTCAAAACATACATTTTAAGAACTTTTTAAGGAAGTTTGGCAATTTTCAAGGGCTTTTCAAGACAATGAAATGTTCTAGGGCCTTTTTGGGGCCAAGGTTTAAAACTCAAGGACTTTTCAAGCCAATACAAAATCTGTTCATGGAAGAGTACAAATGGCTAATTTTGCCCGAGCTTGCCTTTCATAAAATGTCAATAGATCCATCATTGAGCACAATGTTTCCATCTTCAGATAAAACTTTGTCTAAAGCATGGCCATTATTATCTGAACTTTCCATTTATAAAAATTCAACAGATCCTTCATTGAACACAATTTTGCAATCCTTCGATGGAACTTTGGCTAAAACATGGCTAATATTGTCTATGCTTGCCATTCATAAAGCCCCACATACTATTCTTACTAACAAAATTAACTCTTTGAACCCTGGTGGTATCTTCCAAGACAGTTCAATGGCAAAAATTAGGAGTCCATATTCATTTTTTGGGGGTAGACCAAATAATATTTTCAATATTGATTGGTCTGACCCACACATTCACTTAGCAGCTATCCCACTTAATGAAGTTATAATGCATCATGCTTCTGGGCCAGAAAAGGGTCGCTCGGATTCACAAGTCACCAATCCGCATCTGACACGACCAAGATAATCATCTTTGATATTGTTTCCACTTTCGCGGACGTTCTCAAGTGTATTAACGAGGTAGAACGTGGCGGTAAACCGGATGCTTCATTAATTTAAAGCCTGCTGATGATGGCTTTTATTACCTGGTAAACGCATGCGTGGGCATTACTGCCCATGCGTGGATTACGACCAGTCCACAACGGCTGTACTGTTCTTGCACTAATCGTGACGCAACGTCTTATCCAATTAACACGTACCGCTCTCCAAGCAAGAGCGAAGCGATATCTAAGGCTACAACCCAGAAAAATGTCTCCAGTTGAAGAAAATGTTGCGGGGAGGGGGGTACATCTGGACTAAATCCCACCGCTACGCCACTGTGGGAAGTGCAAACCATGCGTTAGCTTCTATCACTGCATGAAGTCAACATATTTAACAGTTCAAGTATCGTAACGGTTGTTCTCATGAACGGAAGGCGCTGACGCAGTGGTTACAGCGTTCAACTTCAAACAGCAGGGTCTACGGTTAGATTCCAGACAGGGGAAACTACGTTGTGTTTTTTTGCCAAGGCACGTAATCCAGATTGCTCACGTGGGAACACAATGGCGCTGTGTACTACGACGAACTGTACGTCGATGGTGCACTTCTCTTCAACCAATGCTAACCCTGCTTGTATGGAGTTAGTACGTTGGGGAGTCCCACAATTGCGCGTAAGTGCTGGGTGGTTCTCTCTGGGTACTCCGATTTCCACCACCAGTAGACCTGTCGGACACAAGGTGACCCTGGCTTTCGAAAGTGTCGTTAAACCCTAATAAATAAATAATAAATATTCACATCAACCGTCCTTCAAGATGTACAGTTAAAACTAGAAGTCCTGTCATGAAAAGCGCACAAATAGCACGTTGATCTGCACGTTAATCTGCGCGTTATGACCATAGTAAGGCTATCAAATTATGTACATATGGCCTGTGTTCATGCAATGTTTCAGCCAATGAACCTCCGGGTAACATTTTACAATGCATGGGAGAGTGCCTACACACCCTCTCATAAATTGCAACAAGGCAAAGACATGTGAGCAAATTTGATAACAAAAACTAATTCTGCACTCTACCAGTTTACGATATTTTGACCACAGTGTTAGATCTGTCTAATTTCATAATATGAATATTATTTATTTGTTGGGGTTTAACGACACTTTTGGAAAACCAGGGTCAACTCGTGTTGGGCCGTTTTACGGGTAGAGGAAGCCGGAGTACCCGGTGAGAACCACCGAGCAAAGGCGAGCAACTGTCAGATTCAAGTGTACTAAATCAAACAAGCAGGGTTAGCATTGGTTGAAGACATGTACACCTTCGACGTGTAGTACCCCTTAGTACACAGCGCCACCGTGCCCACAGGTGGGCAATGGAGATGAAGTGTTTTGCCCAAGGACACCCCTGGCGAGGTTCGAAGATCGAACCGTGGACCTTTCGGTTTGAAGTACAATTCCGTAGTAACCTCTGAGCCACCGCGATCCCATAATATAATATTAGAACGTTCCTTTTCATGTTCCATCGGTCGATAGTACCTGAGTTTGTGTGATTTCTGAAATAAAACCTGAAGCAGCGAAGCTGCTGAAGGTTTTATTTCAGAAATCACACAAACTCAGGTACTATCGACCGATAGAACATGAAAATAAACGTTCTAATTATTTTATTATGCCGAACAAAATATTACTTTCATTGTTAAACGTTAACTGTAACACGCCATCGATCTTGTAACAACAATGTAGTCGAATCCAAAAACATGACGTCATTTGGAACGAATGACGTCTCTTCGAAAATGACTTGTCACAAGTGCCGTCGCTTTGGGAGTTTCTTTATCAACAAATGCCAATGTTAACAACTGCATCATGCTGTTCGTGTTATAGTTCATTGTTAATGCTTGTGTGAAAAGTGATTTAAATTAATGGAATATAAATTCATGTTTCTCGGACAACAGTTGATAGAATTAAGCGGAGTGAAACACAAGTCATAACTGAGACTCAAATTCAGGATTCACTGAAGTGGTGAACAACACGTGAGTGAGTTTTTAATATTTCTGATTCTTTTGAATTCATTGTTTGCAGTTAAAGTTGAAAACACACCCACTGAAGATGATATATTTATTGGTAAGTTTGTGTCTACCGATGTTGAAAAAAGTTAAACGGACACGGAGTCAGCGTTTGGTGTTGAGAAATTCCAATCGACGCTGATCAATGGAAGTGGCGCTTACATTTTCTTCGTTCTCTTGTCTCCAGGGAAAAACGTTCCGATAGTACCCGTGTTTTGCCCCAAAACTCCAGTACTATGACTTTTAGAAGGTGTCAAATTAACCAATCACGGCTGATGTTACAAACTTGAGGCATAATAATGCATATTAGACTTTTATCTCCAGAAAATCGACACTGAAGAAATGTTTGAAATCATAACCTAAAACTCACTGTAGTAGTGATCCATTCGAAACGTTTGTATTGGAGGTGCTGCTAGTATTTTTCCAAACATCCAGGAATTGAATGTTTGGGTTGTGACTTCTTTGGTTCTGGCATTGGGAAGATGCATTCTCACAATCTGTCAGCCTCATCGGGTGGCTGACTTCGGTTTCATGTTGCATCAATGGTTAAGATTCTATCACGAGGTTCAATTTTAGTGTTGTTGGGAATGGCGTGCATGGGTGTGTTCAGTGCGCGTTCTTCCCTACAGCAATGAAATTGACAGCTCGCGATGTTACCTTCTTGCCCATGAAAGGAAGCGAATGCCATGGAAGCATCGCCATCCAACGAATAGAAGTGGCCATACTTGGAAATTTCAAAACTCCGTTTCGAATTATTTTAGAGCTGAAACGATTGGCCCATTTTCGTAACCGACTAACCAAATACTATAATCGGATAATATTAGGCTATCCGTGGCCATTATTTCACCGAATATGGGATCTATTCCGTTGTGTGTATACAAACGAACGTTGTCGAGTACTCGACAACGTTCGTTTGTATACACACTACGGAGTAGTTTCTGCGATTACTCATTACCCGCGGAAACAGCCGATCATTTACGAAGTCTCAACGCCAAAGTCGATAATGTCTCAATAATACAACGCGGCTTCGACGTGTAATCTATCAAAAAGGAGAAGCGGCAGATTTACTGCGTTTTAAACGTGGAATGACGATCACTATCGATATTTTGGATAACCGGTTGACGGTTTTTCTAATCGGTTAGGTAGCTAACTGGTTTCAAACCGATTATCCGGTTAACCATTTCAGTACTAAATTATTTTCGAATAACGGAGATGAGTTTGAATCGAATTAGTAAACGATTGGAAACCGAATCGAATCTCGAACGCTCGTCGGGCCCTGGGGATGGGGTCACAATAATCGATCTGTATTACAGAATAATGTAGGGGCGGGCCTGCAGTAGACCAAAAATAGAGCCATTGGTAGACTGAAAGGTTTCCGGATAAACATGACGAAAGTTCTGCCTCCCTATATCAAATTATTAATAAATAACCACGTATTGCCAGAGAACAACAGAACAGAGATCTCACTATCCAAAACAGATCATATGACCTCTTCATTGTAAGTCAGATCGAAACAAGGGAACACTATGGAAATCCACAAAAGCCTGGCGTAAAATAAAACAAAATGTGCGTTGTGAATTGTTGTAATAGCCACAGATGGCAGGCGCTATTCACAAAAAATAGATATTCAGTTTTTTAGTCTTTTTTCTGCTTTTCATCCATTCATCCACAACATAGCTTGTGACGCATCATTGTAACAAACTCGAAGAGCTCGTTCCAGAGGCGGCATGAGCAATTTTGCAAATCAAAAATTTTACTTACTCAAGAATTTTTTTTTTTTGCAAGTGTCTTCAAGTTAAGTGAAGGGTCGAAGCCCTCATGTTTCTTGATTCAAGACAAATGATTTTTTGACTTTTCATATTGAGAGTCAACATAACAAGCACAACCAAAGTTCTAGCCAATGGACCGCCGGGTTAAACCCTGAGGTCCATTGACTGAAACATTGCTTGTGTTTTTGTCCATATGTGCAGAATTTTAAATTGATACTCTGGTGATTTAGTTACAATCTACTATCTACGTACTATTATACCAAATCAAAAATTTTTAGGTGCTCAAGAATTTTTTTGGCAAAAGTGTCTTGAAGTTAAGGGAAGGGCTGGAGTCCTCACGTTACTTGATTCAAGACACAAATTAATTTTGCGAGTCAGTTCAGACAACTCTTTTATTGAGGATGCTTTACGATTTACATGGTTTGTTTTATTGGGGTTTAACGACACTTTCGACAGCCAGGGTCACCTCGTGCCGGACAGTTTTACGGTTGGGGAAGCAGGAGTACATAGAGAGAACCACTGGGAAGCGGCGAGCAGCTGTCAGACTCCCCGGAGTACTAACTCCATTAAATCAGAAGAGCAATATCGACGTGCAGTTCACCTTAGTACACAGCCTCACCGTTCCCCCACTTGCGCAATGGGAATTAAGTGCTTTGCCCACGCACAATACAGTTATTCGTGACGGGGATCGAACCGTGTACCTTTCGATCTGATGTCTAATGCCGTAACCACTGAGCCACCTCGATCCCGGATTTAACCCTTTAGTGGCCTTTACCCAACGTAACGGCCAAAACCGGCCAGCGCTATTCACAAAAGTCGGCAATTAATTTTTATTGTTTTTTCCTTTTTTTGTCTCAAAAATATAGGTTATGACCCCTCTTTGGAACGAGTTCGTCTATGTTTTTGAGACAAAAAATGAAAAACATTAGTTATTCGAGAATTTTTTTTTGCAAGTGTCGTCTTGTTTTCATGTTAGATAAAGGGTTAAATGGTACATGTGCGTGTATGAATGTGTGTTGAGTATGATCGCAAAACAGTTTCCCAATTGTAATGAAACTGTCATTATGTTCACAGATTTACGAAGTTCAAGATCACCTGTACGTTGTAGACATACGAAAATTGTCAGATAAAGCAGTACATGAGGTAGGTATACTACTGATTAGTGTAACCCTTTTCTGCGTATATGATTTCCTCCACAGATACTCCTTCCCTAGTTATGTTGATGCCTCATTATGTATTTCTAGTTGAATAACAGTAGTTATCCCCACATCAGTACAGGGTAACATTTCTTAGAGTCATCTCGTAATCTAAAGTATATGGAACATTTTTCAGACAGACAGA
Source organism: Pictodentalium vernedei (assembly GCA_031216915.1). Classification (NCBI taxonomy): domain Eukaryota; kingdom Metazoa; phylum Mollusca; class Scaphopoda; order Dentaliida; family Dentaliidae; genus Pictodentalium; species Pictodentalium vernedei. The sequence continues at coordinate 406,069,539 of CM062290.1, forward strand.
ACAACATTTAAACCACGTACAAGAACATAAACACAAATTATTCTGTTCTATGCGATTGCAAAATAGAGCAGTTCGGTCGGGATTTTGTTAATTTAAATTCTCTAACTGCTGCTCACCTTAACGCACGGACCAAAACCGACCAGCGTTATTTTTAAATTTTTGTCTCAAAAGCATAGCTTATGACACCTCATTGGAACGAGCTCGTTCCAATGAGTGGTCATATGCTGTATTTCGGTGGTGAGAAGTGGGTTTTTAATGTATGACTTTTTCGCAGTGTACATGTCTTTTAAGACTCTGCCGTAAGTATCTTCAGATATTTTTTTTTTAAATGCATATGACCTTGTTCGGCAAGGGCTCAATAAACGATTTTATCCAACAACAAGAACGTATTTCCCCAAATGCAAGGAAAAACGAATGGACAAAATACAAATTTGTATTGAGGGTGCCAATCGACCGTGCGATCATTCGATTCAGGAAGAGAACATTTTTTACTTGCAATCAATTGGCGCCGAGTTATTACACATGTCGAGGCCACCGTTCTTTTAACAACAGTAAAGCAATAATATACGCAATAATATAGACATCATCAGCTCAACGGAATAAATTAGACGAGATCATTTTTTTCATTAAGATATTTTGTATAGGACTACTATGCTTTAAACATGAAAAATAAAACAAAGAAGCACTCGACAGAAACACTGCTATAGACCTCAGCAGTTATAGTACAAGTAGAACAATGAATATGGGTTACGTCATGGACAGCGCTAGAATGCAATACCATAATTCCACGATCTTCATTATTTGAGTTTTGTTTCGACCGATGGAATTTCTGATTAAACACATTCGTTCTTTGTCGAAACTTTACTTTCGTTTTTCCAATCGTGTCTTTGTAATTCGCCTGTATACTGTGTGGTATGCCCAATATGCAACATATTAATATGTACAGGTTCCACCAATTAGTAGAGACTGCTTTGCAGGTGCCACACAATATAGGGCCACTTATTTATTAGGTGTGATTTTCTTTCCAAGAATGACCCATTATAATCTCCTCTGATATGACTTCTGACGCCGATCTCGACCGATATGAACCAACCAATAGTTGTTTCCCTTTGACGCGCCGTTATCAGGCGCAACCAATGTGTTTACATCAATACTGCTTCTAATCGAACGCAATCGAGAAAACGGGTGTCATATAATGGAGTGATTTGAAGCGGGGATTCTTAGCGGCAAGGAATTAATGACGACAATATGTGAAGTTTGTGTGGGGGAACAGAAGAAAGAAGAGAGTTGTACAGAAACTTCAACTCAAACTTAAGATAAAGATAAAAGCGTAGCTTTGTCGACGTGGCAGAGACGTTCGGATAGATGAACTGGTACAAGAGGAAATTCCAGACTAATGAACAGAATGAGAAACAATAATACTGTCAGAGAACTGTAACACATCTGATGACATCGTATAATTATATGTTTGGTTTACTAAATAGAGAGGTTATTTATTTGTTTGTTTCATATCGAACGAGATATCAGCCCGTGGTAACTTCACATCAGACTTTGGTCTCACTCTGATATAAAGTTACCTCGGCCAGAATTCTTGGCCGATATGAAACTAATCAGGTAAAAACCACTAAGCATGACTTGCCGTTGTGTATTCTGGAATGACTTATTCTCTACCCTGTATTTAAACGATACATTCTATTTACTCTTGCTTTGTTCGTCCTCGTCTCCCAGCGAAACGGCACCGGGATTTCCCCGACGCGGAGGCTATGTGTGATCACTGACACTCGTTGGGGGGCTGGGGGTTAAAGATTCCCCGGACCCACCGAACTGACGATGGTTCGGCCCGGTTTGAGAATTGTTTGTTTCAACTGGAAAAAGTCGCAATATGCGTGACTCCAGAGGCTTTGAAAGAGTCAAAACGAAATGTAAGAAGGTGTCTTGTGGAACTGGCGTTTCAAAAACAGGTGTCAAGGCAATTTACCATATCACCTGTATCCGGTATCCTAGTTCACAAGCCAAAGATTTATCTAACTCGAGCGTCATAACTCATAACAGAAACAATATGTGTGTTGAACAGTGATGGAACGTTTGTGGTATCGGGCTTAAAGAGAAGAACTCTCGCAATGTAATTAATTCTACCACAGTGATTATATACCAATCGTGTAATTCCTATTGTGGCCGCGTGTGAGGTGTCTTCCAGAGTATTATGTCTGTTTTATGGCGTTTGCATAATTTTGTCTCACTGGTGAAAATGGCCGATTTCGTCGACAGAGAGCTAACCCTCTACGACGGGGCCCGACCTGACACCTTTGACGCAACCATTGAAAGACCATCTATGAGAATACATAAGCTCAGTGCTAGATGAGCATGCATGGTATGTCAGCTAAACAACAGACGCATTGGAAAAAATGAAAGAGATAATATAAACAACACACGCTATATATATTGTGTCAAAAAAGAAAGTATAATAAACTTTGAGAAACAATCTTTGTTAGTATTATCGACTTTAATCCCAACAAATTATTGTAAATTAATATTTCGAGTCTAGCTGTATGAATTTGCACTTCACGTTCTTACTATTACCAGCGTCACGTCAGGACGTCGCAATCAGACATGCAGTGAAAAGAAAAGTTCACACATGCAGTCAATAGCGTGTATGTCCACCCTTTGCCTCTTGGATGGCAAGACATCGACGGCGCAAGGACCTGATAAGTCTCTGGAAGTCACCCTGTGGTATTGCGTTCGACATCTGGAGATCATGAAGTCGTACCCGACGGTCCAATTCATCTCAAAGGTGCTCGATTGGCGACAAATCTGGCGAAAGTGGGGGCCAGGGAAGAAGTTCGATGCTCCCCAGGAAAGTCACGACTGGTACGCGTCACGTAACATCGGGCATGATCTTTCTGGAATAACTGCAATCCGACGTTAACGTTGAACAACGGGACAATAAAAGCGTTAGGAATTTCGTCCCTATATCGCTGTCTATTCAGATTACCATCGATGAAGATCAAGTGCGTTCGATGGTGCAAGGACATTCCTGCCCAAACCATTACACTACCTCGCCGAAACGGTCGCATTCCCGCACGCAAGCATCAAAAAACCGTTGTCCTCGTCGGCGATACACTCTTGCCCTACCATCAGCGCGCCGTAGACAAAATTGTCATTCATCACTAAAAAGAAATGTGCTCCAACGCTGCTGAGTCCAGCGAAGACGCTGACGTACCCATTCCATTCTGACAGTACGATGACGTTGGGTCAGGATTGGTCCGTGGTATGGACGCCTACTTCGGACGCCGTGTTCAAGGAGTTTGTTGCGGAAAGTTTGTGCACTGAGTCTATTGTTAATTCTACCAGGAGCAATTGCTGCTATCCTTGTCGCCGGAAGGAAGCGACCCCGCAAATGAGACGTCCTGATGTGTCGGTCTTGTGCAGGGGTCGTAACTCTTGGCCGACCTAAATGCGGTCGGTCGGTAGTAGATCCAGTTGTTCTATATACCTTCCAATGAAACGGTAAATAGTGGTCACGGTGACTCTGAACTCAGCTGCAAGCTCAACTGGAGGTATCCAAGCCTAATGCATACCAATCACATGCAACCTCTGATTTTCGGTTAACCCTGGCATTTTTTAAAATTTCGGAAGACAAAAACTAGCGTGTTTTCTCAATAATCCAGGCTCTCTAGCACAACATAACACAATGGAAATCGTCAGTCACGAATGACAGCATGATTGATTTATTTGCAGCATAAAAATATACAAGATAACAATAAGACAAGTTACAGAAGAGTGCGCTGCAAGGAAATGGCATAGCCTGAAAAGCTGCCTTCCTGCCATTCTGTTTTGACGAATAGAATATTCATGACTGCAAGGTTTGTGTTGTTGGCTCATTAGGTTTAGTGATGGAACCTCTTCTTGGAAATATACTATAGGAGATAGTATACAGTTTGTGAGAGACACGCCACCAATGCACGTGAGGGCATATCACCCCCCCCCCCCCGAACATAGAATACAAAAGCAATGGATAAGACCAACCCCCACGGCCGAAAACCCATCGCCAGTTCCCGTAGCCTACATTCGCGAGTTATTAGAAACTTGTCGGGTGGAGAATTCACTACTGATCCCTCTGTAGCGTCCTCCCTCACCACTATACAAGGATGTAGACAAGGGATACGACTTATTTATTAGTACAATAATTAATACAATAAGTAATACACTAAGCAACAATTCGGTGGGGGCTATAGTTTCTATCGCTGGCACATTAGGTTTAGTGATAGAACCTCTTTTGGAAAATACTTTGGTGGATAGTAAACGGTTTGTGAGAGAAACTCTGCCAATGCACGAGAGGGCATATCAACCCCCCGAACATAGAATACAAAAGGCACCGATGAGCCGCCCGTCCGTGAATCGTTCGATAAGACCAGCCCCCTCGGGCCGAAAACCTATCGTCAGTTCATGCGGCCCATAATCGCGAGTTATAGAAAATTGTCGGGCGGAGGATTCATCACTGATACCGCTGCAGCGTTGTAGCGTTCCCACCACTATACAACGAGGTAGACAAGGGACACGACTTGTTAATTAGTACAACAATTGAAACAATAAGTAGAACACTAAGCAACAATTCGGTGAGGGCTATAGTTTTTTCTCATTCTCACGTAGGCAAAAAAAAGGGTCTATTATAGACGTTTGCTGTTATAGAAATATGTTAATGGCTGTTTGTTTTGGGGGTTTTGGGTTTGTATTTGTTTTTTTTTTTTGTTTTGTTTTTTTTTACTATTAGCAATCAGGACACCATGGGTTATTACAGTTTACTGTTGACTCGTACGAATCAAACAACTCTTCAACAAGAGTTCTCTTAAATTGAGGCCTGGAAAGATTTTGCTTTCAGGGCGTGATTTGATTCCATAAGTTTTCGAAATGTGTGTGGCGGGAGTTTAGCAGAAAATTCTGTTCTTGGTTTAGAAGTTTGGAGTTTTCCTGATTGTCTTGTATTCATACCCGATGGATTTGTATATATTTTGAATGGGCCCATTGAAACAATCCGCTAATCTGCTGTTGTACCAGTCATGCATAAATAGGAGAACTTGCAGTGTGTACAGATCTTCAAATTTTAAAATATGAAGTTCTTTAAATAGTGGGTCGGTGTGCGCATTATACCTTTTATTTCCTATAATACGAACTGCCTTTGTTTGGGGAGTTTGATGATCCTTTTAGTGGCCGGTATATGACCCCAGACCTGAATCCCATACAAGAAGTGGCTGTGTATCAGGGTATAATACAGGGTTTTCATGGCATTGAGGGGAAGTATTTTTTCGCTCTATTTATTGCATACATGGCCCTGGGTATTTTAGAACAAACGGCTGAAATGTGGTGTTAGAAACTCAAATGTTCATCCATATTGATGCCAAGAAATTTTATTAATTTATCGTCATGGTTGTTGCTAACTAAAGGTATGCTTGTGCTATTTACAGTAACATGCCCACCCGCAACATTAGTTGAGCCTTGTGGATGGAGCAAGATGCATTTAGTTTTGCTGGCGTCCAGGAGGAGTTTGTTAGCGGCACACCAATCACTTATTTTTGACACTTCATTATTATTCGTAGTGTCAATTAAGGTGTCCAGGTTGTTACCAGAGGTGAATGCATTTATATCATCAGCGAATGACAGTATCTTTAGAAGCGTCGATTCATTAATATCATTCATGTTCAAGACAAATAAGATGGGCCCGAGAACAGAACCTTGCGGGACACCCATGACTACAGGCTGCAAATCCGAGGACTCACTCCTGTATGAGACGAATTGTGAGGGACCAGACGAGTAGTCTTTAAACCAGGAATTGGCAACACCCCTTATACCACATGACTGCAGTTTCGGTAACAGAATAGAGTGATTTATCGTGTCGAAGGCCTTGGAGAAATCAAGAAAAAGTGATAATGTGCACTCTTTGGATGGTCTGTCGTTTGTTTCTGTAAAGTTATTTATAAGATGCAATATTGGATGAAACGTTGTATGTACCTTGCGGAATCCAAATTGATATCGGTATATTAGACTGTTTTCGTTTAGGAAATTGGTCCGTATTCGGTGCATAATCTTTTCGAGAACTTTGGAGAGAGCAGGAAGGATACTGATTGGTCTGTAGTTGTTAAAGAGTTTATGATCGCCAGACTTAAAAATTGGTATGATTTTTGCTACTCGCATTTTATCAGGGACTTTTTCAGCTGAGAATGAGAGATTAATTAAGGGGGTTAATGGTTCTGCTATTTCTGATATTATCTTTTTTAACAAATTGTTAGAGATGTTGTCACAGTCCTCACTCATTTTTGGCCGTAGGCCACTTACACATAGGACGACTTCCTGTATATTTGTAGGTGAGATAAACAATTCCGAGAAATCGGAATTAACACGCATTCAATTTGACATTCGCGCGTAGCACGTGCTCTTTTGAAATCCGTAGCATATTTGTATACAGTTGGGTGGACAACAACAACATGTCATTAAACTCTTTGCACGACTTCTTGCCCATAAACATGCAACATCAGAACTGTTAAATTTCATCTTTTATGCTATTTTTCACATTTGTTTCTATTATACTTTTTTTTTGAGTCAGTATAGTTTGCTTAACTAGACGGAAACTCGCTGGACGTCGTCGTATAGTAAAGACAGCCGACCCATGTACAAAATACTCTACTTTAGTACAAATGGCACTTTGCTCTAAATGGATGGAATTATATCTAAATATCACCTAGAAATAGATTTTCTTTAATCAACACCATTTGATTACCGGAAATCTTGTACTGACATTTCTAAAGCTGCTTCATCCAACATTAATTCCTTTCCTGTAAGACTCATGTAACTGCTTAATACCTTAGATACTACCTTACATAACAGCTATAATGATAGTTATTAGGCAAAACATACAATCACAGACAAATAACAATTTAAAATAAACTAATTAATGCTTTCAGGCCGCAAATAAGAGAATGCAAGTAAGGAAACATGTCGGTACCTACCTTCAAACAAAGTTGCAAAAGAAATACACATTCTCCAATAGTTTACCCACGGAGGAAACACGAGTAATATACAGGGACGGAATGACCCAAGGAAAGTTTGTGGGAAACTTGTCCTAATTGACAACACCAGTCTGTCAGATTTCAAATACGAAAATTTCTCTCACTAGGCTCTACCATAGTCTTGTAACACTGGGCTCCAATATCGCACGTGACTTCAATGGGGAGCATGGGGGTGAGAAGTGTTGGGGTGCACTCGAGGTGCGTTCGATTCATCATTAGCACGGTGATCTTCGAAATGGGCGTGAAATGAGAGATTTTGGATCTTAAAAATCCAAATCTTAGATCTTAAAACCTTCAATTCATTGACCAACTCTAGCCGTCGTTTGGCATCTATAGGTTAATCCATGCCATCCATAGCACGCACTTCGACATTCCGAGGTCTACCACCAAGGTCCTCCAAAATTGGGCTTAGATCCACAGGCTTAAAGTATTCCCGTTTGTCCAATAGGGACAGTCATTCACATTGTTTCTGTGTTTAACACTTACGCTGCCGAAAGCGACTATTGTCACTTATTTTATGATGATTATCTTACGTTCTGACACGCGCAAATGAAACCTACCATCTGATTAATTGTTGGAAAGAGTTCAGAGAGCCCTTTCCAATAATTAATCCGATGATACCGGTTCTTGTTAGATCAACGAAGTTAAGCGAGATCGGTTGTCGTTAGATCACCGAAGTTAAGCAACGTCGAGCCCACTTAATCCTTGGATGGGTGACCATTCGGCGATTCATTCGGATGCTTCCCGTGGTTGTGGTTGGTTGCGATCAGCGAAGTTTGAATGTATGATTCTGCGACGTTGCATCACATGCCAGCTGTGAACGTTGGGAATGTTCACCAGTACTACACAATCCCCACCGTACCTACAGTTAAAACTAGAAGTCCTGTCATGAATAGTGCGCTTATCTAGGCTTAATTGCGCGTTGGAATTGCGCGCAATTGCCATATCGAATGGCATCCAAAGCACGGCAGGTTCTCCTGGTTACTCATAGCAAACACATGCAATGTTTCTGCCAATGGACCTCCGGGTTACCCGGAGGTCCATTGGCTGAAACATTACTTGTGCAAAGGCCATATGTACAGAATTTGATAGCTTTACTATGGCCACAACGCGTACATTAACGCGCAGATCAACGTGCTGTTTGTGCGCATTTTATGACAGGACTTCTAGTTTTAACTGTAGGTGTAAAATAGGGACCTGTTGATGTGCTTACATTGTGTGCCCGTCTGTGGAGCACCGGCACTATGCTCCGTTGAGTTAAGCTGAGAATGTCATATAATGACCATAGGGTGTGAACACCTGTGATACGGGGTAATAATGTAAGTCAGAGAGCACTGCGGTGGATTCTAGACGTTAGCATTGCATTATTATTATTTTATTATAGCGCACATTGGGTGTCCTCCATATATAGCTAAAGTGAGCTTGTAAAGTAAAAGAGTTAAATCGCGAGACAAAACAAGTTTCTGACCAATTGATAACCATAATGTTTGACATGAAAAAGAACGATAAACCAGACAAACCAGGCGTTTTATTCCATCTGTAATCAAAAAGTTATGGTGGCTTACAGAACTAACCCAAAACCCAGCGCGATTGATTTCAACATCTATTATTGTAAATGTTATTGTTTAACAATTTTCGGATATTTTCAGCAAAATTATATCACGTGACTCCCTCATTGGAGAGAGTGGTGGCCGAGTGGATACGTGCGCTGGTCTCTCATGCCAGAGGTCCCGGGATCGATCCCCGGTCGGGGAATGTTCTCGAGATGTCTGAACACTCTCTGTCAGCATCAATTGTGGGGCTGATGCTGTCACAGCGTATCGTCCTGTCGGGTGGGGACGTAAAATGGCTGTCCTCTGTGCGGAGAGAGACACACTCCGTGCAGGCTAAAAATCCCTTCGTAGTATTCAAGAAGAGCTGGGCCACGAAGTTGCCGCTATGAAGGTCATCCCACACACCTACGCCATTGGGCCAAGGAGAGGCGTTAATATAAGTTGCATAACTTGTTCGCCAATCCTTGTAAAACAAATAAGATTAAATAAAAACTCCCTCACTGGAAGGAGTTCGTTCTAATAAGGGGTGACAGGATATAGTTTTGTTGAATCTGTTTGTCTCAAAAACATAGGTTATGACCCCTCGTTGGAACGAGCTCGCCGAGCTCGTTCCAATGAGGGGTCATAACCTATGCTTTTGAGATAAAAAAATGAAAAAAATTAGTTATTCAAGAATTGTTTTTGCAAGTGTCGTCTGCTTTTCATGTTAGGTAAAGGGTTAACATTCTAACCCCCAGAACGTTGTTCAATAGCCTTGGAGAGTAGACCAAACAATGCATCTATTCAGCAGATGTAGATTAAATGCATTACTAGGTTCCTGTGAAGCTCCGAGATTCGATTCAATTTCAAATCTTAGGTTGCTATTCAGTTCGATTCGAATATATCTTAACATCAGTCATCTTCGTCGTCTCACAATACGTATAATTCTGGTGGAAATTCTACATAAATAATATTGAAAATAACGCCTGAGTGTGGTTTCCGCTGTCCGAACAGAAACAATATCTGTATCCATGCCACTATCCTTGCCAATTCCGCTCTCACTAGGCAATAGCACCGATGAAAAAAAAAATTAACGTTTCCAGGCAATCTCAACGATGAAGTGTTGCTAGCGGCTAGCCCAGTTCAGTGTCTAGTAACGATGGTTCTCGCCCCAGTTTCTGTTTTTGAACTGCAATTCTTACTGGGTAATATTCGAACAACATCACCAAGGCATGCCTTCGACCAAGGCATGCCTAGGTGATGCAGTTGGAATATTTTATCAGATAAGACGGAGGCCACTGTTGTCGTTCCGATTTCTCAAACAGGAAATACTTTCATTAACAGTAATTTGCAATGCCTTTGTAGAGAAGTTAGTGTAAAAGGAGCTTCGTACAAACAGAAATGGTTTATTATCTAATCGCCTACGAATTTACATAAATAAATATGGGCAAGGAAGCAAAGTCAGACGAGATACTAGACAAGAAGGCAAAAATGACACACAACTTATTGTTCGGGTATGGCGAACATTACAAAGGCAACAATTATTGTTTGTCTAAGAACCACAAACATATATAATATACTTGGGCGATTTTGCCAACTTATCGCCCCATTTTGATGACATATTTCTAAAACCATACAAAAACGAATCCGTTGTTTTTGTTTTGTTAGGGCTAACAGAGCTTGGTTAAAGCGAAGGTTTTATTCCTCGACTAGTGCGAATATTCATTGTTACCCGATACAATACAGACATAGTGAAGTATGCAAGGTACACCAAGCATGGAATCTAGCCAACGTATAAGAACGTCATGTAAGAACGCATCTGATTGGTCGTTATACATATGATTGACGTCATGATTTGAATGAAAGTCCTTGACACAAAACGCAAATAAAAAATGTAAACAGACGACCGAAAGTGATAATGTTCGTTAACACTTTACCCAACGTAACGACCAAAACCGCCAGCGCTATTCTCAAAAATCGCCATTAATTTTCATTATGTTTTTCATTTTTTATCTCAAAAACATGGGTTATGACCCCTCGTGGAACGAGCTCGTTCCCATGAGGGGGTCATAACCTATGTTTTTGAGACAAAAAAAATGAAAAAAAAGTTAGTTATTCAAGAATTTTTTTTTTGCAAATGTCGCCTGCTTTTCATGTTAGGTAAAGGATTAAGCACATCTACATGTACACCACGCACTGGAACGTATGAACACACTTTCAACGTTTCGAATTAAAACCCCTAGGAGACTTTCACTGGAAAAATCGATTCTCTAACGACAAAAGTGGCTCATCGAGCTCGTTCCAAAGAGGGGTCATAACGTATGTTTTTGAGACAAATAATAAAAAAAATATAGTTATTTCAGAATTTTGTTTGCAAGTGTCGTCTTCTTTTCATGTTAGGTAAAGGGTTAAAAATATCAGACTCATTTATTTAATTCAACGTTGAATCTGGATTCAAATACAGAACACATGTCCGGTAGAGTACTGTGGACAAGGATCAACAGCCCTTGTTGGAGTTTTTCCTCTATATCACGTGAGCCCTCGGCGCTGTTCAAATACAGGAACTTACTCCAACGCGGGTCGTTGATTCCAGCCCCCAACCCCGTACTCCATCCTCGTTGTATTCTGTCTTAGGATCGTGTCGAGCAGGTTAGGGGATTAACCAGGGGTAACCGAGAGATGAATGCTCTAACTAGCTTACCGAAAGAAGCAGAATTTGTATTGGTTGAAGGCATTTGCATAGTCAACGTACGGTGCACCTTAGCACGCTATCATGCAATCGGATAAAAAGTACACGCCCGTGAAGTGGTCATTTTCAACGGGATGGGCAGTATTTCCACGGAGGCAATAATATCAGACTGCAAACACTAATTATAGGAATAATCATCAAACATTCAATTAATGAAGCACCGGGTGCAACCCGGTGCTTCATTAATTAAAATTTTGCTAATGATTATTTTTATTACTTGTTGAACACATGCGTCCGCGGCACTGTCAGTGCTTGACTGAAGGACATAACGCAAATGGTGAGGATAAAAGTCGAACCTGACACCTCTCAACTGAAGCCCTACTTATTGATATAAGTGGATACTACGCACCTGTGACTGAAGACTGACATCCTATCACAACAAAGTAGAACAATACGAATCGATCGCTTGGTCCGCGATTTCGTCCAAAGTCTCTGTGTGCTTTTCTATCTCATTATTACCGCTCGAAAACGAAATTCGAATACATTGCATATTTAGGTTAGTCGGCGACACTGAAAAACAGGAAACATAAGTTAGTTGAAAAATGGACTTTTCACGGTAAATGTAAATCCGCGCGCGATTGTTTGGAAATGTTTTATCCTCTTTCCTGCTCCTCCCAGTGTAGGCCAATAAGATCACTGGTCGAAAACCAAGGCGAAAACATTGCATGAAAGGAATCATTGCTGTTTGACTTTCATGATCCAATGTTGTTTTGGGACTATTTTAGTTATTAAATCGTCCATTGAGTGCAATGCATTAGGAACGGAATAGTTGTCTGCCGGTACTATCAAAGCACCGTCTACCATGAACTGGTGTTCTTCATTTCGTTGAGTTGATGAGAGCTGATCAACTGCATATCATAGTAAAAGAAATTTGGAATTACAAAATCTATTTTATTACTTTCCAAAGTGTGATTTACTGGGATTTCCGGGTTTGATTATAAACGATAACTTCACAAGTGAATTATGCAATCAACAATTGGGTCATGTATCCGTGCGCGCAAACGAAGAGGCTTTGCCGTGGATGTAATGAGGACTTTATTTTTTGTTTTTTTAACCATTTACCTAATATGAAAAACAGACGACACTTGCAAAAAAAAATCTTGAATAGCTATTATTTTCACTTTTTGTCTCAAAAACATAGGTTATGACCCCCTCATTGGCACGAGCTCGTCGAGCTCGTTCCAACGAGGGGTCATAACCTATGTTTTAGAGACAAAAAATTAAAAAATAATGAAAATTAATTGGCGATTATTGAGAATAGCGCTGGCCGTTACGTTAGATAAAGGGTTAAACAATATAATTATCGTTAATAATGAAAAGTAATAAACAGAGTAATCGCTTGGCTGGACTGGTTACGTGAAATAATTCATTCGAGGCGAGGGACTATATTGTACAACACTCCCGTGCATTCGCGCACTTGTGTTTGTACAATGTCCCTCGCCTCTCATGAATTATTTCACGTAACCAGTCCAGTCCAGTCGAGCGATTTTTTGTTTTGTTTTATTAGGGTTTAACGACACATTAACAGCCAGGGTCATATCATGTCGGTGACAGTTTTACGGGTGGAGGAAGCCGGAGTACCCGGAGAGAACCACCGAGCAACGACGAGCAGCTGCCAGCTCTCCAACATCGTAACTCTGAACTCTGCACCGCGGCACAGACAGGGTTAGATTGGTTGAAGACATGCGCACCATCGACGTGCAGTACGCCTTAGTACACAGAGTCATCGTGCCCCCATGTAGGCAATCGGGGTTAAGTGCCTTGCCCAAGGACACAACGCGGGAGCACGAATCAGTCGCTGAAATGGTCACCCATCCAACTACTAAACGCGCTCGACGTTGCTTAACTTCGGTGATCTGACGAGAACCGGTTACCGCGACGCCACCGCGCCCCAGTCGAGCGATTACTCTCGATATAAAATTTACCTTTATTTTGAACTTGTTGACCTTCCTTGGGATTTATTCATCCCTACACACCAAGAAAAGGATCTCAGTGTGTTATGTACTGTGTTCGCAAATTTCATTTATTTTCACATTCTCACAATTTTTAAATAAACAATGCGTCAAAACATAATATTCTGAACTGGTTTGATTCTCTACATACAAAGTTCAAGGTGACACAATCGTATTACATATTAGACACCAAAAACCTCCGCCACGAGTCGCCGCCACCAGCCTCAAACCCTCCAGCCTTAGCCGGCCATTCATTTCATCCAGCCAGCTGTCATTAAATTTATCAGTCGCGAAAATATCCAGAAGGCGAGCCGGTGTGACAGGAATGATAGTCCGTAGGAAAATTAGTCCCTCTGGACTATTATTCCGCGGAATTATAGTCCTAGGTCTAACATTCCTAGGAATAGTAGTCCGGCGGACTACTATTCCTAGGAATGTTAGACCTAGGACTATAATTCCGCGGAATAATAGTCCAGAGGGACTAACGTTCCTGCGGACTATCATTCCTGTCACACCTGAAGAAAATTTTACACTTGAATAACCGAATGAAAGTTCACCTTTGCCCATGACGTATGCCACAAAGTCACAAAGCGTACACACAGACCCCCATTCTAGGCAGGGGCGTTGCGGGATTGCCTGATTTTCCGGACTGTGATGGCTCATGTCCCAACTGAAAAATATTCGATCTGCACCATGAAGGCATGCCATCGTCGAAGAAATGCCTTGATGGTGTAATTTGAATAATTTTCAGTTACGAGTGCAGTTCAAAATTGAAAAGTATTGGAAATTTATTTGCTTGCCAGCTTGTAACTTAATTGGGACGTATGCTACTCCACCCCATACATTCTTTTAGCGACTAGCGACTAGCGACACCTCTGCTGGACAAAAAATATACGCTAGCTCTGCGATGGAAATAAGAATGCCCAATTTTTGAGCTGACCCAGCCGGCTCTGCCGCCAAGAAAATAAGATAACTAGTCAGTCACCAACGTGATGATTTAGCCAGCCCAACCCACCAGCCAACAACTTTATAGCTGTGCCAGCCGCGAATTAAATATTTAACTGCTTCGGAGACAATTACATTGCTTGAAGATCTTCTATGTTAAATCAAGTCGGATATTATTATTATGAACAAGTACATCTGGGAAGTACCACTAATGCTAATCCTTTTATTTTTGACAGATTCAATTATTCTTATCAAGATTATCATGTGACAATATCGGTATATATGTATACGGGATGTTTGTAATTGACAAATCAACAATCCTCATGGTAAGTAAATGGGCAGGGTATCGAGAAAATCATTCTTACTTAAATGCTTTTGTTGTCTGAAGCAGACCATTTCACACAAAAAGTAACACGTCCATCGGATATTCATACTCCGATAAATAAGGTTTCATACCGGGAACGGGTTCCGAAAGTCGATCACGATACCCGGGAAATTCATAGACCATGGTATCAATGATTGCATATTTTATTTTTGATATTACCGCGAATATCAGTTTCTTCCTAGACCATCATCACTGCTGGAGCTATGGTTTAATCTCGCAAATGGAGATATCCCGGTTACCGAATCTGAAAATGTGTGCTACTGCCCTGGAAATTCATAGACTAGAATCGGGAATCAAAGGTTGCGTTCTTCGATTCCCGCTTCTGTCGTAGTATGTTTGTCTCTGATCAGGGCGACCTCAAGAGACGTCTTAGTCACGCGACCCAGAGACTCAATGTTTGATTGTCATGGTAGCCTGCGCGAGAGGCAGCCTTGTGACAATATTACCATAGTGATGCACGGGACTTAGTGCGCATGAGCAGCGCGTGTTAGGGTGGGACGTGTTTCCATCGTCCATTTTGTATACTGGAGGGCTCCATCTTGATTTTCATGGTAGCACGTGGTTGAGATATGACCCAAAACCCTTTAATAGGACAGGAGTATGTTCAGAGGGTGTGCTTAATTCAATGGAAGTAAATCTAATTACCACAAACATCCCGACGATCCCTCCAAATTTCCAAAAGCAACCCAAAACTACCGAAACGGACTTGATTTGGTACGGATTCCCCCAGAATCCTTTTTTTCCCCAAAAATAGGTGTGTTCCTTTGTAAAAGAGTCAATCTGATTACCCAAAATACCCCTTACAATCCATCTAAATCCCCTAAACTCTAAAATCAGCGAAACGGACTTGAATTTTTTCCAAATACTTGGCTTATACATATTATTCGGATTCTTTGAAAGTTATCTGCTTCTATCATTGAAAACTATAAGCTATGCTCTAGTTTCTTTCTATCCAACCCTGTTCGTTTTGTTTTGGAGTATATTTCAGTAGATTTGAAGAGCCTACCAGTTTGAACAGTTTTGTTTATTTTTACCTTATTAGGCATTTTTCTCTGTTCAGGCTAGTTCGCTAACCCTACTTCAGGTACCCTTGTTCTTCTTTCGAACAACATATGTTTCATTTATCCTGATCGTCCAATCAGTTAACTTTACTGTAAACAAACTACCCGTTCAGATCACTCCATTCATCTAAAACCCACTCTATGTTATCGTTCTATAATACAAGGATTCCAAAGCCCAAAAGTCAATTAAGTAGTAACTGGTCCAGGCATTGCTCGGACGACTCGAATGTCATCGAGCAAATGGGCTATCGAACATCTGCTCGAACGAATGACACCACATACTGCTCTACGACCCATCTCGGTATTTGAGGATATCTTCAACATGGCTCCTATACGGAAACACGTATCACCGTATTAACAAGCGTTGTGCACTAAGACCACGTATCATCATAGTAATAACGTCACAAGACGGTCGCTACCGTTACAACTAAACATGATCAGTCTGATCAGGGACGAAACATATGAGACATATTACTGAGAACCAGAAAATTCCCGTTCTTGAGTTTAAACCCTACCTATACAGCGACAGATGATTGATTACAATTATTATAATTTAATTCAGAGTGTTTGCTCGTCACATAAAATACCTTTATGCGGCCGAAGACTCGGCCATGTATACCATTTCATACCAACATTTGTACACTTGAAAGTTTTATTTTTATTTTCAACATAGGCTAATACACGCGGTTTCGAATACTGAAGAGAAAAACAACCCACGTGAATATCAACTAGCAGCAAACCGGCAGCAATTAACGTTTAATTGCACCGTTGGGCAAGCCCAAATTTCTTTTGCCGACAAATGGGCGGGGCAAAGCATAAACATTCATATCTGGGAAAATAATTCTTCGATTTATGAAAAACCCGCCTCGACCAATCATTTGTAAGCAAACCGGATATCATTAAATTTTTTAAAGCATACCGTGTTTAAAGGGTTAACAAATACAAATAATCAGGGGACGTAATAACCGTTACTTATTTCTAGTTCTTTATCCAACATTCGTTATCAATCGACATGAATAAGGAACTGGGAATAAGTAACGGTTGTCGCGTCCATAATAATCAACAGAAATCTTAAAGAAAAATGCATGGCTACTTTGCAGCTAAGTTATGATTGTAGAACACAGTCCAATTTTCAAAACAAAATTCGAGAATGAAATGATGACACAGATTTTAATTTGTCCTACCTTATAAGTTGTCGGGATTTGTAATTCATTAGATACATGTGGCCTCGTTCTTCTTACTGAACCCGTAATTCGATTGGCTGAGAGTTGGTTGGCTCCGTGCTCTAATCTCAGGTAAATTAAGTCTTACCGTGCTCTAAGTGCCGGAAGCTGGTCAATTAGAACATGTCTGAATCTACACTACGCGCGAGCAACGGCGCTAAACTGCACCTACAGTACGTGGAGAGTGAATTGTAACTAAATCACCCTCGGAGTGGAGTTATCACCCAAGCTATAACTTTCAAATTTAGTACATATCGACAAAAAGCACAAGCAATGTTTCAGCCAGTGGACCTCCGGGTTTAACCCGGAGGGTCCATTGGCTGAAACTTTGCTTGTGCTGCTTATGCTTTGTAACAAATTTATAATTATTGCTTGGGCGGAATCTCAACTCTGCGGGTGATTTAGTGATAATACACACCCCACGTACTGTATGACAGATCGAACACATCCCGGAGTTGATTTCTGTAAATTCGATCATGGAAAATAGACCGAGATCGAAACTGAATGTTGAACTCCCTGGCAGTGGAATTTGTGGCGTTCTGTTAGAACTATACACGAACAACTTACTCTGTATTTTCTTGGTCTGAATTCCCCTTTGATACTGTCAGCAAATCGCAGTCAAGTCTAATATCGACCACAGAACCGACACCGCGGTGTACCCCATATAAATACCGAAATCGATACCGAACTCAAAATCTCAATACAGTCCATTTGTAACACAATAACCCTAAATATGATCCCTGGATTCTGACAAACTTATGATTATTTTTACAAAGAACAACACCATTCGGTGTGTGAGATCCTCTAATGGTTTCTCCATTACTCGAGACGTTACATTTTAGGGCCCATGGCACTCCTACGTAATCCGACCTATGAGTCTGACTTGAAAAGCACTTGAAAGGTTAAACTAAATAAGTGATGGGGGGAAGGGTAGCTTAAACGAAATATAGTGGAAAAATTGTTTTCCTACGATCCATGAACGCAACCAAGCAAAGCATTTTTCTAGGTTATTCTTTCAGTCTAAGAAAACGAGTTAAAAAACAGCATAACTCCCTAAAGTAGATTTATTTTGAAGTTAACCCTTTTATTTTTCTAGTAATCAGTACAGCACAGTCGCCGGGGACTGGTCGTAATCCACGCGTGGACAGTGATATACACGCATTTGTTTACCAGGTAATAAAAATCATCATCAGCAAAATTTTAATTAATGAAGCACCGGGTTGTACGTTAATTAAATTCCTGATGATTATTCCTATAATTAGTGTTTGGAATATAATATTATTGCGTCCGTGGAAATATTGTTCACCCGTGAATAGTGACCAGTCCACGGCGGCCGAACTGCATGTGTTGGGTCAAAAACCTGAATGCTATCCTTGTTCGACAATCATATTTGCATCTATCCATACTACAGTTTTTGCCAGAATTGCTCATAGTGAGGAAAAATTGCATTTGAATGTTATAACATATTGCCCCTCAGATTACAACATTTGGTTTCCTTATTGGTGAAGAGGGTTAAGGTAAAAGAAAAAAAAACAGCAGTGTTATTATTGCTGTATCATATTACGCCCTAACAGTATGGAAAATATGAGCGGGAACCCGGATTAGATTTTCGAGAATTTTGAGTTCAATTGTCACTATATTTCGGTCCAGTTTTGACAAAGAAAAGGGTTTTCCCTATGATGAGGTCGTATAAAGGTCCATATTCAGGCTGATAATCATAAGTGTGCCATTATTTCAGAAACTTTTATAAGAAAGTTTTTGAGATATTGACTTAACAAGATAAAGTAGAACGCACCAACCTCACCAGGAAAAAAGAAGAAAAAAACACCCTAGAAAACAAAATAAACAAACAACAAAAAAAAAAAACATAGTAGTAATAAAAAAAAAATAATA
Organism: Pictodentalium vernedei; assembly: GCA_031216915.1. NCBI lineage: Eukaryota > Metazoa > Mollusca > Scaphopoda > Dentaliida > Dentaliidae > Pictodentalium > Pictodentalium vernedei. The sequence goes on from CM062290.1 coordinate 406,088,340, forward strand.
ATAATAATTATAAAAATAAAATATAAGACGAAAACAAAAATTCGGAGCAATAAGAAATGTCTTACCCACTGCAGAGCCAAACCAAATAATGTTCCATACTATACATGAAAGCAGTAGATCAAGTGTCTGTGAGAAAAATATTTTTGTAATGTTTTCCGCTATTCACAGTGTTAAAATAGAGGACCCCAAAGCATGCATGTCAAAATACCACCGGTACCAACATAACCGGTACAGGGACGGGACGGATCCTCTCCCGCAGAAACCGGTACCGGGACAAATCAACAATTGGGTGACATATCACAATCAGATGGGGGAAATTCGCATTTAACCGACCCAGTCCACAAGACCGCAAAGTCAAACATGGCATCGTACAATTATTCTCCGACGACATCAAAGTAATCATCAAGCACGAAAATCGTTCTTTATGATTACGTTGATGTCGCCACAGAATAATTTCTTTGAAGTAACCGATGACGGCGCTTTTATTGTCTTTGATGCCACGTATGAAAAATCAAAATGGTCGACCTTATCGAGGTCGCTGTGCAGACAGACCATGCACCTTTAGAGTGTTTTGATATGTTTATTCACAAATAAGTTGAAAGTACGTCGTGCAAGTGTGCTATACACGATTATCAGTCTTTCGGGAATAATTGTGTTCAGTACCCGTACCGGTTTGAGCATGAGGGAACCGGCGGTACCGGTAACGGTACAGGTACCGGTTGACATGCCTGCCCCAAAAACATTCCTAAATAGGACATCAGAGGTTCGGTTTGAACAAAGTTATAACTTCAATATGTCTGCTTTTGGAGCAGCAATTCGTTAGAAGAATATTTTTAATGTTTTATCCATTAGTCGCCAATCCCCTTGATTCTCATTTACAATTTGAAATCAAGCTATCGATCCACCAGTCAACTTCTATATGGAATTCGGCGCTATTATGGAACAGAATCAGTCTAGTCCCTGAATTGTCTAGCGCCTATTTTCTGCATTCACTCGTCTTGAATATTTCAGCTGGTCGGAAAATAATAACAAAGTAAATGTCTTGAAATTGGAAGCGAATTTCTATAAGTAATTCAAAGAAGCACTATTTCATTAGATACCCGACTTGGCCACCAAAATATTGTTTTGGTGGCCAAGTCTGGTATCTAATGTGATATTAGTTTTAAAATTTCGAAAGACAAATGCTGAAAATGAGGTGGACAAGTGAATGTAAACTCAAAAACGTAAGACAGGTACCCCCGACGCCGTTTCAGTCATTTCGCCGGTAGCCGACTTCTAATTTCTCAACTTTGTATTTCCGACTATGAGTTCTAAAATGTCCTAAAATTTCGACTCCGTGCAGTGAAATTAATTTTTGATGTTTGCATCTCTCGATAGGAATTTACTTCAGAGCGTCAACACCTTTCTGGCAATGCTGTTAAGAAAGTGTCAAGGCTTGAGTTCGGTTATTTCTCTAGCCGTCTGTTGTATCAGTTTAGTGCTGTGTTTTGTTGATTGGGAGAAGGGTTATGAGGAAATGGAAGGAAAAGCCTTCGACGGTATATACGTCACATCTGTTGTTTCTGACATCGGACTTTCAAATTTTTTCAACTTGTGTCTGGAACCAGCGATGCTAATGGCTCGCAGAGTAAACCCTTCCCAAAGTTAAATTAATGTTTACTTTTTTTTATACCTCCCGTCACATTTAACGTGACAGCATTCAATTCATTTGGGCCAATGAGCATACAACTATACCAAGACACCCTTCCAACTATCCCTTGCACTGAGTGTTTTGTTTATATATGGGTATCTTTTTTTGAGGTAGGGTCCCACATTTTTTTTGGGGGTGTAAAAACGTAAACTGACCCACTGCCGGCCCACACAGACTTCACTAAAATCTAGGATATTTTTTAGTTTTGGTCCTAAAGTCTGTAATTGTCATCTAAGGTGGTTTTCTAAAAGTTGTGAATGTATAACGGATGGAACTGCCTGGAAGGTTAGAAAAATCCATCTCGCATTATTTCAGCAGTATTCTTGTCTCCCCTCGCTGTTGATCCGGCAATGGATGTTAGGAGTTCGCCGGTCGATATGGTTTATCATTATGGATGGAGACGCAAGAAGATACAGTACAGTCGCCGTGGATTGGTCGTAATCCACACGTGGGCAGTTATGTCCACGAATCTGTTAACCAGGTAGTAAAAATCATCATTTGCAAAATTCAATTAATGAAGCACCGGGTTGGACCCGGTGATTCATTAATTAAATTTTTGATGATTATTCCTGTAATTAGTGTTTGGAACTTAATATTATTGCGTCCGTGGAAATATTGCCCACGCATGGAAAGTGATCAGTCCACGTCGACTATGCAGTCAGCTTTGCTGGTAAACATATGTTTTGAATCGGAGAGTTTGAAAGCTACAATAAATGATGAGGTTTTTTTTTATTTTCGCTTTTTTTGTTTATTTTCAGATTATTGGGACAATTGTAACATATGCGATTATTGTTCTGCAACTTAAACCAGATGGAAGTATCTCCGAGGTTAAAGAGATGATAAAATCAATGAATTGTTCTTTTGTGTAACCCCATTTGGACAGGCACATGTCGGGAAGAAGATGATCCGGAACCAATGGGTTATCAAAGTCGTACACTAAACTGTGATCTCAATCGTTAGCAAATGTATATTACTGGGAAGGTTATGCTGACATAATTTCAAATTATCCTCACTAACTTCTTCTGAAAGTCATTTCTAGTGCTTTGGTGCTTTGATAAAGATCAAACTTTATACAGTTAAAACTAGAAGTCCTGTCACGAATAGTGCGCTTATCTAGGCTTAATTGCGCGTTGGAACTGCGCGCAATTGCCATATCGAATGGCATCCAAAGCACGGCTGGGCCTCCTGGTTACTTATAGCAAACACATGCAATGTTTCTGACAATGGACCTCCGGGTTACCCGGAGGTCCATTGGCTGAAATATTGCTTGTGCACAGGACATATGTACAGAATTTGATAGCTTTACTTGGGCTATAGCGCGTACATTAACGCGCATATCAACGTGCTATTTGTGCGCATTTCATGACAAGACTTCTAGTTTCAACTGTAGAACTGATTGTACAAACCTTCCTAACGGAAATTATCCGAGAGTATCATGGTCGAATCCAGGAATTGAGATCTGAAATGCATTTGATATGAATTGTGATTTGATTTGATATGGCTCAAATCATCAAAGAACCGTTGCCTGCTTGTGCTGTATACATGCTGAAAGTGTCTGGTTGCTTCTTTCAGAAAGGTAGAGTACATTCGCCGTGGACTGATTGCAATGGGCAGTGATGTCCACGCATGCGTTTACCAGGTAATAAAATCATCATCAGCAAAATTTTAATCAATGAAACACCGGGTTGATGATTACTCCTATAACTAGAGTTTGGAATCTAATATTATTGCGTCCCTGGAAATATTGCCAGCCATGGAAAGTGACCAACACACGGCGGCTGTATTGTAGCACAAGAGACCCCGAAAATGTAATTTACTCACTCTTACATGTATACATACACTGGATTGCTAGTACGCTCATTGGTCACATATAGAAAAGTGTCGCCATTATTATTATTAATAATCCTACGCGCCCCCCCCCCCCCCCCCCCCACACACACTCGGGGATAAAAAGCGTACTCGAATCCGAGCAGTGGACTGTTGTCGATATATTATATCATCTCACGTGACTTTCGATTCCCTTCATTGGCTGCGAGATGCTATACTATTTCCAAAAGTTTAACATATCTAGAAATGAACAAATGACCGTGCTCTATTCTCCAGAACAATACACTTTCTAAAAATAGTCTTGGGATATTCGGCAACATACGACTGACGGAACATAATGTGCCACCACGTTTTAGTTATTCTCTAAGCTCAAGAATAAAATACCTGTCTTCGGTTATGAGTACTGAAGATTGAAGTCATGTTGGGTAACAATACTCTATTTCCCCGATGTGTCTCGGCGGGTGGGCTATTATTATTCGATAACCAGTCGTTTGTTATAGTCAACACTAAGCCGTGCAATACTTATCTTATATACTGAGTTAAAAAAGAAAGTATAATAGAAAAAAAAATAGCATAAAGGATGAAATATAATAGGTCTAATTTGCATGTTTGTGGACAAGAATTCGTGCAAAGAGTTTAATGACGTGTTGTGTTCTTGTCCACACAACCATATATACGTTTGCTACAGATTTCAAAATAGCACGTGCTAGAGAGTGGGCAATTAAATGGGTGACTGATGATTTTCTTTGTGCAATGTTAAGCTAGAGGGCTTGGGTTATTGACAAAACACGCTAGTTTTTGTCTTCCGACATTTTGAAAATTGCCAAGGTTAATCGAAAATCAGATGTTGTCTGCCATTGGTATGCATGAGGCTGGGATACCTCCAGGCGAGCTCGCTGCAGAGTTCGGAGTCACCGTGGCCACAATTCACCATCTCATTGGAAAGTATAGAACCACTGAACCTACTGCCGACCGACCGCGTTCAGGTCGACCAAGAGTTTCGACCCATGCACAAGACCGACACATTAGGACGTCTCACTTGTGGGATCGCCTCCTTCCGGCGACGAGGACAGCAGCAATTACTTCTGGTAGAACTAACAATAGAATCAGTGCACAAACTATCCGCAACAGACTCGCTGAATACGGCATTCGCAGTAGGCGTCCATACCTGACCCATACCTGACCCAACGTCATAGTACATTCAGAATGGAATGGTTACGTCAGCGTGTTCGCTGGCCTTAGCAACGTTAGAGCACAGTTGTTTTTAGTGATGATTGACGATTGTGTCTACGGCGCGCTGATGGTAGGGCAAGAGTGTATCACCGACGAGGAGAACGGTTTTCTGATGTTTGCGTGCGAGAATACGGCCGTTTCGGGTGGTGGGGGGGCGGTGTAATGGTTTTGGCAGGAATTTCCTTGCACCATCGAACGCAGCTGATCTTCGATGGTAATCTGAATGGACAGCGATATAGGAATGAAATTCTTACAGCTGTTGTTTTCCCGTTGTTCAACGCTAACGATGAATTGCAGTTATTCCAGCAAGACAATACCCAATGTCACGTGGCGCGTATCTGTTGTGACTTTCTTGTGGAGCAGAGCATCGAAATTCCTCCCTGGCCCCCCACGGTCGTCAGATTTGTCGCCAATCGAGCATCTTTGGGATCAACTGGACCGTCGGGTACGGCTTCATAATCTTCATGCGTTGGGCGATTTACGTAATGTTCTAAGGCAGGAGTGGAACGCAATACCAGAGGGTGACGTCCAGAGGCTTATCAGGTGCATGCAGCGGGATCTCCTGCAATCGAAGAGGCAAACGATGGACAAACACGCTATTGACTGCATGTGTGAACTTTTCATTTCACCCTATGTCTGAATTGCGACGTCCTGACGTGACGCAGGCAACATTAATAACATGGAATTATGCACATTCATACAGCCTGACTCGAAATATGAATTTACAATAATTTGTTTGGGAGAAAAGACGATAATACTAAAAGAATTGCTCCTCAAAGTTTATTATACTTTCTTTTTTTGACTTAGTATATATATGTTCAGGAAATCAATAGATCAAACCAAATCTGCTATTTGAAAAAGACTGTTGTGAATACGTTAATTTATCATTTTTACTGTAAGTTTGTTATTCGGATTTTTTTTTTTTTTTTTTTGGGGGGGGGGGGGGGGGGTAAACAGCACATTATACAGACACGGCCATTTAGCGGCTGAGTAATGCGGATGGTCAAGATAGGACCACATTACAACGCAACTAACTATTTCACTCTCAACATACAGTACGGCCGTCGTGGACTAGTCATTTCCCAAGGGATGAGGAATATTTCCACGGACGCAATAATATTTGATTTCAAAACACTAATTATCGGTATAATCATCAAAAATTTAATTAATGAAGCACCATTAATCAAACTTCTGCTGATAATTTTTTTATTACTTGGTAAACGCATACGTAGACAACGGTGACCACGCGTGGATTACGACCAGTCCACGGTGACTGTACTGTATTATCCTGTACAAACAGGATTAGAATTGAATGAAGACAAGTACTCCACCGCCTCGCCACCTCAATACACGCTTTAGAACTTAGCCATTAAAGATTGCGTGTCCCGTCGAAGACTAAACGCACTTGGCACATATAAGTTCGAACCGTCGACTATTCGATCTGAAATCCAGATCGCTAACCAATTACATCTTTCTTGTTTTGTTCTCTGGTCTTACTATGTTTTTTTTACGCGGCACGCGTTGATCTCTAAACAGCTAATTTGCTGAAACGCTCATTGTTCAAATACTGAATAAGTGAGTCCAACGCAGACATCTTCGGGAGGAGGGAGGGGGGGGGGGGGTGCAGGGTGCAGGAGTTGCTATATATGAACAATGCTGAACAGAAAAAAGAATTATCGAAGGTTTTTAGAATACCGACGCGACGCAATCTTCGATCGCGTTTTGGAGAATATACTTTGATGTATACGCTAGGGTTTAACCTCGGGAACAGGAATTCCGTGTTCCCGGTTCCGAAAGTTGGTCACGATATCCGGTAAATCTATAGCACAAAACTGTGAATCACGCATGGCACTTTTTATCTGTTAACTTTTTCTAAATTGAAAAAACTGCCCAACGCAAGTTTGTTAGATTTTGACAGCCCTTCCACGACTGAACGTTTTAGAATCGTGCTTCCTAAAAGCCCCATTTCACTAATTGACGGTTTCTCTCAATCAGTTCTGGAGGACTCAACCCTTTTCAACAGTAAGATCTTCTCTCACCCCAAAGTTCAAACTCGTCTTCATTTTCAGAATCACAAGTATCACCCACCTCCATCAACATCAATTCCTTCTTCACTGTCGTCACCACTCTCCTCTGCTTCAAGCAGAGGAGAATGGTGATGGCAGTGAAGAGGGAGTTGAAGCCAGGAGGTAGTGGTGATGCAACAGGGAATTATATTTTAACCTAGTACACGGAAAATAAATATCTTGATAATGTGCTCATTTTTTCGTATCACTGTAAATTGAATATTAACATATTTTAGTTATCATTGACAAAAACAAGTGCATTGATGCAAAAATTGGTATAGTGTTATTAGTTTTCATGTAAGGTAAACTCCATACTTTTGGTGAACTGAGTGGCAGTTGTAAGTGTTTGGTTTGAATTTGAGACTATTTTATCCGGTCTTTATTCAGTTCTTTTATTCACGGTACACACACGTGTAAAATGGTTACAAATAAACATATTGCACAAATGTAATAAGTTGTATACCGCGTGAAGTGGTATAGCCCTGGCTGAATGAGATCAACAAATTTTTCCGTTTTTGATTGTGTAGTTGCTTTAGAAGGTCCAGGTTAAGATCCTCCATAATATAAACTTTTTTATTTTCGGCATTCAGAACATTCGTTATTTCATTTAATTTTGATAAGAAGAGGTCGATGTCGGATTTAGGAGGGGTGTTGGGTCTATAGATGACGCCAATAATTCTGTGTTGGTATTTATCTTTCATTTCAATAAAAAGAGATTCGAAAAACATGGGGAATGAAGAATGAAATATCATTTATTACAATAAACGTGTGAATATATTGGCAACTATCATTATCTTATCAGGCAGCTTTCCTTGATTAGACCGTCGAGCTCGTTCCAAAGAGGGGTCACATGATATGGTTTTGTTGAAATTTTTTGAAAAAAAAATTAAAAAATGATATTTGAAATAAAAAATTTTGAAATCGTCTGCGTTGCGTAAGGGGTTAACTTAAGCAACTGGATGAACAGCACTTGACACTCAAGTGTGTGAAATGTGAATTCACAAGTCTAAAAGTAAGTGTTTTCGGTGTGTGGATGCAAAGGGAACAGTCAGAAATAGACTCGGACACACTAGTCTACATTGTACGTCTTCGTGAACCGCAATCAACCGAGGAGAATAAGATCCTTTCTGTAAATGGTCAACTAAGCCTCGCGATATATCGAACTTTGCGGATTGCCATGAACCTGTACTGAACTGGCGACAACGAACCTAAAAATCGTTCTGAAATCCGAACTACAGCAAGCATTCAAATATTCATGTTGTTGTGTGTGATCGATGTTTAGCATAGTGTGATCCCGCAGCAGATAGAGAGTTTGTTGTTGATGAGCAAGCCTGGAAATAAGCAATCTGTAATTTGCAGAAGGAGGTCCCCAGAGGGTGAATTTACTGATGCTACCCTATACAGTAGGATAGTATCTCCCAATTTATTCTCTGGGTACCTCTTTCTGTTTATGCCTGAGATCATGTTTCTGATGGAGGTTCCCAAAATGTAAATTCAGTAATGCTACCTTGCTGTGTATGGTAGCATCACCAAATTCACCCTCTGAGGACCTCATTCTGCAGATGACAGTCTGTTTATTTCCAGGCTTGTTGATGGGTCATCACAATATGCATTAGTTCGGATGCAAAAGACAGGGTTGAGGAAATTTATTGAACTACTTAATGAATAGAGCGTGACATGGATTTGACTACAGCTATATAGTTCCTAATGGGTGGTACAGTTTCCGACCGGAAGTGTAGGTAACTAGATCACACCTACTGGGCACAATGCAAATGGAGTTAACGACAAGGCATGGTCAAATCATGACATTCTATCGAACATCCTCCGACGAGACAAATAAATATAGACAGATTATCATGATAACGTGCTTGTCCTGTGATTTGTATCAGATAAGAGGTGGTGTCTAGAATGGGATCACAACGAGCCGGCTTTGCTGGCGAGTTGTGATCCCATTCTGGACACCACCGAGAATCTGATGCAAATCACAGGGCATGCACATTATCAGGATAATTCATTTATCTAACAATTCTGTCACATAAACAGATTAAATCTTAAATTATTAATACAGTTTGGGGACGTAATGTTGGGGGAGAAAAAATAAAAAGAAAACCCATATTTTATGGAACAATATTGTTGTGCACTTTAACATATTTATTTATTTATTTATTGGTGTTTAAGGTCACATATTTCTGCACAATGGCTAATCATGACCTCGACAGTTTTACGGGTGGAGGAAGCCGGAGTACCCGGAGAGAACCACCGAGCAACGGCGAGCAACTGTCAGCTCCCCAACATACTAACTCCACACAAGCAGGGTTAGCATTGGTTGAAGACAGGTGCACCATGGACGTGCAGTACGCCTTAGTACACAGCGTCACCGTGCTCCCACGTGGGCAATGGGGGTGAAGTGTCTTGCCCATGGACACAACGCGATTGTCGCAGGTGGGATTCGAAGCGAGGACCTCTCGGCTTGCAACCTGCACCTCCACCGACTGAGCCACCGCGCCCCCGTGTACTTTAACAAACAATGAGTAACGCGGTCACCGCTAATTTTCAAAGCTGCGTGCGTTGTAAAATTATTCATTCTCAATGGCACTTCCAATGATGATACGCTTGAATTTACAAGTGTGTAATATTTAATTGTGCAGTTTCTATTTATTGTGTGTGTGTAGGGGGGGGGGGTGGGGGGGGAGTGGCTATTAATAGTTCTGTCGCTAATTGTAAGGAATTTTGTTTCGTTTTGTAAGCTATCAGCTTAGTCGATCACTGAAACGCACATAGAATGTATTCATGCGCCTGTTACGATAGTCCGTTGCATTCCCGGAAACAAGTCGTCTATGTGATACGGAATCAGAATGAGTCGTCTACATGATACGGAATGGGAACACATTATGTGATACGTACCGTTTCTTGAGGTTTTCAAGCCAAAATGTATCTGATTGTTAGATAAATTATAATACCGCGTGAATTTTGTGACAATACATTTGCAACAATTTACAGACTTGTCATATTCAAGTTGGCGATCGATCTCGTCTTTATTCGCCCTCATGATCTAGACACTCTCCGAGCCGTAAACGCAGTCCTCGTGGTGTTTACCGACGAGAATAGAAGTCACGTTTGCGTCTCTGAAAGTATCGGCATCAGTTGGATGTGAGAAGTGTTGGTTTATCCTATAAATAACCTTGGATAATTTTTTGCTTTATTCACCTAGTTGGGTGATACGTTTTCCCCGTAGGTTTAACACTGAAAGAATTTATTCTCCTAGTAGCGACGGACTTGTTGACCTCTGGCCTCTATCACATTTGTCTAGCATAATTAATATTTCGATTGTTGATTTCTTTAAATCTTCTTGAAAGTATTACACAATGCCAGTAGAAAACACCACACACTGCTCATATAATAAAGTAGTTTTGCAAGTTTAGCTGAAGTTTGTAGAGGAATTATGTTTAGACAGAAATGTATTACTGCGCCCTGTTTTTTTTTGCCAATTTTGCTGGTCGATCGAATTGAACCAATGTGCTCCTCACTTCTCGCTGTGTTTGGTAATTTTGCCGCGACTGCCCTAAACAAGATTTATGGGATAAACAAAATAAACGTGTAGTGTTTTCAAGTAAAACAGTTATTCTAATCGTATGATTAAGAATGAAACCGACTCGCCAGAGGCTCGTCGGTTTCATTCTTAATCCTACTCGTAGAATAATTTTTTTACTTGAAAACACTATACGTTTATTCTATATTTATATATACAGTCCCGGGCGTTTTCTAAATTGTCTGGTTTTCCTCTCCGTTCTGATATTCTGAAAACATAAATTTAACTGCACGTTTTGATTTTTGTTGTGCAGGGCGCCTCTTGATTTTTAAAACCAACTGTTTACCCGTGAAAAAAAATTGGTTTCCGGCAACTGATAGGAGAATAGGCACAGGTATGAAAAATTGTTTAGAGTGCAAGGCATTTGATGATAACATCACGGCTGGCCAACTTCAAATGTTGACACTTGTCAAGTTTCAGTGAGGTTTACAACCTTACAAACGCCGAAGCTGCTCAATTTACGGTGTTAAAAGGTTTCGCATTTTTCATTTCATTCGCTAACTTTCTATCTTAAATTTGAGAAGAAATGTCTTGTTTTCGGCTGACTCCATTGTATAGCAGAAAGCCAGTCAATAATGGAAGTCAGCCAGTCAATTATTTATTGTTAGATGATAGAGTTACTTCCCTTGATATGTTTCCTAATGTACTATCCACTTCTCTTTCCAATGTGTCGCGTGAAGGATAACCAAATGTTTCATTAAATGAAATGTGCATCGAACCTCGTCTGTTACAAACTAAACGTTAGGCCTTAAAAGTAAAAACAAATCTGTTTCTCAGGTCCGTCCGATCGATCGTTTTGGCTGCTGCATGCTCTCTTTTTATAACCAATGCAAACTTGAAAAAATAAAAAATAAATGAATAAAGCATTGCAAAGCCTTCAAAACCTATTTCAAGGGACGAAATACACCTCCGCCCATGCTATTCTGTACATTATGAGACCTAAAACATAAAACAAAATAAGAACATGAACTTTTGATGGCGATGAAATAATTACAAAAATAAAAAAAATAAAATAAAAAATACCGCCCGCCCACATGCAATTTTACCAAACAATGGTCTGAGAAACAGAAAATTTACTTTGTGGGGCCTTAATGCTTTCATCAATACTCGTGTAGTTAGTCAGTTAATATTATTTAGTTGGAATCATATAATTACTTTCGTTGGTATTATTATTGTTGTTACTCAGTGTTTAGCATGATGTCTTATTGATTGCGCTGCTTAATAAATACTACTCTATTCTATTGTTAGATGAATAAAAACAAGTTGTAAAATCAGATTACTATATTCATCACATTCGATAATAATGAGTCATCTGCTAATTGTGAGCTACATTTAATGAATGCATACCGTTATTTTAAATGACGTATTGCAGGTGGTCGTGTTTGTATAGTGTAAAACTAGAGGCCGCCATCTTGGTGGTTGTTCTGTGACTGGAAGGCTTCTTATAGATTGGTGGTCTGATCAGGATGGGTCCGATTGAACTGGAGTATACATCATAAAGAACCTCAACTCAAAGAAACGGACTTGACAAGGCCTCCATATTTGATAGCACTATTGGCATGGAAGGCGGCTTCCAACAGTAAGAGAGTATCTCCCGGAAATGTTTTCGATTATGGTCACGAGGAACGCCTTTAATAGAGTATAAACTATCATCCCTCATATCCATAGATATGCTCCCGGCGAATGGAACAGAGTTTCCTCACTATTTATCAGCCTCTAGAATTACTAGGCTACTGGAAATATTCAGGCTAAAAGTCCATTTCTGTGGGTAGGCTGATTTGAGGGTGTTGTAGGTGACTGTCGGATGTATATGGGTAATAAGGTATACTCCTGTTTAATCGAAAACTCCCAGAAGACAACCCGCACTCTTAAAAGACTTTCAGGATCATAGTACCGACGTGCCATCAAAGTCAGATCCGTATCAGTGATTTGTCGTTCTTTTTCGTGATTTTCGGGTCTTTGGGGTAATTATATATATCCTAAAATAAACAAACGCATACCTGGACCATAATCCTTTCTACAGGAAGCCTTCAAGTTACATAGAAACCACATGCCACCGCCAAGATGGAGGCCCCCAGTAAACAAAATGGCCGATGGACACACCTGTCATCCACAGCGATGACGTCACAACCTTGCCGATCACATGCGCTACCATGACAACTCAACATTGTTGCTCACTTGAGCTACCATGACAACCCGGATGCGTGTCTATGACGACACTTCTGAGGTCCGCTGCGAGTTCCGACTGAAGGGCCGTTTACCACTTCAACTACAAACGAAATCGAAATACGTGTGCTTTTATGCACGTGAGCCAAGGCAGCGCGCCACAAAATTACGACTACAAGTGCACCCAGTCCACCCTCACACCAACCCCACAAATATGCTCTGCATGATACGTCTTCTAATGCAATTACATATTGTCCCCTGAGTGGAACAAGACGACATCTTCAAAGCGAACGAAAAAAGCAATTCAAACTGAGTTCAAGCTGGCATTCTATCAAGTCTCTACATGTCCTCGTTTCGCCTTACGCCGGTCGTAATGTTCAAATATTTGTAAGTCTGGCCCTCCACTATTGGTATGGACATAACATGTTCGACCCAACTCTCATTAAAGTCCCATTTACTAAGTTGGTATCAGAGTACGGAGTAAAAGTCTACGGAGTTTTAACAAACGTACAGAGAGCGCGGTTCGTCTTGAAACCGAAAGGTTCGATCTCCGCTCGGGGTAACTGCATTCAATCCCTAATGCCTACGCGGGGGCGCGGGGGCGCGGTGTACTAAGGTGTACTGCACGTCGATTGCGCACTTGTATTCAACCAATGCTAACCCTGCATGTGTGAAGTTAATACGCTGGGAAGTGGGAGTGTTGCTCGCCGCTGCTCGGTGATTCTCCCAGGGTACTCCGGCTTCCTCCACCCATAGAACTGTTCGACACGAGGTAGACCTGGCTGTCGAGGATGTCGTTAAACCCCAATAGATAAATAAATAAATAAATAAATAAATAAAGTCACAAAGCGACGGTGCAGGATCATAGGTCTGGTTACCATTTTTGACACTCTGAATTAGAAAAAAAACTGTGACAGAACGGTCGTTCCTATATCTAATCACTGAATACACGAGGCACTGAGGGATTTTGCTTGGGTACAGTATAGTCGCCACGCATGCGTGGACATCAAAATGAAAATCACAAGCAGCAAAAGTTTAATCAATGAAGCACCTTGTTGTACCCGATGCTTCACTAATTAAATTTTTGATGATTATTCCTATACAGTACGTGGAGAGTGGACTGTAACTAAAACACCAGCGGAGTGGAGCTATCACCCAAACTATAACCTTCAAATTTTATACATATCGACAAAAAATACAAGCAATGTTTCGGCCAATGGACCTCCGGGTATAACCCGGAGGTCCATTGGCTGAAACGTTGCTTGTGCTTGTTATGCCTTGCAACAAATTAGCAATTATTGCTTGGATGGAATCTCCACTCTACGGGTGATTAGTGAGAATACACTCTCCACGTACTGTAATTAGTGTTTGTAATCAAATAGTACTGCGTCCGTGGGAATACTGCCCACTCCATGGAAAGTGACTAGTCCATGCCGTCTACACTGTACGTCGATGTTGATTGGGCCAGTGGTGACGGAACTACAGTGAATATGGTGGGGGCACTAATCATGTTTTTTCAGCTTTTGCCTCAAGAACCCACTGTGCTTGGTCCAAGTTAACGTATTCCGGAATGATTTTGGCAAGTGTTGTCTTCTATTCCTGTTTAGCGAAGGGTTAGGTAATAAAAATAAACTAAATATGATTATGTTCTTCTACTCTTGCGTGAAAATAAAAACTCCTCAGATACTCGACCTTGGCAAAGATGCACAGACACCTCTTGTGCACGACACACCAATCACACATACGTTTTGAACACCAGAGGTTCAAGGGTTTCTATTTATCGTCGGTTCAAGAATCAAATTTTCTATTTTCAACACCAAAAATCAACGATTTAAAGTGTTCATAACTTTGAAGCTGTAACGGACATTTTAAAACTTCCAGAACATTACTGGCAGAGAATCCTGAGACATGTCTACATACCAAATTGAAGACTTTTACATTTTCTGCTGTGTGGACAGTCACGTCAAAATGTTCGAATAAAAGAAAATTGAATCACTTGTGGTCCATCTGGCATGGGATATGAAGCATTAAAAACTGTGATATTTTGTGATCCACTAGTACATAGCAATCCCGAAAAGGGCACACCCACCCTCCCCCACCCCAAATCAAACAAATAAAAACAAACAATAGAGGAAAAACACCGTCCCTGTCTTATATTGTCATGACAAATCGACTTTTGATAAAGTTATCTCCCTTAACATTATTGGACAGGGAGGAAGGAACAATTAGCACCTATCACTAATATTAATAACACTTTGGCCAGCCGCTGATTTGTCGCGGTTCTCGGAAGAGAAGGCCTTGGTTACCCCTGTACTCCCAACTGCCTCCCTATTCCCACGCTTCTCCTCTCCTCCCAACACTCAGAGACGAACTGCTTGATCACATCCCTTGCCGCCTCATTCTTCCAAATCTCTCCGATTAGCATATTAACCCTCTCCTTTGAGTCTCCCCGAACCACATGTCCTTCATTCTCCCATCCCACTTCCCCATTGTACTTCCAGTGAATCTTATTCTGTTAGACTGGTACTTTGTGCATGCTAGAAGAAAGTGTTCCAGGGCCTCCACCTTGCCCATATTACACATCTGGCACTACTTTTCACTGTTTTTCCCAATTTTCCCCTCAGCTCCAGGGACCGCGACCTCAGCTTGAACAACAGTAACCCCCAAAGGTGCCATCAAAGTACTCTTCAAAACCTGGCTTCTCTTTATCACGCAGATCACACAAATACCTCTTTGATTTGACCCCATCTCGCCAATTACGGTTACAATCCTCCATGACCCTTTCTCTGATGATTTTTTTACCCTGGTTTGCCGCAACGTCCAGGTCCGAGATCTCCAATGAGTAGTTCTCTATTAGCTCCCTCACTTGGACCATCCACCCCGTCTTGATATTTGAGTTGAAAATTCTCAAGAACATTATTTTACACCATCGGCTGTCGGGGAAATTTACCAAATTCTTAAGATAACCGAGTTTCAACAGGTCTATCCTGTCCTTGATCCTCATCCACCCAAGCTCACCCCTGATTGCTTCTAGCGCTGCGATATTACTCGACCCCGTTATCCATCGGCCTGTATCTTTCTGCAGGATTTCCAAGCTCTTTACGGCCGTCTGGTTTGGGGGTACCACTTCCGTACCATATGTTATACTTGGCAGACCCACCATTTCCCAGATGGTTTTCCCAAAGAAAGCCTTATAGAAACTGTTTCTCCCTATAAGTTTCATTTGGTTAAGGATTCGCTTCCCCTTCAGAATCAATTTATTTGTGTGGTTTCGGTAGATACCTCTTCCTGTAATGTTTATATTTACCCCAATTACTCGTAATCACCTGTCTCTCCTACACTGAGAAGTTTGCTGCTACTTTCCGAAATGCAGAACTCCCCCACTCTCCACCTCCGAGTGGGGTCCACTTTGCGACCCACAGGTATAACTTTGCTCTTGCTTTCATTAAGTTCGAGTCTCCATTTGCTCCCATATTTCCCAACAATTCCCAGCATTTTCGTTAGCCCCTCTTCGCTTTCTGACACTAGCACCATAAAGTCTGCAAAAAATAGCCCTGGGATCTTCAGGTCCCCAACTGCTACCCCCTCGTCGTTATGCAGGAGTTCATCTCCTAAACCTTTGATGTAAAATGCAAACAGAATTGGCGAAAGGATGTACCCTTGTTTTAGGCCTATCTCTCCATAGGCACACGTTTTGTTGTAATGTTTCCCAGGCTAAGTTCACCCTGTACGTCTTTATATAATGCTTTCATAATTCCAACAAAATCGCCTCCTAAGCCTAGAGCTTCCAGCTTGCGCCACATACCCTCCCTCCATACTCTTTCGCAGATTCTATCATTTGGGATAGTACGAAAAGATGGTCAGTAACTCTCCTTCCCTTCCTGAAGCCATTCTGAATTTCTCCCAAAAAACCCTTCTCTTCAATCACCTCATCTAGTCTCCCATACAGGACTTTATAGAAAACTTTTCCAATGTTGCTACTGACAGAGATCCCTCGTTAGTTATCCAAAACGTCTTTTTCCCCCTTTTTGTGAATAAATGTCACTTTTACTTTCTCTGCACTCCTTTGGGGCCTCTTGATTTTCTATGGCTAGGTTGAATAGGGCAGTTAGGCTTTCCTCGAATTCCTCTCCCCCTTTTTTGTTAAACTCGTAAGGAATTTCATCCACCCCTCCCGCTTTTCCATCCCTTAATTTTGAGATCACCTTTCGCATCTCCTCCGTTTTAATTTCGCTGCACACGAAATTCGATAGGTTTTCCTCGACCTGATTCGGACACTCAGGTGGGCTCTCCGTGCCCCATCGCTTATCGTTTAACTTTTCCCAATGCTTGACTAGTTCTGATGCGACTTGATCTTGCTCGTCTGTAACTCTGCCATCTACTTTAATATTCTGTGGGTTACTTCCTTTGTTACGTTTATTCACCCATTTCCAAAATACGTTCGAACTCGACCCCCCTGTTGTCCTTATCGTCCTAATAAGACTGCTATTTCGCACTCTCCGATTGTCGTCTTTAAACTTATTTACTTTATTTCGTGCTTGTTGGCATTCTTCCTTTGCTACTGTGGTCTCGTTGTCTCGCTCCCCCCCCCCTCCCCCACACTTAAGTTTTCTTAAGCACATTTAGCTTTTATACCCTTTATGGCCCTTTTTAGTTCTTCATTCACTCTGTACCCAAGTTCTCATGCTGTGCAACATAATTTCTTGAATCACTCTGTTTTCTCTTGTTTAACCTTGAACTTAACCAATTATATCTTGTTTGACAGAGCTCACTGAGCTCTGTGAAACAAGATATATTTGGTTAAATATCAAACTGCATTATGGACAATATTTGTATCTGAAAACTTTGCCATTTTGACACCACAGTGCAGGGGTTAAGAAGTAAGCAATTGGTGAGAAACTACCTATGCCATCTATAAAAATAAAGCCAAAATTCCTTTTGTTTCTCTGAATAATTTTGAGCTGTTTTTTGTTTTCGTTTATTACAAGTAACAAAAGGAAACTTGTTTTTTATGGCAAACAATTGGAAGCAACTAGTTCACAGATAAGCATTATTTGTAATTTGTAATATCTCTCAGAATCACACCTACTAACACTAAGTATCCACCTTAGCTTTTTGTTTAGTGAAGACATATTTACAGCAATTTGCAAGTTTTTAATTTCCCCAGTAAAAATTAAATATAGCAAATCTCACATCCTAAACTTTTATATTAACTTTTTACCCAACGCAAGTAGCTGTAAATTGAGAGTATACGACCACTTTGTACATGTACGTGTACAAAATACGTATACGATGCGTTTACCAACGTGGGATTCAGTGTTAAATCGCACGCTTGTTCACAAAAATGTTCAGTGGTCTTGAATCCGCTGTTTTTTTGTGACTCCTAGATCGCACTTTTAACGTTCAAATACTCGTGGTGAACGTTGAATGTCACGCGTTTTTAAAAAAAGGTGAAATTGTACATTTTCACTTTTTTTTTTACTTTAAAAATTTTTGTAAACGTTCCCATCGCAGATCAGACCATCGATCCATCGTTGGTGAACGCGAGCAAAATTCTGGGCTAGCATAAAAAATACGGTTTGCGGATTCTGGACCAGTGGTCTAGAATCCGCAATTGTTTTGAGGCGGTGGGTTTTTCCCATTTATGATGTAAGTAGGGGAATACCCATAGCGGGATTTTCCAAACTCATCTAATTAACCAATCAGATTACCTGATTCTCCGCTAATTAACCAATCAGATTGCTTGATTCTCATAAACTTAATCATACAGAGTTATCTCCCCTCGTCTTGGGGTGGGGGAATACCCGGATTTTTTTTTTCCAAAAAAACTTGACAGACAACTATTGAACGCTTCCATTTCTAACGTGAGTGGGGGGAATACCCGAGGAAATAAAAAAAAGTGATCGATATATATAGGAGAGAAAAAAAAAACATAAACATAAAAATAATTATACATTTAATTTTGAAAATAATAAAATAACTCGCATTAGCATACTTAAAGGAACATTAACAATTAAAAACGAAAAATGTTTTTACAGATGGATTCTAGACGCCGAGATCGAATTTTAGGGGAGTATGAACGTGCTAAGAAGGGCATTCAGTCGGCTGACAGAAGCAGACGTCTTGGTGAGATGGAACTCAAACGCGAAGCCACAAAAATATTTAAACCCGTGACGCAGTGTCAAGAGCGAAGCAGGAAGGAGATAGTCGAAGAATTGAGACCCATTAAAGAGAGTTCTTTAAGAATGGGTTCGTTGGCTCTTAGTTTTGGAAATCGGCATTCCGTTCAATCTACACCGGATTACGTTCCCACGGGAATTCAAACAGAGAGCGAGAGCGACACCGATACTGCTTCGACTATCACCACTGGTAGCGTCGCATCGTCTGATGATGGCGGTAAGAGAGGTCTGTTGTATGGATTTTATAAGGATTCGGAGGGGAGAATTTTTGTCGGTGACACAGAAGTAGATATTCGCGATGATGAATTGATCGTTGGTTCGAACAGATAGGGATTGACTGATGGACTGCGCAGATTGCTCCTTTACGACAAGCCTAGCGATTACACGGAACAGGATTTCGACAATTACGGTGACATTCTGGTTCAGATCCACGCCATGAAGGGAAATAACGATACCAGAGAGACGAGACCCAAAGCCAACAGAGGTTACAAGTGGACGAAAGTGGTGAAACCCATATGGGATATGAACAAGAAGTTCGTTGAATCGGTGACTGGCAAAGGGGTGAAAACCACTTTTCTTCCGAGCGATTCTGACGCTCTGTCTCAGAGATTGAGTTTGTTGATGGCGAGCAGACGGGCTGGTAACACAGGATTAGATAATCAGATAGTTACTATATCTGACGAATTGTTAAGACAGAAGGTTTTGAATAAAAACCGTTATAAAAGGCTGATGAACGAATTGAAGGATTGATGTGTATATAATAAGTAGAGAGAAACAAACAAACAAACAAAAATGAAACAGTAAATTTTTACACTAGAATAATAAAAGTATTTAAAAACAACAAAACGATTTACCAGTGAAAAAAACAAAAATATATTATAAAAATAAAATATGTTAGTGATAAAGAACAGGGGATACGTCAGAACTTACGTTCAAGGCGGTTCTGGCATCGTCGATTCTATAATGCGAGCGTTCACGAGCGATGAGGGTAGAAAACTCGCATCGACCGCGATTGAGGTCGGTAAGAAGACGGCTTTGGATGCTGGTAAGAAAGCCGCTTCCGAAGTCAGTGGTAGGATAGCTTCTGTGGCTGGCAAGAGGGCAGCCGACGCGTTGATCGACAAGTTGGTCAGTCCGCCGGCGAAGCGAGCTGCGTTAGAGCGAACGCCGAAAAGTTGGAAAGATTTTAAGGATGCTGTGGTACCCATACAAGATTTAGCCAAAATGACGAGTGGATCTGGATTGAAGAGAACTCACAACGGTGTGATATAAATAAATAATAATATTAAAAACTGAGTTTGAAAAACATAAAAAAATTTGTGTTTGAAAAGAATCTAAAATAACAACAAAAAAAAAAATAAAACAAAGATGAACATTAAAGATATGTCTTGGAACGACGCCGCGACCAAGAGGTCGAATAACGAGTTCTTTCCCAAAAGCATAAGAGGCTTGATAGTGGGAAAATTGAATTGTGAAAAGACCAATCTGTTGATGAATCTGTTGTCTCGACCCGACTGGTTGGATTACGATAGATTGTTCGTGTTTGGCAAGAGCTTGTTTCAACCCGAATACAGATTGCTTCGAGAGTGCATGGATCGTAGATTGCCCAAGGACGTCATAGCCAGAATCTTTGACAGTAGGGAGGAATTCGACAAGAGTGAAGCTTCACTTTAAACCATTTTGGACGGTGCGGCGATGGGACTGATGAAGAGAAATGCATCTTCGAACGTCGAGTGTCGATTTTATGAGAACGCTAGCGACGTTCCGGATCCTAGAGAATTGAAATCGGAAGATAAGAATCTCATGATTTTCGACGATCTGCTTTTGGAGAGACAGAATCGATGCGAATCGTCTTACGTTAGAGGTCGACACAGCAACGTGGACTGTTTCTACCTGTCGCAGAATTATTTTCGATTGCCCAGACAGACGATAAGGGAGAACGCTAATTTTCTATGTCTCTTTCGCCAAGATCTCAAGAATCTCAATCACATCTACGGCGATCACGTCGCAAACGACATGACCGTGGCAGAATTCAGGAGATTCTGCAAGAGGGTTTGGGATGGAGGACTTTACAATTTCGTCGTGATCGATTTGACAAGGGAATTTAATCGCGGAAAATATCGGTGCGGATTCGACAAGTTTTATGTTTCTGATGATAATAAGATAGAGCATGAAAATAAAAAAAATTTTTAGAAAATAATAAATGTTCAAATAATTAGTTTTAAAAAAAAAAATAAAATAAAATTTAATGTTCGAACATGGAGAATTGTTAGAACGGATAGCCGAGAATACGGCTGCAAAACAATCCATTCAAATCGTGGTGAGTGGCGATTCGACTCGATTCGCTACGAAATTCGAACCTTCCATCGAATTGAATAGAGAGAAAAGATACGAGATGGCGTTGGTGAATCTGGAGACTTATTATTCCTTTCCCACGTCACCGAAAAGAATAACTCATTCAAGTATTCCGACGGAGTGGATTGGTTGGAGATTCGAATTCCCAAAGGAAGTTACGACATAGACGATTTGAAAAATTACATTCAGACGCGAATGAAGACAGATGGAAAGGGAAGCAACAAGATCAGACTCGCTCCCAATCCTAATGCCTTACAGACGATGTTGGATTTGAAAGATAATTTTTGAGTGGATTTCAACACGGACGATTCTATAGGCAAGATGTTAGGATTCGATCGAAAGATGTATCGAGACCACGCGGCATCTGAAAATACGGTCGACATTCTCGCAGTCAATAGCATTCTGGTGAACGTGGACGTGATTGCTGGAAGCTACGTGAATGGTAGCGCTCAACCGACAATCTATTCCTTCTTTCCAAACGTGTCGCTGGGTTATAAGATCGTGGAGCGACCTCGAAATTTAGTTTATCTACCAGTGATTTTAGACACGTTGTATAGTCTCAAAACCACGTTGACAGATCAAAATGGTGAACTGTTAGATCTTCGCAGAGAGAGGATGACGATACGATTTCACATAAGAGAAATATAAAAGCAAAAAAAAAAAAAATGTTGTATATATATATAGATAACAAAAATAAAATAAACGCAATATTAATTTTACAAAATTATTTTAATATAAATAATTATTATTAAACAAGAAAACAATTGAAGTAAATATATTTAAAAAAAAGAATTATGACAGAATACGTGATTAAAAACGTGAACATATCCGCAGGACAGAGGAAGAAACTTAAGAGAGTGTTAACAACTCGAGGTGAGGCAGTGAGATTCAAATTCACTCACGAAGATCTGACGAGAGGCGGTCAGGATTCGATCGCCTGGACCAGAAGTCAAAGCAAAAGGATAGAGAAAGCGATTCGCGATGGAAGAGGGTTGACGGTGAGATTGAGTCCCGCTCAATTGAGATACAATTTGAGAATGAAAGGTGGTTTCCTACCGCTATTGGCAGGAATCGCCGCAAAAGCATTACCCTTCGCCGCAAAGGCACTACCCTTTCTCGGAAAGATTCTCGGCGTGGGAGCTCTCACGGGACTTGTGAGTTCGGCAGTTGAGAAATTAATGGGTGGTAGCGGACTGTTTTTGAAGAAGGGAGGAGCCGTGTGTCGCATCCACGTAGACGACAGCGGTAAATGATTGTATCTAGAACCCGTTAGAGGTGGCAACTCTTTGAGTGGAAACGGTCTCTGTCTGAAGAGTGGACAGAACGTTGAGCGACTCGGCAAGGGTTTGTTGCTCGGAGAGAATTCGCCATTTAAGAATATACCAATTTTGAATATGTTATTATAATATAAAATTATATAATTATATAAAATATAAATCATAGAAAGTATAAAATAATATATTTAAAATGGATAAAATGTGGAGAAACAATTAGACGATAATGACGAATATCGCGAGACAGAGTGCGAAAAAAAAAATAAGATGTGAAAAAATGGTTAGACGCTAATGGTGGATATATAAGGAAAGAACTGATGAAAGAGATAGATAAAGCGCAGGATACATGGTTGAAATTGAAAAGAATGAGATGCTTTCCACCGTCACCACTACCTTCTGAAGAGAATGGTATGATGCGAGTGTTACCAAGAGATGCACAACATTCGTTCATAATTATGATTCGGATAAACAAATGTGTTGTTATAAAAACGTATCATATTACAAAAAAAAGAAAAAAAGAAAAGAAGAATCAACGCTGAAATTTAAGAAAAAAGGAAACGTTATTACATTAAATGGGTAATAGTGAAGAAGGAAAACAAAAAAAAAAAGTAATGAGATCTAAAAGATGATCTCATTACTTTTTTTTTCCTTTTTCTCCGCTAAAAAATCAATCTCTCTATTGTTTATATTTCCAAGCCCGTTATTAGCATGTTGACACTCATGTTTTTCAAGATGATCTCATCACGTTTTTTTCCTTCTTCTTCGCTAAAAAATCAATCACTCTATTGTTTATATTTCCAAGTCTGTTATTAGCATGTTGACACTCGTGTTTTCTCCTTTTTCGAAAATGTGTTGAATGTTTATCTTTACTCTTTTGATTTTTTTTACGTTGGTGAACTTGCTCTCACCACCCGATTTCTCTACGAGTTCGCATGAGATTTTTGGATATATGTAACTTCCAGGGTCAAATCATCCTCGTCGAATTCTTTATCTTTAGCGATGACGATTTTCTGCAGATCGCTTTGGTAGTCATAAAACAAATCGAGCATGGCTTCGTCCAATTTCAAAGTCATCTTATATCTGTCGTATTTATGCTCTAAGTCCTTCATCTCAATCTTGTTCAATTCGATGGGATCGTGTTGTTGTAATCTATAGATTTTATGACCGAATTTCTTATATGTTTCGACTCGTTTCAATTTCAATTCGCATCTTTTAGGTGTTGCTGTCATGATCGATTATTTGTTTTTTTGTTTTATGAATTCTTGCAAATAATGTATATTTTAAATTTTGTATTTTAATAATTTGTTTAAAAAAGTTTTGTTTTTTTTTTTTTTTTTGCTCTTTATATATAAAAAAAAAAAAAGTTTTTAATTTTAATTTCTTTAATGTGAAAATTGTTTTGTAAAAAGTAATGAGATCATCTTTAGATCTCATTACTTCTTTTTTCCTTCTTCTTCGCTAAAAATCAATCTCTCTATTGTTTATATTTCCAAGTCCATTATTAGCATGTTGACATTCGTCATTTTTCCACTTACGAAAATGTTTTTAATGTTTATCTTTACTCTTTTGAGTTTTTTGACATCGGTGAATGTGCTCTCACCACCTGCTTTGTCCACGAGTTCGAGTGAGATTATTGGATATATGTAACTTCCATAGAACAACAATAAATCACCCCTGTCGAATTCTCTGTCTTCGGCAACGATGATATTATTCAGCAGATCGCTTTGGTACTCGTAAAACAAATCAAGCATGGCTTCGTCCAATTTCAAACACATCTAATATTTGTTGTAGTAGTGCTCTAAGCCCTCCATCTCAACCTCGTTCAATTTGATGGGATCGTGTTGTTGTAATGTATAGATATTAAAACCGAATTTCTTATACGCTTCGTCTCGTTTCAATTTTAATTCGCATCTTTTAGGTGTTGTTGTCATGATCGATTATTTGGTTTTTATGAATTCTTGCAAATAATGTATATTTTAAATTTTGTATTTAAATAATAATTTGTTAAAAACAGTTTCTCTTTATATATAAATAAAAGTTAAATTTTAACATCCTTTTTTTCGTATTAATTCAATTTTTTTTCACGTTAAGAACATATAATTGATTAATTCTTTTTGAAGGAATTAAAACATATTATAAACAATTTTAAAACTTTTTAACAAATTATCATTAATACAAAATTCAAAAAGAAAAATATTCTTACAAACTCAATTTTAAGGTAAAAACAATGATCAAGTCCGAACATCCGAATTATAGTTTAGAACGTGCAAGACTTCAAATGTTTAAAAATTGGCCTTCGCATCTTGCTCAAAAACCCGAAGATTTAGCCACTGCGGGTTTCATTTATGTGGGTAAAAGCAACAAAGTTAAATGTTTTTGTTGTAATATACATTTGATGAATTGGGAACCTCACGACAGACCTTTACTAGAACATATAAATAATATTAAAAAAGGTGAATGTGATTATTTGAACAAGATCATAACGTTGGGATTGATTAAAATTGAAGAGGAAGAGTGGGATAGAAATAAAAAACAAAAATTATTGATGGATATGTTACAATTAGGGTACACTAAGGAACAATTGTACAATGCGTTAAATAACACAAACAAGACCTTATCTCAATTTTTGACTTTAGAACATCTGATTAAATTCATGATGCAAGCGGACGAGTTATTTTCGTGTGTTGAAAACGAGTCGAGCAACACGAATACTTGTCTGCTTTGCGAAAATGTCGCAAACATTTTGTTTCTACTGTGCGCACATTTGTGTTATTGTAAGGAATGTTATTCTAGAGACGAGAAAACGTGTTCATTCTGCAAACAAGAAATAAAAGCGATCGTAAATTGTTTTGAATAAAAATTCACATTAAAGAAAAAAAAGGATGTTAAAATTTAACTTTTTATATATATAAAAAGAGTAAAAAAGCAAAACTTTTTTAACAAATTATTTAAATACAAAATTCAAAAAAAAATATTCTTACACATGCAGCAAACAGATAAAACAATGGTAAATTTAAATGAGAAAACCGTACCTCAGTTAAACAAGATTTGTAATCTATTACAAATTTCACATTTCAGAAATCATAGAACTAAATAAAAAAAATTGAAGTCATACAAGAATATTTGCAAAATGCTAGAAAGGCAAATGAAATGTCGATAGCAACGACGTGAAAAATGCATCGGTTGTGAAAAATGAGAAGAAGAAGAAAAAGATAGTAAAAGGAATCGAAATGCCGATGTCGAAAAAACCCAAAAACATTTCGATTGTGAAAAATAAGAAGACGACTAAACGAAAAGCCATTGAAGAACATCAAGTTTCCAAAGAAAAGAAAAGAAAAACTAAAACAAAAACGAGTGATGAACTTCAGATTCTAGACAAACGAGATATATTGAGCAAAATTCAACGAGCAATCGACGAAGGGAAAGGAGAAGAATATGTAGCACAACTCGTTACGGAACTATTCCAATCAAAGCCCGTAGAACAGGAGATTGCGATCAAAGGCGTTTTTAAAACTTTTGATGTGGTTCCCTCATTCAAGAAAATCGATCCGAAATTGTTCATGGAACGGGTGAAGAAAAAAGTATTGGATTTGTTTCACAAATACATAGACGTGGGACTAAAAATTAAGATGATACTCCATTGCGTGATGAATAAAATCGACGTGAAGTCCGGTGAGAGCATTGTGAAAAATGGATATTTCAGATCTAACGTCGAACCTGTATTTCAAGGTTCAGATTTATCAGATGTTTTCGAAAAGATGAAAGACAAGATGTTGACGTCTCTCGCAAATTATCAACATGAAGGTAGTAACTGGACGTTTGATGAGGTGTTGAAACTCGAAATTCACATAACTAAAAATGATTCATTGAAAGGATCTTCCTACTTGGAATTACCATATTTCTTGGCTAAGAAACACGCCGTGGTCAACGTGAGAACTAAAGATGATCAGTGTTTTAAATGGGCAGTCACCTCTGCTTTATACCCTGTCGAAATACACTCCGATAGAGTTTCTCGTTACGAGGAAACTTCTAAAAATCTCGATTGGACCAGAGTGACTTTTCCAACAGAGTTAAAACACATCGAACGTTTCGAGGCTCAAAATCCCACCGTAGCGGTGGGATACGATGACGAAAAACAAAAGAGCTATCCTCTCAGACAGACTTCGTATCTCAGAAGAGAAAAGACGATTATTTTATTATTAATTTCGAATGGTGACAATCGTCATTATTGTTGGGTTAAACATCCAAGCCGATTACTGTCGAAACAAAATAATAAACATAACAGAAAGATATCTTTATGTTGCAATTGCATGAACGTGTTTCACAGCGAAGACTCTTTGGCCAAATATCAGGAATATTGCAATGAAAATCAAGGTGTCGCCGTCGAAATGCCCAAACCTAACACCATCATGAAGTTTGAAAATCACAATAGAAGGTTAAAAGTACCATGCCGTCGTGTATGCCGATTTCGAATGTTTCACCGCGAAAATGAGTTCCTGTCAACCCAACGCTCTTCAAAGTTATGTCGAAAGATATCAAAAACACATACCTTCGGGCTATTGCATTTAGGTGAAATGCACTTTCGACTCGCAACACGACATGGGTCCCTTCACCTACATGAAACAGTATGAAGATGACAACGTGGCTCAAAGGTTTGTGGAAGAGTTAGAATCGAAAATTCAAATGTTATACGACAAATTTAAAACTCCGGCAAAAATGATCATCATGCGCAGGGCTCGCCTTGAGTAAAATGGTCGAGGCCTAAAAAAAGTGCCCCACATATTGAGGTCGGGGCCTTTTTGGGGCTGATTTTCCACTTTGTCCATTATTGTTAGTGCTTTTTTGTGGAAAATGTTGGGGCTTGAAAAAAGCCCCCAGCAAGTGCTCCTCGGGGCTGATCTTGGGGCCCCGGCTGATCAGCCCCGACTCAAGGCAAGCCCTGACGCGAGAGCAGCAGGACGAAAATAACAGAGCCACCAAATGTCACATATGCAGACAATCGTTCGACGAGAATTCGAAGGAAAATAAGAAGGTCAGAGACCACGATCATTACACGGGTCTGTATCGTGATTTGGCTCACAACAAGTGTAATTTAAAATATCGAGATGCCGTTTTCTATCTGGTGATGTTTCACAATCTCTCGGGTTATGACAGTCATATGTTCGTGAAAAATCTCGGTACCTCACACGAAGAATTAAATTGCATCGCGAACAGCGAAGAAAGATACATTTCCTTCACGAAATGGAAGCTCATGGAGAAGAAAAGAGTAATCGATGGAGAGACGTTGAAAGAAAAAATGAAATTCATTCGTAGAGCCATACATTTCATCGACAGTTTTAAATTCATGTCGACCGCTCTGGAAAAATTAGTCGATAACATGAGCAAGGATAAATTTAAAATCATGAGCGAACATTTCGGAGAACAAATAGATGTCATGTTGAGGAAAGGAGTCTATTCTTACGATTACATGAATGATCTAAAGAGATTCGAAGACAGCGCACTACCTTCGAAAGAAGATTTTTATTCGAAATTATACGAATCCGACATTTCCGACGAGAATTACAAACACGCTAAACACGTGTGGAAATCATTCGATATGAAAACCATGAGAGATTATCACGATCTCTATCTGAAGACCGACGTTCTGCTCTTGGCAGACGTGTTCGAAAATTTTCGAGACGTCTGTTGTCGAAATTACGATCTGGATCCCGCTTGCTATTTCACCGCACCCGGTCTAGCATGGGACGCTCTGTTGAAGACCACCGAAGTCCAATTGGAATTATTATCCGATGTGAACATGTTGCTCATGTTCGAAAGGGCTGCAAAAGGTGGCGTCTCGATGATCTCTCACATATATTTTGAAGCTAGCAATCCCTACATGAAAGAAGGTTTCGATTCTAAACGGTCAACTAAATACATACAGTATTGGGACGCCAATAATCTGTACGGTTGGGCTATGAGTCATCCTTTACCGATTGGAAATTTTGAATGGGTAAAGGAACCGGAGGAGATGCAAAAATGGAGAGACTGTCCTTGCATTTTAGAAGTCAATTTGAACTATCCGGAAGAATTACACGATCTACACAATGATTATCCGCTGGCTCCCGAACGAATGGAACCGAACGAAGGAGACGAGGAAAAACTCATTCCCAATTTATTTAACAAACGTAACTACGTCGTCTACAGCGAGAATTTGAAACAGTACATCAATTACGGGATGAAATTAGTCAACATACATCACATCATTCGATTCGACGAAGAGCCTTGGATGAAAAAATACATCGATCTCAACACGAATCTCAGAATTCGAGCCGAGAACGATTTCGAAAAAGATTTATTCAAACTCATGAACAACTGCGTGTACGGTAAATCGATGGAAAACATCAGGAAGAGAACCGACGTTCGACTCGTCACGTCTGAGAAAAGAGCTAAAACATTAGTGGCGAAACCCAATTACAAACACCGAACCATATTCAACGAAAATCAAGTGGCCGTTCACATGCAAAAGATGCACCTGAAGTTCGACAAACCGTATTATCTCGGACCGATCATCTTAGATATCAGCAAGCGATTGATGTACGAGTTTCACTACGATTACGTCAAACGAAAATTTGGTGATAAAGCCAAACTACTGTTCACCGACATGGACAGTTTAGTTTACGAGATAGAGACGAAAGACGTCTACCGAGATATATCTCCGGACGTGGCCGAGTGGTTCGACACGAGCAATTATCCCGTCGATCACCCATCCAACATTCAATCGAATGTCAACAAGAAGGTGTTGGGTAAATTTAAGGATGAGAGTGGTGGTAAACAAATCGTCGAATTCGTGGGCTTGAGACCCAAACTGTATGCTTATCATCTAGAAGATGAAAAGATCAAGAAGTGCAAAGGAGTTAAAGCATGCGTGGTGAAGAAAAACATCTCTTTCCAAGAGTATAAAGATTGTCTGTTAGGAAGTGGTCCGGTGTATAAGACAATGAAATTGATTTGAAGCGAAAATCACGACTTGTTTACCGAAATAGTCAACAAGATTTCGCTAACGATAACGACGATAAGAGATTTGTGTTAGACGATAAAATAAGCACTTTGGCACTCGGACATTGGACTTTGGATCTAATTTTAGATGATATGATTGCAAGAGGAATTAGACAGATTCGAGATTATGGAAATCGATAGAGACATTGAGAGTGTTAGTTTAAAAAGAAAAAGAAGAAGAAAAAAAAAATAACGTCATTTTAGTGAATTATAATAAAATAAATAAATAAAAAAAATATATACGCATTTATGAATAAGAAAATAAAGATATCCGTAGAAGGTGTCGTCTTACCTAATGAACCCCAATTTTTAAATTCCGAAAACGTTCGAACTAAGAGAGACAAACTACGTTTGATGTCTCTTTTTGCGTCGTCTTTTTTCATAGATAGCGAAAAAGACGTATTTGAATATAATAGATATTTGCAGTTGTTATTCCTGTTCAAAAAATTGTCAAAAGATCAAGAGAAATACATTTACGACACGGTATCTAAAAAATTTCATTAGTTAAATCACTACAAAACGATCAAATCTGTTCTACTAAAAGATGGTAATATCAGGATTCCAGAAAATCAAGAGGAATTAGACAGATTCAAGATTATGGAAATCGATAGAGACATCGAGAATGTTAGTTTAGAAAGAAAAAGAAAAAAATTTAAAAAAATAACGTCATTTTAGTGAATTATAATAAAATAAATAAATAAAAAAAATATATATGAGTAGGTATATTTTGCGGATACACAACCACTTGTACATGTACGTGTACAACATACGCACACGATGCGTTCACCAATGTGGAATTTGGTGTTAAATCACACGCTTGTTCACAAAAACTGTACAGTGGTCTTGAACCCCTCATGTACAGTCAGTGACTCCTAGATCGTGCTTTTAGCATTCAAACACTCGTGGTGAATGCATCGTGTGCATGTGTTGTACATCTTCAATTGTATTGTGTACGTGATTTTTGGTCTACGTTCACATCGCAGATCAGACCCATCGATCCATCGTCAGTGAACGCGATCGAAAGCAAAAGATTTTGAGTGATCATCAAAAAACAACAATTGGGGTTCAAGACCAGTGGTCTAGAACCTGCAATTGCGTTGGTACAGATGGTCTAGAAACTCTCCCTCGTTTTTGAGGCGGTCACGTTTTGTGATTGATATAAATATAGGGGAGAAAAAAAAATATAAATAAATAGTTATTTAGAAAAATAAATATATCAAAATCGAATAGATAATGAAAAAAAATATGTAAATCATGAGCGATTCTCATATGATTAGAGCGAGGTTTCTTTTAAACATGCTGATGAGAGCATACGCAATCTGCATGAACGAACAACTACGTCCCATCTTGTTATAACGATGCGTCGGATGTCGGGATCATCTAGACTTCGATCACGAGGATCATTCGTGTCTGACGTGGAAAGCGAAGATATGGTCGTCATGTATTTTGAACCGGCGTTCGAATGCGTTTAATTCGATGATGTGATCACGTTTTGGAAGAGATTAGTCTACTGTAAGAATCGAGACAGGCCCACAGATTCGGAAGAACTGAAATTGGCGCGTAGAAGTTTGACTTTAGAAGACAAGGGATGCATCAAGAAATTATTGCTGAATGAACCATACGTCTAAGTTTTGTTTTTCGTTGATATAAAAAATAAGGGAGAATAGAAAATAAAAAATAAAAAAAATACACACATAAATTTTTTTATCTAATATTAGAAAGAAAAAACACAAAAAAAAATTAGAACCAGAAATAAATTGTATCTGACGTTAGTGGACGACGAGGACGAGAAGCCGAACGGCGTTTTGCCGACGGCGCTGTCGCTAGAAGAAAGAGAAAGAGGAGAGAGGTATCGCATCGATCAAATCAGTAGAATCCAATCGTATCTGACTCGATAGAGAGATTCTCGTCGTTCCCTCAAGAAGAAGTATTCGCATTTCGTGAAAATCGTCAACGTGATCGACACGACACTCATCACGATTTCCATGGGTTTACACGCGGCCGGCATCAGATTGTTGTCGACCGCAGTCGGCATTCCAATCGTGCTGACTGTGGAAGGAGTGGCTCTCACCGCCGGATTGTTCAGCATGCTCGGAAACTTTTTGAGTAGGAAATTATATCTGAAGGCGAGGAAACACAAGATTCGCGTCTGAAATGATCTCTATGGCGTTGAAAGACGGTAGGATATCGGACGTAGAATACTTCGCGATATTGAGCGAGAAAACGAAATACGATGCCATGAAAGAAGCCGTGAGAATCAAGACTCGTCAGATCATCAAGGAAGAGTTGAAGGATTCTCTTGTGGAAAAGGGTAGGAAAGAGGCCAGGGAGGAATTCAGTAAGATAATAGAACTCAAGGGTAGCGATTGAAAAAAAAAATATATATATATATAATAAGAACAGAATTTAAAAAAAAAAAAATATTAAATTCATATATAAAATAAAAAAAAACGAAATTAATTTAAATTAACTCTTAAAAAATGTATTGCGTAAAGTGTAAGAGAGTTACCGAGACGAGTAATTCTAGAGAAGTGCGAACTAAAAATGACAGACGGATGCTTTGCGGAATTTGCGACGTGTGTGGTTCTATCAAGACTAGATTCATCAAACAAAAGAACGCGAGCAAAGGCAAAGGCATCGTGAAAAAAATGATCAACAATCTACCTTTCGAAATGCATCTGCCCGGTCACAGTTTCACGGGACCAGGAACCAAATTGAACAAGAGACTCAACGCCGATCTGACACCCAAATCTTGGAGCAAACCCATGAATAGGGTGGATGTGGCAGCGTACGATCACGATCTGTGCTACGCCGGACATCCCGACACCAAGACTCGCAACGACGTCTGCGACAAAAACATGTTGACGAGATTGAAAGGCATATCGAATCCGACCAAGAGAGAGAAGATGGAACGTTCGCTGGTCGGCAATCTGATCGGTGCGAAACGTCGATTCGGATGGGGTGTTCAAAAAAAAAAAGTGCATCTGAAAAAGAGAAGAAGAAGAAACGATTATTGACGAGCGAATTGGCTGAGGAGTTACACAAACCCATAGTGCGTAAATTTCGAAAGAGAAGGGTGTTCATGAAGGGTCTGGACGACATTTGGTCCAGCGACTTGGTCGACATGAGATCGTTTTCGAACTGGAACGAGGGCGTCAAATATCTATTGACGGTTATTGACGTGTTTTCCAAATACGGTTGGATCAGAGCTTTGAAGAATAAATCGGGACCTTGCGTCGCCGAGGCTCTGAAGAGCGTGTTCGACTCGTCCTCTCGAAAACCGAGTAAATTGTGGGTGGACAAGGGAAAGGAATTCTACAACAAGGACGTTCGTCGATTGGTAGACCTCTACTCGATCGAAAACGAAGAGAAAGCCAGCATGGTGGAACGTTGGAATCGAACGATGAAGGAGAAGATGCACAGATACTTCACGGCGAATTCAACCAAGAAATACATATATGCTCTGAATGGTCTGGTGAAAGATTACAACGACACGCGCCACAGATTGATCAAGATGACTCCCGCAGAAGCTAACGATCCTCGAAACGAAAAACGGGTCTACACGAATCTATATCCCGAGAGATCTAAGATCGGGAAGAAGAAGTCTAGAACGCCGAAATTTACGGTCAGCGATCGAGTGAGAATCTACGCTTATAAGAAGCACTTCGAAAAGGGTTATACTCCTCGATGGACCTCGGAAATCTTCGTGATCATCAAAATATTTCACACCAATCCGGTGACTTACGAAATCGAAGCTTTGGATGGAGAAGAGATCATCGGAAAGTTTTACGAACAACAATTACAGAAGACGAAGTTTTGATGAAGAATGCAAATATTTTTTTCTTTATTTACTCTCTTTGACATTTTCTTGTTTACACACACACATATATAAGAGAGAAAAAAATAAATAATAATAAAAAATAATTAAAAACTATTTTTTTTAGATAAAGAAAAGCAAGTGAATTAATAAACAAAAAAAAAAAAAATAAAAATCCTTTAAAATGACAAATATACGATATAGCACAAAGAATAGTGAAAGATGAAAGTATTCAAGAATATGAGGTTCACGAATACGAACCGGTAACCGGAACGAGTTTGAACAATGCGGGAGAGATAAGAATCAACATCGAAACTCAAGATCTATTCGTACATCCTAGCGAGAGTTACATAGTGGTGCAGGGATGTCTCACCAAGGAAGATGGGAGCGACTACGCCGACGACGACACGGTCACTCTACCCAATAATGGCATCATGCATCTATTCAGTAACATAAAATACATGCTATCCGGACAAGAGATAGAATCTGTTTTTCATCCCGGTCAGGCCACCACGATGTTTGGACTCTTGACGTATCCTGATGATTTTTCGAAATCCAGAGGACTTAATCAGTTGTGGGTGAAAGACACCGTCGGCCCTGCTAGCACCACCGCCGCCACGATATTCGACTACGTCGTCAAGACGTCCAGACCTAAAGGAACGTTTTCGTTCAGGATACCTTTGAAACACCTCTTCGGATTCGCGGACGATTACAACAAGATCATGTACGGATTCAAACAGAATCTGACATTGATTCGAAAAGGAAACGACGACGCAATAGTGAAACTCGCCGCGACCGATGCGGGTAATATAACTCTACACAAGATATCGTGGTTCGTTCCACACATGGAGCCTTCGATGGATGAAAAAAGGCATCTCTACAAGATCATAGAATCCAAGAGTAAATTACCTGTGGGATTTAGAATGAGACAGTGTGACACGGCTAGCATTCCTCCCTCCACGAATCACTTCTCTTGGAGATTGACGGTGAAATCCACTTCCGAGAGACCGCGTTTCATCGTGATCATGCTTCAGACCGATAGGGACGGGTCTCAGGAAAAGAATGCGTCGCTGTTCGATCACTGTCATTTGAGAAACATGCAAGTGTTTCTGAATGCCACGAGATATCCGGCAATCGATTAGAATGTGTCGTTCGACAAGAACGATTTCTCCAGACTGTAAGGCGACGCCGCCGATTTTAGAAAGAAGTATCACGGTCTAGACGAATTGATGAGCAATCCCAACATATCTCCCGGCGAATACAAGTCGATGTATCCCATGTTCGTGTTCGACGTCAGTAAACAGAGTGAACGACTCAGGAGCAGCGTGTTAGACATTCAGATCAAGATGCAATTCGATAGGAACGTGCCGAGAAAAACCGAAGCCTTCGCCCTGGTCCTGTCGGACAGAGAATTACAATTCGAATCGGACGGAAATAAGATGTCGATCATTCGATGAGAGACGAGTGTGTGAAAAAAAAAATAAAAAAAACAATAAAAAAAAATGAAAAGTAAATAAAAAATAAAAAAATAATGTGTGATTATTAAAAAGAAAACAAAAAAAAAATAAATAAAGTAATGTGATCTAGAGAGATTGAACATCTCTCTATATCTCATTACTTTTTTTTTGTTGTTTTTAATAATCACACATTATTTTTTTATTTTTTATTTTTTTTTTTAATTTGTTATTTTTCCACGCGTTCACTGTTTGTTCAAAGGATCCAGTTTGATCAGTAGACTCACCACGGAAGTGGCGGCTTTGGGATTATTGGTTTTCGTGACGAAATTAATCCTGTCTCCGGCGTTCACTTTGAGAGGCGTGCCGAACGTGCTGACATTCACGTGTTGATTCTCGGTCTTTTCGACGCTGTATCTCTTATCGCTCTCCACACCATTCACCATGAGATTGACGACCACTCTGTTATTCAAATGCGAGGAAGCCAGAGTCATTCGAAGGATTTCACCTCCCAGCGGCATGGGATATCCCACCTGACCGTGTTTTGATCCGCTACCTCCATTTCCGAAAGACCACTCGGCTTTTCCCTCCTCTAAGGCGACGGACTCTTCGGCCCACACGGTGATCAATTGTCTGGCATATTTGACTTTCTCCACCACTGTAATCAGGGTGCAGGCATCCGTCATGTGCACGGGTTCCGGTAGATTCGTGAGCGCGTGTCCGCCCATGTCTAGTTTACCTTCCATGATGTCGCCCTTTCTCCAGACCGAGTTGTCATCCATGTACTTCCTGCTTACCATGCTGGAGTCGAATTCGGGATCGTTGCCGAGACCGAATAAATTCTCACCGTTCATGTTGATGCCATCCTCCATGGTTCCGCCAGATTGTTTGTTCAGGTAGAGATCGGCCACTTGCGATTCTATGTATTCTTGCGATCGTATCACGGCAGAATCTACGTAGCCCTTGTTGACCGTGGTTGAGTCCGCATCCGTGTTGTCGATCTTTGACAGATTCAATATCTTGTGGAATCCCACATTCAGATCCGATTTCATTTCACATCTGTCAGACTTTCTCTGTTCCAGATCTACATAGTGTTTGGTCGCCACGTCCTTGGGATTCGTGGGAGCGGCCACGTTCGTTATCTTGTAAGAATTGGCGTTCAATTCCAAGTGCATCGTTTTCTGAACGTATCTATTTCTCAAGTGTTTGCTGAATCTCGTGTGAGAGTCATCCGTGTATCTCTTGGTGGCGGCATCGGTGGGATCTATGGGATTCGCGACATTCACCAAACGTTTGGATTTCAGATCGAGATCGTTGGTCATGGTTTTATCCACGTAATTATCAAGCAGGATTCGTTCGAAATCGGAGTTCCCCCTGTCGACGTATTTTTTAGTCGCAGCATCTGCGAGATCTATCGGCTCGGGAAGATTGTAGAGCTTCTTATCGTTCATGTTCAGAGGTTCCTCTCGAGGTTCGTATCTCCAAACGTAACGCTCATCCAAGTTGGCAACGTCGTAACCATCGTCGACTTCGAGCGTCTTCCTCTTCTTTCTCGGGTTGACTTTTTCGTCGTCACTTCTACCAAATTTATCGACTGTCATGTTGTTGTGGGATTTTTATTTTGTTGTTGTTGTTTAGAAAAAAAATGTGTTCAAAACGCAGTTTATTAAAAAATGAACTAGGTTATTTTATTTTTCGTTTTTTATTCGATTAAAATTTTTTTAAAATAATTTTTTATCTTTATATATATACTATAAAAAAAAATTCTCTCTAATGTAAGTCATTGAGAATGTCTTGAAATTCATCTCCTTCAGACCATCTCTTGAGAACGTAGAGACACAGGTGACCACAAAACACTTGATCTGGCGATTGCACTTGATCCGTGTTGTAAAGAACCATCGATTTGTTGAAATAATTCTTTATTTCTTTCGGCGGCGATATTCCGTAGCTGTCGAAATAATAATTCTTCTTCTTCTTCCCGTTCTTGAACCACGCCACCCAGAGAGTGCCTTCACCCGATGAATCGTCTAGATTTAAAATTCCACATTCCAATTGTCGAGGTCTTCTCTTCGGCAAGGCATCTCTGGAAAACACTCCTAGAAAATCTTCGATTTTCAAATCTTTTGCCGCATTCAACAGATCGATGTTGGGTAGGGGTTCATTGGGTAAGACGACACCTTCTACGGATATCTTTATTTTCTTATTCATAAATGAGTATATATTTTTTTTTTTTATTTGTTTTATTATAATTCACTAAAAAATGACGTTATTTTTTTTTTGTTTTTTTCTCTTTCTTTTTAAACTAACTCTATCGACTTCCACAATCTTGAATCCGTCGAATTCCTTGACTTCTATAATCTTGGATTCATCTAATTCTTCTTTTAAACTAACTTTCTCGATGTCACTATCGATTTCCATAATTTTATGTTCATCTAATTCCTCTTGATTTTCTGGAATCCTATCATCCACAATCGTATCTGGAATCTTATCATCTACAATCATATCTGGAATCCAATCATCCACATTCATATCATCTCTAATTAGATCCACAGTCCAATGTCCGAGTGCCAAAGTGCTTATTTTATCGTCTAATACGAATCTCTTATCGTCGTCGGCCATCAGTGAAATCTTGTTGACTATTTCGGTATACAGGTCGTGATTTTCGCTTCGAATCGATTTCATAGTCTTATACACCGGACCACTTCCTAACAGACAATCTTTATACTCTTGGAAAGAGATGTTTTTCTTCACCACGCACACTTTAACTCCTTTGCACTCCTTGATCTCTTCATCATCTTCTAGACGATAAGCATACAGTTTGGGTCTCAAGCCCACGAATTCGACGATCTGTTTACCGCCGCTCTCATCCTTAAATTTACCCAACACCTTCTTGTTGTCGTTCGATTGAATGTTGGACGGGTGATCAACGGGATAATTGCTCGTGTCGAACCACTCGGCCACGTCCGGAGATATGTCTCCGTAGATGTCTTTCGTCTCTATCTCGTAAACTAAACTGTCCGTGTCGGCGAACAGTAGTTTGGCTTTGTCGCCAAATTTTCGTTTGACGTAATCGTAGTGAAACTCGTTCATCAATCAGTTGCTGATATCTAAGATGATCGGTCCGAGATAATACGGTTTGTCGAACTTCAGGTGCGTCTTTTGCATGTGAACGGCCACTAGATTTTCGCCGAATATGGTTCAGTGTTTGTAATTGGGTTTCGCCACTAAGTTTTTGGCTTTTTTCTCAGACGTGACGAGTCGAACGTAGGTTCTCTTCCTGATGTTTTCCCATCGATTTGCCGTACACGCAGTTGTTCCTGAGTTTGAAGAAATCTTTTTCGAAATCGTTCTCGGCTCGAGTTCTGAGATTCGTGTTGAGATCGATGTATTTTTTCATCCAAGGCTCTTCGTCGAATCGAATGATGCGATGTATGTTGACTAATTTCATCCCGTAATCGACGTACGTTTGTTAAATAAATTGGGAATGAGTTTTTCCTCGTCTCCTTCGTTCGGTTCCATTCGTTTGGGAGCCAGCGGATAATCGTTGTGTGAATCGTGTAATTCTTCCGGATAGTTCAAATTGACTTCTAAAATGCAAGGATAGTCTCTCCATTTTTGCATCTCTTCTGGTTCCTTCACCCATTCGAAATTTCCAATCGGTAAAGGATGACTCATAGCCCAACCATACAGATTACTGGCGTCCCAATACTGTATGTATTTAGTCGACCGTTTCGAATTGAAACCTTCTTTCATGTAGGGATTGTTAGCCTCGGAATGTCTGTGAGAGATCATCGAGACGCCACCTCTCGCAGCCCTTTTGAACATGAGCAACATGTCCATGTCGGATAATAATTCCAATTGGACATCGGTGGTCTTCAACAGAGCGTCCCACGCCAGACCGGGTGCGGTGAAATCCCAAGCGGGATCCAGATCGTAATTTCGACGACAGACGTCTCGAAAATTTTTGAACACGTCTGCCAAGAGCAGAACGTCGGTCTTCAGATTGAGATCGTGATAATCTCTCATGGTTTTCATATCGAATGATTTCCACACGTTTTTGGCATGTTCGTAATTCTCGTCGGAAATGTCGGATTCATATAATTTCGAATAAAAATCTTCTTTCGAAGGTAGTGCGGTGTCTTCAAATCTCTTTAGATCGTTCATGTAATCATAAGGATAGACTCCTTTCCTCAACATGATGTCTACTCGTTCTCCGAAATGTTCGCTCATGATTTTAAATTTATCCATGCTCATGTTATCGACTAATTTTTCCAGAGCGGTCAACATGAATTTAAAAGTGTCGATGAAACGTATGCCTCTACGAATGGATTTCGTTTTTCTTCCAACGTATTTCCGTCGATTACTCTTTTCCTCTCCTTGAGCTTCCATTTCGTGAAGGAAATGTATCTTTCTTCCCTGTTTGCGATGCATTTTAATTCTTTGTGCGAGGTGCCAAGATTTTTCATGAACAGATGACTGTCATAACCCGAGAGATTGTGAAACATCACCGGATAGGAAGAGGCGTCTCAATATTTTAAATTACACTTGCTGTGAGCCGGACCGCGATACAGATCCGTGTAATGATCGTGGTCTCTGACCTTCTTATTTTCCTCCAAATTCTCGTCGAACAATTGTCTGCATATGTGACATTCGGTGGCTCTGTTATTTTCGTCCTGCTGCTCTCGCATGATGATCATTTTCGCCGGAGTTTTGAATTTGTCATATAACATTTGAATTTTCGATTCTAACTCTTCCACAAACCTTTGAGCCACGTCGTCGTCTTTGCGCTGTTTCGTGTAGGTGAAGGGACCCATGTCGTGTTGCGAGACGAAAGCGCATTTCACGTAAATGCAATAGCCTGAAGGTATGTGTTTTTGATATCTTTCGACGTAACTTTGAAAATCGTTGGGTTGACAGGAACTCATTTTCGCGGTGAAACATTCGAAATCGGCGTACACGACGAATGGTACTTTTAACCTTCTGTTGTGATTTTCAAACTTCACGATGGTGTTGGGTTTGGGCATTTCGATGGCGACACCTTGATTTTCGTTGCAATATTCCTGATGTTTCGCCAACGAGTCTTCGCTGTGAAACATGTTCATGCAGTTGCAACATAAAGATATCTTTCTTTTATGTTTATTATTTTGTCTCGACAGTAATCGGCTCGGATGTTTAACCCAACAATAATGACGATTGTCACCATTCGAAATCGATAATAAAATAATCGTCTTTTCTCTTCCACGATACGAAGTCCGTCTGAGAGGATAGATCTTTTGATTTTCGTCGTCGTATCCCTGGACGTTCACCGCTACAGTGGGATTTTGAACCTCGAAACGTTCGATGTGTTTTAACTTTGTTGGAAAAGTCACTCCGGTCCAATCGAGATTTTTAGAAGTCTCCTCGTAACAAGAAACTCTATCGGAATTCATGTTGACAGGGTATAAAGCGGAGGTGACTGCCCATTTAAAACACTGATCATCTTTATTTCTCACGTTGACCACGGCGTGTTTCTTAGTCAAGAAATACGGTAATTCCAAGTAGGAAGATCCTTTCAACGGTTCGTTTTTAGTCATGTGAATTTCGAGTTTCAACACCTCGCCGAACGTCCAATTACTACCTTCATTTTGATAATTCACGAGAGACGTCAACATCT
The DNA here is from genome assembly GCA_031216915.1 of Pictodentalium vernedei. Classification (NCBI taxonomy): domain Eukaryota; kingdom Metazoa; phylum Mollusca; class Scaphopoda; order Dentaliida; family Dentaliidae; genus Pictodentalium; species Pictodentalium vernedei. The sequence continues at coordinate 406,128,681 of CM062290.1, forward strand.
TGTCTTTCATCTTTTCGAAAACGTCCGATAGATCTGAACCTCGAAATACGGGTTCGACGTTAAATCTGAAATATGCATTTTTCATGATGCTCTCGCCGGACTTCACGTCAATTTTATTCATTATGCAGTGGAGTATCATCTTAATTTTTAATCCCAAGTTCGTGTATTCGCGAAACAAATCCAATACTTTTTTGTTCACCCGTTCCATGAACAATTTCGGATCGACTTTCTTCAACGAGGGAAACACATCGAAAGTTTTAAAAATGTCTTCGATCGCACTCTCCCGTTCAACGGGTTTCGATTGGAATAGTTCTGCAACGAGTCGTCTTACATATTCTTCTCCTTTCTCTTCGTCGATTGCTCATTGAATTTCGCTCGATATATCTCGTTGGTCTTGAATCTGAAGTGCATCACTCGTTTTCGTTTTAGTTTTTCTTTTCTTTTCTTTGGAAACTTGATGTTTTTCAACGGCTTTTCGTTTAGTCGTCTTCTTATTTTTCACAACCAACGCATCTTTTGACGTCGTTGCTATCGACATTTCGTTTGCCTTTCTAGCGTTTCGCAAATATTCTTGTATGACTTCAATTTTTTTTGCTTTAGTTCTATGCTTTCTGAAATCTGAAATTTGTAATAGACTACAAATCTCGTTTAACTGAGGTACGGTTTTCTCATTTAAATTTACCATTGTTTTATCTGTTTGCTTCATTTGTAAGAATATTTTTTTTTTTTTGAATTTTGTATTAAATAATTTGTTGAAAAAGTTTTGTTTTTTTACTCTATATATATAATAGAAAAAACAAAAAAAGTTAAATTTTAAAATTCAATTTTTTTAATACAAAATTTAAAATAAACATTATTTGTAAGAATTCATAAAAAAAACAAATAATCAATCATGACAACAACACCTAAAAGATGTGGATTGAAGTTGAAACGAGATGAAGGGTATGAGAAATTCAGTTTTAATATCTATACATTACAACCACACGATCCCATCAAATTGAATGAGGTCGAGGTGGTGGACTTAGAGCGCTACTACCACAAATATCGAATGTGTTTGAAAGTGGATGAAGCCGCGCTCGATTTGTTTTACGAGTACCAAAGCGAACCGTTGATTAATATCATCGTCGCCGAAGACAGAGAATTCGACAGGGGTGATTTATTGTTGTCCTATGGAAGTTACATATATCCAATAATCTCACCCAAACTCGTGAAGAAATCAGGTGGTGAGAGCGCATTCGCCTATGAAAAAAAAACTCAAAAGAGTAAAAATGAACATTCACACCATTTTCGTATGTGGAAAAATGACGAATGTCAACTTGCTAATAACGGACTTGGAAATATAAACAATAGAGAGATTGAAATTAAAAAAAATTAAACTTTTTATAAATATATAAAGAGAAAAAAACTTTTACTAAAAGAATTTTACATTAAAGAAAATTAAAAATTAAAAAAACAACTTTTTTATATATATAAAGAGCAAAAAAAATAACAAACTTTTTTTTTAACAAATTATTATTTAAATACAAAATTTAAAATATACATTATTGCAAGAATTCGTAAAAACAAAAAAACAAATAATCAATCATGAAGACAACAACACCTAAAAGATGCGAATTGAAATTGAAATGAGTCGAAATGTATAAGAAATTCGGTCATAAAATCTATAGATTACAACGACACGATCCTATCAAATTGAATGATGTCGAGACGAAGGGCTTAGAGCACAAATACGAGAAATATAAGATGCCTCTGAAATTGAACGAAGCCGCGCTTGATTTGATTTACGAGTACCAATGCGATATTCAGAACATCATCATCGCCGAAGATAGAGAATTCAACAAGGACGATTTGTCGTTGCCCTATGGAAATTACATATTTCCAAACATCTCATTCGAACTCGTGAAGAAATTTGGTGGTGAGAGTGAGTTGACCGATGTAAAAAAACTCAAAAGAGTAAAGATAAACATTCAACATGTTTTCGAAAAAGGAGTAGACACGAGCGTCAACATGCTAATAACGGACTTGGAAATATAAACAGTAGAGTGATTGATTTTTAGCGAAGAAAAAATGAAAAAAAAAAAAAAAGTAAATGAGATCTCATTTACTTTTTTTTTTTTTTTTTTTGGTTTCCTTCTTCTTCACTATCATCATAATATATTATAATAACGTTTCCTTTTCTCTCAAATTTCTGTGTCTATTCTTCTTCTTTTTCTTTTTTTCTTTTTCTCTGTGATGTGATACGTTCATTGTAACATTTTTGTTTATCCGAATCATAATTATGAACGAATGTTGTGCATCTCTTGGTAACACTCACTTCAGAAGGTAGTGGTGACCGTGGAAAGCATCGTCTCATTCCCAACCGTATATCCCGTGCTTTATCTATCTCTTTCCTTAGATATCCATCATTAGCGTCTAACCATGTTTTTATTTCTTCACTCTCTGACTCGTGATGTTCGTCATTATCGTCAACTTCATCCAGGTGATAAATTTGTTTCTCCACCTCTTCACCCATTTTAAAAATATATTATTTTATACTTTCTATGATTTTATATATTTTATATAATTTTATATTTATAATAACATATTCAAAATCGGTATGTTCTTAAATGGCGAATTGTCACCGAGCAACAAACCCTTGCCGTATCGCTTGACATTCCGTCCACTCTTCAGAAAGAGACCGTTTCCTCTCAGGGAGTTGCCACCTCTAACGGGTTCTAGATACAATCCTTTACCGCTATCGTCTATGTGAACGCGACACACGGCTCCTCCTTTCTTCAAAAACAGTCCGTTGCCACCCATTAATTTCTCAACTCCCGAACTAGCGAATCCTGTGAGAGCTCCCACGCTGAGAGTCTTTCCGGCGATTCCTGCTAATAGCGGTAGGGAACCGCCTTTCATTCTCAAATTGTATCTCAATTGAGCGGGACTCAATCTCACCGTCAACCCTCTTCCATCGCGAATCGCTTTCTCCATCCTTTTGATTTGACTTCTGGTCCAGGCGATCGAATCCTGTCCGCCTCTCGTCAGATCATCGTGACTGAATTTGAATCTCACCGCCTCACCTCGAGTTGTTAAAGCTCTCTTAAGTTTCTTCTTCTGTCCTGCGGATATGTTCACGTTTTTAACCACGTATTGTGTCATAATTCCGTTTGTTTTTTTTTAAATATATTTTACTTCAATTGTTTCTTGTTTAATAATTATATTAAAATAATTTTGTAAAAAATTAATATTACCGTTTATTTTATTTTTGTTATCTATATATATATATAATATTTTTTTTTTTTGCTTTTATATTTCTCTTATGTGAAATCGTATCGTCACTCTCTCTCCGCGAAGATCTAACAGTTCACCATTTTGATCCGTCAACGTGGTTTTGAGACTATACAATGTGTCTAAAATCACTGGTAGATAAACTAAATTTCGAGGTAGCTCCACGATCTTATAACCCGGCGACACGTCTGGAAAGAAGGAATAGATCGTCGGCTGAGGGCTACCATTCACGTAGCTTCCAGCAATCACGTCCACGTTCACCAGAATGCTATTGACAGCGAGAATGTCGACCGTATTTTCAGATGCCGCGTGGCCTTGATACATCTTTCGATCGAATCCCAACATCTTGCCTATAGAATCGTCCATGTTGAAATCCACTCGAAAATTATCTTCCAAATTCACCATCGTCTGTAATGTATTAGGATTGGGAACGAGTCTGATCTTGTTGCTTCCCTTTCCATCCGTCTTCATTCGCGTCTGAATGTAATGGTTCAAATCGTCTATGTCGTAACTTCCTTTGGGAATTCGAATCTCCAACCAATCCACTCCGTCGGAATACTTGAACGAGTTATTCTTTTCGGTGACGTTGGGAAAGGAATAATAAGTCTCCAGATTCACCAACGCCATCTCGTAACTTTTCTCTCTGTCCAATTCGATGGAAGGTTCGAATTTCGTAGCGAATCGAGTCGAATCGCCACTCACCACGATTTGAATGGATTGTTTCGCAGCCGTATTCTCGGCTATCCATTCTAACAATTCTCCATGTTGGAACATTATATCTTAATTTTATTTTTTTTTTTATTCAAAACTAATTATTTGAAGATATATTTATTTTTTCTAATTTTTTTTATTTTTTCACGCTCTATTCTTATTATTATCATCACCATCGGGAACATAAAACTTGTCGAATCCGCACCGATATTTTCCGCGATTAAATTCGCTCGTCAAATCGATCACGACGAAATTGTAAAGTCCACCATCCCAAACCCTCTTGCAGAATCTCCTGAATTCGACAGCGCTCATGTCGTTCGCGACGTGATCGCCGTAGATGTGATTGAGATTCTTGAGATCTTGGCGAAAGAGACACAGAAAATTAGCGTTCTCCCTTATCGTCTGTCTGGGAAATCGAAAATAATTCTGCGACAGGTAGAAACAGTCCACGTTGCTGTGTCGACCCCTAACGTAATACGATTCGCATCGGTTCTGTCTCTCCAAAAGCAGATCGTCGAAAATCATGAGATTCTTATCTTCCGATTTCAGTTCCCTAGGATCCGGAACGTCGCTAGCGTTCTCGTAAAATCGACACTCGACGTTCGAAGATGCATTTCTCTTCGTCAGCTTCGTCGCCGCGTCGTCCAAAATGGTCTCGAGCGGAGCTCCACACTTGTCGAATTCCTCCCTGCTGTCAAAGATTCTGGCTATGACGTGCTTGGGCAATCTGCGATCCATGCACTCTCGAAGCAATCTGTATTCGGGTTGAAACAAGCTCTTGCCAAACACGAACAATCTGTCGTAATCCAACCAGTCGGGTCGGGACAACAGATTCATCAACAGATTGGTCTTTCCACAATTCGATTTTCCCACTATCAAACCTCTTATGCTCTTGGGAAAGTACTCGTTATTCGACCTCTTGGTCGCGGCGTCGTTCCAAGACATGTCTTTAATGTTCATCTTTGTTTTATTTTTGTTTGTTTGTTATTTTAGATTCTTTTCAAACACAAATTTTTTTATGTTTTTCAAACTCTGTTTTAATGTTATTATTATTATTATTTATTTATATCGCACCGTCGCGAGTTCTCTTCAATCCGGATCCACTCGTCATTTTGGCTAAATCTTGTATGGGCACCACGGCATCCTTAAAATCTATCCAACTTTTCGACGTTCGCTCTAACGCAGCTCGCTTCGCCGGCGGACTGATCAACTTGTCGATCAACGCGTCGGCTGCCCTCTTGCCAGCCTCAGAAGCTATCCTACCACTAGCTTCGGAAGCGGCTTTCTTACCAGCATCCAAAGCCGTCTTCATACCGACCTCAAACGCGGTCGATGCGAGTTTTCTACCTGCATTGCTCGTGAACGCTCGCATTATAGAATCAACGATGCCAGAACTGCCTTGAACGTAAGTCCTGACGTATCCCCTGTTCTTTATCAAAAACATATTTTATTTTTTATGATATATTTTGTGTTTTTTTTCACTGGTAAATCGTTTTGTCCTTTTTAAATACTTTTATTATTCTAGTGTAAGAATTTACTGTTTTATTTTTGTTTGTTTGTTTGGTTTGTTTGTTTGTTTCTCTCTCTCTACTTATTATTATATTCACATCAATCCTTCAATTCGTTCATCAGCCTTTTATACTGATTTTATTCAAAACCTTCTGTCTCAACAATTCGTTAGATATGGCAACTATCTGATTATCTAATCCCGTGTTACCAGCCCGTCTGCTCCCCATCAACAAACTCAATCTCTGAGACAGAGCGTCGGGATCGCTCGGAAGAAAAGTAGTGGTTTTCACCCCTTTGCCGGTCATCGATTCGATGAACTTCTTGTTCGCATTCCATATGGGCTTCACTATTTTCGTCCACTTGTAACCTCTGTTGGCTTTGGGTCTCGTCTCTCTAGCATCGTTATTTCTATTCATGGCGTGAGTTTGAACTAGAATGTCTCCGTAATTGTGGAAATCCTGTTCCGTATAATCTCCGGGCTTATCGAAAAGGAGCAATCTCTGCAGACCATCGGTTACTTTATACTTATTCGAACCCACGATCAATTCATCATCGTCCATTTCCATTTCAGTGTCGCCCACGAATTTCCTACCACTCGAATCCTCGCGAATGCCATACAACAGATCTCTCTTACCGCCACCATCATCATCGGACGATGCGATGCTATCAGTGGTGATAGTCGAAGCCGTTTCGTCGCTCTCACTCACATCGGTTTCGATTCTTGTGGGAACGTAATCCGGTGTAGATTGAACGGAATACCGATTTCCAAAACTAGAAGGCAACGAACCCATTCTCAAAGAACTCTCCTTTATGGGTCTCAATTCTTCGACTATCTCCTTCCTGCTTCGCTCTTGACCCTCCGTCACGGGTTTAAATATTTTTGTGGCTTCGCGTGTGAGTGCCATCTCACCGAGACGTCTGCTCCTATCAGCAGCCTGAATCGCCTTCTTAGAACGTAAATATTCGTCTAAAATTCGATCTCGGCGTCTAGGATCCATCCTCCAAAACGTCATCTTTCATTTTAATTGTTTTTATTTATTTTTCAAAATTAAATGTTTAATTATATTTTTTATATTTTATGTTTTAAGTATTAAAATCTCTTTCCATCTTAATATAATATCTGAAAAAAAATCACATCTCAAACTCACTGTGTTAATTGAAGTTACAAAAAAAATACATTTTAAACAGTACATGTCAAACCAGTTTCTAATGTAACGCATTTTGACAGCGGTGTTTACATTTTGTCAAAAGATTTCATTCATTAACACATCAATTCATCGAGTGTCAAATTAAGAGAAAATCTTTTTTTGATGACTGTTAGACAGTTTTAACACACAATGGAAAACTGATTTTTAACAAATCTCTCTCTCCGATTGCTATCGTGAATATATTAAAAAATTTACCACTCGAAACCTAACTGAGCGGAAAATGCGTTTTAAACATTCTGATAAGTGTTTCTTGACTTTAATCAAGGAACGCTTAACAGTCAACCTCATTTCTCATAGTGGAGGAAATTCTCAAAAAAAACCCAAAACTCAATTTTTATCCATCCCATCACCGGAAAACATCAATGTCTATAATACAGGCTATATATTCTGAATCGACTCTGTTTGAACAAAACACCCCAATTACGATAACGTGTGTTAGTTGCTTACTTCAGGAAAGACGTGACTGGGTTTGCAAATTTCCAAACACACAGACACTCTTCTTTCAGATCGAGTTTTTATTACGAGATTCGATCGCTCGATCAGCTGAGTGTTTTTTTTTGAGAATTTTCTCATAATGGAGGAATTAACCAAAAAAACCCAAAACTCAATTTTTATCCATCCCATCACCGGAAAACATCAATGTCTATAATACAGGCTATATTCACAATCGACTCTGTTTGAACAAAACACCTCAATTACGATAACGTGTGTTAGTTGCTTACTTCAGGAAAGACGTGACTGGGTTTGCAAATTTCCAAACACACAGACACTCTTCTTTCAGATCGAGTTTTTATTACGAGATTCGATCGCTCGATCAGCTGAGTGGTTTTTTTTTGAGAATTTTCTCATAATGGAGGAATTAACCAAAAAAACCCAAAACTCAATTTTTATCTGTCCCATCACCGGAAAACATCAATGTCTATAATAGAGGCTATATTCACAATCGACTCTGTTTGAACAAAACACCTCAATTACGATAACGTGTGTTAGTTGCTTACTTCAGGAAAGACGTGACTGGGTTTGCAAATTTCCAAACACACAGACACTCTTCGTTCAGATCGAGTTTTTATTACGAGATTCGATTGCTGGATCAGCTGAGTGGTTTTTTTTTGAGAATTTTCTCATAGTGGAGGAATTCACCAAAAAACCCCAAAACTCAATTTTTATCCATCCCATCACCGGAAAACATCAATGTCTATAATACAGGCTATATATTCACAATCGACTCTGTTTGAACAAAACACCTCAATTACGATAACGTGTGTTAGTTGCTTACTTCAGGAAAGACGTGACTGGGTTTGCAAATTTCCAAACACACAGACACTCTTCGTTCAGATCGAGTTTTTATTACGAGATTCGATCGCTCGATCAGCTGAGTGGGTTTTTTTTGAGAATTTTCTCATAGTGGAGGAATTCTCAAAAAAAACCCAAAACTCAATTTTTATCCATCCCATCACCGGAAAACATCAATGTCTATAATACAGGCTATATATTCACAATCGACTCTGTTTGAACAAAACACCTCAATTACGATAACGTGTATTAGTTGCTTACTTCAGGAAAGACGTGACTGGGTTTGCAAATTTCCAAACACACAGACACTCTTCATTCAGATCGAGTTTTTATTACGAGATTCGATCGCTCGATCAGCTGAGTGGGTTTTTTTTGAGAATTTTCTCATAGTGGAGGAATTCTCCAAAAAACCCCAAAACTCAATTTTTATCCATCCCATCACCGGGAAACATCAATGTCTATAATACAGGCTATATATTCACAATCGACTCTGTTTGAACAAAAAAAAACCCACCACCTCAAAAACGAGGGAGAGTTTCTGGACCATCTGTACCAACGCAATTGCGGGTTCTAGACCACTGGTCTTGAACCCCAATTGTTGTTTTTTGATGATCACTCAAAATCTTTTGCTTTTGATCGCGTTCGCTGACGATGGATCGATGGGTCTGATCTGCGATGCGAACGTAGACCAAAAATCACGTACACGATACAACTGAAGATGTACAACACACGCACACGATGCGTTCACCACGAGTGTTTGAACGCTAAAAGTGCGATCTAGGAGTCACTGACTGTACATGAGGGGTTCAAGACCACTGTACAGTTTTTGTGAACAAGCGTGTGATTTAACACCGAATTCCACGTTGGTGAACGCATCGTGTGCGTATGTTGTACACGTACATGTACAAGTGGTCGTGTATCCGCAAAATATACCTACTTATACGCATTTATGAATAAGAATATAAAGATATCTGTTGAAGGTGTTATCTTACCTAAAGAACCCCTATCCAACATCGATCTGGTGAATGCAGCAAAAGATTTGAAAATCAAAGATTTTCTAGGCGTGTTTTCCAGAGATGCCTTGCCAAAGAGAAGACCTCGACAATCGGAATGCGGAATTTTAAATCTAGACGATTCATCGGGTGAAGGCATTCACTGGGTGGCGTGGATAAAGAACGGGAAGAAGAAAAATTATTATTTTGACAGCTACAGAATCTCGCCGCCAAAAGAAATAAAGAACTATTTCAACAAATCGATGGTTCGTTACAACACGGAACAAGTGCAATCACCAGATCAAGTGTTTTGTGGTCACCTGTGTCTCTACGTTCTCAAGAGATGGTCTGAAGGAGATCGATTTCAAGACATTCTCAATGATTTACATTAGAGAGAGATTTTTTTTTATAGTATATATAAAGATAATAAATTATTTTAAAAAAAATTTAATCGAATAAAAACGAAAAATAAAAATAAAATAGTTCATTTTTAATAAACTGCGTTTTGAATATATTTTTTCTAAAAACAAAAAAAACCAATCTTACAACAACATGCCAGTCGATAAATTTGGTAGAAGTGACGACGAAAAAGTCAACCTAAGAAAGAAGAGGAAGACGTTCGAAGTCGACGATGGTTACGACGTTGCCAACTTGGATGAACGTTACGTTCGGAGATACGAACCTCGAGAAGAACCTTTGAACATGAACGATAAGAAGCTCTACAATCTTCCCGAGCCGATAGATCTCGCAGATGCTGCGACTAAAAAATACGTTGACAGGGGGAACACCGATTTCGAATGAATCCTGCTAGATAATTACGTGGATGAAACCATGACCGACGATCTCGATCTGAAATCCAAACGTTTGGTGAACGTCGTGAATCCCATAGATCCCACCGATGCTGCGACCAAGAAATACGCGGACGACACTCACGCGAGATTCAGAGAACAGAAATAGATACGTTCAGAAAACGATGCACTCGGAATTGAACGCCAATTCTAACAAGATAATGAACGTGGCCACTACCATGAATCCCAAGGACGTGGCGACCAAACACTACGTAGATCTGGAACAGATAAAGTCTGACAGACGAGAAATGAAATCGGATCTGAATGCGGGATTCAACAAGATATTGAATCTGTCGAAGATCGACGACACGGATGCAGACTCAACCACAGTCAACAACGGCTACGTAGATTCTGCCGTGATACAATCACAAGAATACCTAGATTCGCAAGTGGACGACCTCTACCTGAACAAAGAATCTGGCGGAACCATGGAGGGTGGCATCAACATGAATGGTAAGAATTTATTCGGACTCAGTCACGATCCCGAATTCGATTCCAGCGTGGTCAGCAGAAAGTACGTGGACGACAACTCGGTCTGGAGAAAGGGTGATATAATGAAAGGTAAACTAGACATGGGTGGACACGCGCTCACGAATCTACTGGATCCCGTGAACATGACGGATGCCTGCACCCTGATTTCGGTGGTGGAGAAAGTCAAATATGCTAGACAATTGATCACCGTGTGGGCCGACGAGGCCGGCACCTTAGATGAGGGAAAAGCTGAGTGGTTTTTCGGAAATGGAGGTAGCGGATCGAAACATGGTCAGGTGGGATATCCCATGCCGCTGGGAGGTGAAATCCTTCGAAAGAGTCTGGCTTCCTCGGATTTGAATAACAGAGCGGTCGTTAATCTCATGGTGAATGGTGTAGAGAGCGATAAGAGATACAGAGTCGAAAAGACTGAGAATCAACACGCGAATGTTAGCACGTTCGGCACACCTCTCAAAGTGAACGCCGGAGACAGGATTAATTTCGTTACGAAAACCAATAATCCCGAAGCTGCCACTTCCGTGGTGAGTCTACTGATCGAACTAGTTCCTTTGAACAAACAGTGAATGCGTGGAAAATAATGAATCAAAAAAAATAATGTGTGATTATTAAAAACAAAAAAAAAGTAATGAGATTTAGAAAGATGTTCAATCTCTCTAGATCACATTACTTTATTTATTTTTTTGTTTGTTTTTTTTGTTTTTAATAATTACTCATTACTTTTTATTTTTTTTTTGTTTTTTATTTTTTTCACACTCGTCTCTCATCGAATAATCGACATCTTATTTCCGTCCGATTCGAATTGTAATTCTCTGTCCGACAGGACCAGGGCTAAGGCTTCGGTTTTTCTCGGAATGTTCCTATCGAATTGCATCTTGATCTGAATGTCTAAGACACTACTCTTGAGTCGTTCACTCTGTTTACTGACATCGAATACGAACATGGGATACATCGACTTGTATTCGCCGGGAGATATGTTAGGATTGCTCATCAATTCGTCTAGACCGTGATACTTCTTTCTAAAATCAGCGGCATCACCGTACAGTCTCAGAAATCGTTCTTGTCGAACAACGCATTGTAATCTATTGCTGGATATCTCGTGGCGTTCAGAAACACTTGCATGTTTCTCAAACTGCAGTGATCGAACAGCGACGCATTCCTTTCCTGAGACCCGTCCCTATTGGTCTGAAACGCAACCACGATGAAACGCGGTCTCTCGGAAGCGGATTTCACCGTCAATCTCCAATGGAAGTGATTCGTGGAGGGTGGAATGCTAGCCGTGTCACACTGTCTCATTCTAAATCCCACGGGTAATTTACTCTTGGATTCTATGATCTTGTAGAGACACGCTTTCTCCACGATCGAAGGCTCCACGTGCGGAACGAACCACGATATCTTGTGTAGAGTTATCTTACCCGCATTGGTTGCAGTGAGTCTCACTATTGCGTCATCGTTTCCTTTTCGAATCAACGTCAGATTGTGTTTGAATCTGTACATGATCTTGTTGTAATCGTCCGCAAATCCCAAGATGTGTTTCAAAGGTATCCTGAACGAAAACGTTCCTTTATGTCTGGACGTCTTGACGACGTAGTCGAATATCAAGGCGGCGCCGGCGCTAGCAGGGCCGACGGTGTCTTTCACCCAAAACTGATTAAGTCCTCTGGATTTCGAAAAATCATCAGGATACGTCAAGAGTCCGAACATCGTGGTGGCCTGACCGGGATGAAAAACAGATTCTATCTCTTGTCCGGATAGCATGTATTTTATATTACTGAATAGATGCATGATGCCATTATTGGCTAGAGTAACCGTGTCGTCGTCGGCGTAGTCGCTCCCATCTTCCTTGGTGAGACGTCCCTGCACCACTATGTAACTCTCGCTAGGATGTATGAATAGATTTTGAGTTTCAACGTTGATTCTTATCTCTCCCGCATTGTTCAAACTCGTTCCGGTTACCGGTTCGTATTCGTGAACCTCATACTCTTGAATACTTTCATCTTTCACTATGCTTTGTGCTATATCTAGTATATTTGTCATTTTAAAGGATTTGTAGTTTTTTGTTTATTAATTAACTTGCTTTCTTTATCTAAAAAATAGTTTTTAATTATTTTTTATTATTATTTTTTTTCTCTCTTATATATATGTGTATCAACAAGAAAATGTTAAAGAAAGTAAATAAAAAAAAAATTGTTTTCTTTATCAAAACTTTGTTTTCTGTAATTGTTGTTCGTAAAACTTTCCGATGATCTCTTCTCCATCCAAAGCTTCGATTTCGTAAGTCACCAGAACTGGATCGGTGTGAAATATTTTGATTATCACGAAGATTTCCGAGGTCCATCGAGGAGTATAACCCTTTTCGAAGTGCTTCTTATAAGCGTAAATTCTCACTCGATCACCGACCGCAAATTTCGGCGTTCTAGACTTCTTCCTGATTTTAGATCTCTCAGTATATAGATTCGCGTAGAACTGTTTTTCGTTTCGAGGATCGCTAGCTTCCGCGGGAGTCATCTTGATCGATCTGTGTTGGGTGTTGTTGTAATCTTTAATCAGACCGTTCAGAGCGTATATGTATTTCTTGATCGAATTCGTCGTGAAGTATCTGTGCATCTTTTCCTTCATCGTTCGATTCCAACGTTCCACCACGCTGGCTTTCTCTTCATTTTCGATCGAGTAGAGGTCGACCAATCGATGAACGTGCTTGTTGTAGAACTCCTTTCCCTTATCCACCCACAATTTACTCGGTTTTCGAGAAGACGAGTCGAACACGCTCTTCAGAGCTTCGGCGACGCAAGGTCCCAATTTATTCTTCAAAGCTCTGATCCAACCGTATTTGGAAAAGACGTCGATGACCGTCAATAGATATTTGACGCCCTCGTTCCACCTCGAAAACGATCTCATGTCGACCAAGTTGGCAGACCAAATATCATCCAAACCCTTCACGAACACCCTTCTCTTTCGAAATTTATGCACTATGGGTTTGTGTAACTCCTCGGCCAATTCGCTCGTCATTAATTGTTTCTTCTTCTTTTCAGATGCGCTTTTTTTTTTGATCGCCCCATCCGAATCGACGTTTCGCACCGATCCGATTTCCGACCAGCGAACGTTCTATCTTCTCTCTCCTGGTCGGATTCGATATGCATCTCAATTTCCCCAACATGTTTTTATCGCAGACGTCGTTGCGAGTCTTGGCGTCGGGATGTCCGGCGTAGCACAGATCGTGTTCATATGCAGCCGCGTCCACCCTATTCACAGGTTTGCTCCAAGATTTGGGTGTCAGATCGGCGTTGAGTTTCTTGTTCAATTTCGTTGCGGGTCCCGTGAAACTGTGACCGGGCAGATGCATTTCGAAAGGTAGATTATTGATCATTTTATTCACGATGCCTTTACCTTTGCTCGCGTTCTTTTTTTTTGACGAATCGTGTCTTGACAGAACCACACACGTCGCAAATTCCGCGAAGCATCTGTCTGTCGTTTTTAGTTTGCACTTCTCTAGAATTACTCGTCTCGGTAACTCTCTTACACTTTACGCAATACATTTTTAAGAGTTATTTAAATTAATTTCGTTTTTTTTTTACTTTATATATAAATTTAATAATTAATTAATTCTGTTCTTATTATATATATATATTTTTTTTTTTCAATCGCTGCTCTTGAGTTCTATCACCCACCTTACTGAATTCCTCCCTGGCCTCTTTCCTCCCCTTTTCCACGAGAGAATCCTTCATCTCTTCCTTGATGATCTGACGAGTCTTGATTCTCACGGCTTCTTTCATGGCATCGTATTTCGTTTTCTCGCTCAATATCGCGAAGTATTCACCGTCCGATATCCTACCGTCTTTCAACGCCATAGAGATCATTTCGGATATCATGTCGATCTTGGAGTCGGCCAAGACGCGAATCTTGTCGTGTTTCCTCGCCTTCAGATATAATTTCCTACTCAAAAAGTTTCCGAGCGTGCTAAACAATCCGGCGGCGAGAGCCACTCCTTCTACGGTCAACACGATCGGAATGCCGACCGCGGTCGACAACAATCCGATGCCGGCCGCGTGTAAACCCATGGAAATCGTGATGAGTGTCGTGTCGATCACGTTGATGAATTTCACGAAACGCGAATACTTCTTCTTGAGAGAACGACGAGAATCTCTCTCTCGAGTTAGATACTCTTGGATTCTACTGATTTGATCGATGCGATACCTCTCTCTTCTTTCTCTTTCTTCTAGCGAGGGTGCAGTCGGCAAAACGTCGATCGGCTTCTCATCCTCGTCGCCCACTAACGTCGGATACAATTTATTTCTGGTTCTCATTTTTGTTTCTTTTTCTTTCTAATATTAGATAAAAAAAATTATATGTGTATTTATTTTTATTTTCTATTCTCCCTTATTTTATATCAACGAAAAAACTTAGACGTATGCTTCATTGAACAATAATTTCATGATGCATCCCTTGTCTTCTAAAGTCAGACTTCTACGCGCCAATTTCAGTTCTTCCGAAACTGTAGGCTTGTCTTGATTCTTACAGAAGACTAATCTCTTCCAAAGCGTGATCACATCGTCGAATCTAACGCGTTCGAACGCCGGTTCGAAATACTTGACGACCATATCTTCCCTTTCCATCGTCAGACACGAATGATTCTCGTGATCGAAGTCTAGATGATCCCGACATCCGACGCATCGTTCTAACAAGATGGGACGTAGTTCTTCGTTCACGCAGATTGCGTATGCTCTCATCAGCATGTTTAAAAGAAACCTCGCTCTAATAGTCTGGGAAGCGCACATGATTTACGTATTTTTTTTTATTATCTATTCGATTTGATATATTTATTTTTTAAATTACTATTATTTATATATATTTTTTTTCTCTCCTATATATATTAATCACTTTTTTTTGGTATACATTGCTCTAGCCATTATATCCACGTTATTAAACGCGATTCACCTTTTTATGACGGGCGTGACCCCCACCCCACACCACGATGAGAGGAGATAACTCTGTATGATTAAGTTTATGAGAATCAAGCAATCTGATTGGTTAATTAGCGGAGAATCAAGCAATCTGATTGGTTAATTAGATGAGTTTGGAAAATCCCACTAGGGGTATTCCCCTACTTACGTCATAAATGGGAAAAACCCACCGCCTCAAAACAATTGCGGATTCTAGACCACTGGTCCAAAATCCGCAAACCGTTTTTTTATGCTAGCCCAGAATTTTGCTCGCGTTCACCAACGATGGATCGATGGTCTGATCTGCGATGGGAACGTTGACAAAAATTTTTAAAGTAAAAAAAAAAGTGAAAATGTACAATTTCACCTTTTTTTAAAAAACGCGTGACATTCAACGTTCACCACGAGTATTTGAACGTTAAAAGTGCGATCTAGGAGTCACAAAAAAACAGCGGATTCAAGACCACTGAACATTTTTGTGAACAAGCGTGCGATTTAACACTGAATCCCACGTTGGTAAACGCATCGTATACGTATTTTGTGCACGTACATGTACAAAGTGGTCGTAAACTCTCAATTTACACCTACTAACGCAGCCGATATCTAAATTTATTATTTTAAATATCATTTTTTATTTTTTTCAAAACAGTTTAACAAAACCATATCACGTGACAACTCACTGGAACGAACTCAACGAGCTCGTTCCAAAGGGGGGTCAGATGATACGGTTACGGTTTTGGTGAGTTTTTTTTTTAAATAGTATTTTTCAGGTGCTGAATTTGGATATTACGCAGGTGGATGTGGCCGATTCGTTGGGCAAAGGGTTAATGGAAGAACAGTGTGTGTATTATATGTCACGATACGCACACTATTGATATATTGAACAGAAAAAAAAATACAGAACATCAAAAGGTGGTAGAAACGCCGTTTTCGTATTTTTAAATTGCTTTCTATAGCGAAAAATAGTCAAACATTAAAATATTGGGAAAGGAAACTTCTGTATTTTTAAAAGTCAAACATTCAAACTGAATGGAAAAAAAAATGTTAAAGGCTGGCTGCTGTATGTTTATACTATTCTACGGGAAAATACCTGAAGTTTGTGAAATGATGCTCACATCCATGATACAAACTTGGTAACATTTCGAAATTTAAATGTTTATATGAAATTCTTATACAATACGTGGAGAGTGGATTGTAACTAAATCACCCGCAGAGTGGAGTTATCACCCAAGCTATAACTTTCAAGTTTTGTATATATCGACAAAAAAACACAAGCAATGTTTCAGCCAATGGACCTCCGGGTTTAACCCGGAGGTCCATTGGCTGAAACTTTGCTGGTGCTGGTTATGTTTTGCAATGAATTTGCAATTATTGCTCGGGTTGAATCTCCACTCTGCGGGTGATTTAGTGATAATACACTCTCCACGTACTGCACCATTCACGGTTACATTTTTGGACAGTTTTAGGAAATTCAGGGGAGCTAACCTACTGTAAATCACTTCCAGTGACGAAAATTGCCAGACATGAAAATATGAAACGACACGGATGTAGCGGGGTTAACGGATAAAATTGATTTTTTTAGAAACGCTCTAGATATTACTATTGTTGATGGCCAGGCCAAGCTACAGCAAATCACATTTGCCCTGTTTTGGGGCTCCAAAATTTCAAGGACAACAACCCCTAAACGGTAAATATATCAAAAATCAAAAAAAGAGTCTAACGGTATTCAACAGTCGAAGCTACATTTTAAATTCTCAATAAATCGGCCTAGTTTTTGAAGTTTCTAAGTTTTAACATTTTCAGCAACAGGTTGAGGTTCCAAATTTGTGACTGTTCAAAATCGCCTTTCCCTGAGGAGACAGAGTTGGTGAGATGACACACACAATCTTAACTGTAACAAGCAGTCCCAGAGATATAAAAGGAATACATTTTATCTGGAAATGGGGTGGTGGCAGAGAGAAATTAAAATATGTACTGCTGGCCATACAAATCTGGAAAGTGAGAAGAACTAAACAAACACCAATAATACTATAAAAATAACAATTTCAATTGGTTACAAGAAAATCTAGGAGCTTAATAAATATTTCTCGAACAAACTTAAGGGATAATATGTTATTTATCAAAACCGAGTGGGGTGGGGGCTACAAATATATGACGGGAAAAACTGAGGAGCTTATGGCCCTCTGCACCACCCACCTCCCGACTCTCGATTGGGTGGCTAAGCACTGTTCCCAGGCTCCACGAAAACTGATTGAATGAAATCAGAGGTTTGCCTACTGTTGTTCATAATATATGCTGATTAAAACGTGTTGAGATATCTACATTGCGATGAGTTTTAACCTTTTCAATACTGGCGCACTGGAAGGTATCATATCGGTCAATGCTGGCAATGGCAAAATGGGCCAAACCATACTGGTTTGTTGGGTGGTTCAGTAATAATTTAATCCAACAGCTCTGTCGAGCTGTTGGATTAAATTATTACCGAGTATCGTTTCAGATTTTTTTGCTCTTTATATCGTCTGCTCGTCCTCTTTCAATTTTTGCTTCACGTATACATTTATGCACACCGGTTTAAAAGGGTTAAGTTGGGTTACCTGCTCGCGCAAATATCGGCTGTCGACACTGAACCAAACACACTTGACGTTTTAATGAAGTAATAGCCTTAATGAGAAGTAATTATTCATAACATTCAGCTGTTCATCATTGCTGCAGGGCCGCTAATGAATCATGATGCCTGACAACAATCATGTTGTCACTATTATTACCACTCCCTGTTGCAGCTGACTGCACGAGGGAATTGCTGGAAGTCTTTCGGAATTGGGCATTAAAACACAGAATAAAATTAGTATGTTACGTAAATTGAATTGGACAAGTGCGGCCGATTCACAGTGTAATGAACTTGTTTCCATCTGATAGTGCTTCATTTCAGCACAGAAATAATCACTAAAGTCGGTTCGATATTTCTGTTTCGATCGTGCGTTCGACTTCAGTTCAGAAATACAAAGGGACGTCATCCGAATGGGAGTAATTCATTAGACCATGGAATCTAAAAATAGCCGGGCCGCGGGCCGCTAATGGCTATTTATACCATTATCGCCCGCGGACCGGCTCCGTCGAATGACGTCGCTGAAATGATGGAGTTTTAACGGGCCTCCAAACTTATGTCAATCGACTAGTAACTTATAGATTGAGTGGTAATAATGAAATTTAATTGGCGATTTTTAGCTCAACTTTGACGAAGTCAAATTTGAGCTATTGTCATGGCCCGTCGTCCGTCTGCCCGTCTGTCCGTACGTCAACAATTGGCTATGGCTCGGGCTAGAGGTCGTATTTATGAACCGATCTTCACGAAACTTCTTGTGTACCTTTGTTATGACCCTGGGACGGGAACGAGTGTTTTTAGGTGTGGTCCGAAATTCAAGATGGCTGCCAGCGGCCATTTTGTACCGATGATGCAAAAATCAGTTTTTTGTACAGAACTTCTGTATGAAAGTTCTGATTTGAATAAAGTTTTGTATAAATGTTTAGTACCATGGGATACATCACATATAATACGGGTTTTTTTCTTGTGCGTAAATTATGCAAATTAGACTGACTTTGATTTATTTAGTGTTACTTTCAGAGCTGTAAGTGCCAAGCTGCTATGGCTCGGGCTAGGGGCCGTATTTATGAACCAATCTTTACGAAACTTCTTGGGTACCTTTGTTATGACCCTGGGACGGGAACGAGTGTTTTTGGGTGTGGTCCGAAATTCAAGATGGCTGCCAGTGGCCTTTTGTACCGATGATGCAAAAATCAGTTTTTGTACAGAACTTCTGTATGAAAGTTCTGATTTCAATAAAGTTGTGTATAAATGTATAGTACAATGGGATACATCACATATAATACGGGTTTTTTTCTCGTGCGTAAATTATGCAAATTAGACTAACTTTGATTTATTTAGTGTTACTTTCAGAGCTGTAAGTGCCAAGCTGCTATGGCTCGGGCTAGAGGCCGTATTTATGAACCAATCTTTACGAAACTTCTTGGGTACCTTTGTTATGACCGTGGGACGAGAACGAGTGTTTTGGGTGCAATCCCAAATTCCAGATGGCTGCCAGCAGCCATTTTGTACCGACGATGCCGAAATCTGTTTTTTGTACAGAACTTCCATATGAAAGCTCTGATTTGAATAATTTTTTGTATGAATGTTTAGTACCATGGGATACATTACATATATTACAGGTTTTTTTCTTGTGCGTAAATTCTGTAAATTAGGCTATCTTTAATTTATTTAGTGTTACTTTCAGCACTGTGAGTGCAAATCCCAATACGGCTCGGGCTAGAGGCCGTATTTATGAACCGATCTTCACGAAACTTCTTGGGTACCTTTGTTATCACTGTGGGACCAGTCTGAAATTCAAGATGGCCGCTAGCAGCCATTTTGTTCAAAATTAAGTGCAATCATATTTTTGATCAGAACTTCCAAATGAAAGATCTGATTTGAATAATTTTTTGTATGAATGTTTAGTACCATGGGATACATTACATATAATACAGAGTTTTTCTCGTGAATAAATTATGCAAATTAGGGGTCCGGGTGGGACTTAGAAAATTTTGGACCAAAATCCGGAAATTAGTTTTTTGGTTTTTTATGCGTTTTGGTCAATTTTAAGAAGAAGAAGAAAAAATTTTAGTCTGAAAATATTTTGTTTGGGACTGAAAATTTCCACACAAAAATAATAATCTACAATGACTGGTCTTAATCTGTAGTCCATTACAGTCACCTTGTAATTCTTTTATTATTGTTGACTGGGCCAAAACAAATACTAATTCCTGTCATATTCATTATTCAGTTGTCTTGGTCACAGCAAGTACTAATTCCTGTCATATCCAAGTTGAGCTACAGAGTCATTGACTCTTTCATTGAGAATAGCGCTGGTCGGTTTTGGCCGTTACGTTGGGTAAAGGGTTCAGTGGAGCTTGAAATGGAATTTAATTTATCCTCTGCACACTGATGTCAAAATAGCGAAATATCAAGCCGCCATGTTTTCCATAAGTTAGCTAGAAATTTAACGGCCACACAAGATTGAATTAGTTAAATTTATGTTTGCATTATGGGGATAAAATACCACTTTATATTTCGCTATTTTGACATCAGTGAAAAGAGGGTAAAACGAAATGACTGCTGATGTAGTACATGTATATTCAGCTAGACTCTATCAGAAAAGTCAATGTCCAAACTGTTCAAAATCGCGTGCATTTGTCAATTATCTTCACTCTGATCGCAAAAAGAGAAACAAAAAAACCTTTTTATTTGTTTACATTTGCTTATCACCATATCAGCAGATAAAGTTTTTACGGGCCGATGAACTTAAAACTTAAAGTAGGTTATAACAAGTCATATATGTTATCGTAGCCACAAATCAAACTTTTTACGACCACACCGAGCGTATAAAGGTGTTTTTTTGTCGTCAGAGGAACGGGATGTCGACGTGGAACATTTCTATAGTGGGTCCGGTTTCTGCTCAAGTTATGTCAAGCCCGCATCAATTTTAGGACATTCAAAATTTCTTTATCGTCTGCTGCTATCAATTATTAATTTTTTCGTCTCTTTTTTGCTGTCAACTTTGAATAATAATTTCCATAATTTGTTTTCGACTAATGCACAGCTGTTTTAGACACTTTAATGATGAACATATTTTATATACATATCAATACTGAAATGAACTATTTGGATTATAATGTTCAGCTGTAGAGTGTCGTTTTATTTGTAACCTTACTCTACTCAAAGTGAAAACAACCATTTGTACACTTTCTACTTTCTGTCTAATCCACACAGTATAAATTATTGTGATGAATTGACGGTAACATGGTCTGAGGTTTGCGGCTCGGAGCTTATGTTCAACTCAGACCATGTCACCGTCAATTCATCATAATAACGTATATGTTCCAATACGACCCTATCCATAGCCCAAAACCTGCATCGTGAAACACGAGAGGCTTATTTGCTAAACTTGTGATCGTAAAAAGTTGCCTTGTTCAAGTCAACTTTTAATGATCACAGGTTTAGTAAATAAACCTCTTGTGTACCCACGACTTCACTGGATAAATAATCAATAAACCAAGTAAACTCATTCCATCTTAGTTCAAATCGTAAATCGGTTTGTAATTTAAACAACAGTTCATCCGGACCGACGTCGGCTGCACACGTAAAACAGCCAGAAAAATGAAGCGAATTGCTAGTCACTCCCACATGTACTCGGCACAAGCTGGGAAATCGAAAGAAAAATGATATTTGATACCATTTTTGAATCTATGCTGACGTTCCCCTGTAATGGTATATAAATATTAACAAGGTAAACAACTCTCTTTTCGAAAACGATAGCACTCATCTTCGCCCCCCCCCCCCCCCCCCCAGCTCAAATTTGATTCACACAACGTATCCAACAGTATCCGGTATCAATGGAAAGGGGAATGAATAAGCTTTACAATGGTGTATTACACGACCGTTGGGTGTTTTGGGTTGTTCATGATAACTGGGAGAAGTCGCATAAAAGGCCGAAAAACATTTCGTCGGACAAGATGGAATGAGGTTTACGAGCGACAATTATCTGATTTGTTATAAATAATTCGAGGTCCCATTGTCTATGGAGGGCAGATTCAAATATTAGCCGTATGCCTTTATCAATTACTAATCTCGGATCCACATTTATTCATTTCTGGAGTTCACATTTAACGTTTATACATTTTTAAACCTTCGCTTGGAAACTAAACAAGCTAACGGCATCGATAGAAGCACAATGACATCCCACTGTCTACTATTTATGCCGAGAAAATCATCGATGAAAATAAGCCAATGGGAGAATTGGGAAAGTTTTTGCGGCTTCTCGTATCTATGGACGCCGTCAACTCAGGTCAACTTGGGAAAAAATGTCAAAGTTACGGCTAAAAAGTGTATAAACGTTAAATGTGAACTCCAGAAATAAATAAATGTGGATCTGAGATTAGTAATTGATAAAGGTATACGGCTAATGTTTGAATCTGCCCTCCATAGACAATGGGACCTCGAATTATTTATAATAAATCGGATAATTGTCGCTCGTAAACCCCATTCCACTGTGCTCTTTCTTATCCGACTAAATGTTTTTCGGCCTTTTCTGCGTCTTCTCCCAGTTATCATGAACAACCCTAGAATACCCAACGGTCATGTAATACGCCACTGTAAAGCTGATGCATTTCCCTTTCCACTGATGCCGGGTACTGTTGGATACGTTATGTGAATCAAATTTGAGGGGGGTATAACGAAGATGAGTACTATCGTTTTCGAAAAGAGAGTTGTTTACCTTGTTAATATTTATATACCATTACAGGGGCACTTCAGCATAGATTCAAAAATGGTATCAAATATCATTTTTCTTTCGATTTCCCAGCTTGTGTCGAGTACCTGTGGTCACTCCGTTGATGAGGCAGTTACGAAACGGACGACGTCGTTGCAGATATTTGGCGTTGTGACGTCGGACTGTAACATTTGCCTCTTGAGCCGCAATCATCGAATATACTAAGCGAGCTCTCGTCCAATCAGAGGAGGAGGATTTTAGTCTTATTGGAAAATATTTTTATGTTATTTCATGTATTCATGGTTGCCAATTTTCGTCATTCGAAGAGATTTACTGGAAAGTTAGGTGACCTTGATTTTCTAAAGTTGTCAGGAAATGTAACACTAACACTAAGTGCAGGGACGTGTCAACAGGGTGGTGAGGGGGTGTTTCACCCCCTCCCCCATCATGGCCAGAATTTCCTATAGTTGGAAATTCGGAGGGTAACTCATGAGTAGTTAGAAGTTCCATCTATATGGATTTTAGGGTTCCTTTGGTGATGCTGATGTTTCCTTTACTTCCCAAAATCCCAACTCGGTTTCAAATCGGCAAAGATTCTAACTGTTACTATTTACTAACTACATTGTATGCAATATCGAGCTTCATAAGTATGCATGATGTCAATATATACAATATTTCTATAGTACGTTTATTTATCGTAATACAAAAATCCTCGAAATGCACTTCAAGAAAATCACATCATGTAAAATCGTTATCCCGAGTTAATCCCATCATTCACAGTTACAAAATGATGAAACACCGAAAATTGATCGTTGCTGCATTAGATCTGATCTAATCTTAGCACAGTGTAAATTGTTCAAAGTTCTAAGCTTAAGCATTTGTTCAGCACATATACAATTCCCAGAAGAATACAAAATAATAATAACCCGATAATTCTATCATAAATGTGTTGGCATTTCCGTTACGAGAATCAATTTTATGCCCCACTTTCATGGCTTCCTTTTCACAATCTTTCTCGGTATAGTGAATTTCCATCTACGAATAGGGACCGGAAGGGGGTTTCCCCCCCATGACCCTCTCCCTAGTTGGAAATTCACTACCCAAAACACCCTAATCGAAACCTCTAGCCACGCCCTTGACTATGGGAATTTCATATTACAACTGAAATTTCGAAATGTTAGCGAATTTATAATATCATCAATGTGAGCATCATTCCACAAACGTCAGGCAGTTTCCTATAGAGTAGTATCAAAATACAGAAGCTGGATTTTTACAATCTTTTCCCAATCAGTAATGAACACTTGACTATGTTTGAACCCATTTACAGTTAAACCTAGAAGTCCTGTCACGAACTGTGCGCTTATCTAGGCTTAACTGTCAGTTGGAATTGCGCACAATCCAAAACAAAGTAGGTGCTCCTGGTTACACATAGCAAACACAGACCATGTTTCTGCCAATGGACCTCCGGGATACTCGGAGGTCCATTGGCTGAAACATTGCGTGTGCCCAGGCCATATGTACAGAATTTGATAGCCTCACTATGGTCATAATCAGTAATGAACACTTGACTATGTTTGAACCCATTTACAATTAAAACTAGAAGTCCTGTCACGAACTGTGCGCTTATCTAGGCTTAACTGTCAGTTGGAATTGCGCACAAACCAAAACACAGTAGGTGCTCCTGGTTACTCATAGCAAACACAGACCATGTTTCTGCCAATGGACCTCCGAGATACCCGGAGGTCCATTGGCTGAAACATTGCGTGTGCTCAGGCAATATGTACAGAATTTGATAGCCTTACTATGGTCATAACGCGTATATTAACGCGCAGTTCGACGTGCTATTTGTGGGCATTTTATGACAGAACTTTTAGTTTTAACTGTACAGGTAAGAAAGGGCGCTCTAACCATCTTCTAATGTTCTGAAACATTTTGTTGTTTATCAACAGTGTTCGCATTGTAACATATAATACAGACAGTATCCTTCCATTATTATAAAATTGTAGGAAGTAAGATTTGCTAATTTTTTCCAGGGAAGAATGAAATCTTTCAAATTACTGTAAAAACACATTCGCTGAGCAAAGAGCTACAGTGAACATTTTCAGTTGCTTCTAAGCAGTTCCGAGAGATGTTTGTTGTTTTCGTTATTAAAAGGAGACTTCCGTTTATTTTGTGCTGATGTTATAGCGTTTTCTCAACAATTACATGCTTCTTAATCGGCCACTACTCGCCCGTCAACTAATTTCAGGGGAAATAACATGTGTCGAAAGTAGATTTTTAGGACGTGATAAGTCAAGGATGTATCGAAAGTTGGAAATGAATATTGTTTAAACTAAGTAATACAATGAGTAAAACCATGAAAACGTTTGCATGAGGATCTGAGAGAGAGAGAGAGAGAGAGAGAGAGAGAGAGAGAGAGAGAGAGAGAGCTGAAGAACAATAACGAGTAATGGGACAAGTAGTTTCGTGAAAGCCTGATATAACCAGTTAGTTGGAATATATTTGAGAAGGCCTGTGGTTTCAAATGAGATAAACAACGTAACGTTTATTGAAAAAGTGGATTTCTTTCAGGAACCACAGAAACCTATGAGAGGTGGTATGATAAAAAGGTCTTGGAGAAATCCCATATTACAATACTCCCATCTAGCGTGATTCAAGTCTGCATGGTTTAAAGAATGTGTTCCAGTGTTTAATATGCTGATAAGTGACACATTCCAGTTGCAAAGTACGCCCCATCGAAAAGGAATTTGTAAATCTTTTGACCAATATAACATCGTATCATAACTAAGTGATTTCTTCTGCAAAGTTTACAAGACGTACTAATATTTGGTCGAAGCGAAGGTGCTATTTTTTATCTCTCCATCACATTCTTCTTTCCACACAGATATGAGGCAGTTACCGATATTCAGTTTAAATATCAGAAAGGATTTTCAAAATCAGTAATCATCGTGTTAAAAGCTTATTCTGTTGCACTGACAGCCCCGATGATGGTGGAGATACCAACATGTCCAAGTAATCAGCAAAACGCGATAACATGTTTTAGAATGCCATCCATGTCGGCAATAAAAATGAGAGTAAAAGAAATTAAGAACGCATCGCAAGTTCAAGAGTGAGAATGTTTTTGAACCGTATTTAGTGTACACTACATCTTGGGAAGCTAGGAAGTCTTAGAATCAGCAACCAGAATTTACTGATCGAAACGGGGAGGCAGTCACAGCCCGCCGTTCTGGTCAATGAACAAATATGCACAAGGTGCGATTCGGGGGTGGTTGAGGACGAAACTTATTTTATGATGGAATGTCCATTATACGATCAGTCGCGTGAAAAACTGTTCAACGACCATTCACAAAACATAGCGGCGGATAATATTACACTCTTCAAACACATTTTGGGGAACAACGTTCCAGAACTGTGTGGTCCAGTCTGTAGCATAATCCAACGCTTCTTCATATTGCGGGAACATGAAGTCCCAAAATGATTTATGGTAATCATTGCGGTACCATGTTAATGTCAGTATGTTTCATTATATACCTAAACAGGGGCGTATCTGTTGTTTGTTTTTTCTTTTTCACCCATTGTGTATTATTTCATTATATTGCTATAATAATGGTGTAGTAAAATTGTCAATTTGCTTCAAGTTAGTGTTTATAGCTTCAATAAAAAATATATTCTTTTCTATTCTATTAGTCAGACTAAAACATATTTCAGCCGCAAGGCTGCACGTTAAAAATATTGATTGGTTTACCCCCAAATAATGAATATGGACTCTTCTAATTGCTACATTTCAACTGACATGGAAGATACCACCAGTGTTCAAAGGGTTGAAGCTCTTAACCCTTTACCCAACGTAACGGCCAAAACCGGCCAGCGCTATATTATCAAAAATCGCCAATTAATTTTCAAAATATTTTCATTTTTTGTCTCAAAAACATAGGTTATGACCCCTCGTTGGAACGAGCTCGTCGAGCTCGTTCCAACGAGGGGTCATAACCTATGTTTTTGAGACAAAAAATGAAAAAAATTAGTTATTCAAGACTTTGTTTTGCAAGTGTCGTCTGCTTTTCATGTTAGGTAAAGGCTTAAAACTGATTTGACTTCAGTTACAAGGAATTTAACCGATCCAATCTTATTTGACAGAGCTCAATGAGTTATGTGAAAAAGACCGAAATGGTTAATATCTAGCTGCATTGTGGAAAAACGGTGCTGCTTGAGTTTTTGTATTTTGACATCAGCTTGTAAAATGTTCAATTGTACCGATTCTTACACATTCCATGCATATCACTGAAAAACAAGCAGCACGGTGGCTCAGCGGTTACGGAATTAGACAATAAGCCGAAAGGTCGATGGTTCTATCTCCGCGAGGGAAGACTGCTTTGTGTCCTTGGGCAAGGCACTTAATCCCGATTGCCCACCTGCTGACACGGTGACGCTCTGTACTAAGGCGAACTGCGTCGAGCATTTATCTTCAACCAATGCTAACACTGCATGTGTGGAGTTAGTACGTCGGGAGTCTTGCTCGCCGTTGCTTGGTGGTTCCCTCCTTGCACTCGTGCTTTCTCCACCCGTGAAACTGTCCGACACGAGGTGACCCAGGCTGTCTAAAGTGTCGTTAAACCCCACATAAATAAATAAATAAATAAATAAATAAATAAATAAATAAATAAATAAATAAATAAATACTGATTTGACTTGAATAATTTCCCATTATGACGTGCTGTTTTAGTCAACGTTTTGACTCGCCTTGCCGTGACGTTTTCCCGTTGAATAATAGAAACAGAGGCAAAGAATAATCGAAGGGGGATAGGCGAAAAACCGACTGGGAACTATTTCCGAAGACCAGTTCTTCCCCTTTGAAGCTCCATAAAGCATGGATGGAAATATCGATCAGGTTTGTCTTTTTCTTGTTATTGATCGTGAAAGTCCATATTTGCTTGATAACTGAGAGAAGCTAATTGCTTTGCAAACATATTTGTGTCTGCGGTTATATCAGTAATAATTACTTCTACATTAATCCGTGTGCGTGGGTCACGATGTTTATCTGCGACATGCGGGGGAGAGGAACAAATATTTCTAGCCATCACTCTTCTACATAAAATGACGTGGTGAGTTTCAGAATCAGAAAATTGGTAGGGATGGATTGCTTTCGTAAGCCATTGATCTCGATATAACTGAATTGCTGCAATAGTCATTGGTCACATATAGAAAAATATATCTCCCGTCGCTATCTTTAGTTTAAACAATATTTATCTCCAATAGTATCAGGTAGTAATGTACAATAGTATATAGACTGGATTCGACTGTAAGCCACGTGCTTATTGTTGTCGTTTCCGCTATCTTTGGGAGGTGTGTGTGTGTGTGGGGGGGGGGGGGGGGAGGGGGGGGGGCGTGTAAGTTTCTGCAAATACAAAATGCTCAACAACAACAAAACTCTCGAATGTTTTCTGTTTTCCGGCGACTCTCAAGCTATAATCACTTTTAACCCTTTATCATGTATCAAAAGCAGACGATACTTGCAAACAAAATTCTTAAATAATTAATTATTTCATTTGTTGTCTCAAAAACATAGATTATCACCCCTCAATGGAACGAGCTTGAGGAGCTCGTTCCAAAGAGGGGTCATAACCTATGTTTTTGAGACAAAAATGGAAAAATAATGAAAATTAATTGGCGATTTTTGTGAATAGGTTTTGGCTGTTACGTTGGGTAAAGGGTTAAAGAATATACTTTGGTGTCTGTGAAAAACGAATATGTTGATGTGCAAATTATTTGTGGCAATACATAGAGTAATCGCTTGACTGGACTGGTTACGTGAAATAATTCACGGCAAATCGTCTTCGTTTGCGCGCACGGATACATGACCCAATTATTGATTGCATAATTCACTTATGAAGTTATCGTTTATAATCAAACCCCGGAAATCCCAGTAAATCACACTTTGGAAAGTAATAAAAATAAATATCTACAATATAGTTTAGTTTTTACCAAATTTGGCACACTTCTGTAATGTCATGAAATCTTGTGAAATGCGGTATCGTCATGTCTGTGAAAACACGTTTTTTCAAGATATTCTGCCAAAACTTTCAAAATGTTAACATTTTTCGAAAGTCTCAAAATTGTTTACAGTTATTTAGCTCAAATTGTCCACACATTTAGAGCATAATATGATACACCACAATCACCACTCAAATCTTTCGATATTAACCCCGATGGGCCAACACTGACATTAATATAGTTTTTTTCTTCAAAATGACCAACTTCAAGGGCAAATTTCTCTTATTATAAGGTTCTTGTAACAATTATTTTGGTATGGATAGATGCAACAATGACTGTGGAAGAAAGTTACTGTTTACTTTTTAATCTCAGATTTAACCCTCAAGCACAATGAGGGCGAGAATAAGAGTACCTTTTGAAAATGCCAAAATTGGCCAACTTTGGTTGCATTTTCTATCATTTTGGAAAGGCTTAATTTCAAACACTTTTATGTACGTATTCACCATTGACTACCGAGCATATTTGCTGTTGTAAGTTTGGTTGTAAAGTTTAACCCTATTCCATTCTGGTTGCATAAAAGTAGGTACCGTCCAAAAAACTCCACTTTTTCAGAATTTGGTAAGTTTTGGTGACGATTTACTCCATTTTTAATTGATTGAGCTCTGAATGTTTTCTACAACTGCTTGCAGCAGTCAAAGTATTACAAATTTTGTTCTATATGTTATTATTAAAAGTTTAACCCTTGGCAGATTTGAGACTTCCCATAAGGGTACTGTCGGAATAATTGCTATTTTCGCCAACTCTTACATGCACTTTCTCAGCACTGAAGTTATATTGTCTCAATACCTTTTCCATGAGAAGACAGGGCATTCATCCAAGAACAATTTTGCTGTTATATGTTTTATTCCAAGTTTTAACCATCACCCAGTTGTCAGGCCTTGGAATGGAGTACCCTCAACTTGTACATGTTCATTCCAATACCAAAATTCAAGATTAGTCCATGTCTCTTTTTAGACACTCAGTCTGTGATTGCTGTTCACACATTAAGAACATAATATGATACACTAAAATCACCACACAAATATTTCAAAATTAACCCTTATTGACCACAAATGATAGGAATATATCATTTTATCTTCACGATTTACTAACTTCAAGGGCAAATTTCTCATAATTGCGAGGTTGTTGTAACAATTATTTTTATATGCATAGGTGCAACAATGCTTGCAGAAGAATGTTACAGTTTAGTTTTTAATCTCGTCTTTAACCCACAAGCAAATGAGGGTAAGAGTACCATCCGAAAATGCCAAAATTAGCTAACTGTGGTAGCATCTTCCTGTCATTTTGGAAAGGGTTAATTCTAAATAATTTGTTTTGCTATAGGCAGAGATGCCTAATGGACAAATCCTCTGCAGTAAGTTATACTTTTGGGGCTTAACACAACATAAGCTTTGGCCATGTAAAGAATAGTACTGTCAGAAAAAAAGTGATTTTCCGTGAATTTTGCAAACATCTGTACTCATTTCCTCTAATTGCAAGGTTGTTGTAGCAATTATTTTGGTATGGATAGCCGCAACAATGATTGTAGAAGAAAGTTACTGTTTACCTTTTAATCTCAAGATTTAACCCACAAGCAAAATGAGGGCGTTAATAAGAGAACCGTGAGAGAATAACAACATTTGCCAACTTTGGATGCTTTTTGCCTATCATTTTGGAAATGGTTGATTTCAAACACTTTGCTTTGCTATATGTAGTCTGCATTGTCACATTGGAGAGTTGGGAAAGCCCGTAATTTGTCCAACAAGTTTCAATTCTCTAGTTAAGAACAGATAATGATAAAGTATTATTAGTTTTCGTGCAAGGTAAATGGCATGACGTATGATGAAATGGAAGCTGTCACGCAGTGGCATACCAGCTTTAACGTATCAAACGTCATGGATTTGGGATGAGTTGCCGCATTGAGTGAGTTGACGCCATCTTGGGGTGGGTTGGGGTCAGTGTGACTGGCGACTTTTTTTGCTGACGTTCCACCCAGTCGAATAGAGATCTATGACGTAACTCCTTCCGCGATGTTTTTTGTTGACAACTACTACATTTTACTCCATATATATTCGAATGAAATATGTTGATCATCATTAAAATAAATGCATCATGTTACCCTTGTCAATTTGCTTGATATTATCCAGGAGATTTCCCGGTTCTCGAGAGTAATTTAATCCCAGTTCCCTGTTCCTAGAAAACCAGGGAATATATTAGACCCTACCAACCACAGAGACGGCCAATGAGCAAACAAAATTTATTTATTGGAGTTTAACGACACTTTTGACAGCCAAAGTCACCTCATGTCGGACAGTTTTGCGAGTGGAGGGAGCCGGAGTACCCGTAGAGAACCACAGAGCAGTGGCCAGCAACTGCCAGACCCCCAATGTACTAACTCTACGCAAGCAGGGTTACCATTGACTGAAGACAGGTCCACCATCGACATGCAGTACGCCTTAGTACAAAGCGCCGCCATGACCCCACGTGGGCAGCCGGGACTAGGTGCCTTGCCCAAGGACACGACGCAGTCACCTCTGTCGGGGATAGACCCGTGAACCTCTCGGTCTGAAGTTCAATGCCGTAACCACTAAGCTACCACGCTTCTTTAGTAAACAGAATATGGGCCAGGTAAGCCAAAAGGGGCTCTACGGGAAAAAAAACTTCTGGTATTACACTCTCTCCAAAGGTGAAGTTCTCTTTATTATATGTGAGGGACAAATATTCAATAGACGTGTGACTCAATCGGAGGACCTAGATCTATCAGGAGGAAAATATGTTTGAAGGAGACATCTGTTCAAAATACCATAACAAGTGGTCTATATTGCTTCCAAAACAGTAGATTTCAAGCAGTGGCCCAATCGGTTACCCTACAATCCACTCAGTACTATCTAAACGCCGGGTGCATCGTCATCTTTCCCAAGGACTAAGTGCAACATGCAAGATTGAGTAATTTACATTCAACAACAGAAATTCGAGATTATGAACACTAAATCGGTCTGGGAGTAAAAAGAACACGGCTTAAATGGATAAAACGCAAATGCTTGTAAAATGCAATCGTTGAGCTCGTTCCAATGAGACGTCATAAGCTATTTTTTTGATGCAAACAATGAAAATATTTACACTTATTCAAGAAGTTTGTTTGCAAGTGTCCTCGTCTTTTCGTGTTAGGTAAAGGGTTAATGGCAAGCTCGTAGGTCACCAGTCTAATTTTGTTCGGAATTAGACGCTGTTATAGACTGAAAGTTCACCCACTTTTCGTAGAGGTTGCTTTCAGACTTCTGTTGATGTAATGGACTGTCCTTTTACTCACAAAGATATACAGATATTCTTCCGTGCAACAGTGATATATATGCCAATCGGTAAATATTTAATTCGCTTTTAAACCATCAAGATATTAACAGAAATAGTGGAACTACACGCCGTAATCATAAATCTAAAACCGCGGTGAGTCTTCAGTCCTCGTGGAATGCCATCAAAACTTCAGTCAAATCAAGTCTTAACATTTCTAGCCTAGATCAAAAGAAAATGACTATTTGTGGTATTTTTAGATTAAATCGTCTGGAATATTTCGGTTGGTCGAAAATGATAGATTCGCTCTTCTGACCAATGAAATATTGCAGATGAGGGAATCTAAACATAGAACATGGACTATTTAAAGGGCTAGAGTAGTTGCAAGCCACAATAACGTCGTTTTGCTTACAAAATTAGATTGGTGACTTGAGAGTTTGTGTTAATGCTTTCTTCTGAGAGGAGGTGCAATGTTACCCAAACATGCATTCTTCTTATACCTTTACCTAACCCGAATAGTAGACGACACTTGCTAACAAAATCGCGAAGAACTAGAAAAAAAAAATGCCTCTCAATTGTACCTGACAATGACTGATTTAAAATAACTTAGTTGCGTTTTTCTCATAAATTAAATTCACTGTCCGTAGCACAGAATACAAAAAACAATTAAATAAATTATTTGTCGCTTTATCAGTGTATGAATGAGAGATGGACAAATAATGTTTGATGTTAAGTGCGTTCTAATTCTTAAAGTTTAATTTAGGGGGGCTGCTTGTACACTGCTGCACCCTAAGGCCATCGAGGTTTCTGCCATTGGTACCGTGGGAATATCAAACGAAATCGTGCACTACGGACTGGGACCATTTTTGGAAACGACAGGTATATAGTTTTCAACACAGGCTTATATAGAAGTAAGTAGCAAAATATATTATAGGGCCACGTTTCAATAACTATTTACAAATACAGTACATCCGCCGTGGACTGGAAATCCAAGCGTGTGCAGTGATGTCCACACGTGCGTTTACCAGGTAAGTAGAATCATCATCAACAAAAGTTTCATTAATGAAGCACCGGGTTGTACCCGGTGCTTCATTAATTAAATTTTTGATGATTATTTCTGTAATCAGCCTTTGGGATCTAATATCTTCCGAGGAAATATTGCCAACCTATAGAAAGTGACCAGTCTACGACGGCCGAACTGTAGTAAATAAAATTCAGACACCCGAAAAATAGCATGAAACCCAGCTATGAAGCATTTTGAGGCACTTTAAAACAAAATAAGACTCTATTTTAGTATTTCCATATGAACGCGCAAATACTCTAAACAGTTTTCGCACATATACCCCCACCCTCCTCTTTCACATTAAGGTGCCCACAGTTCGCACCCGTTTTACCGCCTTCAACTCCCTGAGATACACATACGTACAGCCCATGCGTTTAAACGCGAATACACAACCAATACTGGTGTTTCGGTCTTCGCTAAGTTATTTGTTTTACGTTTTATAAAATCTGTAGCAGTACGAAGTCCACAAAATTATGTATTATTAGTTACACAGTTTGTTGGTGGCCTAACATGGTATATATGGTGTCAGTTAATTCCATATTGGACTCGAGCGAATGGAATTAACTGACACCATATATACCATATTAGGCCACCAACAAACTGTGTAACGAATACATCTTACCGACTGCTGCATCGATGCACAGAACAAATATCAACAGCGACCAAAATTAAATGAGAGAATTCTCACAATGTGTTCACGTGGGTTTGCCTTGTTACAATTTATGGGAGAGTACTTATACTCTCCCATAAATTGTAACAAGGCAAATCCATACATACCAAACAGTTTCATTTCGAAGGTAACACGACACACATCCACAGAATATGAAGCCTTTTAAGTTGCCTAACCTGCACTTCAGACCAAATATGGGCTTCCAACACTCAATCGT
The DNA here is from genome assembly GCA_031216915.1 of Pictodentalium vernedei. Lineage (NCBI taxonomy): Eukaryota > Metazoa > Mollusca > Scaphopoda > Dentaliida > Dentaliidae > Pictodentalium > Pictodentalium vernedei. The sequence goes on from CM062290.1 coordinate 406,162,528, forward strand.
TCAACTTGAAGCGTTTATCGGCTGCCGCCATTTTGAATAATCAATGAACAAAGGGGAGATTACTCGCTGTCAGCGTATATTGATGTTGACAGGCAGTATATGGTTTTATATGCAGTCTGCATGTGACGTCTTTGAACCAATGAAATTCCCAGATATTTGTAGGAGGTAAGATATATTCACACATGTGGCAAATAGTATTCGGAAATAGAAATACGTCTTCTGGTACTATATACATATACCAATACACGTAGCTAGAATACTGAATTGAGTAACCAACGCGAATACCAACGAAATTGAAACGACATTTTGTTAATAGAAATCCTAAGCCTCCTTTTTTCGTTTTCCTTCAACCTCCACTTTCGGTACTTCCTCTTTACCTACAGCAATGGTATTTCCAGATTATCTGTACCCGGTTTGTTAGTGTTGCATCTTTTTAATAGATGTTCGATTTTGAACTTTTATTTAAAACAACGTCAATTTAACGCTTTGGGGAGACTTTTTTTATTTCAGGCGATTCGTAAACGCTATCCTTTTGAAAGTTTGGAAATATTATCTCAGCGAAAAAAAGCATCTAAAAATTCTAAATATGATTTACCGTCCTGGAAAATTTCCAAAAGTTATGGCCGAACTAGCCAATGATGGGATACGGAAGCCCATTACGGTCACGAAATTCGTGTAAAAAAAAAAATATATATTGCGTTTATTCGCAATAGTATTGCGTTTATTCGCAATACTATTGCGTTATTTCGCAATAGTATTGCGTTTATTCGCAATACTATTGCGTTTATTCGCAATACTATTGCGTTTATTCGCAATACTTATTGCGTTATTTCGCAATACGTATTGCGTTATTTCGCAATACGATTGCGTTATTTCGCAATACTATTGCGTTTATTCGCAATACTATTGCGTTTATTTCGCAATACTTATTGCGTTTATTCGCAATACTATTGCGTTTATTCGCAATACTTATTGCGTTATTTCGCAATACTATTGCGTTTATTCGCAATATTTATTGCGTTATTTCGCAATACTTATTGCGTTATTTCGCAATACTTATTGGGTTATTTCGCAATAAGTATTGCGTTTATTCGCAATAATATTTCGAGTATTAGCTGTGCGTAGATAATTAGAGGTCTGTTCGTATGACGTTTTCGGTGTTTGCCGGAGCTTTTTTTGCAGCTACGGGAATGTCGGATATCGACATTCGCCCTCCCCTAAAACTTCCGAACACCTATTTTATTTCTTCGGAGTGATGTCTTAGTGTATAGACAGTTTTTGTTTATTTTTCAATTTGTATAATATTTTTGTCGGGCGATCACTGAGTCAAACAACACACTGGAGCGGCCAGAGGTGAACTTGAGAGGATTCCACCCAAAGATAGATTCGATAAAGGGAAATTATGCTTCCTAAATTATTTGGCAAAGTTCTCAACGAGCACATGGTGTAGAACATCGGCCTTAGCTGGAGCCCTTTTAATTGGGTGGGCGAGGTGGGCGAGGCCCCTTGAAATTTAGTGATGCGGACCATACTGACCGCCAATGGTGGTCCGGTCCGGTCCGGTCCGGTCCGGTTCCGGTCCGGTCCAAGAATTAGCGGTCCGATATTCGGGCAGTCGGTCCGTTGTTTTCTAGATGGACCGATCCAAGGCGGTCCAATTCAGGGGCACACGTCTCTCTCTTAGAGTGTGTGTGTGGGGGGGGGGGGGGGGGGGGACACACAACGCGAAGGGCCAACCATAGTTTGGTCCTGCGGGCGGACATTTGAAAAAGTAAGCTGAAAATACACGATTTCCGCCTATTGCAGCATTGCTCGAACAATATCAGCTCAGGCTATCGGCCCTATATATATGGGATGGGTGCGGGGGACATAACATATAATGCCCTCCTTGAAAAACTTTGTGGGGACACGTCCCCCTCCACCCCCCCCCCCCCCCCCCCCCCCCCCGATCTAGGCCCATGGTCCAATTCAATAGGGTCACCATACCAAACTCACCAAATCAAATACGGGGACCAAGCTGCTATCATCTAAACAGTTTCCATGCGCACATAATCCAGATCGGGGTTTATAGAAATAGAAACACAATACACATTGAAATTCTCTGCCGACAAAGGAATTGAGTGACTTCTTGTCACCGAATTTAAGCGTTCGCTATTTTGTGAACTTTATTGTAGAACCGCTCATCGCTAATACCTTCACCCGACACCCCGTGACAGAAATCACAGGATGCATGTGGTTGATTGGTGACAGATTGGCTTAATATAGTTGACAGTTACTTCAAACTTACTTGACTTCATTGTCTAACCGTCCATCAAGATGAAATTATCAGTTTGTGTATCAAATGGGACATGCAAAACTTTCCTTTGCGTCTCCCTGGACCGGTCCCTTGGACCAGCGAGTCCAGCGAGTCCAGCGAGTCTGTGTACCAGTACAGCAGAGGCGGTCCGGTCCACGTCGGACCGTACCGCGGTCCACACCTGGACCGGTACCGGACCGGTTTTTGCGGTCCGGTCCGCAACGCTATTGAAATTCTAATTTGGGTGTAGATCCGTGATCCCCCACCTCCTGCCTTGCAAAAAATGTTTGAAAATCGCCTTTGGGAAAGTGGAGTTTTGTGCATACAACACTGTTAAAAAATACCGTTCTTTTTATGGGCCTTTTTACTGATATCCCTGCTGCTGCCAGCACTATTTGCGGTAATTTTCACGGAACTTTTGTTAACACTATAAAATGTAAACATAGGCATCAGCTTGAAATAATTCTACGGTATCCTCATCCGAGACGCTTCACACCTTCCCGCTATTCCATTTGAGGTATGCACTCTTAACTGGATGATGTTTGCAAATTTTTCATGTTCAGTTATATGTCAACTGTATTTTGTTCTTATAAATTTATTTATTAAAAAATATTGGAGAGTGCCTATCGGCACTCTCCAATAATTTTTCATAAAATGAATTTATAAAAACTATTTTTTATATCCAAAAATATTAAGCAGTCCAACACTTACCAAAAGTTCTATCAAAATTACGGCAAAATGTGCTGGCAGCAGGCAGATCAGCAAAATGTGCCGTAAAAAACTACAGAATTGTTTAACAGTGTGGAGCATTTCACAGGCGCTTGACATGGCAACAACTACTTATCTATTTAAATGCGAATTAGGCGCATTATGGCACCATGTACCAACCTTTCAGGTATGTCAATACAGTATTTGTGGCTGTGGTCCTCATTGTGCTCCTCCAGAATGAAAAAAATATGTTTGTTAATTAATCATGTATACGGCACCCCAACTCCTATATGTCGCGTCATTTCTTTGTAAAACATGTTTAACTACATATGGGACTCAAACTTTCAGACGAGACGAACAAGGAATACAAATGAGTGAGCTTGTGGAGAATTATTCGATTGCGAATGCGGATCCAGAAGAGCGCTTAAGGGGAGCTGCTTTACCAATAGGAGAATCTTTGAGAATTGTAGAAACTGGCGAGCAGTAGTTAGGTCTAAAAACTCACTAGACATGTTATGTAAAAACGACGCGCCAGCTTTTGAGCATTACCTAGATGGATCTTTTGGGGGATCATTGTTGTTCAGATGAGATCAAAATCACTTGAGCCGAGCGGGGTGGGGGAATAAAAACGGTAATGAAAGATGATGCCAAACGTGCTGATTGGGGAAGATGGAGACCCATGCATGAACAAAAATGAACTCACTGAGCTGAGCTTGTTACTTGTCATCTGAAACCCCAAAATTAAAAACGAACTCATTGAGCTGAGCTTGTTACTTTTCATCTGAACCATTCCAAAAATTAAAATATGAAGGAACTTCATTTTCACCTTCGAGAATGCTGACCTTTTCCATTGGGCAGATTTCTGATGTCCAGTAAGGTCGGGTGGCTCATGTCCGGTTTTACTGTCGAGTGCGGGCGGCCCATGTTCGGAATTGCTGATAAACTTGGGTGGCTTATGTCAGAGTGGCAAATGTCCCGGTAACAAATTAGGGATGGGGGGCAATCTGAAATTGTCGGGCTGTGTGGGGTGGTGTTGGGCATGTCCGCGAACCATTTACAGTGTTAAATTCAATTAGAATAAGAGCCTTTTGGTCGATTATCAGAGTGAAATTCTCATTAAACTGGAACCCTTGTCGGATCCCATATATTAGGGTTGTTCTCATAATGTTAAATTCGATTTGAAACGGAATTTTCTGGATCTCATATTGCCGGGTTCCCATGCCAAATATTATAACAGCTGTCAGTATAACGTGGTTCTGTGGACACTATGCTTGATTTTCTGGTGTGGATGTACACTATATATAGGCTGAATATACACCTGTTGGTCCATTGTAGACCCTAAGTACGACTGAGACATCAAACGCAGACAGGTCTGAAATAGATATATAGCATTCATATGGAGGTGCTGCGGCGTATGAATAATCACCAAGCCACGACTGCTTTCAGTCTTTTGAAGTCACCAAATATCCAGATGATGATATGAGTAATGATAAATTGTGTGTAAACCACCACGAAGGGGGGGGGGGGGGGGGGGCTCTATACCGTATCCATACACTCTAAAAAACCCCAATAAATTTTGGTATTCCAGGATACCAACAGCATATGAGAAACATAAAATCCAGATTATCCCCACTGTAAGTTTTTCTGCTGTGAATCTAGTGAGAACCCGGCCATTTGATCGCATCAACTCATTTTCGTTGCGAATTAATGAGGAGCCTGACTCAGTGTCAGACGAAGCAATAGGGAAATTTATGACTAAATTGTCAGTGGTGGCTCAGGGTTGTTTAAAGGCCCCTGGAACAAGTTTCCGGGCCCCCGGCTGATTATTATAATATTACTTTCGCCTGGGCCTATTTGGAATCATGGCGTATGACTAGTCGTTGAAGTTGACAGTAATCATGAGATCACGAGCCACCGTCCACGACCGAAATTATTGAGCCCCCAACTTGTCCCGTGTGGAGTACCAACTTGTCCCTTGTGGGATACCAATTGGTATCCCATTTTATAGAGTGTATCTATATTATTACATTCTTGAGGTACAAGCAACGATGGGAGGTTTGCTGCCGGCGACTCTTGAGGTGTGAGGTACTTATTTTCTTATCTGAGAGACGAAGCGTGCCTACCCTCCCACGGAGATGGACGGCCAGCTTCTCCTCCCAGATCTTAAAAAGGAGTTATTCTTTTAAATGAAGTCTCCTTCTGGTTTTAGAGAATAATCTCAGCATTTTTTTTGGAACTCGAAAAGGAAGATACGCTACCCATATTTTAGCATCTGCATCCAACCTTGTACAATTGTTATATCCCTCAGCTGAGTGCGTATGCGGGAAAAAGGGAGTCAGTGTGTGGGTGAGAGTGGGGCGAATAGATGTGTGTGTGTGTTTCTGTGTGTGTACGTGGGAGGGAGGGGGGGGGGGGGCAAACTCTACATTTAGGGGCAAATCGTCCTATGTACCACTGGCGTAATTGGGGTAAACTTCGCCCCATCCCCACCATTGACCGGTACGATGAAAAAAGGTCACCCACAATAGTAATTAGTCCGTTATTTTATGGGGTACCGAAAATCGAGTGACACGGGACCTGGCCTGTATACCCAGGTGAGGATACGGGGTGTGACAGATTTCACTACACTGAGTGATCCCCACCCCACCCATTGCCTCATATACGATCCAAAAGTGATGCCGCAATGGGGGTTCCTGTGATGGATGTATTCGATACAGTATAGCCTTTATTCGCAATACTATTGCGTTTATTCGCAATAACCTATTGCGTTTATTTCGCAATAGCATTGCGAATAAACGCAGTAGTATTGCGAAATAACGCAATAAGTATTGCGAAATAACGCAATAGTATTGCGAATAAAACGCAATAAGTATTGCGGAATAAACGCAATAACTATTGCGAATAAACGCAATAAGTATTGCGAATAAACGCAATACTATTGCGAATAAACACAATGATGATCATAATGGGACATAACGGCGACCCAGATCGCCTCAATGTCTCAGCTTGTGGTATCCGTAATGTGAGGTGTTGACCAAGCAGTTGGAGGGAGGGGTGGCGTAAGGTGTTTCCCGTAAGTAAGGTGTTGTTAGGTAGACCGACGGGGTTACAATGATAGAAGGAATTCAGAACAGCCAGCGTTTCAGGTGAATGTATGCCGGTCAGTGCATAAGCTATAATGTATAACATGGGTTGCGACCGGAGTAGAATGCGCTCATTCCAAGATTGTACTGAGATTCCTAGAAAACACTGTGGTCAGGTGCATAGTATATCCCGGTTATTGGCTGTTTACTGGTTCATCAGGTGGGAGGACAGTCGATGAAATGGACACAAGCAACACACGTTTTAAAGGGGCATAGCGATCACCCGGGTTCGACTCAGTGTCTCAGGTTTTTGCATCTATTATGTTACAAACTGACCAGGATGATGCATCGCGGAGGAGATAGGTCCAGTGGGTGGGGTCCCCCCTCCCCCTCTGGAAAGTGCGAAATTGGTCTTGTATACTGAATGTGTACAGGGCTCTCAGCGCAAGGATATCAACTTTATGGACCATTTGTCCGACTATTTACCTCCTACGTAAACTGTGTCTTTTGACCAAGAGCCTCTATCAGCGCCATCCATTCGTCTCCAGTTGCGTAGATAAGGGGGAGGGGAGCGCTGGGGCGCTCCCCCCGGAGGGTTTTTTTGAAATTTTTTGAGACCATTTTTAGGCGAATTTATGCCTATAACATTAAAATGCTGGCTTTGGGGATAAAAACATGCCATTTTGGTTAAAGTTTGGGTAAAAAAGACCAACTTTCAGTACATTTGCAATAAACAACAGATTCTAATCTGTTTGTTTGGTTTTCTGTTGTTGTTAAAACTGTCGGAAAATTTTCGGTCTGTCGGAAAAAGTTTGGGCTTTGCCCCTCCAACAGCGAAAAGCTATCTACACCACTGTTCGCCCTCCTTACAATGTTCTACCATGCTGTGCCCCTCCAATGGGATCTACCTTGCAGATATACCACCCTGTCTTGATATACACTTGCCTTCACACCAGCGCCACATGGTCATCAATTCAAAAACTTTCCGACCCACTGAAATTGGAGTTCACCATATACAACCCTCCACACAAACTCTCCCCTATAAGCCTTGCGCCAACATCAATTATAGTTCCCACTGGGAACCTCTTTAATTACAACTCAGAGCGCTATACACATCTAGTATACAGGACCATTTTCGCACCCCCCCGGAGTAGGAGTGTACCTTTGCACTAGATTCCTACTCGAGCTCTTGTAAAGAGCTCCTGTTACGAGTCCCTTGCAAGCTCTACCTGTCCTCAATCCATTTGTACTTTGCCTCTAAGGTTACGTCTTTTCCCCACGTGGGCCAACAACGCCAAATACAACGACGTTTTAGTGCAACCAGCAATTACATGCTGACAAACAGCAACACTACATAATTCATATCACAAAGTCCACACTTTTAGTCCACGGACCATTTGTCCATCTATTTACCTCCAAGGTAACCATGTCCTTTGACAAGAGGCTCTATCGCAGTCATTTATTTGTCTCCTTATAATTTCCCCCCGAGATGTAGCCCACCAACGAGCTCTTCATACCCACATAGTCTTAATATACAGTTGACTTCACACCAGCCAATAATAATAATAAACGCAATAACTATTGCGAATAAACGCAATAACTATTGCGAATAAACGCAATAACTATTGCGAATATACGCAATACGTATTGCGAATAAACGCAATAGCATTGCGAATAAACGCAATACGTATTGCGAATAAACGCAATAGTATTGCGAATAAACGCAATACGTATTGCTAATAAACGCAATAAGTATTGCGAATAAACCGCAATAGCTATTGCGAATAAACGTAATACTATAGCGAATAAATCCATCACAGGA